>JAUYWH010000026.1:18678006-18728519 GCA_034779795.1 Ctenopoma multispine
TCTACGAAGTATTAAATAAAGTGTGTTCAATACTTATTCCCTGTGTCATTTCACTTTATTTATTATAACTCAACTTGCATACTTAAATGTTCTGATTTTTTTGTATGAATTCAATATTTGGCTTGATGTGTCAAATACTTATTTCCCCCGCTGTATGTGAAAAATGCTTAATGGAGTTAATGCAGTAATGTACAGTAAGCTGTCACCGCTTCACTAAGAAAACACCGTGTGAGGGAAGCTGCTCGTCCACCAACGCTAAAGTGCTCTGTGTACGTGTGTGTTGGACACGTTCAGGGACAGTACAGAGTGTAGAATTTGGGAGCGTTCAGAGCCAACATCAGTTGTTACTGTTGCACAGCTGCTCCTTCTTTGTATTTTTTACAAGGAGAACCTCTTCGCTCGTGATGTTTTTCTGTTATCAATTTACACAGAACAGCAGGAAAAGTGATGTGATGAGTTTTTTCATCTGCAGTTCATAACTAAGTTGAAATTATAAATATTTTTCTTTACATAATTTTAAAGAAGTAGGCTCCCAGAATTCTCCCTCATATTTCTGTCTCTCCTTGAATTGTACATAAAAGCAGGTTCCACATCAGTGTCCTGCCTAAAAAATGTTCTTTAATAATCTGATCTTTCATGCATTTGTCTGTAGTCTGGCTTTGTAAGTCTACTGATGTACAATCTGCAAATTTACTCCAGCCAGTGTGCTTCATTCAAAACTACAAACACAAAATATTTTCCTCTCCAGGAGTTAAAGGCTCATTTGACGGAGGAGATCAGTCGTATGCGATCTACTATCACAGATCCGGGCTCGTGGGACAACAAAGGCAGGACGGCCTGTGAACTGGAGGTAACAGCTTTTTACTGTAGACTAAAAACTGTAAGTGGATGAGGCCGAGCGGCCGGCGTTTGAAAAGTCAAATGTGGTTTTTTTTTTGGTTTTTTTTTGTCAGTAACCACATAGTTCACTGTGTTATCTGTAACTGATTAGGATTAATTGATAAAAGAAAGTATAGAAATGTCACTGGCTCTCCAAGCACACCTTCACTTGGACTAAAAGGTACGAAGCAGCACAGAGAGTCTGAAACTGAACCAACAACATATAAAATATTGTCAACGTGCACTAAGAAAACAAAGTGAGTGATTCTGACATGTCGCCCATCGTCTCACAACAGTGCAGCATTTCATTTATGCTTCAGTGTTGAATTTTTCACAATACAAAAGAGAAACCACGATAAACAGTGACTGGCTAAGAGCCCAGGCTGTGTACTGTAGAAATGACAGAGAAAGCTTCTGGTGTTTATCATAAATCAGTCTGAACACAATTACTGTGATTTTTTGGTGAAGTCAAGTGATGATTAGAAGACTTTAGTGTAATAAAATATGTTTGTGTGCTGTGTTATGTGTGTTCTTTGTTTTGGACACAACAAACCGCACTGTGCTGTTTTCTTCCCAGGTTCTTCTCCGGGTGAAAGAAAACGAGATTGAGTACTTACACAAGGAGATCAGCTGTCTACGAAATGAAGTGCAGTTTCTTAACACGGTACTGTGTGTGTCTGTGTGTGTGTGTGTGTGTGTGTGTGTGTGTGTGTGTGTGTGTGTGTGTGTGTGTACAGATTGTAGTCGGACCCCTTCACCTTTTGAATCAGTTCAATAACACAACTTTCTATAAAGTCCAAACATCTTTTACCAGCACAGGGGAGTAAAACCATTTCTGCTCATCACTTGGCTAATACTGTTCCTACAGTGAAGCATGGTGGTGGCAGCGTCATGCTATGAGGGTGCGGGGTAGTTCTCAGCAGCAAGGACAGGGAGGCTGGTCACAACTGAAAGAGCCATGAATGCAGCTTAAACCTGCTCCAGAGTACACGAGACGGGACGCATACATGTTATTTTTTTAGTCTTAGCGTTAACATGAGAGACAGCAAGGGTAAAACGTGTTAATACCTAGTTCAACACTGCTGCTCCTCATGCAATCAGTCGAGATGTTTTAAATTCACTCTGGTTCACGCTACGATAGCCCAGTGTCTCAGGCAGTAGACGAAGCAGGCTGAGGAACTTAAGCTCGTCTTTCACTCCTTGCTGTTTGCTTCCCAGGAGAAACGACTGGCCTGTGAAAAGTTCGCAAAGGTGCGTGACGAGATGAACACGTTGAAGGGCCAGAGCGAGAGAGAGATCCAGGGTCTAAAGGACCACTTGAGGCTGGCCATGGCTGCTCTGCAAGAAGGGCAGAAGCTGGGCAACAGCCTGGATCACTGAGAACCTGCTGCTGGTACTAATGCTCTGACAGACACAGGTGCAGACATTTGAGAGGCAGGTATCTTTTTAAAATGTGTACTTGCTTGATAATAAACCTCTCTGTGTGATCTTTTTTGTTTTCCAGGTGTGTCTGCACCGTGGTGACTGAATGAAAGAGGGGTACAGAAAAGCAGAGGAGCTGGATGTTCCGCTGTGTGGGGACCATGATAGTGCCTTAGTTTTCGATCATTCTGCCAGTGAGCAGCATAGAGTAGCTAATATCTGGTTTCATTACACTGGGCCACATGCGATATATAAAACTGCACTTTTCATTTTGTTTTTTATTTTAGCTTTTGCTTTCGTGAGTGCAAGCCTGTATGAGTGCGCATTAGGTCTGAAAACTGGAATATATGTAAAGAGATGTTTCTTTTTTTCTTTTTAACTGGTATCGTAGATAAAGAGTTTTTGCTGTATCAGCTTTTTTAAAAACTTCTCATTACGTGTACATGTACGTGTCACCGGCAGCGGTCAGCGCGGTTACAGAGGAGCTGCTGCCGCGTCAGCGTCTGAGTCATGTTTACTCGTTGAAAACAGCACCATTTCTTATGAAATGTTTTTTTTTTTTTTTTACATTTTATTGTGTTTGTGGAAACAAAATTCCTGAAAAGATATTGGGATTAAGACAACACAAAACAGGAAAAGTTTCTAACAGGAACCTGATCTTTAATTGTAGAGTGTGTGAGATTCAGGCTTCACTTTCACTGAGGATGGTTGTAAAATCTGTTGAATGAATGTTGTCCCACATTGCAGTTATCTTTCTTTTGAAACCGCGGCTGAGAAGCTGGAATTCTCAAGCTTCCAGTCTTCGTTATTGGCATTTACGTGCCACCACGACTAATGGCAGGTGTTGCATCAATGAGCCAATTTTGTATTGACAGTATGTATTGTGATAATATGACTTATCTACCTGCCTTTTGAACAAATTTTCATATTTAATATGCTGAAAAGCCTGTATCATCTTTGTAAATTATACACATTTTGCAATCAATAAAAACAATTCAGTAAAATCGGTTTGTATGTGGCCTGGTGTGAGTAACAAAGTAAATCACGTCTAAATAAATGTGCAGCAAGAAACTAAATACCCAAGTACTGCACTGAAATACAATTTTGAGGTACTTGTACTTTGATATTTTTTATATCACGCGTACACCATATTTATGAGGTGTATATATGGAACTAGACTCAAACATTTCTATTCTGTTAATTTCTGTCAACGGCATCAAGTTCAGTAATGTTCAAAATACTTTTTATTAGTAACTAAGTAATTAGAAATCAGTTTGTAGAGGAGAGTGGAGTCAAATTTAACACTACCGCCCACATAAAGTGAATTTTGTAATTTTCCTGCACAACTTTCTTATTGAACATCAGTCAGATGTTACGTTTAACTCAGCAGGTGGGGTCAAATGTAACACATGAATAAATACAATTTAAAAAAGATTTTAAATATTTATGAGTAGTGAACAAAACGTAAACAAAACGTATGAAACCATAAAATGAAAAATGCTGCTGCTCGTTTCAACGGTGCCGTTACCGTGACCTGCCTCCAGGCGGCGCTACGGCGTTTGTCAACACAATAACACCATCGAGTAAGTTGCCCCGGAAACGCTGTAGCGGCAGCAGTCATGGCGTCCGCAGCGACCCGAACGGCGGCGGCTGCCTCTAAAGTCGTTAAACCGATTTTCAGCCGGGATCTGGACGAAGCTAAGCGCAGGGTCCGGCAGCTGTACCGAGCCTGGTACCGGGAGGTCCCCAACGCAGGTACGTGTGTTCGCCGTGACGCGTGAAAGGTGCGCAGAAACAAACGCTAGCGTCAAGGTCGCGTCTGCGTCCGGTGGATATTCAGACGCTGTATAATAATATATAATAATAATCCTTAATACATTCAAACTGAAGTTTCAAACATTAAATTTAATCATTAAAGCTTCGCTGATGCTGCGCAGGTGATGTTCACCTGAACTGATCTGACACGTTCACGTCTTAAGTTTAATTTTTGCCTTATAAATAAAAGTTCAACGTATTGGCATCAAAATATCCATAAAGCAGAAGTAGAAGTACATATATACATTTAATTATTTAATTATATTTATTGGTGCGTTCATGTGTTAAATAATGGACTGATTTCAACCAGTTAACGAACTTTAACTAGTTAATCTAACCTGTGTTTACCTCTGAATTGTAGTAGACTGAGAGTCATGTAAAATGAAGCTGCTCAGAGTTTGATGAATGTTCTCTGTCCTGTAGAAATGGGAACATGTATTTTACAGATTCACATTTACTTGAAAGGCTTTTTGCTCGTTTTTCTTTCTCCACAGTTGCGATGTTTCAGCTGGACATCACAACACGTCAGGGCCGAGACAAAGTGAGGGAGATGTTTGCCAAGAACAAGCAGGTCACTGACCCCCGCGTGATCGACATGCTTGTCATCAAGGTAAAAGCAGCTTTGTCTGAATTTGGGAACTAACTAACAAACGTATTTATTCCTGTGGAAACAGCTTGTGGCTGTTTGGTCTCATTGGTGTTTAACGTTTCTCTCTGTGCGTGTTCGTTAATCTCCAGGGGAAACTGGAGCTCGAGGAGACGATCCACATCTGGAAGCAGAAGACTCATGTGATGCGCTATTTCCACGAGACAGAGGAACCTCGTCCCACCGACTTCTTGTCCAAATTCTACCGAGGTCATGACCCATGAACTGTGTCGCTGTCTCCTGACCTCTGACCTCTGACCTCCCTCTGTGTTTGCGTCCAGTGTGACAGATTTTCCCCTTTATGTAAATACACATGTAAAACTCACGTACCTGAAGTTGGCTCTTTTATTTAAACTCTTATTGTTGAGAAACACATTACATCAGTCCACAACAAGTCCTGATTTCAACAAGGCAACATAGTCTGACATTTTCAAACTCAAACATTTGATAATGAACAGCACTGTAGCTGAAGGACAAACAAGATTTGGATGAACTTATAGATATTATGGGAAAAAAACAACTGTACTTGTTTTATATCATAGTTTGTCACATAGTAAAATCAGGATAACGTTACGCTTTATATGAGTGATCGCGTGGTGTCTGTTTTTTTCACAAATCCCATCACTGTGCTCCATTCTCATCAAGCGTGAGCTGCGTTTTCCTGCTTCGATGTCTTTCACTTAGACTTCAGTGCATGCAAATACAACACAACGTGATGTGAACCCCATCTCGGTGTTCCCAGCACAGAAAAACCCTGAATCCTGTGCAGACGGCGGTGACTCAAACACAGCAGGAGGAGCTGCAGGAAGATGTTCATCAGCTTGGACTCTTCCCAGTGGTGGTGACGAGATGAGGTAATCTGTGGAGGCGGAAAGACATGGCACACAAATGCTGTAGCTTTAAATATAAAATGACTCTTCCTTTTTCTAATGATGCATTGAGTTTTTCAGTGGGGGAAATTCATACTGGGCTCATGATTTATGTAATTAGTCCTTTTATAGACAGACCTTCAAATTAAAAGTCTGTTATACAGGATATTAGCAGCCCTGGATGAGAGGGCCACTTATTAAATGTTCACAATGTCACATGTACAGGAAGGATGAACAAAGCTCCGTTCTTCACACAGACACATGCACAGCAAACACAAATATTAAACACAGGTACAAAGAAGAAACACAGAAAAGGACAAACATAAAACCATAAGTACAAACGTATATATATAGCTGTGCAGGTGTTTCAGTGCATTTAATGAGGTGCAGCTGAATCAGCTACAGTTTTAGGAAGTACATGACCAGCTGCTACTACTTTCTAAAATGTTACTGTCAGTGTGAGTCTGAGAAATGAGCTGAAGTGACGTGTGGGTGCGTGTGAAGCCCACGGTGTGAGCGGCTGATACCTGATGACCGGGGCATCGCCGTCAGACCCCCTCAGGCCCCCTCAGTCGTCGTCATCGTCGTCCTCGGGGACAAAGATGTCGTGCTCCTCCAGCATGGCTGCAAAGTTCTTGCTGATCTGAGTCCCCACATACAAGAAGGGCACCACGACCAGAGCGATCCGGAAAAGGCCGAAGGGGGTCTGCTCCCCAGAGTCGCACGTCCCAGCATAGAGACAACTAGGTTAGCAGTGATGGAAGCAACGAGCAGGAGAAGCATCTTCAAGCCTTCACGTGTAGAATGAGACTGAGTGAACATTTTAAAACTGCACTGAAGTCATGGATGGATTATGAGAAAATGGGCCCCCTCCCCACACACAGGGCCCCACCACACTGACAGCTGTTTGTGTTCACTGATGATCTCATTTGTTCATCGTGAGTCTCTCTTTGACCTTTCTAAACTGATCTCACATTAACACTCACGTCCTGCAGAGGTGCTGATGTTGGCCCCTCTGACCTCTCCGAGAATCCATCCATGACTCAAGTGCAGTACTTGAGTAAATATACTCAGTTACTATCCACTACTGTGAGTAGCAGCTTGTTCACAGTTGACCTGTATTAATATAATGTTCTTCCTGCAGGGAGACACCCCCCCCCCCCATCCTTCTCCTCACAGCTGCACTCACCTTCTTGGGTTTGGGCAGGATGGCGCCGGATGAGGTGCGCACCGCTGTCCGCCGCTGCGTCACGGTCCTCCCCGCTCCGCTGGAGGAGGTCGCCGGCGCGGAGCGGGCGTTTGTTGGGGCCGACAGCCTGGCCAGGCGACCGAGGGCCGACGCCATGTTTCAAGCGTTTTCTGCGGCAGCAGTGCGGAAAACGGAGAAACGGGGGTTAGGGGAGAAAACAGCGCCGCCCTGCGCCGCCGGAACAACACACTGTGTGTATCAGTTCTCCTAACTAATCTCCATCTTCTGTCAGTTACAGAATGAGTATCTGATTAATATAACAACATACAGTATCAAATAAAATCCGTCTTTACCAGCTGCAGCATTAAAGTGGTGAACACATTTATTAATCATATTAATATTATAATATCACATCATTGATGCTTTCATACATTAAATGTACTTTTACTTATAGTACTGCGTGTTTTCTAAGCTACCTTTATACTTTTACTTAAGTAACAAACATTTACTGAAGTATTTCTACACTGTGGTAATGATACTTACTACTACTTCGTTCACCAGTAGTTTTTTTTTATTATAGTAAATTATGTGAGACGCTTTTAAAACCTGTTGCATGGTTAATACTAAATAAACCCACAGCAAATACCAGTACAGCTGAGAAGATTAGTTGTTAAATCTAAATCCTGGATCATATATTTCCTCATTCATCATGTTGGACTCACTGTTTCCTGTTATTTAAAATAATCAATTACTTTACTGGTTTTACGAGGATTTAGATTTAAGTTTTGTCAAAACTGGATTCTGATCAATGAAAGCAGAATGTTGTGTGTGGTGCAGACTTACCTTGACTTCTAGAAACAGTGTCACTGTGTTTGCTTTCTCCAACGTTTCGTGACCAATTCATGCAGAAAACTAAGAAATTGCAAATAATTCCTTTACTTCTTCTCAACACTATATTATGTTATTGGCTCATTAATATTCTCCCCCCACCGACACTGAAAGAAATGTTCAAATAAACACACGATACACACAGCCGTCTCAGTAAAGAAGTCACTGTCATAGTTTCACTTGCGATATGTGAAGTTACAGTTTACATTAATATGCCACAACCTTTATCAGCCACATGCTGAGAGAAGATAACAGCGGCTGCTTATTTAACTATACAAAATCTCACAGGATAAATTAACAACATAGAAACTAACCAAATAAATACTGTACAGGCTTAAATATTTACACAGTCAATATACTACTTAATGTAGTGATGAGCAGAAGGAAAACTATTAGTGGCTTCATTACAGAATGCTTGTGATGCTAAGTGATGCAAACACGTTTCATCTTCTTCTGCCAGTAATAAACTACAGTGTAGAATTACTCTGCTGCCACCAAGTCCAAACAATCCTAAAGCTTCGAGTGAAATTTACAGACCAGAAGAATTTCATAGAACAAACATAAAATCAGCCAAAATAGTACAGACCAAATTTTTTACAGACGTCTTCTCGTCAAGTAACAGAAATAAAGTTCATAGCGAGTGAAACATCAAACAAGATGCAGACATATGAGTGTTTAGTGTCTCTGAAGTGCAGAGCGTCCCGCAGCTTTCATCCTGACGTGAGGGCCTCGAGTCGTAGCGCTCCGTGTGACCTGGGGTTTGGTAGCAGATCATCACTACGCAGATAAACACACTCATCAGAACAAATCGCTAAAGCTGTTCTTCTTTCTCATTTGACCAACTGTGTCTTTCTTTCTCACCTGATGTTTGAAGGTCAGGCGCCTGAAGAACTTGTTCACCTCAAACACGCTGGGTTTAACAGGCCCCCCAGACTTGTTGCTCTCCCCCAGTCTGACGACTTGTCCTTTGGTGATAGCAGCTCTGAGGCTCATGCTCTTTACGATCCGAGCACCAGGCTCTGAATCAGTTGAGGGTCGAGAGGACACGGTGATGTAGGAGGCGTCCTTCTGATGCTCCTGATAACTCACTGTCAGACACAGTTTGAGACAGGAAGAGTCAGATAGTTGTAGGGGCGGGGGGGGGGTCACAGCTACTGTGTGTTTGTACCATACTTCATATCTGGACTCAACATACCGTCTCTCACATTTCAGCATTAAGCTTTTATTTCTCTTTTAGCTGAGTGCGTATCATAAAGGCTCAGTCACTGGTACGTCGCTGATGTTTGAACTCTTACCTGCGGAAGTGACCGCGGTGTCTGTGGTGCTGGTGAGCTCCAGCAGGATTGTGGGATACGCCGGGTGCAACAGGAAGATTTTTCTGATGAGAGGTTCTGCTGCAGCAACACCTGGCGCCACCTACACAACCAGAGTTCACAGTGTTTCCTGATGAGCTCCATTTTACTGTTCATCAACCCATTCATTGTGAAGCGAATTAAGAGAATTTCTGGCTTTCATCAGCTTTACACTCTCACACTTTAAGCTTTCAAAGCTGAACAGACAGACAGAATGGAAAATTACAAACGCTGAATGATGCCTTTGTTGTTGAATTAAACAAGAATAGCGCTGCGCTCTTCTCTCTCTCTGTCGCTGTCAGCAGAACAATACGCAGAGCTGTGTTACAGCTGCAACTAAACGTAGAGGCTGACATTCAGAAAGCAGGAGAGAACCTCTGGGAAGTGAGGAAGACAATTTGGTTTGCAGTGATACAAAGAAAGCAGACTCCAGGCTCTGCACTGTCCAATTCTTCTTACTCTTGTTTGATATTTTCATGAACAAACTAAACAGGACAGGGGCCTGAATTGGTGAATTTAGGGGCTAATGATCACCTCCTCACACCTCCTCATGAACAGGTGGTGTTCATCAGACTGATACGTTTTACAAGTTCTTCTCCTCTCCGTACTCACAGTCGTCTTGGTGCCATTCTTTTGTGTTCTGATTGGTTCGCTGGCCCAGAAGAGGAAAACCGATTGGCCGGTCGAAGTGGAGATTGCTGAAGTTTCCAAAACAAGACGAGGACACACAAACTCTGCTGACCAGACTGACTGTCCATTTGCCCCGTCAACGACCTGTGCCTGACAGACACAGAACAGGGAAAGAAAAACAATGAAAGCAACACTTTTTGTGCAGCACGGGAGATGCTGCATTTGAAAATGAATTTTACCTCCATGATGCCGTTAGCCGAATGCTGAAAGAAAATATCAAGGACTCCATCATCGTTGAAGTGTCCCAGGGATGGTTGACTGTGACGGGAAATAAATATTTTAAGCTAAATACTCTGTGTTTCATTGAGAAGTGAAAAAGAAACATGCACGGCTTTACCTGTGAATGGGCTCTGAGCTGAACGTCCACGTTTTACGTACGTCCTTCTGTTTGATCACTGACAGTTTGCTGGAGCCGTACACCAGCACCCAGTCACTTTTGGTGGCGTTCAGGTTCGATACAGTGTCCAGGCTGTTGTGGTTGTTGCCAAAACCAGCCACAAATGGGAGCAGGAACTCCACACCCTCAGATCCTCTATAAAGACAGAAACTGAGCTGAGTAATTATTTAAAGACTTAAGTAGTTTCTCTTAAACTCCAGTGGAATAAATCCTGGCTAAGCATCACTTACTATGTTTGTCTCCTCTTCTTCATAACAACTGATTCAAACTTAAAACTGTCTGTAAAGTGTAACTAGAGCCACCTGTACCTGTAAATGTGTATGAAGGCTGCTGAGTTGTTTCTTAGCTTCTCCCAGCCTGAATCCTTAAGTTTAAGTGCCTGAGATGTCGGCATTTTCCCAGTAGCGCGGATGTAAATCTCTCGCAGAGAAATGGCCTCGACGTTACCTGTGGAAACACACAAACATGATGAGAGCATCGAGTAATGTCTGAGATCCGTGTGTTTCCTGATTCACTGCTTTACCGAGTCCAAACAGGATGTAGTATGCCCCCTTTTCTGTCTGATGCAGCAAAGGACCAGTCAGCTTTCCTTGTGCAACGAGGTTGAATGGCACAGGATGTCCGATCTGCTCCAACGTCAGCCCAGAGATCAAGGTCAGGGAGAGGTCCAAGGCCTGGAACAGGTATGTAGTCATTGAATGTACTTATATAACTGCACAGGAAAAATCAGAGTTGGCAGCTCTCCTATTATCAACGGGCGAATGAATCAAGCTCAAACTATGAATTTGACTTTTGTAATATAACTTTGGTCTTTAATGCTGTGAACACTGTCGAGCTCCTAAACTTCCATTCATGCTCAGATTTACAACAACGTTCTCAGAATCTGCTCAACTATGCTAAGTTCCTTCCATCTTCTCCAGACGTGAAACGTCCTGGTCTCTGTTGTTGCTCTCCCATACGTTGATTTTTCCCGGACTGTAAGGAGCCGGCACAGACTGTTGGTTGGTGAATTGTGCAGAAAACTGCCATGAATTCTGGTCTGACCACACAGATCGATACGACTCACTTTAGAGCAACATATTTGCATTTGAAACAGATCAGACTCACTTCAGCTGTAATGTGAACAACACCTTAGCTCCTGTGCAAAATGATCAGAGTTTTTACAATAACAGTAGTTTCATTTCATTCTTGAGCTGCATGTAAAACCAGGTTTGCAGGAAAAGCTGAAGGTGTAGAAATCATGCAGTTATAAAACCAGAGGACAGCTGGAAAAGCACCAGGTATCTGCTTCTTGCTTGGGTGAAGACTGCACGTACGTTTCTGATTTTACTGGTAACTAGTAACAGGAGTGAGATAAGTGATGGACGAGCAGCCAAATGTTTATTCTTTGATTGTGTGAGAGGAGGAGTTAAAAGTAGGAAAACTCACTGAACCTTCAGCACATGTAACTATGTCATGATAACTGTTACAAACAAACAACAAAAGCAAACAAACTGAGTGTTTGTTATATGTTAATGTGCTGTTACTTACACAAAACACAAGCGGTGCTTGTAGCGTGTACATGTGCATAGAAGTGTAGCTGTACCTCATCTGCAGGGAGGGTGGCTATGAGCAGATCCGGAACAGAGTCGCCCTGGATGTCTGGAAGTAAAACCGCCTGCGATTCAATGTTCTTGAGCTGGACTGAGGATATGTTCTTCCCTGAGGGGTGAAAGGAGACTTTTACTCTGTGTTTCTGGTTTGAGGAGCTGAGATGAATTTAGCTTGATGACTTTTATCTGCACATCTGTTTAGCATATAAACAATATTAACAACATAAGCTGATGTCTCTGATGTAGCAGGAGAGGTGGTTCCTGAGGACCCCCTGCTCTAACCTGTGGTGCCATTGACTGCCATGAGGATGGATTTGCTGATGAGGAGACACACAGCGGACCGCTGGCTGCTGTACTGAAGACCACACTGGATGTACATGACAAGCTCCGCCATGACTTTCCTCCACAGCACCTGACCGCTGACTGCAGACAGCGCCACCACACTGTAGACTGGGATGAAGATAGGATGTCAGTAAACACACTGCATTAACAAAAAAAAGTGAATCAGATGTCAGTGAATTTAGGTTGAAGTAGAAGATAACTTCCCACGTGTTCACACAGATCAGTACAAACAGTAGCTGTGGTGTTTCTGTCTCTACTGAGGCACATGTTCCTTCATGTGACTCACACACGAGCAGAATATTTTGACACCATACTCTCCCCCTCCTCTTATCTAAAAGGCCCCTATCGTTTCTCTGAACTGACAGGGAGCTACACGCCTTTACTAAGAACCCCCCCCTTCCCCCTCCTCGTCGTACTTTTGTTCCTTTGTGTGGGGTGCTTGGGATTGGTCCACTCGGTAACGCTGAGAAGCACGTCTTCCACCAAATCACCGTCAACATCCCACAAGGCCAGAGCGGGCGGGGTGACACCTGGATGGAGACAGCAAGACAAAGTGAACACCACCCAACCAGCAGGATCCCAGCCAGTGTCTGAGCGAAGCAGAACCTAACCTACCCCTAACCCTAATTATGGAACTGCACAAAAACGGCAGAAAAATTAAACCTAGAAACCTTAACAGTTCAGATTAAAACGTTAATGGTCATTTTCTGTTCACACTTAAAATAATAATAATACTTAGAGACACTCATACACAATAATTAAATAGACCTATGTGGTAGTTCTGTTGAGTTTGTATTTATCTGAAACTGGTGAGAGCACAGCTCATAATCCTGTGTAATTACAGCTGACGGGCGGGTTCAGCCTAGCAAGAGAATATTGTTAACAGTAGCACATAGACATTAATAATAACATAATAGTAACACCTCGATGATCCTTTAAATAAGGTCATTCTGTATTTATTCTGAATTTCTTTATTATTTATTTCTTATTGTTTATTTGTTGGCATCGTGTAAACGTCTAATTCAACCACGCACTGAACACATCAGCTTCACCAAACGAGCATTTTAACATTTAATCTCACTTTGACTCACACAGTTTCTTTTTTGTATTTCTTGAGTATTGTCTTAGTTGCATGTTTATATTACGATGGATAGAAATGAAGTAAAACTGCAGTAATAATCAGACCCATCATCATTCCTTTACCTCCTGCATCTCCCAGTGATCTCTCCCACTGCGGCTTCCTCTCCAGCTCGCCCTTCTGGCACGGGATCAGGAACGCACACAGCAGCACAAGCAAAGTGGCACAGACCACGGGCACCAGGAAGAACGCAGTCCGGACGGCGTTCTTTATCCTCAGCCTCTTTATTTCCAGATCTGTGCTGTGAACACCCAGCCCAGCGCCCCCCAGTGAACCAACGCCCCCTCTGTCCTCCCCCATCCTGTTCCTGCCTGACTCCCTGCTCCAGTACTGCATTCCTTTCACGTCGCCTCTGTCCTGCCTGGATTTGCTGGGGAGTTGCTCCCTCCATTCGTCCTCCTCTTCCTCCTCCTGCACTTCATCTTTGGCTGCCACAATTCTTCCAGACCTGCCACCGCGCAGCTTTGAGGGGCCCGTCCCGAGGCAGCCGTCCCTGCCCAGGCCGTTTCTGGGGTAGTTGAGGACGAGGTCGTCCTCTTCGCTCTCGTCATCGCTGTCTGCTTGGGTGAGGGGGTCGTACTCCCCGAGCTCCGAGCCCTTCTTCCCTGCAGTGACACACACACAGGCTGCTGGTGAGGATCAAGTGATGGTTGTATTATTGATACACAATTACTAATTATTAGTAATATTCTGCTGCAGTAGCAGTGAATTATACTGTTGTAAGCAAACGTTTAGGATCGCCTGGTGGAAGTCTGTAAGTGTGTCATGACAATTACAGTTGTCATGTTAAGCTCATGAATTAAAAAATAACATCAACATCTGAAGAATCTTTTTTTCTTATGCTGCAGAAGTTTTATTTTCTTCTTACTGATTAAATGTTTGTGTGCACACTGGATGTAGTAATCCTTCCTTTACTTCACGCATTGAACGGTAACAACTGTTCCTTAGCACATTTTTCCACACACGGACTAAGATAAGATAAACTTGACTGAAGGGGAAACTAAAGCAGCAGCGGGGAAGATACGGACATCATGTACTTTGTACACATTATGTAAACGTCCTTCATATGTCTACGTGTGTGATCACGTACATGTCTGAACAAAAAAAAAGAAGCCTGTTAAATACACACTATTTTATCCACATTATCTGTTTCACATATATAACTTTAATAATCTGATTATTATCACCTCTTATATTGTAATAATAATTAGCAGCAGCCTGCTAACACACTGATTATTTTCTACATGCATTTTTCTATATTCAAACAATTATTAGAACTGTTTTTATTCTAACTTTACATGAGTAGAAAAATGCAACTGTTATTTCCACTCACTCATGCTCGATCATTTCTTATTATCTCCAGTACTACTGCAGTTAGTACCTCCACCTGCAACTAGGGATCGCAGTATTTGTACACGCTCTAACTGCAGTCTTTCTTGTGTATACTATGTAAACGTGCGCATGTTTGCACAACAGTTTCCTTCAGGCTGGATAAAATGCTCGTTTTGCTCCTGTTTATATTCACAATCATTGAATTGTATTTCATTCATTTCTTTTAATAAATCATAATTAGAGACCTAAACATAATTGACGGCATACTAACATATTAGGAATGAAGTTCTGACACAGAGAAGAATGTTTAGCCTGGTTTCACAGTGTGATGCAGCTGGGAGCTAACAGCTAGCTTAGCAACGAGCTGCTCCACGAGCCCAGAAAACACTAACTCCGTCTGATTTAACGTCGTTCGTTGAATATTAAAGAACAAAAAACAAACGATGTTCGACAAATGACCGCATGAAACGAATCACTGGTATTTAAAGAGAGAGAACCGGCACACAGCAGCTGTTCTGGACTGATGGAGCCGTCGGTACATTACCGGTTTAACGCGGACGCAAATACGTGCAGCGCCTCTTACCGGGTAGTTTCAGGGCGCGGGACAGAGCTGCGGCCATTTCTCCTCTAACGGATCCAGGAGCTGGCGACGGGAGGCGGCGGTGATGAACAGTCCGAGACACCGTCCAGACCGGTTGGATCCGCGCGGAGAGCTGTAGACGGACAGAGTTGCGGCAGCAGCAGCGAGGGAGGGAGGCCAACACCAGAGCGCTGTGGAGGAGAGAGTTACGGCAAAGGAGGAACCACGTGACTCGAGCGTCAGCTAGTTAAACATGAAGATGGTGGATGACAGGAAAACGAGCCCAGAGACAAACCTCAGGTCGTTTTATTTATCATCATCATCATCATTATGTGCATTGTTCATTTAGATTTTGTTGTGTATGTCACGTGTTCTATCTGAACCGGTTCTTCGTATGTCAGTGTTTCCAGATATTAAATGTTGAAGTATCGTATCAGCGGCTTAAAATGATCGTATTTTGAGGACAATTGTCGTACCCACGAAATTTGCATTCTGACATGGCTCAGACAGTCTGCTTCAATAACACAGTATCATAGACTGTGTATGTTAAAGTCTAGAATACAATGTATACCCACAGAGCGGCTGTAAAAACACCTGAGCAGAACAGCACCTCTGCCTGCGCAGCGTCTCCCTTCGCGCTCAAACCACTCGTTTTATACGTGGTGCGTTGATTGGCTGTTTGGACACGAGTGCGCTAACAAGCTGAGGTGTGTCTGCGCAGGAGGAAGAAAAAATACATCTGTACCTTGTCGTACTAATTAAATAACGTAGCCATAAAATGAAAGGGTCAAATTTTCGTACATAATGAGATTTTTGGAAGTATCGTACATCTGGCAGCACTGGTCAAGAACCGATTTATCCAAAATAATAAACTGAGACTTTGACATGAGACTATATAATAATATTTTTTTCCTAGATAAAAACGTATCTTGTATTGATTGTGGTTCTTTTTGAACGCCTGCACCTAATGCATGTAACGTCACAGAAAAAAAAACCTTATTACCGTAATACCTTGTACTGAATGTGGGGCGCTCAATCACCTACTTACCCACAGTGTCCAGGTGTTCTCTGTTAGGGTGCCAAACATGACGCACTGGCAGCAGTAATGGAAATAGTTGGCTACTCATATTTTTAATAAATAAAAATATCTTTAATACAGCACAAAAGTACTCTAAATGTCCCTTTAAAACTACTCATAATACAGTATAAAGTGTACTACTATGTAATTATTCTTATTGATGCAGTGACGCGTTCAGCACCTTAATGCTGCAGCCGGTAAATCTGAAAATAATTTAAATTACTTACAGGATTACAACACAAAATAAAATATTTAATATACATAATAAACTACATTCATATAAAATAAAATCTTAAAAAAAAAAAAAAAAGTATTTTCCACTTACAGTAAAGCATTTTCAGCCTATAACAGAACATAAACCTGCAGCAGTGGAAGAAAATCAGATAGGTAAAAGCACACATGGATGTTTATTACTGAATCATAAGTCTTTATGAATGACAGTATCAGTATCAGTTTGATGTTGCAGCTTGTAAAAGTTGAGGTTATCAATGATCTTTGAATATATTGTTTTATGTTTTTCATCTGATTCTGAAAATTAACTAAAGTTATAAAATAAATGCAGTTCAACAACTGAATGTGAGGTAGTGATAAGTACCTCTATTTCAGTAATATGTATTTAATTCTACTTCCATTATTAAGAGTTTCATTAACAAATCAGGGGTCAGGGAAGGTCCTAGTCCCGCAAGGCATCCCGCAAAGTAGACGAGGATACGGGCGTCACCCCGCATTGTTGTTTTCTTTACTCATTAGTTTAAGGCGTATTTGATCAAGGCGTGAGGATCAGCTTAGTCATAGTGTCCAGGTGTTCTCGGTTAGGGTGCCGGACATCGCTCACTGGCAGCAGTAATGGAAGCAGTTGGCTTCTCATATCTTTTACCGAAGTACAGATATATTTAATACAGCATAGAAGTACTCAAAGTCTGTCCTTTAAAAATACTCATAATACAGAATAAAGTATATTATTTGATTAATCTTATTTATGCAGTAAACGTGTTCAGCTTGTAAATAACTTACAGGTTTACAACAGGATTGTTTCTTTAATTAAATATTTATTTAACGTAATAATGTGCATTCATAAAAAAATCTTCAAACAAATGAGTTTTTCTTCCCACTAAAACATTTTCAACCTGGGACAGTGGAAGATAATACTCAGATAGATAAAAGTACTAATATCACAATCTACTACACGTTACTTGTGAAAAGGTAATTTCGTACCGACATCACTTCTATGCTGTAGCGCATAGAGAATGAGAATATGTATTCTTTATTGGGATTTGACATTAATATTTACAAATCAGGGAACGGGGAAGGTCCTAGTCCCGCAAGGCATCCCGCAAAGTAGGCGAGTCACCTCAGCAGGCAGACCTGTGCCCTTTCAAAAATTCTTCTCGTTAAATGAACGAGGATACGGGCGTCACCCCGCATCGTTATTTTCCTTACTCATCAGTTTAAGGCATAACTAATCGCTCAGCGACGACCGGCTTACTCATAGTGTCCAGGTGTTCTCGGTTAGGGTGCCGGACATTGCGCATTGGCAGGAGCTTATTTTAGTATTAAAATGATTTGTATAGTTGAATAGGCTGTAACTATAAATGTTACATTATTAAATTGAGTGTAAACTGTTTATGTTACGCCGAATCACTATACTTGTTTTTACAATTGGCGCAAAGCCTCATGGGTAGATGGGCATGTATGCCGTTTGCGTTGTGTCAAGAGTAATCGATTACAGATTGTCCATTTGCAACGCTAAGTTAGTGTCGTTCCTAATCGGTGTAATTTTTAATCAACAGTTGGAACAACATCCATATTAAATATAAAGAACCTGATGAAAAACAACGCATTTTAAACAAGACATGTTTGTTCGTTCCCGATAGCCATTTTGCGTTTTGGGCCCATTCGGTTTCCGTTGTCCTAGCTAAACTCTTTTCATTCACACATGCGCAGTGAGGCAGTGAGATAAAATGGCAGACGTTTCTTTGGATGAAGTGATACGACAGCGCGGTATTAATCTCAAAGCAGCAGCTAAAAGGTAATATAACTGTTACTCTGAGGATAACTGTTACCATGTTAGACATGTCAACATGTATTAGCACTTCTAAAAACACAACGTGAAATGAGAGCTGTTGATAGCTAGTTGATTACTGTAAGCTAATATTAGCCCATTACAGCTAGCATCGAGTACATCGTAGGCGCTTGGCTAAGTGGGAGCGGGCCTTTAAGACCGATGCCATTCATCGTACAGTGCGGAAAAAATAGGCTATTTAGTTAACAGAAATCTGTTGTAACCAAAGTGGTTATACATAGTTGCGTTAACGTAAAGGCACACGACCATTTGGTTCATGTTTGTAGCGTTTCTCGTCATGCTTAGCTAGCTAGCAAGCAAGCTAATATTTATGTTCCCACTGCTGCCTCTTACAGGACAAATGTGGTGGAAATTAAGTACGTGTATGCTTGTGTACTACTTGATACTTTTCATCTGGTGTTACTTTCATGTCCACCACCGTTGGATTCATGCAAACAAGTGCTTCTATACTTGACTTTATACATAGTAAAAAACTTAACTTTTGTAAAACATTGGAAGTAATACTATTACTGAGTATGGAGTTTGTGAAAAAAATGTTGTGAGTGGCCACACCGGTCTAATTTAGAATGGTACCTTGTCTAAATCTGTTTAAAATCTCTTAATATTGCCCCTGTTCCACAGTGTTACAAATGCAAATCCTTTACACAGTGTGAAGAAATCCAGAACAATTTAACTGATTTAGCTGACTTTACAGAAACTAATTAATATGTAGTGGAGCACTGGCTAAACTAACCTAGTGGATTTTGTACAACCATTGTTGAACTTATGGTTTTCTCTTCCTCTTAGACCCATGTTTGGACGAGGTGCAGGAGGCGTTGGCAAGAGCTTTGATGCTCGGCAGAAGATTGGGATGAATGACGCCAGACAGAGACTTGGAGGTGGAGGAACAGGTGAAAATCAGCATTATTGCATAAACAAATATAAGTGCTAATATCACATGTGCCTATATAGTAATGAAAAACCTAATAAGTAGCTGATTAAAACTAAACCCTCCATCAAACCTCTGCCTGCCTCTCAGGTTTTCAGGTGAAAGATGCAAGAGAAAAGCTTGGCCAGAAAGACGCTCGCTTTAAAATCCGCGGCAGGGGAGGAGCAGGAGGAGTGCAGGATGCCCGTCAGATGATCAACTCACGCAAACAGGGGCAGAATCAGCTGAATGTCTCTGTGCCGACCACACAAAAAACAGCGGTGACACACCAACTACAAAGCCAGAAACTTGTGCCGCAGATACAGATACACGCCAACAACAACCTTGCTGGCGTGAATACAAGGCAGTTTGCCTCTAATGTACAAGGACTGAGTGTGAGGGGGAGCACAGCGCCACAGCTGAGTGTTAATAAAAGAATGGTGGACGCCCGTGATCGACTGAGTCTGAAGAGGAGCATTGGAGGGACGCAGCCGCATGCAACAGCTGCTCCGCCACTAAAAATAACAAAGACAATCCAGGTGAGGTTTAAACAACTGTGTTTATGATGGCTCCTTGACCCAGTCTGCATGTGTTGTCTGTGCTCATGTGTTGAATTGTATAAGATTTTTGACACGCTTCCTCTCATCTATGATTATTATTTTTACAGCAGCGTCCAGTAGGAATGTCAGGTGGCATACGTCCAGCTACACAGGTAGAGACGTTTTACTTTTTGAGTTTAAACATGAAAGGTACAAGTCTGTGAATTGTGGTACTCAATAGATTATTTTGTCTCTCCCAGCCTGTTTCAAATGAGCAGGATGACACCCCAACTAAACAAATAAAGATCACCACTGCAAACAATATGCTGCAATCCAGGGTAAGAGCTGCTTCTTGACTTGAGTTTTGCATCACCTGTTGTCTTTGTGAAGAACAAACACAGGAATACTGACTTTCTAAACTGTACAAACCTCTTGTCTGCAACTTGTTCAGACAAATGGTTTCCTGTGTGGATCTAAGTTTAAAAAAAATTGTAGAGTGACATCGATCTTGTTTGTTATCTTGAAAGTTAGTATAGCCAATGTCACACTGGTTCTTTTTTTTTCTTCACACTCACGGGAAAGCTAGTTTTACAGTACATAACTGGAGAATAATTTAATGTCACTCAGCAGTATTTACAGACATTTATTGCAACTTCTATATATTCACAAGTGAATTTCAGGTGTCAGTTGGAGATGCGAGCCGGCCTGGAAGAAATAGATGTGGCACTTAGAGATAGCGTAGTGGAAAAAAGGCATGCATTGACACATGGAGCTAGTAAACCTAAATAAACTTGTCGTGTCAGAATGAGATTGTATGTGGGTGTGAATTAAGATTAGGATCAAAACCCTAGGAATTGTGCAACCATAACTTTGTATACCAATGGACTTAACACAGAAACTATTTCCAGTGTCTTTTCCTGCATTGATAGAAACTCTTTCTTTCCATTCCTCCGTTTCATGCAGTCTGGTACAGTGGGCTCCACATTCTCTATGACGGCCCCAATCACTAAGGTGGTTAAAAACGACGCTTACACAGCTCCACGTCCTCCTGTCCCTGTGGCTCCTACTCGACCCAATCCCGCCCGACCCTCAGCCTCAGCTGCAGCCTTACAACCGGTCTCCAGAACCCTCCAGCAAAGTGCAGCAGAAACCAGCACAACAGCTCCCACACCACCTCAGGTAAACATTCTTGCTTTGAAACTGTATCCCTGTAGTTTAGTCAGTGTATTTTGCATTTAAACACTGCAACACAGTAGATTTACATAATCCATCAGAATGATAAATGCTTAATGACTGTTTACTGGATAAAGCTGACTGTAACATGCACGTAAACACAGTCCTGGTGCAGGAGTAGCCAACCCTGGTCCTCCAGGGCTACTATCCTGATTGTTTACAACCATCCCTGCATTTACAGCTTCTGATTGGCTGAACACACCTGATCCAGGTAATCAGTAGAGGGTAGAGCTGGGATAGCTGGAAACAAGCAGGATAGTAGCCCTGGAGGACAAGGGTTAGCTACCCCTGAGATAGAGTACTTTGCATCAGCCATTTTCATTGCATATGTTTTATCGTGTGGTGTTTGTCATACATCTTTCTAGCCTGCTTTCAGTCCTTTGGAGGGGACCAAAATCACGGTGAACAACCTGCATCCCCGGGTCACTGAGGAAGACATAGTCGTGAGTAAAACCCAGTTTGCCAGTGACCTGTTGATGTAGTTGATATCAAATGATGTGCTAAGTGCTCTGGTGTCACCTGGGTGTCCACAGGAACTGTTCTGTGTGTGCGGTGCCTTGAAGCGAGCGCGGCTGGTCAGGGTGGGTGTGGCTGAAGTGGTGTTTGTCCGTAAGGAGGATGCTGTGAGTGCGTACAGAAAGTACAACAATCGCTGCCTGGACGGTGAGTGCCAATAACACAGTGTCAAATGTTGTTGTACTGCTTCTATTTCATGTGCAGACCAGTGACTACAGTTGTAGCGTTTCGTAAATGAAACAAAATTCCTTCTGTTGAACTGAAGACTAAACTGTAGTGTTTCTGTGTATTATATTTTTTCTTATCTTTTTTTCATGCTCTTTCCTCAGGCCAACCCATGAAATGTAACCTTCATATTCAGGGAAATGTCATCACTTCGGATCAGCCCATTCTATTGTAAGTGAGCCTGGAGGGATTTCTAATTACTCTGTAGCTGACTGTGAGTGACAAGGATGATATACATCATTTATTTCTTTGTAGTATAAAGATTAGGGACAGTAGAATAGTTTCATATTCTCTTGTGTGTTGCTTTTTAATACATTTTTGTGGTCTTGAAATTCTGACACCCCCGCTTTTTTGTCTCTGTTCTTACAGGAGGCTCAGTGACACTCCAGGCACAGGCAGCAGTACGAAGAAAGACGGTCTGCCCCCATCCTTGTCCCGCCCTGCGGGTCAGCGATCCTCCTCTCAGCCCACCCCTGAGGTGGACCCCCAGACCATCCTCAAAGCTCTGTTCAAGTCCACTGCGCAGTCCACCTCCACCACTGAGCCCCCCAGCTCACAGGCCACTGCCTTTCGCATCAAAATATAGCTCACGTGTAGTGTGACTACACCGTCTGTTGGTAGACACATTACTGCAGTCTCATTTTCATATACAAACTCTGGGTTTCACATTGACAGCAGGCAGCCACCGTTCTCATGTCAAACAGATTTTTACACGTTTGATACATGACTCCTCTGAATTGAGCGGATACACAACATCCTGTTTGTGGTTTTTGTGGCATCCAGATGTTTCTGAGCTGGAACGGGGGAATAAATGTCATGTGATTTGTTGTTTTAATGAAATGTGGTGGGGAATGCCAAATCACACTAGTTATGTAGGGTTTGTTTTTTGTTTTTTTTGTCCCTGTCAATTCAACGCCAGCCTTTCTTGGATATGTAGAATTTTTATATTTAACTCCAACGTCCCCCCAAAAAGCAGGCGCAGTATTGTCATTTCTGAGAAATCCATTATGTTTAACGCTCTCTACGTCCACACAGGTGTGCTAAGTGATTGTCTGAGTTTAGAGAATTTAAAGTTAAATAGAACAGACAAAACACAGTGCATACTGATTAGATGGGACAGTGAAGTTGCCTTCAGCACAACT
Source organism: Ctenopoma multispine (assembly GCA_034779795.1). NCBI lineage: Eukaryota > Metazoa > Chordata > Actinopteri > Anabantiformes > Anabantidae > Ctenopoma > Ctenopoma multispine. The sequence continues at coordinate 18,700,861 of JAUYWH010000026.1, forward strand.
CTTAAGTTCTGCCTGAGAAGAGGTCTTCCTAAAAATATGTGTATAACAAAATAACGTGATTGAATTGGTGACGGACAGAAACTGTAATACAATAAAATCAGTACACCAGTTCTTCAGTGGTCAGATGTTATGTTGATGTTTGGTTTTACCATCTGCTCTGTTCAAGGCTGGTTTTATTTGGTTGTCTAGTTTTTAAACAGTTTTATTTGTAGTGTACATTATCCTCACTTTGTTAAAGGCCTGTAAACTACTTTCTGTTGCTGTCTTATGTTGGTCAATACTACGGTAGAGAGGTCAGATCTGTCTGTGAGATGTCGCCATTAAATATTTAGCTTTGTAGATGTCTGAGCCTCGTCTTTCCTCCCCTTCTCGCCATAATGCGATCAGTGTCATACATACTGATTTTAGGCTTTTAAATAGCTTCTTCTGAAGCTGTGATACTAAAGTTCTAATTTTACTGGGAAAAAATATTTTAACACCGTTTGACAAAGCCAGCCACATTATAAATTTAAATAAAATTGAAGCTTTAGTTTTTAATTTTAAAGAATAGCAATATACAGAATTACTACTTGTTTTTAATAATCTTTATATAGGATAAATGAAGACTACAGCAGTTATTTGAGACGACTCCTGTGCTTGAAAGCGGGCATTATTGTACAGAAGCTACTATATAAGACAAATACCACCTACTGAGCTTTTGTCCACAGTTTTAATTCACAGGGCCTTTTTGTTATTCCGTCTTGCACCATTCAGCACACCGAATCGTCTGTCAACACTTATCTCTTGTAATGAACTAATGGATGTACCGATAACTGTCAACGAATAACTTCAATAATGAAGATATCTTAAAAATACGATAATTGCGAAGCCGGCTCTGAACCGTTGAGGTTCCTGTCTCAGTACATACAGTAGGCTGCCAATTAAACTCGTTTTTAGCCTGTAGCCGTTTACATTTGGAAAAATAAGTACGCCGAATTAATCATTAACAGCAGTTACTTGCTCGGTATTATCAGATGTAGTGACAACTGCCACCGAATTACGATGATACTAAATGTATAATTAAAACCTGATGATTCACAGGCTAATTCTTCAGTGTTACAGTTCCAGAACCAGTAGTCAGTAAATTGTGAACTGGGAGATTATCAGAAACCTCAGAGAGTAACCAGTGAAAACATATTTTCTCATATTTGAATGAATGAATTATCTCAAAATGAGATCAGGATCTCGTGATGGTAAGTCACGGTAAATCATAATTATGAGACAAAATCGACTTATTTCTGTGAAATTCGCTTCAGTGCTGAAATGTTGATTAAGCTGTATCATACTTTTTGAAGATATACTGCAACGTTACACTGGTCTAAAGTCTCGGCCACAGCTAAATTAATCAACATATGTAAACTTCGTATGAATTTATGTCAAGTTTTGATTCTGTAAACAAAGGGATTTTAAGTTTATACTTGCACTTCCGGTGTGAAAGTTCAGACCAAGATGGCGCCGTCCAAGAAGAAACATGCCAGTGGCCAGCCGTGTATTATTCCTGGAGGATTTACAGGTGTTTATCAATAATAACGTTGCCTATTACTTTAATAATTGGTCATTTATCTTTGGATGTTGATTGGTTACTTCAGGTTTGTTTGTTCACGTCTCTTCGCAGTTTTGTCCCTACAGTTCACTTCCGACAGTGTTTCACAGCACAAGCTCTACCTGAAGGAGCACAGAGTTCGGGCAGAGAAGAGCTCACACAGACCGCTGGACCGGACCCTGTTTGTCCTCAACATCCCCCCTTACTGCTCCGAGGTGCGTTTACGTAGCTGTAGGAAGGTTCGGGTCTCGTCGTAGAAACACATGGTAACCGCTCCTGTCCTGCGGCTCCTGTTTCAGGCTGTCGTCAAAGACGTATTCTCGCAGTTTGGCGGTGTTCAGTCTGTGGAGCTGAGAGACCACCCAGGATCCTTTAAGGAGACTGGACCCAGACTGTCGAAGTGCTTCAGACCAGCTGAGAAACAGGTTTGTTGTGGCGATTCTTCCTCCTCTGACGCTGTTGTTTGATGTCAGACACCTTTACTCTCTGCACACATCAAATTAATAACATCAATCTACACTCAACCAATAATAACAGGGCAAACATGACATTTTTAGGAAGTTATTGTTATTCAGCACGCCGTGGTACGTTGTAACAATCTCCCCACACTTGGGTTTGTGCAGTTTATCCTATTCTTCCTCACAGATTCTCTCAAGCTCTGTCAGTTTTGGTGGAAGTGTGTCTGTGTTCACAGATCTTCTTCAGGCTTACAGAGTCCTTTTACAGGTCTTTTAAATGAGTGTCAGTCTCTAATGAATGAATATTTAACTGTATTATCTAAAATATTCAATATGAAATGAACATAGTAAAGTGTGCAGGATGTAGATGCAGTATAAAGAGGTTGGGAATATGTTATTTTACCTTGTGTGTCTCTTCCAGAGTTTCAAAGTCGGCTACGTTGTGTTCCACAACTCGACCAGTATCACAGCGGCTAAATCACACCCACATAACGTTCCACTGGTGGTGTGCACAGAACAGCGTCCAGTGAAGACTGGAGTACAGAGTGGGTGATGCTGTCGTGTTTGATTATGTTGTGGCAGCTCTGTATTGTGGGAAACGCATGTTACCGGTGTTTTTTCTCCCACTAGAATGGATCCAGCAGTACTCAGACTCCTTAATTCAGCAAGATAAGCTGCAAAAAGTAGTTGACTCCTTTATGGAAGACTACGACAAGAGGAAGGAAGAGGTGAGAATTTTGCTGCTCTTCCTCCAGGATCACACACACAAACATCTAAACCCTGTGAGACTTCAGACCGTTTTCTGTGTTTCAGGAAGTGGAGCGGCAGAAGAACAAGGCTGAGCGGCAACAGGAGGACGAAGAGGGCTGGGTGACGGTCACAAGAGGACACAAGGGCACCAAGGCCCGCCCCCACAGCGAGGCAGCCAACCAGAGGACTCTACAGAAGGAGATGAAGAAGAAGAAGAGGAAGGAGCTCATGAACTTCTACACCTGGCAGCACAGAAACAGTCAGAAAGAGCGTAAGTTGACAGTACTTAAAGGAGAAAGCCGGTCGTTTCCTAGCCTGTTAGTTTGTTACACAAGACATATCTTTAGCAATCAGAGACAACAAATCATTACCAGTCACCAATATCACATTTGTCTCAGTGGACTTTACCATCATGTTACATCCTCGTTAGACCCTAAAGTCACGTAACATGTTTATCATTTCTGAATGAAATCTATAGGCTGCTGTGCTGAAACACTCATTACTGTAGTCGCCTTACATTTTCAAATGTGATGGTAGACTGTAGTTATCAGGCGTTTACAGCTGCACAAGATAAATTAAATAGTCAGGAGCACACTGACTGTTCTGTAGCAGATAAAAAAAAATTAAACAAAGCCTCGGAGCTCCACTGCTGAAGATTTTTTACAGTTGTCACATCAGCTTGACTGAAAGTGATCAAAGAGTCGATGTCTTTCTCCCGCAGAGTTTAGTTCACTTTAGAACTGTTCTTGAACAGGGCCATGAGTCATCAAGGTTTGAGTTAGTTTACTGATTTGTAAACTAACCACATTTTATCATTTTTGTTTTTCCAGACATTGCTGAACTGAGGAAAAAGTTTGAGGAGGATAAACAGAGAATCGCTCTGCTGAGGGCGCAGAGAAAGTTCAAACCTTACTGATTTTTTCTGCTGCTTCTGTGTTTCAGCTACATTATAAACAGTGTTTTTGTGAAACTTTTCATTACTATAATATTGAATTAACCCCCGAAGAAAAGTGAATACCCTTAGTTTTCAATTAAATAAGTTTGACATCAAGTTTTGTAAGTTTAAGAATCAGTAAACAATCTTTTGGAATGAGTCTTTTGGTCTCATTTCACAAAAAAACAAACTGCATCATATGTTCACCACAAGGTCTTAGTTCAGTTTGTAATTAACCTCACTAAAATAATTTCACAGGCACATTACAGAAATTGACATTTTTTATTCACATTGTTCAGTCTCAACTAGCTGCACTTGTGACTGCCGACACTTCTTGATGCACGGCCATACAGTAAAGAGCAGGACCAGCATCAGAGCAGCACCAACACCAGAGAGGAGGTACGCCGCCATCCGAAACTCTGAGGAAGGAGGGAAACGATTATATGGATCCATCACAGTGACTGTAGTTCTGTGCTAATCTTACATACTTTGATGATTTGCACACGGACTGTCGTCCACGTTGGTGTTGTTCTGTTCCAGCAGCAGGGGCCCCAAGGACACTAACTGGTCGTACTCTGATGTGGCCTCTCGTCTTTGTCTCTCGCTCTCAGACGCTGTGGGAGCAGAGAAACATTTAACACCAGTACATCTACACCACCTGCAGTTGTACAGAAGGTCAAACTTAATATACTCACAAACGACAGCGCAGTTTTGTGCACAGTCGGCGTCAGCGGTGCAGATTTCCACCCAGCAGTAGAAGTAGATCTGCGTAAGAAGTTACACCATTAACAGGTCACCGAAGATGTTCTGCAGCTTTACTTAACGTGGTTGAAGAAATGCATGATCCTGCATTACTGAAACATGTCAGTGTGATGACCTTACCTCCTCCACACTTGGATGACCCGTATCTGGGTCCAGGAAGGCAAAGGACTTAACATCAAACCTCCTGACTTGGGAGTGGGATCTGGCCTTCCCCCGGTTGTCCACAGGGACAGAGCTTCCCATTTTATCTGAAGGGTTGGGGCACCTGAGAAAATAAAAGTGACTGCTGCTGTGTGTCGGGTGTAACAGTGTAGTTCCCCATAATGTTTAGGGCAAAGACCAAACCCAGCTAGTTACTTCTCTGAATCACAGACTTCAAGCAGTCATTGTAAATAAGAGACGTGCTAAACAACCGCTTCCACTTACATAACATGCTGCACTCAAACATTGTGGTACAGAGGAAAGTGTCGACATGATGGGATCTTGTAATTTGGGTATTTTATATCGACATTTCACTTTACCCATCGTAGAGAAGCATCCACACAGATTGTCTAGACTCTGGGTAGGCAAAACAATCCCGAACACGCAGTGAAAGTGCAGGGTCAGGGGAAGGTTGGGCGATGGAAACCTCCACATATGCAGCTTCACGCAGGGGCAAGGTCAGCGGTAGCTGGTCCTCTGGAAAGAAGGATGTGAAGGATTCATCTGCAGGGACAAATCAACACAGTCACAGTGGCTGTTGACACTTGACACTAGTCTGGTTAACTACTGTACAACAATTGAAGTGTTTATGACCTGTGGCTATTCTCATCTGCACTCTGATGGTTCCCACTGCAGCCACAGGCGGTGGCTTGGTGACTGCGTATAAGGACCGCAAGTCTGCTGCACGCTTTAGATCTGCAGCATCATACTCACACTGGACCTGGAGACTGAAAAGAAAAAAAAAAAAAAGAAAAATTTGTTTTTAGTTCTTCACAATCTTTATTGTGGAGCTGCATTGTGATGAGATGCAGGTTTTCTAACCCTTCATGGCCACAAACAGTAGGATAGTATATAGAAGAGGTAGGAACTGACCTAAAGGGAGAACGATTTGCTAGACTTCTAGTCCGCAGCTCTTCCACTTCCACCTCGTAGATCAGCATATCTCCAGCCACCTGAAAGCCAGACGCAGAAGCAAAGAGCCAAGTTCAAGCAAGAACATGGAAAACATTTAGTGATGGGTAGAACAGTAATGACACATGTGGCTCAATTTCATGACACTTAATGATGATATACTTTCATCTTTGCGCCACAGTCAGTCACTCCAACTTTGAAGACAGCCGTGTCCGTGGTGGTGACCACAGGGAAACACTGGGGCTGATCCTTGATTATGAGGCTACTGGGATCGATCAGCAAGTCGGTCTCTGTGGTTTTCACTGAGAACACAAAGTATCCGTCCAGAGAGCAGTCTGGAGGAAGTGTCAAAAGACAGAAAATGTACATGTTACATTAAAAAACAAGCAAGTTCCTCTTGAGTGGAAGTCTCAGGAGACATTTTAACCTGCATGCAGAGAAGGCAGATGTCATTCTTACCATCAAGTCTGTAGTAGCAGGTTGAATCAAGAGCATCATAGCAGCATCCTAGTTTGTAGCAGGCCTCACCAGAAACACTCTTTTCACCACAATCCACTCGCAGAGCTCGTTCTGTGTCACAGTTTCCAGGAGAAGCTGCAGAACAGCCATGTTTTTAGTGTGCTAACAAAGTAAACCGTGCTTCTGTCGTGTACATGACTGAATTACTGACATGAATGAATTAACCAGAAAATAACTGCAGCTGTTTCCACTCACGTGTTGGAAGAAGATCCCTCTCCCCGTTTCTCTTTATGAACGGACAGCTGATGTCAACCTGAAACCATTTATCCTCTCCCGTCAGCTGGACCTGCAGAGGAATGACCACTTTTCTGCCCTGAGGATCAGTGGTCATCACAATAAGGATGTGAATATGGACAGCTTGGATTTTTCCATCACATGTGCTCATTTATACAATTATGGAACCTAGTATAAACTTGTAAACATCTTAAAAGTGGTTAAAACTTTGTGTTGAAGTTGAGGCGATGTTATTTCACAGCAACACGATCAACCAACACCTCCCTGAAGTGTTGAGCTGAACATGAGGAATATAAACCCTGTGTAATATCTGTCAGTGGAGGGAGACGTGTCACTTGTACCTCTGTGTGAGCGTAGCAGCTGTCATATCTGCTCAAAAACAAGAGGCTCTGGTCCTTTTCTCTGCTCAGTCTCACTCCACAGGACTCCTCAGCCTGAGACACTGGAACTGCAGCACCTGACGTATCTAAAGAAACATCACAGCACAAACAGTGGAAGGAGAACCTAATATTTTCAGTAGTGAAAAGTTTCCTTAGTTTTTAGAGAAGTACTTGCACTTAGGTCTGTGTACTTCAGCCAGCTGTGTGTATGCTCCTGCTTCTTACCTCGAACATGAACGTTACTTTTGACCAGCGGGCTGAACACAGCTCTTATCCTCCGCGCAGAGCAGGTGACCCTCGGCAGGACGAGCCGCGGCTTCTGCTCGTGTGTTTTCTTCCCCTGGAAGTTTGAGAAACACGAACTGTGCTGAGCCGTGAAGGTAAACGTTAAAAGGATCAAACACATTTTTGCACACGGATAATTCATCTTCTCAAAGTTTAGAGGTTTTCACTGACGCACGTTCGGCTGCAGAAATACCGAGCGCGCGCTTGGACGCTGGAGAAGTAATCACGCGATCACCTGCTAATTAGTGTTAATTGGTTTGAAGCTTGCTGCGTCCTCTTCCAGAGATCCACCGCGTGTATGGTCTGTCGTGGATAAAATGAGGGAGGAGCCACAGCTCCAGAAAATCATAAATGTCAGTTAAAAGACTCAAGATTCCTGAAAAGAGATGGAAACATCAGTGCATCAGTGATATAAATGTAGATTATTCTGAGTGTGCCTATTGTGCATACTAATGCTTACTTTTGGTGGGAAGTGGGAAATCAGTTTTGATGCATACGTTTTTCGTGTATTTCTACCTTGTTCTGTTGCTGTTTTTGATGATGTCTTCAAAGACAAGAAATACTTTAACATCAGAGTACATCTACTATACCACTGAGAGGGACACAAAACAATCACAAAGAAATATAAAATAACCAGAAAGACGTGAAAAGACAGAAATTTTCCACCCCAAGGATGGGGGGCCTTTCGCCTGTTTGTGCCCAGGGGCCCATATTCTCACGATCTGTCCGTGTGTCAAGTTAAAATAAGTTCACAGGTTTGCTCAGCAGTATTCAACTGTTCACCTGGTGTGAAAAGGAGGACAGAACACGCTGGTAATAAATAAAAAAAAAAGGTCAGTGTTTAAATAATACATATTGTGCATGACTCAGTGTTTCCCCAGGGACCCATTAAATGAAACCATTGCGTAACTCACAGGACTTGCCAGCCTCACCTCAGCTCCCTTTCCTTACAGCAATGTGTGTACCCATCCAGCCGTTACATAAGCAATCTTAAATCTTTATTTACTGCTGTATCCTGTTTCATATCAGTGTCCATTTATTCTGTTTAGCCTCCAAAGACTACATCTGTGGTTATCATTCTAAGTTTCAATTCATTCTTATTCTTCAAGTTATTCAACCAATGTGAAAATAGGCTACAATTAGCTGAGTACATGGACGGGTTAAAGTCCAAGTGAAAAGGCTTTGACCTGCTTCATAATTCATTTAATTTTAGCTGAAAAGGTTTCAGTCAAATTGGGATTAGTTGTCTTTACCGACACGCACATTTCTGTGGTTCGTTGGGACACAGGAGAACATTGAACTTGTATGTTGAGTTTAAAACCTTAATTGAACTGTTAGCTCTGAGCTGATCTTACACCAAATATAAACATATATCAAGTGATATCTAACACTTAACTGGGAACTCTTTACAATGTACTGAAGGCATGGCGAAAAAACAGAAAACCAAAAAACCACAAAAACATTTCTCCACACTCCAGAAGTGTAAAAATAATGTAACACACAGTGATATAAAAAACCCTTCAGGTAAGAACTGATTAGACTCATGGCTTTTGGGTTTATGAGCCCTACTGCATGATGCACGTATAATGGGTTGTTGTTTATATCGTACCAACTTCTGAAAAGGGCTCATGCGTCACATAAAAGCTAAACAGAGAAGCTAAATGATACAGCAGAAATGCAGCAGGAAAATGAAATTACAGTTGGAAGAGGAAGGTGGGATGTTAAATGTTTTAATCCAAATAATTAATCTTGTGATGATTCATTTTAAATTTAATTTGAGAGTTCCTCTATTTATTGTTTGTTAAGAAGTGAAACACTTTGTGATTTAGTCTATTTATGTATAGATTAAATAATGAAAGATGTGTTTTTTATTGACAGACTATTAATCAGTTTGGCTGTTTTGGTCCTCCATACTATATGATAATGTTTTGATAATCTGTTGGCTGGATAACCCCTCGGGGAACAGCTGTTGTTACGGAAGCACGTGTCACACGGTGAGTCACGAGTTGTCAGTCGGCGTGGTGACGTCACGGCGGTGACGTTTCCAGAGCTTTCCCGTCGGGCTGACGGTCAGAGTTTAGCAGAGGCAGCAGGAGAGCAGGCGAAGTCTCCCAAACATGGCTTTGAATCGGAATCATTCGCAAAATGGTGGCGTTCTGATAAACAACGGAGAACCGTATGTATCTCACATTGCGTGTGTGTGGTTAATTGTATGAATCCGCAAGCGGTCGCCTTTGTTTTCGGTTTGTTTACCTTCAACCTCTCAGTGCGTAGTCAACGTAACATTAGCTTACCGTTAGCTGGCCTGGCTAACATTAGCATAATGTTACAGCTAACGCACCTGGTGACATTAGAGTGAGCCAGGTTCCCTATGTCAGAACAATCGTTGTGTTACTGTTTGAACTAGTGCAGTATTATCAACTCCCGCCTTTATAGCCGCTTCGTATCTTGACAGGTGGTTTACACAGTATGGCTAGCTAGCTAACGTTAGCCGACTATCGAAACAGGAAGTAGCGGTACCTGTCGTTTGGATGTTGACATCTTGTTAGAACAAAAAATGTCACCACACCACACGTAAAGTTGTGTAACGTGGGATAGGTGCACTTTGTGAAATACGGTAGTTTTAGTGAATTCCCACTCAAATGTCACGCAATATGATAATCTGCTAACATCATGGTGATTGCATGTTATTCTGTAACATGACTCAAGTACAAGCTTGACATACTTAACTCTATTATTCCTGTTTTTTGTCACTTCTACATATCCTACCAAATCTTAAAGTAATCATTAGTGTGTATTTCTGTTTGTAGGACACTTTTGAATTGTACTTGAGTTTGTGTATGTCTGTCTCATTATTTTCACCTGCTCCTTCTTTACCCAGCATTTTAAAGGATTGTAAGAACGTGGAGCTGTCCTTCAGCGATGTCGCCTGCAAGACAGACCTGCTCAAGGGGACCAAGAAGGGCACCGTTTACCTTACACCATACAGGGTACAGCCACAACATGGCACTGCCACTGCTGTGTTCTTGATTGGAAAGTTGGCAGAGTTTATTTACTCATCGATCCTGTTGTGACGCCGCACACTTACTCTCTCTTTCTCTTTCTCTCTTCCCTCATTCACTGGCTTAGCTCCTGTTCGTGTCCAGTAATACCAAGGACTGTCTGGGTTCAGCCATGTTCCCGTATTATCTGATGAAGGGCTGCAGCATTGAGCAACCAGTCTTTGCAGCCAATTACATTAAAGGCACAGTGTCAGCTGAACCTGGTGGTAGGTGGCCCTGTTTTGAATTCTTAAACTTTAAATTAGTCTTTGATGTAAACAATGATGTTGTTATGCTGATATTTTAAAGAACAATGAAATTAGGTGGTTTGTCGTATTCAAAATAAAATTTCAGTATTTAAATCATTACCTCAGTATAGATCCACAGTAAAACCCTTTTTTAAATTGGTTGTGAATGTATTCATCTCTGTCATCAGGTGGCTGGGAGGGCCAGGCCCAGTTCAAGATGTCATTCCCCAGTGGAGGAGCCATAGAGCTGGGGCAGCATCTTTTCAAACTTGCCACAAATGGTTTGTCTTCCAGTTTACTAGTGTATCACACACGGTAGGATTTTAAATATTCATTCATTTAGGCAGATTCATGTTGATGGTGGCTGTGGTAAATGATACGGAGGTATCAGATCCAACTAAATGATCATATGGGAGGCTGTAATTTGTGCTGATGTTGAATTGTACCATGCAGTGAGGTGTTTCTGGTATTTAACAACACAATCAACACACACACAAGCTGTGTTCATACAGTTGAATCAACACTTCTCTCACACAGTTTGAACCAAAATTAAACATTGTCACCTTGATGACAGAGGATTTATTGCAGTACTGTTGCATTAGACTAACTTATTCTTAAACTGGGTGTAAAAGAGATTTACTGATTGTTTAATTGTTGCAAGGAACACATTTCTTTTGCCGTGTCCTAGCGTCCCGTGCCGTTCCAGCACAGAATGGCGCTGCATCTTATGGATATCCTTCACCTGGAATGATGAATGGCTACGGGCCACCTTCACATGCTCCTCCTGCTTATCCTTACCCATCACCTCCCCAGCAGAATGGTTTCTACCAGGCACCTCCCCCTGCTGCTAGCAACATGGGTTACCCCTATCCAACAGCTGCTGCAGGTACAGAAGCCATTTAAAATTTGACATGTGGACGTCTGATTTCAGTGAAGGTGCTCATGACAAATGAAATGTGGTGTTCCTAGGTCCCTAACTCCATGTTTTCTGTAGATTTCTTTCACTTTATTTCTGTAATGTTTATCCTCAGTAAATGTAATAGAAACACTCATGTTGCTTCCAGAAGTGAAATGCAGCACAAACTTAATTGCATTGAGTTTGGGTCGAGTTCAGACAGAAAATGTGGCCTGATCCAACACTGTGACAACTGCACTGTACAGTTATGAACAAGAGCAGCTTTTTGCTTTGAGGTGGGGGAAAACATATTTACTGTAGCCAATATGAAATACTCTGTAGTGATAGAATCCTTCCGTCTTAGGACATCTTTACTCTTTACAGATGTTCACAGCTACGTTGAAGCCTTTAGGTTATGTTTTCCTGTGTGTGTGTATTTAGTGCACGTATTTGTTTTTGTGTATATGCTTTTTTGCTAAATGTCCTTATGACACGTAAGTAAAAATCTTTGAGGCACAAATATTGCTGCATTTTCCCGCTGTCAGTTTATTTTTTTTACACGTGCTTTTTGTGTCTTTGCTGCATATCTAATTGCTGACAGTCTCCTTTGACCTTGCAGCTCCATCGCTTTCTTTTCTGACTGTGTTCTGTGTTCCAGGAATGTACCCATCTGGTTTTGGCTACATGGCACCACCTCCACCGTACCCTGGGCCACCCCAAAATTGGACTCCACCCCCCCAGAACTGGACAGCACCCCCACCGCCTCCAGGTCTGTTTCTGTCTCTCTCTCTTTATATCTCCTCTCTGTATGTCTGTGTCACTGCACCCGTCACATCTCATCTGTCTGCCTCAGAGTGACTCACTTTGAAACACGCCACCAAAAAAAGGGGGTGCTGATGTTTCATCTACTACACATCAAAATTACAAAGGATAAACAATCCTCTCCCTCCTTATTCTCTTTTTCTAGCGCCTTGTGCGTTTCAGTAAAAACAGTCTCACCCTACACGTGAGGTGAGTTTGGTACACTGTGCTGACATGTCGGTTTGGCAAATCTCTGTTTTGAGAAGGACATTTGCGTCAGTGCATCCTCGAGGTGTGCCCGTAGATTTTATCTTGAGGATTCCTGGAGCTGTCAGTTGTTGTGCTTCACTTGACTAACACTGCTCCTCGCATCATTTCTCCGTACAGTGTTCGGAGCTGTAGCATCTGTTCCTAAATATGCTCATCAGCCATCACTGTCTGCCTTTATCTCCCTGTCTCTGTCACGTCTCATTTTATGTACAGGTAACTCCAAAGCAGCTGAAGCTGCAGGCAGTGCGTATTACAATCCCAGCAACCCACACAATGTCTACATGCCCATGGTAAGATGCTTTGTTTGTCCTCTCAGTTAAATATGTGTGGCAGTGACATGTGAGCTTTTCTTTAATGCAATTTATTTTTCTTTATTCCCACTCAGGAGCGGCCTCCTCCATATGCACCTAATCCAGACTCACCTGACAAGAAAAACAACTGAGGCTCAGGCAACATCACTTCTCTCTTCTTCTGTATTTCAAATTTATTCTAAAACAGGAAGTGGTGTAGATGGATAGTCACACAATTTAAAAATACAGAAAAAGGAGACCAGAGTAACAAAGGACTCAAAGATGAATTAATCATCTTTGGGACCTTGGAATAGCTTATAAAGCAATCACACCCCTTTTACTTAAGTTCATTTAAAATAATTAATATTGTGTAACTTTTCTGAGACTGATCATTAACATTTATTTTAGTCTCTAGCAGGTAGGTAAGGGCAGCTGAACTGTCCTTGTTAGGAGATGAAAGGAGGAGGAAGTACGGGGAATGTATTTTTTTAAGATGGAGATTTATTACCAAAACATTTTGTAGCGATTTTCTGATTGCAGTTCCTTTAGTTATTAACAATAGCAACTCCTATAAACAGTTAAGTATTTTTGCATCACATTGTACCATTGCAAATACTGTGTGTTTGTATACAGCTTTGTTTGTCCACATATAGTACCAGAACTGGGTTTGAGAGGTAATGCTAACAATATCTCACTGATGCTCATAGTTTCCTTCATATGTGATCAACCAAGTAATTCTCCATCGTAATTTAATATTTGTATCAGAGGCGTTGGTTATCAAAAGGAGTGGTGTATAGTTTGAAAAAGGGGATCAGAAAGATTTCTTACATTCAAAAAGTTATATGTATGTGCAATATTTCAAGGCTGGGGTCAGATGAGTCTCCTACTCCTGGCTTCTCTTGTAATCATGTGAACAAAACTAGGCTAAGTCCAGAACTATGTACACTACGTACACTATTCTGTGGGTACAGGGCCACACCAATATATTTAAGGCCCCTCAGTATTTCACCTCCTGTTGAAACCAATTATTCCTGATTAAACTGGGGTGAGGCACTAAGTAAACACATAAAAACAGTAAACACGTGTATGAAGGAGTATTGGCACACGGTTGTAGTGGAGAGAGGGTCTTTTTGGGTTTGGGTTTTAGTTTGCTTGAATTAATCAAATGTCTGTATTAATATCTTTTGCAGTTCTTACTCTTGTTGCTGAATTTGTCTGTCAGTTAAAAATCTAATAAATGTGTCATTTATTGAATTTCACATGTTGATATTTTATACTTATCTGAAGTTTTAAAAACCTAATCACTGTTAAATTTAAACACAATTATATAATTATTATGTTGGAAATTCCTTCATTTGGTTTTAATATCTAATACATTTACATTTTTATAGTGAAGTCTATTTTACTTTAGTAATTCTTTTTCAAAGTAAAAGCTTAAAATTTACTCCTTTAACATTTTTCTATTTGAGTAATGAGACTGTATATGTCACACAGTGGTATGTTCTCAAGTACTAATTGAGGTGCTTTAATACTTCGGTGTTATGTTAATTTATATTTTTACTTTGCTCCACTTCTGAGGCAAATATTGTACTTTAACTCAGCTCTCAGTTTAATTCTTCAGAATAAATGTATGAAATACAATGCACTGCTTAAAATTAAACCAGTTAGTTTAAATTAAGAATTTGAGTTAGTTTTGCAAAATGGTGTGTCACCACTGGCTTAATTGACACTGTCGCTGACAAAATGAAGAAATACTGACAGGATCGACACTCTGAACTCAAGAACATATTTATTACATTATGAAACAAAACCTGAACATTATATTTACTCTTACATCTCTTAAAATCATACAGTACAGCCACATAACACAATATCAAGACACGTGAGTAAATAAAGATGGCATTGTCATGCACTAAAACACAAAATATTCACTACACACAAATGCTTTCAGAACCAACATACTGTATAATCACAGAGTTTATGACACAACATTAGTGAGCTAATTTCCACTCACATTTGTCCCACCCAATAATTCATAAAGACTAGTTCTACTTTATGGCTCAACTCCTGTTTCAGTCCAGTTCCTTGCTCAGGAAAGGGTTGTGTGCTTTTTACTACCATGTCTCTAATGTTAATTGTAGTTGACACTACACTGCAAACTACATTAAAGTTGTGCAAAATCCTACTGTGTGTTCTATATGGACTTTATCTACCCTTAAGGACAAACATGTAAATCTTAAAGAAATGGAAAAAATGAAAATAAATTCAACTATATTTAAGTAGATTGAAATGAGATTATCCATTGACTCTATTGAGTCCTAAACCACAAATACAAACAAACTGACCTTTCTGTCTCACTCCTGTCAGCCTGTGGCAGTAGCTAATTTATCTAAAATGTATTTTACCTCTGCTAGAAAGCTAAATTCTGTCACAGTGCTGCACACTTTCACTTCCTAATAGTATTTGTCTCAACACCTTTAATCACTTTTATCACGTTGTGTTTCAGAGCTACAAGTTTAAATATAGAAAATGTGATAATGAATTGAGAAAATGCTGCTGCACTGATGCTGAATTCTAACTTCAGACAAACAAAAGATTAGATGGGTACAGGCAACATGGATAATCTCTAACTGTCCATCTGTGTTCAAAGGTCTAACAAGTCATCATGTTGCTCTTAGCCACTGAATACTGTTAGAGCTACAGGATTGTTTCTCTGTGGTGAAAGGGTAAATTAGGTTGAGTAAAGACTTCAGCACGAGATTTAACTGACTGAATGACTCCTATGGCTCCTCCTGTAGAAACCACACCTCGTTGCGGCGTCCGTAAGGCTTGAGTGGGTCGTAGCTGCAGCAGAAGTACTGCTTGCGCTGAAACGGGGCCGTTTCACCCAGGGTGCGTGTCAAACGCAAGGCCTCCGCTCGGTACTCACTCTCCCCTGCAAAGCCTCCAAACTGCCTGTGAGCACAAAGAGAAATGAGGGAAATCTAAATTAGGTGGATAATTATAATGTTAGTTTGACTGGGCGAATTCTGTGGACTTTTTAATGGATGCACTGTCTCACTGGGAGGGAACAGCAACCTTAAATGCACACATACACACTGATTGTTAATAAGGATGCAAGTAAAACTTTATTTATATTGCATTTTTAAAACCAGTTTGATAAACTGATGTAAATAAAAAAATAGAATAAAATATAATCTGGCAACTAGGGATGGTCGATATTGGCCTTTTTACCGATATCTGATATACCGATATTGTCTAACTCTTAATTTCTGATACTGATATAAACCGATGCCAATATATGCGGGGTCCTTCCTCATGAAAAAAAGAAAAACTAAATAATTTTAGGTAACTAACATCACATATCTCCTATCATGCATACTTAAACTTTAAACATTATTGCAAGGTGTGGCAAACAAACAAAAATATCTCAAAAACTATACCTCAAATTTGTCATATTTTTGAGAAAGAGAAGTAGCTGAAGAGTTTGATGTATAATATGTGCATGGTATGTAAACGTTGTGTAATTAATAGAGTAAAAACTTCTACCAATATTTTCCAATATTACATTTTAATGCCGATATCGGCCGATAATATCAGTAGACCGATAATATCGGACATCCCTACTGGCAATATATAATAATAATAATAAAATAACAACAGTCCAGATGTAAAAGGATCAAGGAGGAAGCAGTTAGGCAGTCTGACACGTCCCCTAAGTGAAAATAGCAGGACTGAGGAACTAAATAAGATGGGATTGAAAAAATACTCCAAGGTTTTTGAAAGTCAGTGAAAACCAGGGAACCCAAGTGTTGTCAAAAACTGTCAACATAAAACTAGACATAAGAAAAAAATAAGAATAGGACAGGTCCTAGAATTGATCTTTGAGGAACTCCACAGGTTAATGGAGCAGATGTTACATTAAACATTTTAAATGAAGCACCTTAAATGACACCTACAGAGCATAGACAGTCATGCCGGGCCGCTCCTCAACCCTGATGGCACTATCGGTGGGATTTGGGGGGCTTGGCTGGTAGACAGAGGGGATCTTGATGCCAACCACCAAACGGCGAGATAGCACGCCATCATTCCGTGGGTACACTGTGATGATGATGGGAGCAGCTGTACCCATGGCTTCACCTTGGGAGAGAGAAAGCGAGTTTTAAAAAAAAATGGGGGACAGCAGAGAAACACCACTTCCTCCCTAAACAAACAAATCTAAAGGTCAGGATCTGTGTGGTGTTGTGTTATCAACATAATATCACATGCAAATGGAAACACTGATAGTTTTTAACCAGATGTTGCAAACCAGGTCACGTGAATCACACCTCTAACAATAACAAAAAGATTAAATAATTATTCTGCACTGAGGCCTGGTTACACTAGGAATATGAATTTTAACTAGAATTACCTCATTGCAGTTGTTCAACCTTGTGAAGTTATAGTTAGCATGCATGTCTGCCCAGATTAATATACTAATACATTTATGTATGAGTCCAAGTGGAAGATCAGCATCCAGTGGCGTTCGACCACCAAAATCTAGTCACTTCATCCTTGAGTCACATTTGAAGAAACTTTATTCTAGAGATATCGAGTTCACTAAAATGGAACCTAGGCATAAAATTACAATTAAGTAACCATGTAGCTTAGTACAAGAACTACATATCTACAGTGAAGTTTGGAGGTAGAAGCATCATGGTGTGGTGCTGTTTCTCTTCTAATGATACTGGCAGATTGGAGCCATGTGTTGAGACATTCTTGAAGTTTTTGTTGCTATTCACCAGGACGGTGAGGATTGGTGTCCCCAGCTTTGGAGCTGTATGCTTCCAGTGTGCAGTTACGGGTTCTACCAACCTGCTGCTTGTTTTCTCCCTCTGCTTTCGACTCATTCCAACCAATTGAGGCAGATGGCCACCCACACTCAGCCTGGTTCTGTTTCCGTTAAAGGGAGTTTTTCCTTTCTACTTTTACCTTGTGCTGCTCAAGAGGGATTGCTAGGTTTTCTGTCTAATTCTGTAAGGTCTTGATCTTACTGTGCTAAATGACTTGAGATTATTTTAGTTCTGATTTGGCACAGTATAAATTTAATTGAATTAAACTGATGAGACGCAGTAGGATGATGACTCAAAACATTCTGCAAAGGGGAGTCTCGCCTTAACAGAACTAAAGATAGAACTTCACAAGAGACTCGCAGAGAGTCGCAGAACACAGCGTGTGATTCCAGTTTAATGCACAAACGTTTTGATTGTATTGTAGCTACGTATATTGTCTTATGTCTGGTCTTAATTTAATGTGAAAAGCTGCCCTGGAAGTATGTTTAATGAGATGCTTTGCTTCTTCACTGTGGATGAAATTAATTCATGAAAAAGAACTGGCACTCAGTCAATATAAAACCATCATTAATCATGTAAACTAATTTAGTGATAACCCTTATTTTTAATGACATTCCATAAATGAATAATCACGTGTGTTTTTGCTCCATTGGCTTCATCAGATTATGAAAATCTCTCTGTCAGATTACATCAATCATCCATGTTACTGTCAGTATTTTTCAGTGTATTCACTATAATAGGAAAGATAACTACGACATTCATAAGTGAAATTAAATGGTATAATGTTGGTCTGATAGATTCACCTTGTTCGTTGCTGCCACCGATGTACATGAGCAGCTTCCTCATCAGTTCCCCTGTCACTTGGTCAAAGTTTCGTCCCTCAGAGGAGACAACAGCGTACTTGGCAGCATCGTACCGCCGCACCTCGAAGCTAACTCCATCCTAGGGAAGAAAGACAAATCATGTGGTGACTTACTGTACTGTAGGCATCAGCAGGGCCAACACACAGCTACACACTGTGGCGTGCACAATGCTTTTTTGTGCACATACGCCCACACAGGCACACACAAACACAGTGGTTTTCTTCCAGGGGATAAGCGCAGGAGAGAGGTTAAGCTCAGATATGATTCACCTCTGACACACTGATGCTGACAATCTGCTCCTCAGGATGAAAGCCTTGAACTGGAGGGGGGTTTACACTCAGAGGGTTCACTCAGTGTGTGTGTGTGTGTGTGTGTGAGAAACCAATGTGGGCAGCCAAATAATAGGATGCTGATGAAACGTATTTACACTGATTTAATTTAATTTCTTCTTCTGCTCTGTGGGGTTCAGTCAGCTTACAGGGAATAATGGGCAAGAGGAGATGCACAGTCTTACATAACAGCGCACAGGCAAACACACACATGCAACTCGCCCCCAACCCCCAGCTTTAATATGATGCAACAGTTTTGCATTAAGTATGATTAAGTGGGGTAAATGTGCAGCACAGTCAGTCAACTATGCTACTGAGCAATAACTTTAATACATTTTGATGGAATCTGGTCACTGGAGACTGAGATGCGCGTTTCAAACACAGCTCATCATTCCACTAACATAATTAATCTGTGTAGTATTTTAAAGCGTACTGATCTGAAAGTTTTTATTATAGGTTCACAACAAACTAAAATCTAGGTGACAGTGGTGACAATATATGAATATGAAGATGCAGAATACCTTCCATAATCTAGCACTATAACCATATACTGTATGGTTATAGTGTCACCATATACTGCACATCTCACTCCTGTTATGAATCCAAATCATCAGCAACACACAAAGGTGAGCTGTGAAGAAAGAGAACAGTATATGTAGACTATATTGAATATATTTGTGAACTGACCCTCGGGTCTTTGCCAACGGAGAGAAACACACATGTAGATGATGTGTTATATAAAAATAAGACAACAACAGGAATACATTCAAGGCTTCATTTCCACTTCCACACGATCTCGTTCTCATGTGGGCGTCTCGTGTGTGGTTTCTCATCCCTGAACAAAAATTCAGATCTCACAGAATCCCGACGGCTGGATTTCTGTTTTTAAGAAATTTCATCTTATTGAAATCCCAGCACAGTCACCACAGAGGACCTGGAGAAAAAAACCCTGTAAAGTGGTCGTGGAGTCGGATGCAGCGGCCATATTCATTCCTCAACACATACAAGCTAAAATTATGTTATAATGATGGTCTAACTTGTGACAGGTACAAACGCTCCTGCATAGTAATTACAAGGACTTTGCTCTGTGTAGTCTGTCACTGGGACCACCATTAACATTGTGAACGGGGGACAAACCAAGAAAGCAGAGCCTGACTTGTGCAATTAATATGTCTGTCATGTGTCTGGTGGTTGTGTGCATGTGTGTGTTCAGCTGCTGCCAGCTTATGCAGTGATAATTACTCTGTGGCTGAACGGAGCACACGAAACATATCATCAGCACTGCTTCATCTTTTGGTAAAGGAACCCGCTAGTTTCGTTAGCAACCTTCTGAATAAATTTCACTGATGTGTTGCTGTCGTTCTGCTGTGAACACTGTATGTGTGTGTGTGTGTGCGCCTGTCAGGCAGCTCCTCTGTATTGTGTGTCAGTTTTAATTAAGAGTGCAGGGTGTCAGAGTCGAGGGGCTGTTCCACAGATCAGGTGACGGGCTCCGATTTCATTTGCAACCAGTCAAGTCCAGAGATTTGATGAACGTCCGGCTCGGGCTCTGTAGTGACTCTGCACATTTTGCTGCATTTTAGTAAATCTCACTTACATGCAAACATTGTCTGGTACATTGCTGCTCTAAAAGTCTTTTTTTGTGATTATTAATAACTAAAATCACTGAACTTCAGACAGTCGTTTTTGGTTTGCAGCATCCGACAGATCGGCCTTTCTCTGGGCGCCAGTTTGGGTCATTTGATTCCCTTCTTGTGTGGCTAGTTGTGCTGGAAATCCTTTGTCTCAAAGTGAAAAGTTATCTGCTGTTCATAGACACACACACAAAGCCACTTTGAAAGCCCATGCCAACCATGGCTACATGCACGTTTATAGTAGTTCACTGTAGGTCACCATGACGTTAGAAGAACCTGGAATTTGCTGTTATGCAAAATAAATCTACAAACTGTGGGCCTGTATAAACATAAGTGGGTGGAGGTGTGTGTGTGTGTGTGTGTGTAGTGGGGGGGTCCACCTCTGTGACGTCAGTCTCATGGTCATTTTATCATTGATACACCTGATCCATATCTGAGCTCACGGATTAACCACAAACATGTCTGACCTGAATCCTTGTCCAGGCCAGAGTCAGTTACCTTGTAATTCCACGTGCACGTCCACTCTGTCCACTTCATTAGGTAACCTGTGCAATGTAATGCAATCCAACACAGCAGCTCTGCCGTTCATTCACCTTTAACAAGGATATACCTTTTCAGTTTTTGTTAAAATTCTACTACATGGTTATAATTGAGGTCATAGTGGTCAAGTGCATCATATTAAGAGGTGGTTCTAATATTTTGGCCACACAAAAACTTTGTAACCTCGTAGAACTAGATTTAATGACGTGCTGCTGGATTGGATTAGATTGTACAGGTGTTCCTAATAAAGTGGCCAGTGAGTTTACACGCATAGTATACCATACCAGAAATACCACTTAATACCAAGTCTTTACTCTAAGTTCAAATAGAAAGTACCTGCTCTAAAACTGACCTGATGTACAAACACTGTAGAAAGAAAAGAACGTAGTTTAAAGAATATTGAATTTACTGCTGTCAGTAAGAAAAGTGTAAAAGTGGAGTTCAGACGTTAAAATTACAGCAAAGAAATGTTGGTTATTAATAAGAAATGAGGACAAAGATGTGTGTTACTATAGAGACCAGTGCTAATAAAGGTGGAGCTGACTTATTGGCTGATTATATTTTTATAAGAAACAACAAAAAGTAACTCGTAGTTAAATCCGTGGAGTAAATTAAAAGTAACGAGAATCTGTGGCACACAAAGCAAAGTGAAACCTTTAAGATCTCTCTGACTGTAGTTTGTGTGTGTGTGTGTGTTTTAAGGTTACACATCTTTATTCATTTGTGCCTTGCTGATTGGCGGAGGACCTCTGGCTGCTTCACACTGCGACCCAGCAGCATCCTTATAGGTCACCAGCAATTAACTGCCAGGCAGGCAGTCAAGGTTACAGGGGTTGGGAATAAAAATCCATGACTGTGGCAAACTAATTCTCAAATATTCAATATATTAAATTATTAACAGCGTGAACTATATTCTTGCGCGTACTCGTAGCTGCGCACATATGCGCGCAGCGCAGAAGCGTTGAAGGTATGAAAGTGATGAAGTTGTGACTCGCAGGTGTCCGCACATCTCTTACCTTCGTCTCACTGCTGAGCATTTTATATTCCGTCTCTTCGGTGTTGCCGAAGAACGAGTTCTTGATCATGCCAAACATGTCGCTGCGGACAGGTCAGCTCTCCTCTCGCCGCTCCTTCGGGTTGTTGCGCGTCCTCCCTGTCGCTCTTGTAACCAACTCGTGCTCTCGACTGACAGCTTGCTGATGGATTCGTCTAGTTCTTGGAAAAACCTGGAACAAACAAGAAGCAACTTATAGCAGTGTCCAGATGCTCGAGTGCGCGCTGTGATGGAGATGCTGTGACTCCTCGCCCCTCCGCCGAACCAAGGAATGAACAAGTCAGCCTCCACTCAGGCGGGTGGAGTGTCTCCGCCCTCCTCCTCTGCTCCTCCACTCTTGATTTTTCCTCTTACCAGCGTGACGCTCACTTAACTCACCACTTTCCAGCCATAAACGTTTAAGTTAACTTAAAGCGGGGGGGGGGGGGTATGGGTCCAACCTCCCCGCAGCATCAGGTTGCGCTCACATAAAAAATACACTGACTTACATAACTGAAGTCTTATGAGTATGAGACTCCATCAGTCTATAGGGAGTCAGCGAGTTCTCCCCTCGTTGGTTTCCTCTCTCATCCTCTTAGTCGGCCTGTCTGTTCCGGGATACATTAAAGTGTTGGGTGCAGAGAAGCACATTTCCAGCCTGCTCTGTGCGCAGTACACATTTTGACACAAGCCGTTGGTTTGTCACTAAGCATTTTGGTTTTCTGTCCACGGCTGCGCGGTGCCCGTGTCACTGCTGGGCGCTGCTTGGCTTCAGGGTTAGTCTATTTAAACTCACACTGAAGGCAACGTTAGTCCGCACTGGGGAGTAAGCGGAAACAGGATGAAAACAAAATGTGGTGAATAATACTGAGCCAGAAAAAAAAGGGAGGTTCGGTATGAGACAGGATCCAGTGCTTGGCTCTACGTACAGATGCAGACCTGAATGACTGCTGTGCAGCTGAACACTGAGGACGCAGCTCGTAGTTTGGTTCATTTCAGTACATGTGCAGTGTTGATGACACGTTTCTTGCTAACCAGTACTAATCTCCTGTGATGGTTCTGTTTGACGTGCACCGTGATGAGCTGTGACACTTTCCCTCTTGTCTCTTTACATAATGTCGCAACAGCATACTGGTACAAGTATTTTGAACACATTAACATACAGGTTCAGTCCAGATTTGACTTGAATGTACTTTGTGTTCCTGGAATCGAGACAAAGGTCAGAGAGAATGTGTGCATCTCAGTGAAGAACACGTCTAATCGACTCTGATAAACGGACGTGCATTTCCTCTTACCTGGTTCCACAAGTGAATGTGAATGCAGTAACAAGGACACACATCAAGTGTAACAGTTGTTAATACTTTAATCCAAATGTACTTACAGTTCCTCTGAATGTTTGATTAAGCTGTTGGATACAACAAATCTACAACAGATGTGTCATCATATCTTTTACTTTCACAGTTACTTCACTTAGATGTGAATATCATCATATTTATTGCCCTCGAACACTGAGAGGAGACGACAGCATTAAATCCTTCAAAGTGGTCCACGATGGTGCAGACTCCAGTCAAATATTTATCCATTCAGAGTTGACTTCACATGAGGCCGCAGACAAGAAGAGTTTCTACATATTGTTTTTTTCCACGTCGCATCCTCCAAAGTTCTCACTTCTCCCAGCCTTTACCTCCAGGCTGAGTGGGCAACCTGAGCCCCACGAGGCCGGCCACTTCTTCTGGGCTTCGTTCCCCCTTGCCATGGTACAGATTGTGCAGAGCCAGGTGTTTCCTGGTAGACTCCAGCAAACACAGGTATGTGTGTGAGGCGTGGAGGGCTTCCTGCTGAGCCCGGCAGTACCTTGCTCCTGTTACCTGTGAACGGGAGAAGAGAAGAAAATATGAGTTCAGATCAAATGATACAGCAGATCATGACAAGTGTTTCAAAAATGCAACGTAACCACGCGCCTCTCTCACAGGCTTTTCCGTGAGTCTGCTTTTTCTTTTAACTCTGTGGACTGTAAAGCTTTGGTCCAGTCTGTATAGAGCTTCACACATACATTAAGATGCACTCAGGTCTTTTGAGACCCAGGACAAGTACACACTGACAGACACAAATTCCTCATAGCTGTCTCGCTTCAGTGGCCGCACATGCATGTAACACCCCCCACCCCCACAGCACCCCTCCCCCCGGTGAGCCATATTTTCCCAAGCATAAATAATACAAGCTTTAAGCCTATATGCTGAACCCTTCAACAGGCAGCTGTGTACTGGGTGAAGAGACAAATAGACTCACAAGGAAACATGATGGTTAGAAACAGTCTGGTTTAAGGGACGACTTGTTTTTAATATCCTATGATTCTGCTTTAGGTGGTGAATGCATTTGAATTGTATTTACTAAGATTGTATTGAAGATGTTTTTCTGACTTGATCCTGATCCGAGTCCAATATGATTGTTAGTTTTCTGATATGCTGAAATTAAATCTGTTTTGTAGTCAGACGATGCAAATTCTCAAAGAATCTCAAAAAAATAAGTTTAGAACCTTAAATTGATCCTCTGTTGGATCTCTGATAACTATAGAAACACTCGGTCCTCTTATGGATTTACACCGGTGTTACATGGTGGAACATCTTCCATCACAAACATCTTTGGCTGAGTACAGACACCAGATAAAGAGAGGACTTGATCAATCAGATGAACAGCTAGAAGCAGAAATGAGGGACACTAACATAAAAAATAAAACAGACAATGTCCATGTCTATTAACTCTGGTGGATGAATAACTGTCTTGATGCTTTATAATTTACTTAAGCTTTCTTAAGGAAGCTGGAATGCAGATAATGTAATGAGTAACTGTGAGTTAATATTTCTTAACTAATAATATGTCTTTCTATGACTTGATCATTTGTTTGATCATGAACCATGAATGAGTGAAACATTATTTAGATGGACTATAGTGATAAATATTACATTAACTTAACACTGAGCTATTCAACTGCTCGTTAGCCGCTGGCTAATGTTAGCATGTCCTTCAGCTTCACAGTCACCTCGCTCTGAACCGACACCTGCAACTACTGCAACAAAACACTTCAATGTCAGCCTGAGTATTCGTATTTTAAGAAAAGCTGAATCGCACACATTTTCGTTTAAAGAGCAAAATTGTATTATTGACTATTTGTCGGATTAGCTAGCCTTAGCCGCGCACCTCCCGTGCAGTTTGTATTGGTAGTTAGCTAACTTAGCTAACGTTAGCTGAAACGCAGGTAGGAGAAACTCGCCTTATTTTTCCGAAACTGGTCCATGACATAGTTGTAGGCCAGAGACTGTTTGTAGTCTGGACCCTGGATAGCTCGTAATTCTTTCATTATTCCCCGGCAGACTCGCAGCGGGGATGACAGCCCTGCCATCTCCGATCGGTGTTTGATTGTGCGGCGCCTGATCAATCCAACACCGCACAGTCGATCAATCACCGTCTGTTGGCCACAAGGGGGCGATGTGTCACAGCAAAGAGACACATGGTGCAGCTGCACATGTGACGTGTTCCTGCAGCAGGGGTAAGGAAACGTGAACACGCTGTGTAATCTGCAAACAGTGCTGTGTTTACTATACTAACATTTCATGTTACCGTGGTACTTCATATTGTAGTGAAGCAGGCTGGTTTTTAGACAAGTACTTGAAGTTTTACTTCAGTTGAATTGAGTTTGTGTATTTCTGCCAACCATGGCGTCAATCCATGTCAACATTTATCTATTATAAAACAACACTCATGTGTAGTTTCCTGTTGTGACTGTTCCTCCTGTTCGACTGACCGTAAATATATCTGTCTGTCCCTTACAGTATGTTGAGGGACAAAACCTGCGGGTCAAAAATTATTTCAAAAGTTTACTTGAAGACATCGTAAGATGCAGATGCAGCTTTTTTCCTCTTTTCGTCAGTATCCTCTCATTGCAGCTCAACAGGGAAATACAAAGAGTGAGTGTTATCTTTGGGATATATCCAGCCACATTTGATTAACTCAAGATGCTGAAGCCTCATATTAGCTTCAGACACACAACAAGGAGTGCAGACTCTCTCCCTCATCATTTCTGTAGTATGGGAATCAGGAATTACTGAAACATTTTGAACCTATCCTGTAACAGTCACTGGTTCAAATCAAATGAATACATTCAAAATAAAATATACAGTACATGTAAAAACTGTGTTAACTTACACCAAGTCAATGAAGTACTGAGCACAACAAACGTGCAGGTTAAAAATAATGTTAACATCACTGCATTAGCATTTTCACTGATTGTCGTATTTACAGACGTGTTTGACTCTCGACGAGAAGTCAAACAGAGAACTACGGTGCTGCCTGTTCTGATCCGACCAGAGAGGGGGAAATCTGCAGAAACCGATGGTCCTCACTCCCATTTGAATCCTTGTCCACATGGATTCCACCTCCACCTTCACTTTAAGGTAATCTCTTAATGCCCAGATTCGTTGCCTAAAATTTTACAAGATGCAGTTTTGCACAACCAAACAGTCACAGTAAATAAAACAGTTAAGTTTGATTGTGAGCGAAATAAGCTGCAGAGATCTGTAATTATATTTTCTTTTAGGATCTTGTCAGAATCTCTTCTGTTCTCTATAAATAATGTTATCGTAGCAGAAAGAAATGATATGTGTGCTCCCTGAAGACAATAAAACTCCTCACCTTACCTCAAATTATTTTAGTGTTTTTCACAGTCTAGTCTTAAACTCATGTTAAGTGAAATGCAGTGAGAGAGCTAAAACAGACCAATGTTGAGTTTCAGTGCAGCCTTTACCTTTGAGTGCTGTGTTGAGCACCCATTTTTCTGTGCTACTAGTCTGATTTGGACACTTGGGAGCCATCATCTGTCACCATAGCAACACTCAGTTTGGCTTAGGGCGAAAAGTAGAGAAAAGGATCAGTTTGCTTCACAACACGGCGGACGTGAGCTGAAAGTCCTTTAATCCTTTGTCCAATTTTTCTGCAAGAGGACAGTGCTTCATCACACAAAAGATGATAACACTGCTTTCAGAGAAAAGCAGAGCTCAGGCCTTTATGTTTGACCCATAAAGTTGAACATTGAATTATTCTGTAAGTGGATTACAGTAATACCGTGCAGCTGGAGTGACACGCCGGAGAAACTGAAGCAGCAAATGTGTCTTCAGAGGTTCAAACGTCAAGTGTATTTTGTGCCCTGCAGGCAGGTCACAGGTCAGCAGACAACACGGTCCAACATTAAACGAGTGTTAGATAATTTTGTAGTACCTCTCTGTGAAAAAGGTAAATTCAGCTCTTTTCTTAGTTTTCTATCCAGTGTTCATCACAGTGTTTCACCTTCTCCGTCAACCTCCTCCACCTCTGAGAGGAACTATTACCACTACTTTTTACATACATGCCATTTGAAACTGGCCTAACACGGTGGCACAACTACTGTGTAAAGCTGCCTGAATTGAGACAATCATACATTTTAAACAACCTGTTCAAAACAAGGTTGTAAAGCAGAAAACCTATTTATGAGGCACAGCATCATAGCATAATTGACTAGGTTGTCAAAGTGGAGAAATTATGCGTTTATACTTTTAGAGCACGCACTTACTACTTTAACTATAGAAAGAAATTTGAAGCTGTACCTGAGTTTGTGTGTCAGCCACCTCTCGTTATTATTTTGTCCAAATTATGAAACCAGAAGCAGAGTGGCCATATCTGAAATGCACCTGTAGCTATTTTACTTAGTTGATGCTTTTGATACCACAGACTGTAACAATCAATCAATCAATCATTTCTATTTCAAACAAACAAATATTTTTAACTTTCATCATCATTCATACATTCACAGTCCATTTTATTCGTTTGAAAAGGA
>JAUYWH010000026.1:18731753-18755241 GCA_034779795.1 Ctenopoma multispine
TCTCTCTCTCTCTCTCTCTCTCTCTCTCTCTCTCTCTCTCTCTCTCTCTCTCTCTCTCTCTCTCTCTCTCTGTGTCTTGTATCTTTCTGAACGGACTCTCATTCCTGCACACAGACTCACACAGTCACTCCAAGAAAATGGACTAGGAAAAGAAACTGGCTTCATTATCCAGAGGATATTTTACCCCCCTTTTTTTTCCTCCACCATGATTTTCACTCTTTTTCGCTCACTTTGCTTCCACCTCTTGTGAATCTCTCTCTTTAATCACCAGTTTCTGCATCCATCCTTTTTTTCTTCCATCACATCCGCCCCTCTCACCCCATCTGAACTGATCCGTTTATTGATTTATTTGTTGTTCCATTTATTTTTTTTTCATCTGCCATATAAACAAATTTAACGTCCAACCCCCCCCCTCACACACACACACACAACCACACGCACACACACACACACAGACACACACGCGTCATAGAGTTGCTTGCATCTGAGATGAGTCGCTGTTTATTTTGCACGTTGGTGATGTGATTTTTGCATTTCATCTACTTGACTGTCTCCATTTATTGAAATACAAGTAGCAGATAATTCATGAACAACTTTTTGCAGTTTTAGGTTGGGAAT
This sequence comes from Ctenopoma multispine, assembly GCA_034779795.1. NCBI lineage: Eukaryota > Metazoa > Chordata > Actinopteri > Anabantiformes > Anabantidae > Ctenopoma > Ctenopoma multispine. The sequence goes on from JAUYWH010000026.1 coordinate 18,732,372, forward strand.
GATAAGCTGGTAATAATTTGGTTTGTGTGTGTGATGCATAGCTAAGTGAAGCAAACCACACAACTCATTTCCTCGTCCATCTCCTTTTTTAAAAAAATATTTCCACCTTTTTTCCTGAAGGAGATTTAAAGCCTCTGGGATGTGGGACTTGTGAGCAGCCATCACCTTGATACAGACACTCTGGATATAGCTGTTTTCCTGTGGAATTACCCTTTAAATCCTTGGATTTGATTCCAAATGAGAAAAATAATTAACAATGATCAAAAACTGTTCTAAATTTGGGACTCTTTCTATTTTTTGACATTCTTTTTTGTAATGGACTGAAGCTGATTTCAATATTTCTTTAATTTCTTTAATGGGATTTCACTGACGCGGATTAAAGACTCGAGCAGCATCTTTGTCTCTTAGTTGATGTAATAGCTGTGATTCTTACAATTTCTCCAGCCTTCAAAATCAATTAAATGTAATATTTCTCAGTGTTAAGGGTTAAATAGGTGAGTACACTGCTTTGAATCCACACATGCTGTTGCTGTTGCATGTTTTAGGATGATGATGATAACTGATGCAGACTTTAGTATTTTGCTCATTAACTCGGCTTTTCTGCGTGTGTGTGTGTGCAGACCCATCATGGATATTTGTGAGTGGACATTAGAGGATTATCAGAGATCAGTTATTTCCCTCACACTTCACCACATTAGCCTTTAATTGTCTTCCCGATGCATTTTAGCCATGTGAAATAAAATCACACCCTCACATCTGATCATGTTCGAGTGTCTGACAGTGTAAAAAAAAAGAAAATATTAGCCACTCTGCACTCGCCTAATGGAGTAGCCACTTCAAATCACCTGCTCAGTGCTGCTCTACACACTGATTTAAAGTGGTGGTGTGTGTGTGTGCTTGCCTGAGAGGAATGTATTCACAGATCAATAAAGTAATCTACATAAAGAGACAGACTATATTGCCCTTTTCTCAATGCAATTAATTTTATCTGCTGTTATTCCAAAGAAACACACACTGAGAGAATGACAGTAGATCTCATTTCCATGTGGACTGGAATCAAATTTGAGTCTGCAGCTGAACGAACACTTGCACCTTCTCCCTGTCTGTCACACATGCACTTGTCCTTCTGTCCATCATAGCTGCAGCCGTGATTGACCCCGTCTGTGATTAACTTGCCTATTATTTGGCTGGTAGCTGTTTAGATTTATTCTGTGTGAGAGTGTGTGTGCGCACAGCGTGCAGTCAAGGTTATGTCTCTGTACCTGTGAAACCCACCTGGGACCTGCTCTCATAACCCAAGACCATTACACATTCTGCTCGGTGCTCTCGGCGCACGTGAACCGTGTAGCCTGTCTGCAGATGGGCACTTTAGCCCAGGTGGTCTGTCAAAGCTGTCACCGCCTCAGATACAGGCTCGCTGCAAAATAGTACATGTCACCTTTAATGAACAGGTGGAGCACAGTTTCCGCTGTAGTATTATTGTCTTAACGTTGTGGTGGAAGGAGGTAGAAGCAAAATGGGAGGTGATGTGAACGTCGAATGTTCCACTTAGCTGAAAAACTGCATTTGATCCAGCTGATTCGGCTGCAGTAGTGTACGACAGAGGAAGCTCAGGAGCACAGCTGGGTGGTAGAGGGAGCAATCAGTCATGGATACGGCTGAGCATCACGTCCATGTATATATACAGGTGATTTATCAGCCATCACAGCAGGAAATGGTCATGAGCTTTTTCACATTTCACCTTAACGTAGCATCGTTGTGTGTGTGTGTGTGTGTGTGTGTGTGTGTGTGTGTGCTGCTAAATTATGTTCCTGCCAAACGTGACATCACAGTTAGTGTTTGTTTAAATTAAAGTGTGTCAGTCTAAATGATTAATGTTTGTGTAAATGTCACCACCAAAATTTTATTGAATAGTAAATCAGTATTGTGATGATGAGTGGTGGTGGGGGGGGGCACCGTGGCATATTTCAAGTGCCCCGTCAATTTTAAATGTTGGATACGTTTGATGCCAGAAGCTTACGTGAAAAAGAAGTCTGCCAAAAGTCTCCAAACAGAGCTTAAGAGATTTCATAGGCGCCTTGTTTGCAGTCGTCATTGATAAACAGGCCAGGAGAGGAGACAGCAGGAGCTAAGGAGATTCATAATCCTGTCCCTTCTTCCTACTGATTGTCTCTCCGTCTTTCTCCTCATGTGCTTCCCACTCAGGCAACAACACATCTTCTGTGTCTGGCTCCGATGTGAGATGTTTCATCTTCGACTAACTTCCCCTCTGCGCTGTCTCGGCGTGTTGCTGTGTGCATCACACAGTGAAGCCTAAAACATGTGAATATGGTTTTAACGAGTCCAAACCGAGCAGCTCAGATTCACATTATGTCACACGCCGCATGTCCACCTCATCCATCATCATGTTAAATGAGTGACTCGTAATGTTCTGCAGCGTGTGGCTGAATCCCGCGCAGCCATTAGGGAGCGAGCAGGGGATCCTATGTGGGGTGACTTAAAAAAGTCCATCTCGATTTTTATTGGCAGCCATATTCACTTCAAGCGAGCGGAATATGGGTCATGATCTGATATAAAAAGGGCGCTCAATAATTCATCAGAGCTGATTAAGAGGACTTGTATTGACACAGATAGTGTCCATGAGAAGAGATGGGAGTGCACAGCAAGGGGTGTGCAGCAAAGCAACATTTAGGCCCCTTTGTGGGATTAGTTTAAGCTAAGAAACAAGCTGAAAGAGCCTGGGCGTTTCTAGTGAGCGGCGCAGGCCCCTCTTTGATGTTCTTAATCTACTGTACGTTCAGCCCCTGTGTTTCATGTGTCGACTGTGAATTGGCAGCCGGTACAGTACATGTGAGCAGTGTGGTTGTCTGTGATTATGTGTTGCTGTGTGTGTGTACATGTTGTGTGCAGCCCATCAATCTATTAAACATGAAAGTGCAATCTGTTACCCCGAAGAGGCTGGTTTATTATTCATTGACATATTTTAATTAATGATATATTTTACCTAAAAGTATGTCCCTTACGCTCATATGGACTCACATGGGTGAGTGTGTTCATGATATATGAGTCACCGTATGTGTAATCAGGATTAATAGAAGCTATTTATTATTAAATATATATATTATTCTTCTAATGTAGTGCATAATGAAGGCAGAGACAATTCACTACTACATTTGGAGGAAATTTATTATTTATCATATTGGCCTGGATTAAATTAGACTTTATCCCTGCATTTGCAAACACACACAAGTTTACTAAAAGGAGTTGCGAGATGCATTTGAACACATTAAAGATGAAGATTGTTTTTTAATAGAGCAGAAATGGCCTTTCATTGTGGATTTGTGCTGTGTTCAGAGAACCATTTTCCACTGTGTTTTAAACTCCCCTCATTTAATCAGCCTTATTAACTCTTAAGGGAGCAGGTCAGAGGTTGCACGCTGTGTCGAAGTGCAGTATGCTTTTATTAGAGTCTAACTGCCTGTGACCTGCCTCTAACCCTGTGTCCTCCCTGTTCTCTTTGCAATAACAGACTGGCAGACGTCAGAAAAACAAGCGACGCCTAACATCTCTTTGGAGGAACAGAAGTGAAGCTGCTCCTGTGGAGTACAGTTACCTTGAAATTGCTGCTTTACCCTCTTGACCTGTCGAGGATTTTACCGAAAACTGCTGTGAGTTCCCATTGCCAAAAAAAAAAAAAGTCAACAATCAACTGACGAAAGTTTTTTTTGCAGAAATGCTCGCTTCATTTGTTAATCTCCATCCACGAACATCTGTATTTGTTTCGGCGGAACCCCCACACACCTGATGAGGTGTCCTGTTGGGGAGGTGTAATTCAATTAATCACGAAGACTAAAGTGCGTTTTTTTGATAAAGCACGTCTGGTTAGAGCAAACAGCCCTGCTGGTGAAGTGACGCCTGAAAATGATGAAGGCATAGTTTACTCCCATCATCATTTCATTCTCCTTTTTGGAGTTAATTAAACTCATCTTTCTAATAATTGGCTTACAACATTGACAGATGTTATCATTCCAGGTGATTAGTCTTGTCTCCAGAGAAAAAAAGGCTCCACATTTGAATTCATAGTTTTAATGTGACGTATGTGAAGAGTAGAAGCAGAGTTTCAGAAAGCGTAACAGCTTTTTTGTTTGTTTCATTTGATTAATTGATGATTGCTCTTTTTAGTTTTTAAAAATGATTTCCTTACGATTATTAATTCTGTGTCATGAGAGCACATTACAAAACATAAACTGATCGGTAGAAATCATTGAAGAGAAATCACTCATCACTCTCAGGGAGAAGCTAAACGACATCTGTCAGTACGGAGCTAATTTAAACTAATCATACAGTAAATACATATATCTATCATTATCTTCTTGTTAGACGCTGCAGACACATAAACAATCATGAATGTGAGGCTAATAATGGCATTTTATTTAAACCTTGATAGAAATAATTACAACAAAACCCTCTGTTCTCCTTGCAATAACACCCCCCGGCACATGGAAAAAAGCTGACTCTACCTTCAACCTGCTGCATTAGCATCTTTACAGATACAGACGGCCAGCAGGTGGCGGTACTTTGAATTGTCATTCAAAAATGGAAAGCAGCAGAAGACCTAGGACTGCAGCTATACAACAGTAAACTAAGCAGCACGTTTATAGCTGCTGCTAATGGAGGATATGTCTGATAAACGGCACTGGGGTCAGTTCTGTTCTCATGCACTGATTAGCTGAGCTGAACAGCCAGTCGGAGAGGTCTCTCTCACCACCAACTTCCAACAAAAGGGAAAAAGATCCCAGATGGTTAATTAATGTTAAGAGGGGCACCTTTGGTTAATTTGGGAAGAGGCCCCCCCAGAGCACCACTTTTGCACACAGCTGGTGACAACAGAAAATGTTTAGGTTGAGTCTGTGTTATGACTCATAATTTGATTATAACTTATTTTACACACGCTCTTTTCTCCCGTGTTGATTGCAGTTCAGCCTCCCTCAGTCTGAGGCTATGAGAGGGAGAGAGGAGTCCCAGGCCGCACCATCATGCTACTTCTGAGACGCTGGGATGAGACTTTGGCTGGCAAAACACAAGGTAAGACAGTATTGATGCATGAGGACTCTGTACAGCCAGAGACGTTTTCTCGGGTTGTCCCTGTAGAGAATAGCAGAAACAACTCGTCTTATCTCGCCTGTGTGTTTGTGCGTCTGCAGTGTGCGTCTTTCCTTAAGCTCAGTGATGGATGGTCTAAAACTTCCAGAGGCTTCTCTGTTTTGTATCTTATGCCGGCTCTGCTTGAGGGTCAGGATAATGGTTCAAGGTGGAGCCTACAGACGAATGGTTTAATCCTGGGTTTTTAGCACAGTGTGCACTTTGATCAATGGTGTTCGTCAGTGTGTAGACATTCAACCTGACCCAGCCTCTATCTGCTGTTGGCTCTGTTTGCATGGATCTACAGGCATTGATGAAGTAATTAAAAGGTTTGTTGAGTGTGATCTTACTTTCAGAGGTGCGTGACCACTTTGACCTGTCTGTGTATATCACGTGCTCGCGTGTGTGTTTGTGTGTGTGTGAAAGAAGCGAGACGCAATATGTTTTGTGTGATAAGATAATAGGAGACATAATTCTGTGTCCCACATCCAAATTAGACAGAGCAAAAATATTTGCCACAAGGGCCCATGAGAGACTATTATTGTATCAGCACGTTCCATCGTTCTCTCCTCCTCACTCGTCTGTGCCAAGGTTGTTTTTTGTTTTAATTGTTCACAGTCTCTTTATCTACCACCATTCACCCTCTATTCCTCTGTCTGCCTCTCTTTTTCCATCCTCTCCCTCCCTCGTCTCTTTACATGAACTATTAATCAGCCGTGACGTCTAAGAGACTGAGCCTCTGTGCAGAGGAGCAAGCAAGAGTTTTTCTTTTTTTTTTTGATAGGAGCTGGTGTTTGTTGTGGGAGGATGGGGTGATGGACTATGCACACACTGTGCAAGCACACTTCAAATGCTGCCATTACAAAGTTACTCCCATTACTTAAAGCGGCCGCCTTAGCCGGCAGCGGAGCGACAGTGCGGCTTCGTAATGAAGTGCCTCATCCTCTGCCGTCTGTCGTTAGCTGAGAGTCACACAGCTGCCTCGGCTGATGCTGACGCTGCATATTGCCTGCTACTGCCTTACGTCATAAAGCATTAGCATAGACAGTACCAGTTAAAAGTTTGGGCACAACTTCTCATTCAGTGTTTTTTCCCTGTCTCTGTTCTTATCTACATTGTCGATTTATATTCAAGACATCAAAAGTATGCAGCAAGCAGAAAAAAGGCCATTATGTTTTCATTCACATTGATTTCTTATAGCCACGGTTTCATGGAACATATGTAACTGAGCAGTTTTTGAAGTTGTTATTGTTATTCCAGCTAAATCTGCACGTGTGTTGCAGTGTTGTCGCCGGTTATGTTCACACTGGAGCAAATGTGAGTCACCAACATGCACTAAAAGGAATCGTAGCCTTAGACCAGGGGAAATCTGCCCGTTGGTCTCAGACTGGAGATATTTGGTTCCCAAAATACAGAGAAGAGTGACTGGTATCTGCTTATGTGGTTCCCATCGTGATGCATGAAGGAGGAGGTGTGCGGGTGAGGGGGTGCTGTGTTCGTGATCCTCGTTGGTGATTTATTCGGAATTCAAGGGACATTTAACCAACATAGCTACCACAGCGTTCTGGAGCACCGTATCGTGCCATCTAGTGCATCAGGTGACCCGGACTCTGCAATCCCACGACTTAAACACAACTGAGACAGCTTGGGATGAGTTCTGTCACGATTCACATAATGAGTCACAACGCAGGTTGGACCAAAGCACGGACACACTAACAGGCCGGCAGATGAAGTGGAAACAGTTTTATTTAGGCCAAAACAACAACATGATTACTTTGAGTAGATCTAGCAGGGAGACTCGAGGGCGAGGTCAGTGTCCTAACGGGGGTCAGAAACATTCAGGAGAAACAGTCCGAGGGGAGCAGTCAAAGTCAAAAGTGGGGAAATAACTCAAACAACAGAAAAGTGTAGGACTGTTTGCTGGGTGTAATGCTGAGTTTGGTGTAACAGATGATTTAGAAAGTGACTGAGGGAAAGTAGCTGATATACATATATAATAACTCACAACTAGTTATAATCAATCATTATTTAATATCACCTCTTTCAGGTTGAGGCTAAAGTTTCCCTAAATTTACCTCACTGGTCATTGTGGGGTACTTAAGGTTCATTGTGCTCCTGGATCGCCTAACCTCTACTGAGCTTTAACCACCCTGACACAACTTCCTAAATTATACCTTGATTATATATTTTTTTCCTACAATAAAGCAAAGTGTTCAGGTCCCGAGGCAGCAAAGCAGCCCCGAATCATGACGTTCCCTCCACCACGCTTCTCTGTTGGGATTTTCATGTTAATCTTTTCACGCTGCTCGTAGTGCTTCATGTTCTCTCCCCATAAATTATAGCACGCCTGGGAAAATAATTTGTGCATCGACTAAACCAAGGTTGGATTAATCTATAATGCAGATGATAAACAGTTGGATGTGAAGGTGTGTCCAAAGCTTTGTCTGGGATTATAACCGTGGATCTCATTAACAGCACACGTGTGAAAGAACAGCATTAATACTTAATTAATACTTACAGACAAGGATTGTTAGTGTTTTAAGCCCATTATTTAGGTGCAGCAAGCTTCCTGCTCTCAGATAAACAGTTAAAAAATGCACTGGCTGGAGTAATGATTAAAAATGAGGACATATTAGAATAATAATGTCTCATGAGTTGTTTAAAGGTTTTATCTCCAGCCCTCGTGTACCTAACCTAAATGGGATTTTGGCCCCTCGTTATATCACCACCACTCACTGCCATTAATTAAGTGCCGCGTGGCTTTTCAGTCATTTTTCAGTCAAATCCAATTAACAGCAGACTCTTATTTAGACTCTGGAGAACCCACGTCATCACTCACATCCATTGCACAACACTGGTACAACATATTGAGGCCACAGTCACTGGATTAATGAAACAGTGTGATGTATTCCAGCATCACCTTGATGTACATAATGTAAAAAATGGCAGATTTCAGTACTGAAGCATGACTTTTGGGTGCGTCTGTCTTATTCCTATAGTATTTTGAGTCAGGAGTTGCATTCTCCTGCTGAACAGGTCAGTGTGCTTGTGTGCTTATTTTTGAAAAATATTTATGATTGACATCCTTCTTCTTTTATTCCCTTTTTAACTGAGGAGAATGGAGAGAGGAAGCTTTCTTTTTCACTTTTTCCTTCGACCGTATCTTCTTAAATTAGAGCAAATTCAGGAGTTGGGGAGTTGGGAGGCTTTTGATGAATAACAGTACAGGAAATAAAGAAACAAGGAGAGGAAGAGAATAGTGGAAGTGTTTTGGTGGTTGTTTCTGGGGATGTAGAGTAGAGGATAGGAAGTAGAGTACAGCTGTGTGTTTTCTCAAGAAGAAAATGACTTTTGATGTGCCTATGCTGCTGTCTGTTCTGTTTTGTCACCATATGCAAAACTGCACAGCAGTGTGTGGGAATATCTCATTAATTCAATAACTAGGTCTTATTCGAAGAAACTTTTCAGGCATGGCAAACTCGGCGTGGCACGAAACCCAGTCATATAGTTTAACCTGAGCTCCACTGATGCTCAATTATCTTGTAATTGAATAAAGTCGTGAGCTAGAGCAGCACCAACATACAACATGTCTCTAGAGGTTATTTATCTCAAAGTAATGCTATCAGTTAAAATTGATTAGACTGTGAGATCACATGTTTTAGCTTGACCTGAAAACGCAGCTAATATCTGTGTGGTGGCATCGACTGGGCTGCAAAACGGCAGATCAATAGAGCTTCACTCATCCTTGTCTCCAGCAGCGGCACAGTCACATAAGTCACCTGGAAAATGGCCTGCAGATCCAATCATTAGCTGAGCGTTGCACTTCCAACATTTGCTTTGGTTAGTCTCTGGCATGTCTTCAGATGCAGCTACGAGGAGGCTCCAGGTGTCGTCGGTCGTTGTGAAACTGGATCCTGTGCTGAGAAAATTAATTAATCCACAGGAATTCAATTGAGCCTGACTGTTCTTTAATGAATTCATTGTTTGTTTAAGATGGAAAAACGTCAGCGTGCACTGGTTCCAGCTTCTCAAACGTTTTATGTAACCAGAGGTGACCTACAGTAGCGGCAGACTACAACCTGAACCCCATATTTTTAGCCTTAATTGTCTACATTTCTGCAAATTAGCACAGTGAAAAGCAGACAGAATGAGCTATTAGCGCTTCATGTTTGCAATTTTCCCATGAATGTACAAACAACTGTAATTAGATTACTCTGACACTGAAGAAAATGTAAAAATAATGATTCTCAGGCAAAGTCTGGCATCATAAGGAGGTTCATTCACAGCGGACATCATAGATATGAGGTTCTCAGAGAGTGTAATTTATACTGAATCTAAAAATATACGTACCACATTCGACTGTGTTATGATTTTATGGAGGAAAATGATTTTTGAATTGTTGTTGTTGTCGTTTTCTGCAGTTTTCTCTTCAACTCTTTTGACTCTTGAATCATGTGTAAAAACATCAACGAATAGCAGCACATGTACTGTATGTACTTGGGTATAAACACGTACAGGTACAGTATGGAAGGACCGTTGTGTCAGCATCCTCCCGTAGCCACGACTGACAGGAAACACTCGTGCTTGTGCAGTGTCAGAAGGTTTTGCTGTATACGTGAGAGAAAGGACGATCGCACACGAGCGACAAACCGTGTGACGGTGAAATCCACACGCTCCAATACAACAGAGAAACTCTTAAAGCTTGTAATATTGTGTGACTTTAGGTTTAAACTAACTCTGTACAACCTGCAGCGGTTTTGTGTTGTCATCTTTGATTTAAACTCCCCAGATTCAATTTTAATTTGGAATAATAACACTTGTCTCATACAATGTGATTAAAGTTGTCCTCACAGAATTTGATTAATGTCTTGTTGCGCAGTAGCTGCAACTAAGTAAAGCTATTTAAACTTCTTTTTCTTCATCTCCGCTCCACTAAGTTACGTTTTTCTTTCCCATTATGAAAGCTGTGCCAGACAATAAATCAGTCTATGCCAGAGAAGGGATTACTTTGCCTGAGCTATGAGCTACGCCTCCTGCTATGAGATTGTATGTTGGTGCATCATGGGCCGAGACACACACACACACACACACACACACACACACAAACACACACACACACACACACACACACACACACACACAATCTTTAAAAGCCTCTTTGTGTTGTTGGACAGATGAGGTGGTCAAGCCTGGGCAGTGACCCTCGACCACCTCAGAGTCTGCCGACTTGTTCAAGTAGAGCTGAAGCTCACCCGGATGCTGCTCTTCAAATGTCATAGCTAATGCTCACCTCGCTTCAGTCGCCTCAGCAAAGAAAAGCAAACGCCACAGCTGGACATTGCCCTGCTTGCTGCCTTGCAGGCTCCCGGGCTGTGCCACACTCTTTCCCGCAGCCTCCTGTAGCCTTCAGTTTGCCAGCAGATCATATTAAAAGTTATTGATTGGGTTGTGTTAGGAAAAAATGGCTGCCAGGAGTTTAGCAGAAGAACTCCCAATAGCCAGCTAATGCCTCCCTGAGGGGACCTCATCCATGGACTGTCAAAATGTGTGATGTGTGGTGAGCAGGCTGCAGAGAGAGAGGGATGCACTGAAGGAAAGGGGGAGGAAGATCGGCTGTAGGTGCCAGTCTGTCTTGTATAGAACAGGAGGATGCTGTAAAAACCTTCCACCAGGCAGACAGACAAAAGGGAGCACAAGGACAGGGTGGTGCGAGCTGTTGTAAGACATACAAACATAATAGGTCTGTCAAAGTCTGACTGATTAAACTCAATGCACCTGAAGACGATTCAGCTATCCTGCAGCCGTTTAACCTCTTCTGTGTATTCAGTCGATTGTTCCTGTTTGCATCTCACATTGATTTCTGAAAGCCACAGTCAGAGTTTCAGAACAACTGAAAACGATGTAAATGCCGACGTGGGATTATTCCACACTTCTTTGCCTGGAGAGATTTCGTACACTCAATATCTGCACGTTGTCATTTGTGTCACTGCCTGCTATGATAACAATGCTGGAGAAAGCTACGTACTTGTTCATTTGTTCTTTCAGTTGAGTTCAGAATGTGCTTATATGTGTGGTTGTATCAGGCTACATGGTGAGATGTGATTGAATATGTGATGGTATGATTTGGGTGGATTAAAGCTGTGATTACTCACATATGATGCAAACAGACGTCCGTGCAGAGACCCATACTAGTCTGACGGGATGTCAGGGGGCGGACAGAGAGAGAGAGAGAGCAGTGAGATGTGGTGAGGATACAAGGACACTTTTGAAGGAGTGAGTGTGGGGATGTTTGCTCGTGTGCCAGTGATGGGGCAGGGTGCAAATAACAGCAGCATTAGAGAACGACTGGTGTTAAATTAAGACTCAGTCCAAGAATGTGCCACCTCGAAAAATGAGACAATTAGAAGACGCTCACACAGCCAGACCCTGATGGCACTCTCATTATGGATGTGTGTGTATATATGTGTGTGTGTGTGTGTGTGTGAAATGTTAAATTCTCAAACCGAATCCTCCACCCTTAGGGCTTAATAGACTTTCCAACATCTTGAAACCAAAATAGGAACACAGAAATGTGAAGTACTCTGAATCTTTTTCCCGTGTGATGACTCATGAGAGGTAACATGACATTTCACTTAAAATGTCAAAAACTGTACAAATTTCATTTCCTCGCCGGACAAAGATAACAGACGGAGCCGACCTGACGGAGACCAGGGGAAAACGTCGCAGACACACACAGCTATATGCACATCGTCCTGCCGGGTCACCGAGATGCTTCATTAAACACATAGTTACCAGCATCATAAGAATCAGTGGAGAGGAGAGGGGCAATCGACCTTAAAATGGCCCAGGATAGTAGATCTATAGGACGTCTACAGCCCGTAGTAATCCTCACAACTGAGCATTTAGTAGAAGATTCAGGCTGTTTCGGCTCACGCAGGAGGGCTCGCACATGTTGTAATTGTAACCATAAATCCTTCGGAGGCTTTATTTGAGCAGCGCAGCTCGTGTTATGTGGCTCGGTTTTGATCATAATGTCGATAGCAGCTGCAGTTATGGAGATGTGATGATGACTGACAAGCTCCTTCGTTAAACTATGTATGTGGGATGATGCGCAATATCCTTACTGTACATAACCATGTAAATTAAACTAATGCAACATGGCTTATTACACAGGAGCAGTCAGATTGGAATTCAAAGCTTTGTTGTGCCTCATGTGTGTTTTAGCGTGTGACATTTCCAGCAGCACGTATCTCTGTGGCATGTTAACTAGTGTTCGTGATGTGTCCATAGACATATCTGTACCTGTGTTCCAGCTCTGCTTTGGCAGCAGGATAACAATATATTTAATCTCACGTCCACTGGATGAATTTTCATATCTGTCAAGACAAAAATTGCCCCCTGACATTATCTCTAACTGCTGCCCAAGTGTCTGATATCTATTATGAAGTATGGAAAGCCTCCGGGTGACAGAAGATGCTATCACCTGTTAGTTTTCAGTGTGTGTGTGTGTGTGTGTGTGTGTAAGATTATCAGTATGTGTGCAGAGATTTACATTTGCTGCTGCCATCAGTGAACTTCCACATGTTGTAGTATTAGGAAACAAACTAAGACGATTACTTGTCCCGCGTAGTGACATACAGGATAAGTTTAGTGTCATTTTGGGTGACAGTGTGTGTTTTGAGTTGGTTTCTGCGTGTACTAGAAGACAGTTTGTGGGGAGTTGGGACTCTCTCTCTCTCTCTCTCTCTCTTTTAGCTCCGTTTTGGGTCTCTACCGACTCCTCAGGGGAATATCTGTTCCACTTAAAAGTCAAAGAGCTGATAATTCATCTCCTTTCTCCTGCTGTACTTCACCAAAGCTGGTGTAGTAAGGCGGCTGGTTTAAACAGTTTTGACGTAGGTATATTTAGAAAAGTGTTTGTTTTTCCAGCTCCACAGTGTAAGTTTCTATAGGAGATCTGTTGTGTAATTTAAGGCAGTGGACGTGCTCGAGTGGTTACGTTTGAGAGACAGTGTCTGCATGTTCATTACTTAGAGCCGAGGCCTCGTGTGCCTTGTGTACATGGATTATTTTTATAGTATGTGTATGCATCATTCAAATTGATGCAGTCTTGTCCTGTGTGCAACAGTGCGAGGTGGGTCAGTGCACGTACAGTGTGTGTTTCTGTTTTGTGTGTGTGTGTGTGTGTGTGTGTGCTTTCACTGTGTGTTTCTGTTGTGATTGCAAGTGGGCCTGGACCTTAAAAAAAAATCAATCAGCGAGAGTGACAAAGAAGGGGAGAGCACAGAAAGAAGCAAAAACACATGCACGGGTGCACACAAACACACACAAACACACGAAACACACACACACAAACACACACAAACACACGAAACACACACACACAAACACACACAAACACACACAAACACACACTAACACACACAAACACACACAAACACACGAAACACACACACACAAACACACACGAAACACACACACACAAACACACACAAACACACACAAACACACACAAACACACGAAACACACACAAACACACACAAACACACGAAACACACACACAAACACACACACACAAACATACACAAACACACACAAACACACACAAACACACACACACAAACACACGAAACACACGCAAACACACACAAACACAAACACACACAAACACACGAAACACACGCAAACACACGCAAACACACACAAACACACACAAACACACGAAACACACACAAACACACGCAAACACAAACAAACACACGAAACACACACACACAAACACACGCAAACACACACAAACACACACAAACACATGAAACACGCAAACACATGAAACACACACAGGGCCGAGAACACTGCAGAGATGTAAACACAGACGTCGCCGCTGTGCTTTCCTGTTTTTATTTCCGCCGACTGTATCTCACTCCTGTAATCACTCGTTCCCGCTTTCTATTCCTGTTAGTTTTCCATGTTCATTCTCACTTCACTCTGCGTCATCTTCCTCATCTGACGCTCCATCTCTCCCTCTCTCCCTTTCTTACCTCCTTTCTATCGTGCTCTCCCTGCATTTATCTCTCTCTCCCTCACAGTTTTTAATTAAAGTCTCTCTGTATCGAGGGATTCTGTTATGGTGGTGATTTAAATGGAGGGGCTGACATAAACTTAACATTACTGTCGGACCAAAGCAAATTCCATCAGCCCTGGTTAAATTTGCAGCTGGCAGTTCGCCAAAAGGCTTTTTATTCTACAGCCAATATCTATACCTCCGTCTATCTATCATTTTTCACTCATACTCCCTAATGCTGTGTTTTTTTTCAGATTCATTGTCAGTGCGTCAGGTCGTAGTCGTGCATCATGACGTGTAGCTGGAGCCCGGCTGATATGGGGAACATATAGAAGGTCAAACGGACCACAGTCACGGTCACATGGTCATTTTCAGAAGTCTAAACGCCGTCACACACTAACTCTGAGCACTCGCTCACCTTTTAAGCTACTTTTGTATTACTCTCACAAAACATTCCCAACTTTTGGTCTAATAAAAAGCTCTAAGACGTCTGCTGCTCCACACCTCCCTGAGCTTTTTCAAACTGGACAAAATGCTGTTTTTAGCTGGACAAAGCAATCTGCTGCTTTGGCAGAGTTCACATTTTTCACTAATGTTTTTTGTCCTGTCTTCTCTGGTGAAAAATGTGGCTGCACTGCGCTGACATTTTTCAGAAAAGTGAGAGTTCCAGGGGAAAAAACCCACAAATGTGTGTGATCCCTGAAAAACAGATCCAGATGACACAAAGCATGAATTTCTGGTTGTTACAGACATGTAAGCAAATATTAGACTAATATAACTAAACACGTTACTTTACTGCGTTACTATTGAAACTAATCTTAATATGCATCACTTTTCCTGAATAACACAATATGCCCAATACTGCAGAATACTGTGAGATTTAAGTCTGTTTTACTGTGTAGACTGAAACATTAAGATGCTTTTAATTTACACATTTAGTGTTTATCAAGTAATAACTCATCAAACAGGATCATTTTAGCCTCTTGATCAGTTTTACTGGAGAGGATCAATTTTTTCCACATGAAGTTTCTAAAATTTGATTGTGCTACTTAAGCTGTACAAACTACATCCCTAAATCAACACCAGTTTAAACCAAACATGAACATCATCACCGTCATGAAGGAGGATGTAGCGCGGGACTGTTTAGAGGGAGCAGATTGCTGAAATCATCCTTTAATACCGCGCAGGTCGACGTATCAGAGCAGGCAGACGTATATGTTGGTAGAGCCGGCCACCGTGCTGTGAGGAACGAGACACTTCCCCTTCCTCGAGAGTGTCCCCCGAGCCTCTCCTCCCCTATCGTGTACTCACTCTCTCTGGTGGATGGGCGCCTGTGGTCGGGTCTTCATAAATCAAGATGTTACCACCGGCGCTGTGAGGCTACTTTTTAATTAAAACTGTGAATCAGTCGGCTCTGATTATGAATTGTACTGAATAAAATATACAGGCCGCACTTCTGACTCTTCCGCTCTCTGCCTCTCTCGCTCTCCCTTTGTTGTTGCTTGCTGCTCAGTTTCCCAGTAGAAATTGAGGATGTCCACATCAGGCCTGGGCCAAACACAGATACTGAAAGCTGACAGCATTGTGACACAGCTGAGGAGCTTAGTGGTTGCATAAATATAATAACTCAATATGGTGGTTCTGGCGCCGCTGGGGTCAACACAATTATATCACACAAAAGAGCCAGGAGGACAGAAATGCACCATTACAGCTGCTAAGTCATGTTTACCACACACACTTTAATTGTGCCTCAGCGAGAGAATTGTGTTGTCATGGTCGGATGATCCTATCAAAGCAGAGAAGAGACAGCAGTCAGTGTTTTGATGGTAACAAGGTAACAACAGCTCGATTGTGTCCAGCGCTCATGTTTGGATGAGAGGTGAAGGCGTCTGAGGAGATAACCGGTGGAAAAGGCCCCAGTTTTGAAGCCATTCATGAAGACAGGGAGGGAGCAGCTATTCTGATGTTCACTGTCAAAGAGCAGCAACAGCAGCAGCAGCAGCACTAAACTGTCAAGTGAAATAATAAAACCCACATGTATGAATGTATTTATATGCAAAACAATGGGTTTTAAAAGCTCCTCTTAGGAGTAGCACCAGGTTGAAGCTGAACAGAATGTCTCCTTCAAGGGGCCCTATTGCTAATTTATGACCTTTGCGTGTCTTGCAACTACAACTGACACCATCCTAGGGAGATATGGGGATGAGCCAGGCCTCGACGGAGCGGAAATTAACCCAATGGAGCGCGGCGGCTGAGCTGGAACGGAGCACGGGGCTGGCGCTGTACTGCTGCCGCCTCCGCTTCCCTTTACATTTCATCAGCGGGCGAGTGCAGGGAGGGAGGGAGGACTAACTGGAATTCAGTCTTACAGTTTTGCACAAACAAACTCATGAATGATAATGGGTAGCTAATTGAAGGTGCTGGAGCGATTCACTCCACTGAGTGCGGCGCTGCAAATGGAGTCCTCCTGTAGCCATGGCGACAGGAACAGAGAGGCTCTGGAGGTCTCCTGACCTGAGCTGGAGTCAGATCCTCTTTTACACATGCTCCCCATAGTTGCTGCCACCATTTGGTTATATTTGCATCCATGAATATTTATAAGTAAACTGTTTGCAGTTGGTGCATCACTGAACTGTTTGGAAAGTTAGTTCAGATGTAGGTTTGTCTTTGTAAATCTGCATTAACACTCAAATGTCCTGATGATTTTAGATGTTAATAAAATGTGGAAATGCTTTATTTACTTTCCTCCAGACCAGAGATCCATATTAGAAAAATGAAACAGCTACTTATTACAATAAGAAAAGTCTCAATTGCACAATTAGACGTTTATTATGAACTCCAGATTGAATTGTGCAAACTGAATGACTCTCTGCTCTGTATCAGCTTGCGCTCCAGATGGCCTCTCCCCGTTTTTATATCTTTCCTATTGTATTGACGCTGAACTGTATTTCATCACCAAAAAGCTTCCAACGTGATCTGAAATGCTGAAGGTCTTGCGAAGGTGTCAGACCCAAAGATGTGTTGAATCTTTACCATGTTGTCACCACTCATGTGATGTGAATCCAAGGTTAGAAAAGGATCCAGTAACGGGTGCTTCTAAAACCTGCTTTTATCCAGGGAGTGGGGAGAACATAACGTCCGGCTTCACTGAGACATTTTTATCTGAAGTATGCTTAGTGTTCAAAGCTGTGTTAGCTTTTTGAAGACGACTTTTACTCTGGTGCCACCCACTTTGCTTAGGTGTTCACCTGTGGCTGTGTGTTTGTTCTTGCCTGCTTCTATTCTTGCTGGATGTCTGCCGGTGAGCTGGCCAGTCTGACTAACTGTCTCTTTGTGTATCTCTGCCGCTGCTGCCTCTCGATCTGGCAAACCTGCTCGACTGTCTGTGTGTCTGCATGCAGCGCTGCTGTTCTTTTCCGGGGTGCGTGTCTCTCTCAGACTGAGCGTTGGCTGGGATTAAATCCAGGGGACATCCGTTGGAGAGACGCACTTAGATGTCATTATCCCTGTGGGGAGTCTCATCATCATCCCGCAGCTCGCTGTGCAAGCCCGGGAAGGCTGCGAGAGAGGCAGCTGTGTGACAGCCTCACGTCTGCAAGAAAATTATGATAATCATGCGACAAAGCAACACTCGAAAAAAAAAATCTGGAGATATACGCTTCCCCTATTTGTGTCTGTTTTATAGGCTTCTACAGAAAACCAGTTAAAATGGCAGTGTCATAGCCTCGGATGCATTCACGTGCAGCTTCTAATCATAGAAAGTCCTGAGCAAAAAATACCTGGAGTTAATTGAAATGTGTAAAATTAGCAACAGGGATGATAGATGAAAATGAAAGTCATCAGTCAATAGGTGTAGAGGGAGGAGACAGCTTTCACTCAGCACGTTAGCTGAGGTGGTAGGAATTAGAGAGGTCTGTAAAATGGATGGATGAGATTATATAACCATGTTGTCACAAAAATCACAGAAGTTACAGAACTTAGCAAAAGCGTTTATGTATCAGGATAGTTGAGATGTAAATAGATAGATAAAACCACACTATTCTCTGCAAATACATGCATTTATTTACATTCCCCAGAAACAGACATGTCCTCTTTGTCCTCTCCTGTTTGCAGGGTAAGTGATGTGTGTGTTCTACAGGCAGACGTGGTAGACACCGTACAGCAGCAGATTAGGCCGTGTTCTTGCTTAAGCATATTTCAGGGTTGGGGTTTTGATGTATAGTGCACTCGTGAGATGTTGATTTCCTCTTGAGGCAGATTTTGCTGCCACACTGATGCAGCACAAAATCAACTCCAGATTATTTCCCACACAATAGAGTGGTGCAGATACCTTGCTATGCATCCCTGTTGTTTCTCATTAGTACACACATGTACACTCAGCCCTACAAAGACAAGAAAAAAACTTGCACACCTACAGTACTAATCCAAAGAAGGCAGCATCCTGGTGCCAAAAATAACATCTTGGAATGAGATGGATGGAAGAGGACAGATTATTGAGGCTCTAATCTGTGAAAAGCTGACAATAAAACACATTTAAAGTGATTACAGTGCTGTTATTGGCACGGGGGGGCACTCAATTCACCATACTCTTCCTGTCCCTAGGTTTACCTTTCGGTAGACAATGCAGTCTGCTGCATAGCTTCACACGTGCAAACACTCATGTAAAGGGCTTTTACAATGACATGGCCGATGTAGTAAAGCTTATGCAAGGCAGATGAGGAGCGACACTGAGTAGATGTACAGAAAGAAACAAAAGCAAAGATGGAGGAGGAAAAAAAGCACAGAATGCGGAGAGGGATTTCTACACTGAAACCACAAATCATGGGGAAGATTAAGTGTCAGGCACAGTAGGTGTAAATAGAAATGTGTCGATGGGAGAGATCCTAGCGACCAAGTGCTTATCTGCCTGAGTAATGTCAAAAAACATTTGTCAGTCTGAAGTGTTCAAGTGTCTCTGTATCTGTAGGAGACTTGATATGCAAAAATACACAGCTGGTGGTAGATGGGTGATTGTGAGAAGCAAACTTGCAAGCCTACAAAGATACATAAGCTGGACAAACACACACCACCTGAGTCTAGACAAAACAGTTTTCACACTGCTGTGCCCCCCTGGCTTGATGGAAGTGTGGAGATGAACAAGTTGATCATGCATTATCCTTGTGTCTGACTCCCTCAGCTGCAGGACCAGCATATCTTCAAGCAGCTGCAGGCGGTTCTACCTGTTCAACAGCTGCCACATCTCTAGAAAAGATGAGAAAATGCTTCACACTGTGACTGTATCTGCCCTGTAAGTTAGCCAAGCAAGTTTAGTGCTCTGCTGCACTCTTCCTGTCCTGCTGTGCTGTTTCCTATGGCATCGTTCTTGGATGGGATGAGGACACCACTTTGATGGCGGCGTGCATGGATGCAGCAGCCTCTTTCTCTCCCAACACAATGTTTAATTGTGTGTTTTTTGTCTGTGTCTATGTGTTCGTGTTTGCTGTGATCAGCACGAAAGTACAGCTGTCAGCTTCTGTTCCACACTGGCAGAAAAATGGAAAACAACTTCAGTCCCGCAAAATCTATAGACATTCAGACCATATTGGAAACCGGACTCCTCAGTGGCCTGGAATTACTCGGCCTACCTACTGCTTTACGGGTTTTGACTGTGGTTTCCTGCCGGGTGAAGAGGCGATGCAAGCATTGTGAGATAAAACTGAAGAGGAGGTTATTCGTGCTAGGCTAGCGGATAGCTCAAACAGTCCAGCTGTCCCCACCATCTTACTGGCTAATGTCCCCTCCATTGACAACAAAATAGGCACTATACATCTTTTGAGAACGATCCAGTGCGACGTGAGGGATTGCTGTGTTTTACTGAAACGGGGCAAAATGAAAACATGCCAGACTCTGTTATTCAGCTGCACCGGCTAAAGTGGTGTAAGCGAACAGTCCACCCAGACTGACATTTCATTTTTGCTGCAGACTTTAATCATGCTGGCTTAGTAATTCCAAAACATAATCAACACGTGGGCTCTCCAACAAGACACAAACACAGAGTAACCTTTCCCCCTATGCTAACTGGGCCACTCTGACTACACCAGTGTTATGCCATTGCTGGCATACAGGGCAAGGAAAGTAATCAAACCGCTTCAGAAACAGATTTGTGTGTGGCTACCTCTGCACTCCAGGACTGCTTTGATACCACTGACTGGCCCATGTTCAAGCAAGCTGCTACTCACAACCACCACAATGACATCCAGGAGTACACAGAGACTGTAACAGCCTACATTGCCAAATGCGCCGATGACGTGACCGTTACTAAGACCATCACCACTCAGGCAAATCAAAAACAATGGGCGACAGGGGCGGTTCACTGAGAATCAGGAATGCTGCCTTCAGAGACAGAGATCAGCCAGAGCCACCCTACCTCGTGGCATCAGAAAAAGCAAAGGAGCAGTACACAACAAAGATTGTTCACCAGTTCAGAGACAGCAGAGATGCAGTGAACAACATTCCTGCACAGAAGACTAGCGTGAAGAAATCACTCTCCATGATTAACTGCTTAAAGCTGCTGTTCCAGACAATATACCAGCATTCAATACCATAACAACAGCTGATATGGAAATTTGATCTGCTGGGCCTGAACCTCACTGTGTAGCTGGATATTGGACTTTCTCACTGGGAGACCATAGTCGGACATCACCACACTGAGCACAGGAGCACCTCAAGGTTGCGTACTACAACCCCTGCTCTTCACCCTGCTGACCCATAACTGAGCAAATCATTTCATCAAATTTGTGAATGACAGAACTCTAGTGGGTCTTGAGGCAAACCAGTTGGCCATGTGGTGCAAAGATAACAATCTCTCTCTTCATGTGGAGAAAACAAAAGAGGATTGTTATTGACTTCTGGGGAGCATGGTACTGCACTGACTCTACTTCCTCAGGAAACTAAGAAGAGCAAGAGCCCCAGTCATGTGCTCCTTCTAACGAGGCACCATGGAGAACATCCTTTCCAGCTGTGTGATTTGGAAGCTGCACCATCAGAGTGAAAGATGCGGAAAAGAGAGTTGGTGCCTCACTTCCTTCTGTTCCTTCTGGACATAACACCTGCCTTGTCCGTAAAGCAATACTATACTATAAAATAATAATATAAAATACTCCCATCCTTTGCACAGCCTCTTCAATCTCCTGCCATCTAGAAGAAGATGAAGGAGCCTTTGGGCATGTAGCACCAGATTGGGATGAACAGCTTCATCTAACAGGCTGTCAGGAACTCCCTCCTCTCCTCCTCCATATAACTCTGGTCTGTAATTTTACCGTTCAGTCATCATCAGAAACTGTTATTGTTGTTACATATTTGCTCACTCTATTTAATTTTATTTATAATTAAATAATTCAGTTGCATAATGCTGCTACTTATGCGGGTTTATCGAGTGATACACTCAGCATCGGTTTATAAACAGTTACATTCCTTGGTATGCCATCCTTTACTGGATGCATTACTATTCTAATCCGATCTCTGGCAGTGCCAAAGCATGTTTTTATGCTTCAAGTCTGGCTTTGTGGGTCTGCTATGCTCCTACTACTCCAATGCTCATAGAACTGGGGTTACAATATGTACCAATATGAACCTTTTTTAAATCATATTTTCACGATCAAACAGATAAAAACAGAAATATAGCATATCCTCTAGTAACACTGTTGTTTTGTCAGGTTTTTGAACAGTAGTGTTTATTCATTGCGCTTTCAAATGCGCTACTCTACGTGCTGCTTACATATGCCAGTTTGGGCCATGTTGTAGGCCCTTCAGTGTACATTTATAAGGGTTGAATGAAACTCAGTGAAACATAACCCAAATCACTTTATTCACTTTTCAACCAACCACACTTTCATAAGATGTTTGAGAATCACACGAGTCTCAGAGATGATGAGAGAGAACATCCCTCCATCCAGACAAATAAATGTGTTAGATAGCCGGGTACCTTAGGCTCAGTGGGCAGTAAATGTAAAATATAAAACCTGATCCACAGACGCCACTTGATCAGGTGGTACTGAGGGAAGTTGCTGAAGCCCGGCAGGCCTGTGTTAAGTTATTGAGATGATCATTTACTTGATATCTGCCCTGCTTCTTGTACTGTATACAGTCACACAGACTCTTGGCTGGTAGCCATCTAGAATTTTATGATCCTCATAATTTTATTAATTCATTAAGAACAGCCACTTGATGCTGTCCTGTTATTGCTGGAAGCAACATGATTTGTCTAAGGACTTACCTTACATTGCATCCAACACAAGATGTACAGACTCTTAAGACTTGGGCTTTGCGCCACTAAATATAGATAATTTTTAGCTTGTCATATTAAGTCCATTCATGAACAATTTCCTGTAAATTTTGGGAATTATGATGCATTTAATAATGGTTTTCTAAATGCACCCGTTGCCTGCCACTACCTTATGTTCTCTTGGCATCTTCCTGCACGCTGTGCTCAAGGAAGCAAAGACTCTGGTTCCCCAGTAACACTAACGGACAGATGAATGAAAAGTATACCTTTATTACCACAAAGTCTTTGCACACATACGGAAACAAATCCCTTCATAGTTGTACTTTTAATTCAATTCAATTCAATTCAACTTTATTTATATAGCGCCAATTCACAACACAGGTCATCTCAGGGCACTTTA
>JAUYWH010000026.1:18755341-18800779 GCA_034779795.1 Ctenopoma multispine
AGTTTAGAAATAAATCGTAATTCAAACCAGACAAGCAGGAGCAGCAAACAATCCGCGTCGTGTCGATACAGGAACCGAATTTTACAAGTAGAAACAGAATCTGACTCCATATGTGAATTAATTTAACAAGGAAACAAATATATAAATAATTTTAAGTCAATAGTTTGTTCCAGATGATGCCTAAAGCGCATTTTGTTCTTCTGCCAGCGTGAATTGGAAAATAAAGTTATAGACCTGTGGATAATATCGACGGGGTTGCAGCAGGACTCTCTCACCGGGGCAGCAGCAGTGGGTGAGGAAGGCAGACAGTTTCAATACCACTTGTTCAGACCAGAATGCCTCAATGTAACATGGACCGACTCTCTGTAGGTCGCTGCAGAGGGAGTTTTGTTAGCTCACCTCACTCAGCTTACAAATGAAGTAGGACTTGTGTGCAGAGGCATAATAATAGATGTCATGCACAGGAAGTCTGCCCCCTGCTGCTTTTCTCCTGTGTGTAATTATTCCACATACTGTATAACAAACATCTGTATGTCTAATTATTCATAGCCCAAAGTCCACATATTCATTATCTGATCAACCAGAAAGACATTTCTGCTCGGATCTGTCTTAATTGCTTCCAACATCACTAACATCAAGAGCATCAACCTTACAAATGATTTTGCGCAAGTGTTGCAGTTTCTGCCCTGGGCTCTCTGCTTCCTTTCTCCCACCCACCACGGTGCCACATGGCTGGGCAAGTGTGATCAGCCGCCCCCACGTCTCGCTGCTGTGTGGTCAAAGAGGTTGTCCAGGTAACGTTGTCTTTCATCACCTGTGAGCACTTGTTCTGGGTCAGGGCAAGGTGCCACCTGTGGGTTTAGCCTTAAAACACAAAGAAAAGCACAATGTGGTGCCAAACAGCTCAGAAACGTTAGATTGCAGCAGTGGGTTTAGAGTCTTTAGAGTCTACAGTCTCCCTGCCGAATGCTAAAAGTCACAGATGAAGGTTCTCCTCCTCATCTGTTCCATTCTGAAATCACAAGCTGGCACCAACAAAAGAATTATACTCGTAAGTGTGCATGGGTTTGACGTAACAGACAATTTTTCAAACTCCTGGTTCTGCTGCTTCTGACACACGAGCCTCTCATCTTGACATTCTCATTTCAATTAAAAGGATAAATGAAGGCGCTACAGCACGCCTGACTTAGCGGTTAAGATAATGTACATGCACCATAGCTGGTTTGAAGTCATGCGGAGAGATTAGGGAGAAATTGTCTTTCAGTGCCATCTTCTGCTGTCCTCCTAAATATCAAACCAGGCAATAAATGTGAAAAATTGCCAGTCGCCTTTGTCCTCCAGTTTTCATGCAAATAACACCATCGACAAACCTGACACTTAACACGTAATGAGAAGAGGGTGATGAGAGGGTGCGAGCACAAGAGAGAGATAAGTGGAACAACTGAGAGGAAGTATTGTTGGAAGAGACGAAATGATAAAATGGAGAGAGAGAAAGAGATAAATACAGTCCAAATGAAAGAAAGATGAAGGAGGGAACTGGGTAAGAAGAAAGCGATGCCTGCGTCAGCGTCTCCTCTTTCTGGAAGTAGACGCCATTATCACAGTAGATTGTTCCTGGAGCCTCACGAACATGCGATTGCAAAGCATGTCTGGTTTGCTTTGGTAGAGCGGGCTGGTGAGTGGCTGCTTCAGAACATCATGCACAGACACAGGTCCAAACACATAATCACACACACACACACACACACACACACACACCACCTTCCACCTCCACAGCAGGCTGCACAGACAGGCTGCATGAATATTTATCAGAGCAGTTTATGAGTTCACACATTAGACCGACACTTCTTTCGTATTCTCGTGTATCGTATGGGTTTGCTGGAGATTTGCAGGTGATTTCTCTGCTCGGCAGTGTGCCGCACAGTGACCCGCGGTGTGTCCCGGCCACATCCCGAGGGCAAGCAGAGGTTTCGCCTTCCCAAAATGCCACCACACAACTGAAAAATGTTTGATTGATATTATCATATGCTGTCTGCTGTTGAAACAGTTTCAAATCAAAGCCATCTCATCGCTGAAGATTAGCACCGAGGTTAAATTTTTCTGCCAGCTTTCATTTTACACAATAAAAAAAAAAATCCCATAAATGTCAGTTCTAAAAATGCATTAGGGAGAGCAAGCCACTGCTCGCGCTGTTCACAACCTTTCAAACCAAATTCGTCAACTACACACACACACATTCATATACCCACAAGTGCACAAACCATTCTGGGCAGTAATGCCTCCTGTCCTGTGTGGATTTATTACTGTGAGAGCAGAATATGTTGTGATTAGAACAGAGTGCTGTTCAGTCACATATATTAAACACAGAACTCGAATGATATGCTGCCTGTTGGTTCACCTGTTAGGACACGGAAGCTGCTTTTGATTGACTGAAAAGCTGATTTTCTTGGTTGTGTAGTATATGTGTGTGTGTGCGACGTCTGTTCCACGCAGGACCGCTGCATTTGTCTCACGCAGAGATGCACTGGGGGCCCCCTGCTTGTTAGGACTGTGATTTACAGCTGTCCAAAAAAAGTTAAATAGAAGGAAGCCAATGACAACTTTACACTCCAACAATATGAGCCTCGATGTTCATTAATGGCTTTTACTCCTTCTAGAGTCCACTTGGGTCAACTTAATATTCGGTTTTTGTTTGTTTGGGATGGGACCTCAAACACTGTTTACACCTAAGTGGCTCATGCATCTGTATGGTAAAATAGACTGAAGACGTGCGGCTCCTTCTGGTTTCACTGGTGGTTCATGCACAAACAGTCCAGAGTTGACTGAGAGTTTAGATTTAGGTGAAGTTCTCTTCTTTTTCAACCGGGTTGAGCGTTTCTCAGTAAATCAATTAATAGTTTGGTTCACGTGCTTTCAGAAGATCTTTTCTATTAAAAAAAAGTTTAGTAGATGCATGAAATTGTGTGTGTGTGCGCGTGTGGAGGGGGAGGGGGAGGGGGGGGGGCGATCTGCAGTCCACCCGTGTGTAACTGATATGGCTGCTGTGTGCGCTGGTGTGGCTAATAGAGCAAATGGTGGGTGAGAGGTGAAGGCTGGCTGACGAGGAAATGGGGTCATTTCGTGTCGTAACCTCGCTCGTGCAATCTCCTGTCTCACACACGCCTTTTGTATTTCTCTATGAGACGTGCTTTGACTCACTGTGGAACATTTTAATGGCCTCATCTTTCTGAATGATCATCTGAGTTACACATCGCGTTGGTTAATATAATCTGTGCCCTCAGGGCCGCGTGTGTGTGTGTGTGCGGCTGCAGGGGACTGTATGCATGTGTGTTACTGGGAGATGGTGAGTTCGGTGGGAGTGTGTGTTTGTGTGTAAAATGTGTCAGAGGTCTCGATGCTAATCTGTGCGTGAGAGGAATAAAATCCTCCCACATTAAGGACACAGAGCGGAGTGAGTGCTTCAGTACACCAGCATTTACATGATCAATACTTGTTGCAAAGTGTGTGTGTGTGTGTATCTGTGTCCATCAGCTGTGTCTGTGCATGTGCACGTGTACTGTAGGCCTATTTTAATTGTTGCCATGGAAACAGAGTCCAGATTCAAAGAGGGCATCTCTATCTCGCTCTCTCCTCCTCTCCTCTCTTTCCTTCTTCCTCCTCTTCTCCTCCATCCCTCTCTCTTGCCTGCTCCGCTCCGTTCGTCTTCTGCTCTCCGCTTTCCTTTCATCTTTTCTTTTGCGCCTCTCCTTGGTTCACGCTTTCACGTTTCCTCCCACTCTCCCCCTCCTTCCTATTCTGTCTCCTCGTGCCTCTGATCATCCCTTCCTCCTTCTTTCCCTCCCTCCCGCCTCTCCATCCTTCCTGGAGAGTGGTGTGCAATTGACTATTAACACAGGGACCTGTAATTAGAGCTGACGAACCTCCAGCAATTCGTTTTCCCTAAAGAAGTTGTTCTGTCATCTCCGCATATGTCCCTTTATCCCTCTCTCAATCTCCCTCTTGCTTTTTCTTCCTCTCTGTCATTTCCTGTCTTATTAGCTGTCAGCTTCGCAGGGCGCTTATTGTTTTAGCGGTTTTGTTCTTCTTTGTGTCGTCCATCTGCCTCATTAAAAGCAGTCATGTATGAGATATGCACACAATACACCACTCAGAACAAGTTTATGAGCGACTACACCCCCGCCGTCCCGGGCATCTCTGCCCACAAACCCGGAGTGAGCATCTATTCCCCCTCCGACTGTACACCTACATCAACTATATGCTGATGAACTCACGAGGACACACACCCTCCCACATGCTGGATGTAAACACACACGGCTCTTTTTTTTTGGTTTGTCTCCAGCTGTGTGGCTGCTGTCCCACCTCGCTGCCTTTTCCCATCTCTGTCTTCTTTGAATCGTGCATCCACCCCCCCCCCCACCTGCCCCCCTGCATCCCCATTAAGAAAAAGCTCTATAAATGAGCACAGAGAAGAGCGAGTCAGAGAGGGAAAGAGATACGGTCAAGTAGGAGGTGGGAGGGAGGTGGAGGGATGGAGAGGTGGACAGCAAATGGCTGTGAGGGCCGAAATAGGTCAATAGGAGTTGAGGGAGGAGGGCGGGTATCATATCAAAGCCTTGCGAGTCGCTCCAAGCACCCCCGCCGTCAATCACTTACTCAATTTTGGCATCAGTCAGTTTGTCGGTGTCTCAGTGTGTCGCTCATCTTGCTCCAGACAGTTTGTCAGTCAGCCGGAGCTCGTCTTTTGCTCATCTGCCCTTTTCTCTGGTCTGCGTTCCCTTCATTCTCCTCTCTGTTCCTTGCTGTTATCCTCCCTATCTCATCTGTAGGGAGAGTTTATGTCATCTATATTATATACAATATCTTCAGAGCGTCCCACATGAATCATTGATCCGTGTGAGGTTATATGTGGACCATATGTTCTCACACCGTGCGTGTTTATGCACTATTTATGGGTCAAGTGTGACTTCTTCTCTCGTCGCTCTTCGTGTGTTTAAAGCTGTCGTTTTCCACCAGGTTTCCTTCTCTTCTCCTTCATGCTCTTCCTTCATTGCCCTGTTTCTGTGGGCTGACATTGATATGCACTAATTCTTGTGATTCATGTAGCCTCTTGGTAATTCACTTTATTCAATCAGTGTTGCCTGGTGCTGTGTTAACCTCTGTCTCCTTCTCTCTCCATCTCCCGCCTTCTCATTTTTCATTTTTCATTTCTTACCTTGCTTTATCAAATTCCTCTCTACCCCCCCCCCCCCCACACACACCTTTTTTATTTTCAATCTCCATCTCTCTATCCCCCCCCCCCCCCCCAATTTTCTCTCCAGGTATTACTCTCCCACTCCTCCATCATGCCTTTCTGCGGCTGCTGCCGCCCCTCCCCACCTTGCGGCCATGCCGGGGCCTTCTCCTCCGCCCCCTCGGTCGTCGAGGAACAAGAGAGGCGCGTCCGACCCTTGCATCCACCTCCGCTTCCATCGATCCACTGCCGCACCACCGCCTCTCTCTGCCTCTCCCTCCTTCTCATGCTGCTCTGCCTTCTCAACCTGCCCCCGGCCTGCCACTCACGGAGAGAGAAGGGCGGGGCAGGCGGGGCAGGAGGTGGTGGCGGCCACTATATACCCATCCCCCAGCCTCCTCCGCATCACATGGCCCTGCCCAACATCCTGCGTGGCCTAAGCATCGCTGTTGTCTTGGTGGGCAACTCCAGCGAGGTGGCGCTGGCTGGGGCCCGGGAGAAGGAGGACTTCCTCCACATGGCGCCCAATGTGGAGGTGCTGACCATGAATGAGACAGACCCTAAAAGCATCATCAAGAGCATCTGTGACCTTATGACGGAGCACTGGCTGCAGGGTGTGGTGTTCGGGGATGACACTGACCAGGAGGCCATTGCCCAGATCCTGGACTTCATTTCTGCTCAGACCCATATCCCCATCCTCGGAGTCCGCGGGGGCTCATCCATGATCATGGCTGCTAAGGTAGGACGCTCGAAGTCTCATAACAGTTCAGGTTACGTCAGGCTAACCCTCAAAACAAAATGCCTCCTATTTCACCATGACTCCAGTTCTTATTGCTTGTGTGCTGTAAGTTATCATTTTTAAATTTTCACGCACACATTTAAATTTTATTTTTTTACTGGAATCAGCGTCCAAATCTTTTGTGATGGGGCCGATCATCTTTAGGTATTCAGGTGAGCTTGGAGGAACTTTCCTTTGTAGTGTCACATTCTAGAACCCATCAAACAGAGGACGACACAGTGGAGTCACATATTAGCTAAACAGATTTTAGCGTGGAGGGAGACTGTGCTAGATTCCACTTTTATTTGCTTACATTTAAATCCTGTTTGCTTCATTCAAGTCACTGTATGTTGGTCACTTTTGTCACAGAGAAACACACACTTTTTTCATCGGTATAAGGTGAATGTAAAGACTTAAGGAATGGCTATTTAGCTTAAACTACTACAGGGATTTGAGCTTGTTTGGGTTTCGTGACAAGTAGCAGGAATTCCTCGTGTTACAGACGCTGATTAGATTCAGCAGGAATCTCCTTCACATTGATGGTTAAAGAAAAGGTACAAAGAAGCCAACTTGACTGAATGACTACTGCATTGTCCTCTTGATATTGACTCCTTCCACAGCAGACAAGCCATTAAGCCGTTTTGACTGGTTTGGCTGCAACTGGGTTTTTTTTCCTTCAACTCGCCTACTGCCATGCTGCATCACTGTGAACTCCGGGTGCAGGCAGAGAGACAGACAGACAGACAGACAGACAGACAGGGTAAGCTGCAGTGTCGAACTTGAAAGACAAGCTGCCAACAGAGCTGATGCCAGTGACAGGATCAGCTGGAGATTGCACCAGAACAGAGAGTTAGATCTCTGCCTATTTAGTAGGCCTTGCCTAATGGGATAAAGCAATCTGCTGCTGCTTTATCTGTGTCCGTGTGGGATCTGGGCTTGGACCCCATTCCACAAAATCAGCTCATTCATTTTGTACTTTGCACATAAATCTGTCTGTATTAAATAATAACCAGTTAAACAAATAGTCTGTTTAATGTGGTTTCCACGCAGAGAAAGTGAAACCTTTATTAAGACAATGGCAGCAGTCGCCCCGTCTGTCAGGAGCATGGTCCAATTTGATTCTAGTCTCATCTCAGGCGACTGTGTCTCCACGTTGTCGTCTCCCAGTTTGTCTGCTGACCCTCTGGTGTCAACAGGTCATTGTACCAGCAGAGACATGAGTCGTAGTGACACGGCGAGGCCAGCGGCCACCGCTGAAGCTCTCCTCTCTGTTCCTTCTCATTACAGCACTAAGTAGAGAAGTGGCAGAGAACCATCGAATCCCATTTTAAAACTGCACTACTGTACAGTACACGTATTTTCTCACAGCTCAGTGCCCATACATAATTGCAACCTTCCATTCTTTCTATCTTTGCAAACTTTACATATTCCCTGTGAATGTGTATGGAAAGATGAGGCAGGTGGGAGGAAGAGGGTGATGGTTGAAGAATGCACGGGCCTGTGTGTATGTGTGAGCAGCGGTGGTATTATTCATTAAACACAAGTGCCCTAAGTGCACCAGGCAGCAGGAAAGAGCAGTGTTTTGTGGCAGAGGTTTAAATGGATTTCCCCGGCCACAAGCCAGAGTCTGCCTCTCCTGAGAGCTTCCTCCTGGCTGCACCGGGGCCCAGGAGAGAGAGGACGGGGCCGCGCTAAGGCTCAGTCTCCAAACGGATTTGTGTCTGCTTAATGGGCTGAGACAATGGAGTGGCGGAAATACGATAGAGAAGGATCAGGGGGAGGGAGGGAGAGAAAGAGACATGGGGGGGGGGGGGGGATTGAGATAGTGGGAATGAGATTGGGCAGAAGGAAATTCAACTTTGAGTTGAAAACAAGGAGGGGAGTAGGTGTGGGAATTATTTGAGGGGATTTGGCCAGATCAGGTAGAGTTGATGGACAGATGAGGACGAGGACTGAGTCAACAGCAGAAGAGTCAGAGACTGAGAGGAGGGAAAAATGCCTCTGAGAGAGGAGGAGGCGGAGAAAGGCAGCGGAGATGGAGAATACGTGATGGAAGGTAATTGCGGAAGATAGAATGAAAAGTTGAGTTATAGAGCTTAAGAAAAAGTGGGCTGTGAGTGAGCATCCACGGAAGTGGACTGACAAAGACAATATGAGGGTGTTTATCTTTTGGCCTCACATCATGACGCACACAAACGCACACACACCCATCAAGACTGAAGGCCAAATACTGCTATTACAGTTGGCAAGACAACCCCTTCTTTTTCATTACACTTCAGAGGAAGGACGATAACAGGGAGCGACACAGGAGGCGGAGAATACAGCATTTGGATTTTTGGTGTGGGCTGAATAGGAAAAGAACTTGCAGGAACGGTACAAGATAATTCCATAAAATGTGAGGACTCAGGGTTAACTGGACCCACATTTTTTACTCAGTGAGTGTTACTTGGTGTTTGTGGTGATTGGAGACAAAGCACAGCGTTATGTGGGGGACAGACAGCCACACAGCTGTCTCTCTGAGAGTCTTCTGACATTTGTAACAAGAACAAAACTGGATTTTTTCTAGAGCAATTCCTCTTGGGGATGGAACAAAACTTGAGCTGTATCTAAGCCATAAAAAAGTGCGACTACAGCTACCACAGTGGTTGCTTCTGCACACACAGCTCACCAGTGGGAAGTGTCTGTATTTACCGGTAGTGCAGAGAAAGTAGGTGAGTTAAATAGATGAAGGGGTGGAAAGAGGAAGCCAGACAGCTTCGCTATTAACAAGGAATGAGGAAGGAGGCAGAGGAAGAGGGGAAAAGAGAGAGATGGATGGAGGCAAAGGCCACTCTCATCTGTATCAATGAATGAGATCAGTGGAGGGAGGGCTGGGTGGTAAGTAAGAGGATGAGTGCACTGAGTGCATGGCTGCATGACTAAGAAAGAGAGCAGGAGAGAGACGGGGAGAAGGGAGGGATGAGTGACAGTGCAGCAGAAGGCGTATCGCCATCTATCCGACGAACGCGATGGTACATGAAGAAGAGAAGCTGCCTCTCAGGAAATCGCAGCCTCAATGAAGGAGGAAAAACTGAGAGGGTAAAAAAAGAAGGCGGATAGAGCGCAGCTGTAGCCACGTCTGTGAAAGACAGGGCGAGATAAATCAGGAGGAGATGGAGGAGAGAGAGGGAAAGCATCCAACAGTTTAAGAGTCTGTGTGTTTTTTGTGAATTTTGTGTTACCTAGCCAACATGGCGGCACTTGCCAGTCTTTTGTCAGTAGTGGGTTCCAGCACCTCCCTGCTAGTTGTCCCTCTACAGTGTTTGTTGGGCTGCAGTAATCAGTATGATCTAAAGCTTTGGCTAATGCTCACATTATCGAGACATAGAGAACCATTTTCCTCAGCTTGTCTAGAAGGTATGGCTTTGTAGTGGTACAAATAGCTGTAGTTGTCACTGATCACCCCAGGGCCGCTACACAATATGAATAGTGAGCTAATCTGCGAGTGGAGGCTGCTGCTGCTGTAGATTAGCAGGGAGACATCATCCACTTGTGCACAAGATTTAAATGTTAGATAGTCTGCAATTAATGAAGGAAACGGGATCCTGATGACCCGAGGGAAGCTACGGCGTTACATGATAACGTTTGCACACATGCTAATGTATGCGTGCAGACACACAGACGCAGCACAGGCGTGTTTTTCTAAATTCACTGCAAGTTACAAAAGCAATTAGTGTTTGGATATTGAATAGATAACGGCAGTAATGCTAGAAACTAGATGCACAATGAACGCCACGTACTCACATGTACTGACACAACAATAGGGATGCGCACACAAACAGGCAGCCGCTCACGGCAAACAAATCTTTTCCCTGCCCGCCATCTTTTGTGTGGAACTGGCAGCCTTCTTCAGGAACAAAACAGCAGGATGTGATCAATTAACTTTTGCCCAAATAACTCAGGCTTTTCATCGTTTCCAATGTGGTCGTTTGCCTGTGGGTGTCCAAGCCTTTTGTAAGATAGAGGGGGGGGGAAAAAGAGTGATTTTGTGTGTGTGTGTGTGTTCTCATTCTTCAGAGCAAACAGGCCAGATGATAGTGTAGAATTGGTGTTGAACTGTGTCCAGGGATAATTGTTGTGGTGGAAGTGTGTGTGTGTGTGTGTGTGTGTGTGTGTGTGTGTGTGTGTGTGTGTGAGAAGTCAGGCAGTTGAACCACTTAATCACAGCATAGGGGTGTTTTCAGAGGAGTAATTATTGTCCATACCTCATTTTCCAAAGATGGAACATGTTCCCCTTCTAATCTGCATCTATGTGTTTGCCCGACAGTTGGAGGGATCTTTTTTGTCACAAAGAAATCGCATGTTTCTCCTGGGGTTTCAGCCCAGTGTGCCGAACATAAATGTTCTTGCATTTATATTCTCAATTAATGTCCTACAACTGCACCTATTGTTGTAGCAATCACCGAGGTCCTGTACTCTATTAATGTAATGTGCTGTTCGGCTTGGCAGCACCGCGTCCTCGCTAAAACAGAGACGCAATTAAGAGCATTTGTAAACGATAAGAGAATTAAAAGTGAGTGTTCCTGTGCCTGATGTCTCTCTGTGCTTCTGTCTGTTTGCGTTTCTCTTCTCTCTCTCTCTCTGTTCCTGTCTCCTTCACATCTCTTTCCCCTAATTGTTTAGTTCATTCATGGATTTTGTTGTGTCCAGTAAAGCACAGTAAACCCCATGTAAGAGCTTTCTGATCCATCCTTTCATCCTGGATATGTTCTCTTTCCCTTGTTTTCTCTGCTACCTTTGTCCAGTTTGATTCCCTGGTGCTTCTCTTTTAGCAGTTTTCAGTGTTTGTGTGTCTCTAGGAGTCTCTCAGGGTTGTTAAAAATCCCTGAAAACAAATAGAATTATTTTTATGCATCATCATTTCAAAATGGAAGATAGTGCAGACGCTCATGTTTGCTGTGGGTGATATACACCTGAAAGTATACAGGTCACTGGCTTTCCCCCTTCCACATATTAAGTTCTCTTCACTTCTCGACAACAGAGATAAAACAACTTTTGAGCCTGAGATATTTTGGAGGATTTTACAGTTAAGACGATAATCGCTTAATGTCCATTTGTTTCACGTCATCATTTTGTTTTTATCTTTTGGTGAGAAATGTGATCCACGTCGTCCTCTTCTCATTTTCAGTAGACACCTTTTATTTAGTTTTGTCTGGTGCTTGCGTTGTGAAAAATAGGTTGTTGGTGATTTTTTTTGTCATAGTTCTTGCCGGGGAAGTTAACTGGGCTTCCTGGTGCAGCATGGCTTGGGGGAAATGTCCCACTACTAGTCTCTTCTTACCTTCTTATTGTCCTGGTTTAGAAAATGTGACAAGCCACTGTGTGTGTGTTCCCCTTTACTAGAGAGAGAGAGAGACAGAGAGAGACGGAGGGAGAGAGTGGAGGGTAGGAAGGGGAGACATATTGAGAGTCCTAAATTTATGTGTCCTATTTTCCAACCCCGTTGGTCTCAATTTACTCCGGCCATTTAGAATGTGGCCATTTTTAAACTCACCCCATAACTTTTTTCTATACCTCACCCTCCCTGAACTGCCTCACTTTCACTGTCTCCATCTCAAATTATGTTTCTGTCCTCTGCTCTGTAGCTTTACATTGAAGAAAGATTGCTCCCATACAGTAGATTAACTCTAGCAGATACAGCGCTGATGTGTATTTAAGGGAGGCTGGGGAAGTAATTAGAAATGAGATAAGATAGGCCTTTAGAAAATCACTGTTATCACTGAGACAAAACAAAATGGGATATTCTCTGTGTGCTGCTTGATGATTAGGCTCTTACGACCTGGCTCTCTCCACCTGTTTGCTTTTATTTACCTTTCCCTACATTTGTCTCTGTCTTTTCAAATGTGGCTGCTTGTTAAAGGTCTGGTTCATCTTGAGGCAGCTCACAGGAAGCAGACGTACAGATGTTAATTCGTCCTCCTCACTTCCATCCCTCTCTGTAGCCTTCTGTAGACAGCGATCCAGGTGACTTATTTACACTAAACTCTGACAAAGCTGTCTGTGTCCTTTTTACACAGTTGCCAGGTTCCTGGTATTAGAGCTGTGACATTTAGCATGGCGTCTGGCGTGACGTTCAACACACATGTCGGAAATACAGCGCCCATCGGTGCTGCTGTCGAAACGACAAAGGCAGATGAGCAGAGGTGACCTTTGGATCGTCTTACACATTTCATTCCAGCGTGATTAGGACTCCAGCAAAGTTGTTGTATGACATGCTCACGATTACAGTCACAGAATCCTGTAAACAACATGTTCAGGTGATAGACGCTGGAGGATGAACAGGGACGCTCTAGTGTACCCCTGTGATGTGCAGCTCCGGCATAGGTGGAGGTAACTGATTAGGGTTGGCGTAAGGTCGGGTAAATGTGACACAGGACAAAAGGGGCGACAGCGGCGCACTAGATCTTGTCTACAAACCCTAAGGTTGGTGGTTCGCCTCACGGTTCCTCACACATTCCTGGTCACATGTCAACCTGTCCCTGGACAGGACACTGAACCCCGAACCCTTGGCGTGTCCAAAAAGAATTTCCTCAAAGGGATCAATAAAGTATCAATTATCATTATTATTAATATTAATAATAATTCATCTGCCTCCATCCAAACTCTTGTAATGTTGTGATCCTTCGAGAGTTTCCCTGTTTCTACTCCAACCACAGTTCAACCAATCGTGTCATATCGTAGCTTCTCTCAGGTCATTCACAAATCCTCCTCCTCGTGTGTCAACAATCCTCTCTCTCTGCCGCTGTCGTACCTTTTTTATACAGGACGGAGTGTGTGAGTGTGTTTGGTAGAAATCCTCCCACTGTTCCTCCACATCTCCAACACCCTCCCCTCTTATCCCCTTGTGGACCTTAGACCAGCCCTTTGCTGGGACCCTTATTAGCCTTATCTCCACCTGCCTCCAGCCTGATTCAGGGGTGGAGAGGGAATGATGGACCTCTATCACAGGCTGAGATGAGTCAGTGCTTTTCCATAAAGCATACACGCAGAGGACGGAGGAGAGGAGAGAACGACTTAGAACTCTAGTTCACTGCCACCCCGACCGCCCTTACAACAAGCTGATCAGAGACGTGCTGCCTCACCCTGCCTGATCCGCGCACCAACCTTTAACACAGCCACTTCCCCTCCAACTGTTTTCGTCTGTCCAGTTCTGAACCTCCGTCTCTCTTGTTCCTGGTGACGGCTGGTGTGATAGTCCTGTAAACAATCACAGATTCAGCCCCTGCAACACCCACTGTGTTCCTGTCAGAATATAATTGAGTGAGAGTTCACTTTCTCTGCTGTAAGTCAGTCTGGATCACAGTGCCATTCAAAGGTGGTGCGAGTAGTATTTTGACATGCATAAATCACACCGGTACCCACAGCATTATAAATGACTGTGACTAAACCATTGCTGAGAAGCTTGGCAGCCTCTAGTTCTTATAGTTTATGCTACAGAATCAGATTTATAGCACAAAACTAAAAGGGGGGCAGTTCTTCCAGTGTTAAATATTTTTTCATGTGTTTATAAAATCAGTAAGTGTGACTTAACCATCCATCATTTGATGAAGGTAGCTGCACCGAGTTATCACAATAATAAAATCATGATCGTGTTTTACCTCTACACCAGCTACCACTAATAATAATTTTTATAAAGACGAAGTTAGTGAGAGATGAAAACGTGTCATTTATTTCATATATTTCAAACAATTTCACCAAAAGCTGAAACATTATAAGCTTCATTAAGAGAGTTGTTACGGGTTGCATTAAATTCTGTAGCTGTGCCTGTAGTAGTTAAATGCTTATATCTATTTGATCTTTTATATATGCGCGTATATAAAATCAACTAACTGGATTATGTCTTGTTCATAAATCAGATAAAAGTCTTCACGGACCTGTAACCGAAGCATCACTAACTGTTGCTTTCATTTACAGTTTGCTCTGATTTATTAATTCAAACGATGTTTCTTTGTAATAAAGATGACGAAATATGTAAGACTGCATCAATCAGATTATGTTCCCAGGTAGTCAGTGGTTTTCTCTCTTTAAAATGTCTTTAATATACCAGGAGTCCAGATCTGTTCTATCTGAAACTGTTTATGCTTTAAAAATAATTAGTTGATTGTTAAGATGGATGAATTTCTATTAATTTCAGCTCTAACATAAGATCATATCACCAAGATCTGATTCATATGTAAATACTGAATATACAATGTGTTTGTCTTTCTTTTAAGACCTCTTTTCTTACTTCACCTTTCTTCCTTTTTGCCGTCGCTCTGTTTGCCCTTGCTTTGTCTGTGCTCTGCTTCACCCGTGGCCTCTCCGTGTTACAGCCTCTCTATGGACGGAAGAAAAGAGCGAAGGACGAGGAGTCAGTCAGAGGAAAGGAAAATTAGAATTAGAGAAGGGAGGGAAAGAAAGACACAGAGAGATAGAGGAGGCAGAGACGTCGAGGAGAGAAAGAAAGCGAAGAGAGAAGGAGGCCGAGATGCGGAAGAAGAAAGACGTGAGCGAAGACCACAATGTGCTCGCTCAATTACTCAGCAGTGCTGGGCCAAGCTGGCCCTCGTCAGAGCCACATGCTGTGGCACACAAAGCCGCCTACACTCGCAGACACACACACACACAATAGCCCATACATCAGTTCAATATGTTCATATGTGTTCCTGCTGACCTACAGTATAAACATTATTCAACCTAGACAGTCTCTGTGCTGACTGCAGACACACGCAGGCATGCATGCTTACATAAGCTCCGTTTACCCTTCATACAGTTTTCACATAATACATCCAAACACACAATACAGAAAAATAAGACACAGTCCAGTCTCCAAGGTGTCAGAGGCTGTTTCCAGCTGAGCTGACCCTTGTTACTGCGCACACTTGTGTGAATGCCACACCAACACAGTATCCACATGTGTGCAGTGATTGTAGTTATAGAATCTAAATTCACGCTCTGTTTTTTATAATGAAGCCACAGGAGCAAACGCACTTTCCCTGTAGAATCACAAGACGTAACAGCATAATTAGTATATATGTACTTTGTAATTATGAACTAAAGTGCCCTGTTTTATCTCTTTGTTGTTCCTAGTTAGACTCACACGAAACAATTCCTAGGAATATTATATTTGCTTTCTTTTGAAAACCCAGATTATAGATTCTTCACAACAAAAGCCTCCCTCACTTCTCTGCCGCTCTCCTTCCTCTCTCCTCTCTCTTTCTCATGTCATGTGAGCTGAAGCAAGATACTGTGATGAATGTAAATGTTCCCCCTCCCTCCTCTTGTTCTCCTAAATTACAGCAAACACCAACCTCCTCTTTAGTCGTCGCTTCCTCCGTCTGCCTGCGTTCACACACAGGCCTGCAGTGCATTTCCTTGCACGTCGCACTACATGCCTTCAGCATCCATAAAAACACGTTTAGAGATGCACTATACAGACGTGTGAGTCACATCTGACAAATAATACTGTGAGATGAAAAATAAACCTCCAGCGTTATTGTGTTGGATACAGTGAGTACAGTATGAAGACGTAGACTGCCAAAACAGCGTGAAAACACTGGACTCGTTATCCTCATCCACAGCGGCAGCGGCAGGGTATCGATGTATGTGAATATAAACAGTGTCACTTTTTGTGGACATTTTGGCAGAACAGAAATTATTAATCAGTGTCGGCACAGATAGATGTGTCGGTAAAAACATCCAGTATGTACTGAAAATATTAACTGTGAGAAAAAGTCAATAAAGTCACAATTTCTGCTTCACACAGATTCATTCAGGTCAAGATTGTCCTGAAGGTGCTATTCAGTGGCAGCTGAACCTTGAGGTTCTTGAAGATGTTTCACCATCTGAATGGCTTCTTCAGCTTCTGCAGATGGACTGGTGTCACTCCTTTGAAGACAACTATGTCCACATTCTGGCCAGTGAAGAGAGAGGATTTGACAGCCATATACATGGTTTCCACAAACTGTCACAGATTTCTAGTCTTTAAAATCTACACACCTGAGGGTGGGGTAGATGGTGAGCAACGTACCGAACAGTTAGTCTGTAAGGATTGGATGTTCTGAGGGTGCACACAAATCCTGCAAGAACTGAAACTCTCATATGATCTTGCATCTAGACAAACATGGAATGCAACTTGCAGGTGGCACTTTCCACAAACAGTATTAAACTGTGCTGGAAAGAGCAACAGCAACAACGGAAAGACGAATGAAGTGAATGAAATCACCTTCTGTTGGCTAAAGTGACAGATATTTAGTGTGAGGTCAAGAACAAAAAAAAGACCTGTCTAAATCTGATGAGAGGTTTCTCAGAGTTTCTTCGAGAGAGACTAGAAGAGGTCCAACAAGGACCTGGCTCCACATCTGACAGCTTCACAAGGATGTTTTCATCAAGAAGAAGCTTGATCAGGATTAGAAATGGTCTTGGAATGGTTGTGGATGGAGAGCAGCCAAGAAACACGTTTTGTGTTTCTAATTGTTCTAAGGTTAAAACTGAGACATGAATACACGTGGCCATTGTAGCAGTACTGTGGGTTCAGCTAGTTCATTGCTCCCGTTCATAACAGGCTGGACCAGGCGGGTAAACTGAAGAAGCCTTTAAGATGAGAGGTGAAGCATCGCCTCTTTAACCTTTACCAAGTCCTGTGTCCACAGAATGTATGGGACACAGCTGAGGGAGTTAAAATAGACAAACTGGTCCCACAGATTAGTTATTTTTAAATATCCTTTACTAACAGATCACCACAGTTTGTCACCATGAACCAGCACAGACAATGGAGCCCATGACACACACTGACATATACATGCATGAGTTGACAACATCCAGCAATTTATTCAGTGTAGTACCACAGCAAAGTGAAGTACATGATGTTCTCTGCAGTGGGCAGCACACAGCGCAGCTTTTAGGGATTTGACAGTAGGCAGTACGTGTTTGTGTGGTTATCTTTTGCTGATATTGAAGGAACTTTGAGTGCGGTACACTGTATGTACTGGGCCCAGCTTCCTCTTTACAAAATAAACCAACGTGCTAGCAGCGAGTTGTATCTAAAACTCACAAATGAACACATATCTCAAGTTAAATACATACAAAAAACATTTTACATTGGGTCACTTGGATGCCTGTTTCTCAGATAAGACCAGAAACACCTGTTTCACCTGTTTCCAACTCAATTAGCCAGTTCCTGCACTCGTTTCAACAGTGTTAGTAGCCAAAATCAACATCAAGCCATCATCTTGCGACTGAACACTTTATTATGTCATCATCCCATTATGTTGATCTCCATTACCATATTCAGTTCCACCAGTCATCATCGTCAATAAAACTACTCCCACAGGGCATTTAGATATTTGCATTAGCTCCTGTTTTAGTTCTGTGTCAGACACTTGTTTGGTAGACTGGAGCTTTGGCCGCCCTGTTCTCCGTCAAAGACTGATTTGCATTAGCAAAGTCAAACAGGCTTAATAGACTTTTATTGGCATGAGGCACCAAGGCTCAGGGGGGGGGGCTTTTAAACAATGCAATATGCTAATAAACAGAACGCTATGTACCAGGACTACAACAACAAGAAACGAACCCATGCATGCAAACACGCGATTCCATAAAGCCTGCATCAACACATCCATTTGTCTTTTTTAAAAGTATTTTTACATTTACATTAAATACACAATTCTA
This sequence comes from Ctenopoma multispine, assembly GCA_034779795.1. NCBI lineage: Eukaryota > Metazoa > Chordata > Actinopteri > Anabantiformes > Anabantidae > Ctenopoma > Ctenopoma multispine. The sequence continues at coordinate 18,773,038 of JAUYWH010000026.1, forward strand.
AAAATGACTTAATGGCAAAGAGGTGAGAGTGTTGAAATACTGGTCTGACATGTAAAACATATCATCGAGACTGTGCATCGTCGAGACACAGATGAAACTGTCGCTGCAGAGTCTTTGCATTGCTCATCCAACCTATGCCAAGTTTTTGTTGTTAGATAAGAATGTGGAAGTAATAGACCAGCCCCGTGTTGTTTTCTCACCTTGTTCTGGATAGGAGCCAGCTGATAGTAACACCTACCTACAGCGTGCTGTGCATCACCTTCGATCAAGTAGATTCTGCAACATACTGTAGCCGAAATTTTATCTCCGTAAGTGATGCCAGCAACGCAGATAAATGCCTCCCCTGAAAGAGAAAACCAGATTTGTACCTGCTTGTACAATAAGATCTAGGTGATGATTTATGTGACCACACGAAACACAACACTGAATATGCAGTGTATAAAGTAAAAGAAACACCCAGTAAGGTATAAAGAAAATAAGTGAAGGGTCACATTTTGACTTTGAATAGTTTTAGCTGTCCTTGGATTGCTACAGCAGAAGTGTGAGCAATGGGTTTTTATATGAAGAGAAGGTAGGAAGGAATCAAGTTCATATGTTGAGGGTAGAGAGCGTCTGATTGTGTCCTGTGTTCATGAAAACACTCCTGTGTGAGGATATTATGTTCTCGAAATATGGCTACATCATGGGAAAAAATGTGTTTCCCCCCTCGGAAAACACATTTACGCAGACATATCACTGTATACATTGGGTTTTATGTGACCACGAAGAGCAATCATTGGGCCGAATGACTCCCTCAACATGGTTTCCTGGACATTATTGCTCCACAATGAAGGGCCATGATAGGCAGTAAACCTTTAACCTTGTTTTCAGAAGTCGAGGTACACATGCAGTACCCTGCTGTAGTGCAGGAATTACATCCATATTGGAAAATTCTGCACCTTGCAAGTCACATTCATTGTTCAGTGTGAATGGAGGAAGTAGTGTCCCCTTTATTGAGGAAGTGGGGCGGTTGGTAGGTGGCTCTTAGCGTGTCCTCGTCTTGTCATGGATCACAATTGAGATTTTCATTTCTAGTCATGCTTAGTCTAACGTAATGACAATCGTTACATAACCTTAAGCAGTTGTTTCAGTCACCTACGCCTAACTGTTCCTTATCCACAGTTTGTTTTAACAGTGCCAGCTTTTGGAGCACCTTGGTAGCCAACTGGCAACAGCACATGCATCCCAGGTTTCAGTCCAACTAGGGACCTCTGCAGCATATCATCCCCCCACCCTCTATCCTTCCTGTCTTACCTCCTTAAACTATCCAATAAAGGAAAAAATGCCAAAAATATCTGTAATAGAAAAAACTCAGACATTGGAGTCCAAATGTAACCCACCAGCATTAGCATTAGCATCTTGTATTACCGTCCTCCCTCTTTCTTACTATTTACACTTATAACCATGATCTGGATAATAGAGAATCTCCACAGACCTTTATAAAAAGCCTGACAACTGCCACTTGGCGGAGCTAATGGCCTCAGGCAGGTGGTGGTCTTTTACTTTCCACCAGTGTAAAGATCTCGTGGTTTCAGTTTTGCTGGTTTGTCGAACTTTGCAAGAACTGTATCCCCAGTGAGTTTGCAGCTCTGAGACTTTGGAGCTTGTAATTCTGGAACGCTGTTACCTGAATAACATCTCTTTCAAATTCGGATAGAACAACATTGACCGTCGGATGTCTTTGAAAGTTTGCGGCGCTAATTAGACCTGCCCTTCAGTGTGATGTGATTGGCCTGTGTAGGTGCCTCATTGTTTCTGATTTCTCTGTCTCTTCTAAATTTTGGGTTTCTGCTATGTACCGTACACCCCCGGCTTATTGTCTTTCATTTTACATGCTAATTCACAACACTACCTCAATTACATTTGAAAACTACAATTAAGTGTGCACTCAATGTTTTTTTTTTATTATTTCAACTCTAAAAAAGAGAGTTGCACAGAGAAGAGAAAGTTGTTGGAGCTTTTCATCTAAGGTCGGTAGGGGGACACACAGGGCTTCAGGGGTGGCCGACTTAACCACTCAGCTATCTCTGGGCACAAGCATTGCTGTTCTCTGTGTTTCACCCTGCAGGAGCTTCTGTTATCAAGGAGACTACCCGCCCGTGTCTGTTTTAGAGCTACTCTATTTTCAAAATAATTTCTCTCACACGTTTCTTGCTGACTTACGTGGCAGTAGCAACAGTCGACTGAATTGTTTGTGCGGATGATGGATAGGGTCACGGAGAGACACTTTAAAAATCCTGCTGCACACAGTGCGTGTTGTCTCTGTGTATAAATCTGCCTCTGTAAACGCACATTCTGTACATAGTGTTGCACCTGACCCACATGGCTGTGAACAGCTTCGCAGCTCTGCAGCGTTACAGTATTTGGGCGTAACAGTCTGTTCCTGCGTGAAGAAACACAGCATCTCCCGTGCCCCAGAGCAACGCCGAGGGTTGGTATCAACATCACCATTCTCAGTATCAGACACCTGATAACATTACAGCCTCTGTAGATGACCTTATAGTATCAGCCTGTAGTGACTGAGGCTGCAGCGAGTGAAACTTCAGCCACTTTTCTCACGAGGTTGGAGGCCTGTGATTAAATGTAAATGTAAGAGCGTAGCATTATTTTTAGTGCAAGGATTTCATTTGAAACTGCTTAGTCCTAACTCTGAGTGTGTTTTAGTTTCATGCCATCACTCACAAGTGCTCATCAATTTCTTTTTTCCGTCTCATTTTTGGAATGAAACCACTTTAAACATTTGTTTGTTTGATCTGTTCTGGCAATAAAGAACAAAACAAATCCCATTTTATTTTAAGATGAAATTTCAGTGACGCGCAGTAGGTTATGAACACGCTCTGTTTGGCTGTTTGGCCCGGCAGTGGAAACTAGGTTATTGTCTCTGATGCCCTGGAGCAAAGCAGAGAGCGAGCAACATGCTCGCTGCCTATAGTGATGTCAACACACTGTCTGGTATTAGAGAGTGTAATTGTGCACATTTTAAGAAGCTCATATTACACAGTTACACAACATACTGAAGGTTCTTTAAACGTTTAGGAGTCAAATGTTTGCAGTCATCTATTACACCATGCTCCAGTTTGTACATGCATGAGCTAACAGTAAGACCTAATTAACAATTATTAATATTAGCTTCCACTTCTGTACATGGCCAGCAGGTAAAAAACACAGCTCTTCCATTGCTTCCTCCTCTCTGCTCCTTCATCCTGTCAGACTTATCAAGATGCTGTGGAGCATCACTGGTGGTGATGCAAAGGGTCAGCAGCGTGCCTTCTGTATAACAAACTATCGACGTGCCTCCTGAATACTGAAGAGAAATGTTTCTCATATTTATTCACTCAGCATTTCTCTGTGAAACATGCGTACTTTAAGAAGGTATTACTTCCTCCTGCAATCATGGTGCTGCTGCTCTGACCTTCACTCGCCTCACTTCTGTCTGCTTGATACGGTGGCAATTTACAAATGTAACCTCTTCCACTTGTGGCAGTTTTTTTTTTTCTTCCAAAATGCGTATACACCCCTTTTCCACCAACTCCATGGTGCATGAGGGGTTTCAGGAGAATATGGAGGCTTCTCTTTGGAGCGTATTCAGCACTTCAAGCTGATTCGGACTCAGCTCAAGTGTTGATTTGGCACTTGTATTATGTAGGATTGCAGGTGTGAGACAGATTAGTATATGTCTGGGTAATAAAATGATCTAAGTTGCTCTGAGTGCTTTTTAATAAATGTGTATGTTGTGCATTTAGGTCGAACCTTTGCACAGTTACCGCTGGGCTTTTTCAGCGATGGCAGTCGGGTTGTGTAGCTGACATGTGTAAGGCTCAAAACACCAAAGCTGTATGAATATCTGTAGTAAAATATCCAGTTAAAGACGGGAAACAAAACAAACCTTTACCACCATTTGACAAGTTTTACCTCCTCAGTTTTTAACTGTAGCCAAACTCACGAACGATTCAGAAGCAGCTGCGCCCGTCGACCTTTTCAGTCATTACCTGATATAAAAGCTCAAAAAGACGCAGGAGAGCCAAGAGCAGAGTCTCGTGTTTTATGGTGAAAATGTGAACAATGGAAACAGTGGAAAGCTGATGACAGCGATTTGTGACAAGTACTCACATGTAGCCTGGCTGCACAGCAGGGCAACACATGAGCCTGAGAGTCGTAATGTGATTTATGTAGCATTCAATTCTGAAAACACAGCTAGAATCCCCTGTGTTGATGTCTAACAACGACAGTAAACATATCTTTATGTATTGGCAATTACTAGTATGGATCAGTGTGAAAAAGTGTGGTGATAACAGGCGTCTGTATTGGTTTGAGTTCCTGTGTGGGCAGTGGGGAAGTGGCAGCAGGATGCGTGTTGAGTTGTGAGTTGAAAGGGGGGAGCTGTGTGGGTGGGTGCGTGTGTGTGGATTATGCGTGATTAAGTATGAGTGCGTGTGTGTGTTTGAGTTCAGTAAGGACGCATAAATGCACGGAGGTGACGGTCGTGTTTCTGTGTGTGTATCTGTGTGTGCACACGCTCCATACAAGTGGTGAGTGGCATTCTCTTTTTGTTCCCCACTAATGGCATCCTTAGCAGGGCTGTTACGATGGAAACCACGTTGCCACGGAAACGCAACCTGTCTCTGTGAATTAGAAGTATTTCACTCCCTCTCTTAGCCTCTCTCAACCTCTCTTTGTCACTCTCTCTCTCTGTCCTCCCTCACTCCCCCTCCCTTTCGTCTGTCTCTCTGTCTCCTCGTCTCTGTTTCCCTTCTCCACTTGTCTTCCCCCTTAAACCTGACAGGGCGACAGCTGAAGACTGAAGACAGGTGTGTGCATGTACATGAAAGAGCGAGGGACAGATTGACAAGGAAAAAGGAAGTGGAGAGAGAGTGAAAAGATGAGTGGGAGTGGATTTTTTTTTCTGGTGAGGTAAAAAAACATGGCTGAGCGTGACGGAGAGGTGGAGAGACGGAGCGACGTGACAGAAAGGTTCATGTAAAAGAGCACAGCAGTAAGACAGACACACCACATGACTAAAAGTATGTCGCCACACAGCATCCTTCCACATCTACTAACAACAAATGTCAACTTTTAAATCTTTATAGAGGTACAGTCATTTCAATTATGATCTGAGGATGACCAGACAAAGTTATATTACAGCTTCAAGCTGTAAAGAAACGGTGACTTGAACCACTCCACCACGTTTATCCAAAAACCGCTTCCTGCTTCATTAGTTTAAAACAAGTCAAGCTGCTCACACATGGTCCCACTCAGACCTCCTTTGTCTGTTCTCAGGTCCTTTTTTCCAGACCAGGAAGTGCTACACGGAAAGATAAACAGAGACAGAAACGACCATTAACATCAAGCTCCAAACTCTAAAATGTTTATTTCTGAAACTTAAACGTTCAGGACTCAATTGGCAGCAAGAAGAAAGAAGGATGTAGTTTAAGAGAAAGTGAAACTAGTCCAGTGTGTCTGCTCACCTGTCATCTTACCTGGCTTCTCCCTGTGTGTCACACGATGCTAATGAGCTACACACATGTCCGTACTGATTTGAGACGTTGTTGAAGCTGGTCAGACCTTGCTCTGTGGAGCTTGCGGTAATGTAATGCGATACAGACGTTACAGAAGTTTGGAGCATACTGTGAAAAATAAAGGGGAATTAAAGTTGTTTTTCTCTTAACATATTGTGCTCATCTTTCAGGTCTAACACACGTTTGTCGGCTTGCAGCCTTCTACTTCTGATGTGATGATGTGAAACTAGTGGCACAAATTAGTTTTAGTATTAGGAAAAGAAAAAGAGGACCTGTTCATTAATACAGTTTCCCTGAACTGGAACAAAGAGGCCATACCTAAGCCACGAGAGCCCAGGTCCACGCAGCGTCGTGTATAATGTCACTTTCACATTAACAGAAGACACTTCGTGAGAGCAGAGATAAAATATTCAAACAAAAAGGGTCGATTAGAACCGAGTGCAGAGATAGAGGGCGTTCAAAGAGGCAGCGAGTTTGAGTCCTGTTCCACATATGGAGGGAATATAAAATGGGGTGAGAAAACGGGGGGGAAAGAGAAGGAGGGGAGAAAGTGAGAGCGAGATTGATTATGTCCTCCTAAGTGCTCTCGGCATTATTGGAACTGTACTGTCCTCCCAAACCAGGCAATCTGAAATAACATTGCAGGGAGAGTGATTGAGAGGGAAAAAATGGAGAAGCGGGACGAGGGAGAGATAGTCAGAAAGAAGAAGGAAAGAGGAGGGAAGGAAGGCGAGGGGACGAAGGGGGCTGTTGGCAGGGAGACAGAGAGAGAGAGAGAGAGCGAGAGAGAGTGAGGGTCTGGAGGGAGGACAGAGAGATGGAAAGAATAACTGGGTTCAAAAGTAGGACAGAGGGAGCGATGGCAAGAGACAAAGAGAAAAGGCATGAGAGAGGGAAAGAGCATTCAGGGTTGAGAAGCCTTGCAAGACGAGCCAAACAGAAAAAAACCAACACGCTAAACTCTGCTTTATAAATTCCAGCTGGGCGCTGCACATATTAATCCATTTGCAGGATAATAACTCCTTTAAATATTCATTCTAAATGCTGAATCGTCAGAACAAAAATCCATTTGGGGAATAATGATAATCCAATCAGGAACAGGAGGAAAAGATAAGACAGGAGGCGTACGTTGAAAGAGGACGGACAGATGGGTTTGGATAAAGTTCAGATAACAAGGGGAGTGGTGTCGGGTGGAAGAGCGGCTGAGGACACGCGAGGAAAGAAGGCTGGGCGTGAGAAAAGAGGAAGATGCAGGGACGGGCCTGTGCGGGACAAGGAGACGGAGGAAGGGAGGAGGAAAGGAGGTGAAGCGACAAAGCCTGATAAACAAAATGTGTGACGTGAGGGGAAAAAACACTCATGCAAAGTTAAAGAAGGTTTGAAGCATTTGTGTGTTGTCTCTCCTGCGTTCGCTCCCGGGCCCCTCTGGCATCTGACTTATCCTCCCCCTCCCTCTTATACCTGCCTCCCGATTGAAGAGAACTGACCCCTGACCCCTGACCTATTGACTGCACAGGTCAGACGAATAAAGCAAACATTAAGTCACGCCTCGTGTTACAGCCGGAGCACGTTACTCTGAGGAGGCCTGATGAAATGAAATGCACCTGCCTCTTTAGTCCTGCTCAGGTGATCATTTAATATCACCGAGAAGAAAGGATCCCAGCATGCTTTGCGTCTGGCCGCCTGCTTTCACGTTGTTTCAGATTACAGCTTTTCTGTCTTTCACTGTTTGTTATGACACATGATGGGATCCACATCAGCCCAGGAAATAGCCAGATCCATTATTGATGTTAAGATGCTACAGTTAAAGTCCCGATTAGGATTTTACTGATGTTGAGTGTTGGTTTTATTCTGCTTAGTAAAAGAGAAATCTTGATGAATGCATCTTAGATTTTTATTCACTTTATGGAATTCTGTCTAATCTTGGTAGTTTGAGCAGCTATTTAAATAAAATTGGTTAAGAGGTTTCCGGGGGGTGGGGGGTGCACTTTGATGCAACTGAAAGACGTGTGACAAAAAGCTTCTGTAAAGGGTCACAAGTCAAAAGCTGCAGAGCATCACGTAATTTAATTTGATCTGAACCTATAAGTATATAAATATTTCCACAAAGTAGTTTCTCACGCGGATGATTTCCAGCTCGTCCGTGTCCATCACGTCTCAGCTGCTTCGTTCCTGCTCGGTAAAAGCTGTGAAGAGGTTTTTCATTTTTGTGGCCTGTGCACCTGCAGGTTGGACACAGGTGTCTTAGCCTCTTTGAAGCTCTGTGAGTTGTTGTAATTTAGCTTTGAAAACTCGTATATCAAAGTGCACATTAGCAGACCTCATTTCAGGCTGTTCTGTGCTGCTAAACGACACTGAATGCAACACGGGTTCACTGGGATTGTTTGAGTCTTTGCTAACGTGGTGTGTTTGTCTTTCTTTCTTTAGATTTCTATAAAATGATGATTTTGCCTTCTTGCCAACACGTTCGTTCTGGCATCTTTTACATCTTTGCAGACATAAATTCTCTGTATTGATTTTGTTTTATTAGCGTGCATTTATTATTTGAGGATGTATGACGTAGAATAAACAGCTAATTAATGCATTAGTTCGTGTGTCTAATGACCCTGTTAGCACACTGTGATTGGTCCTGTTTATTGAAACATTGAATAGATGAGGAACAACAGGCAGCTGTTTTGTCACCTCGTTTACACTCACCGTTACTCCACGCGTTTGTACATCATCATAGCCTGAAAGTGAAGCGAGGTCACTCATCATGCAAAGCACACACCGCCTCCCATTACCTGCTGTGGGGTTTATCTGGTGCATGTAGCCTGCCTGACTCCACCTACTGCATGTTGTTGCAGCCGCCGCCTCAGTTTCCACCTCACATGCGTCTTTGCTGCATGTTCAGCTACACGTGTTGTGTTCGTAGTTTGATGCTCTAGATGAGAAACACAGTGCTGTGTTTGCTGCAGTGTGCTTTCTATGTTTCTTTGTTTTGTAAGGTTATAAAACAAGCCCGGAGGCTAAGTTGTTAGCCTGTGAGTGTGTGTGTGCTTGTTTGTGTGTGTGTGTGTGTGTGTGTGTGTGTGCGCGCGCTGCAGTGATCTCAGCTTCTGGCAGATATTTTTAGCATCTTTTCAAAATTAATACACTTTAATTAAGAATTCAGATTCTTTGGATGGAGAAAGACACAGAGGAGAGATGTGAAGGAGGAAACAGAGGCATGAGAACAATAGGAGAGGAGAAATATTAAGGTTTGAAGGACACATATTATAGCATTGATGCTAATGGAACAACAAATTCCATTTCTGCATCCATCTTCTCTTTTCACGCTTTGACGTAAAGACTGGTTGACTCTGCAGCGTGAGGATGTCCAATAAATACCTGCATTATAGACGTAGTAGGAAGACGTTCATCATTGACGTTCATAGTTTCATGTGTGTGTGTGGGAGAGTCACTGGAACTGTTTCCAGATTCGGCTTCTGTTCCGTGACACAGCATGCAGGGAGGCCGACGTGACTGCCAAAAGCAGGCTTTTAGTGCCACAGCTGGTGTGTGTGTCTGAATATACACAGGTGTGCATTGTGTGGTGCTGCATGTACACTCGCTTGCATGTTGCAGCACAGAAGCCGAGCGTGTGCATTCATGCATGTGTGCATGTGCACGGCGGCACAGCGAGGGAGAGGAACTACAGCCCAGAACTGGACCCCCCCCCCCCCCCTCTTTCTCTGAGGTTCAGAGGTGAACTTTACTGGCGTGAATGTCGGATCAGCAGTGCACCACCACAGAGCCACACGTTCATGTCCTATAGAATCTCCACAGGCCTCCTGTATCCTCTTCCTATCGACACGGCACTAAACCGTTTTCTGTCTGTTCCCCTCATTATCTCTGCCCGCTCCCTCTTTTCATTTCATCTGGTTCTCTGTAAATGCCGTGTCCAGCCGTGTGAAATCTGTTAATCGATCGTGACACTGATTGTGGGCCGCTGTTGTAGGGCGACTGTGCCAACATAGAGGCAGAGGAGCTGGCCGGGTGGGGGATTGGTGTGGCGTGGGAGAGAGAGTGTGCACATGGAGAATAGGTGATCCAGAAGGAGAGGGGGGAGCATGGGTGTGAGAGACAGGAAGAGCGTAATGGATGGGTGAGACAGAATGTGTGTGTGCGTGGGTGGGATGGTGAATAAAATCTTCCTTGCTGCCAGGCTGAAGGTTGCTGGTTGCTGGTTTAACGGTTTGATGATTCTAACCCTAACAGGCCATTTAGACGTTGTGGTTATGCAGCACTCAGGGGGGATGGGGGGGGGGGGGGGTCAGGCTGCATGTTACTGTGTGTAAGAGAAACAACAATGGTAAAATGTTGGACGAAGATCTTTTTCTTTAAGAGGGGATGAGGAGGCACAGCTGTGGAAGCGGAAGCAAAATGTGAGAAAGAGCGAGAGGGTTGGAGAGAGCGGCGCCGTGTTAAAGTTATTAAATCTCCTTCTAAGCTCAGATTGGTTTTACACCACGTTGCTGATCAGCGGAGCACTCGCACACTCACACACTCACACCACCAACATATACCACACAAAACCTTTGTGCTTTGTAGATTTAAAAGAAAATGTTTGACTTGGCTCAGAAACAGCTTCTTCCGGGAGAAAACGGTACAGCTCATCTTGAAGAACTTCTGCCAAATTATAGCTAAAGAAAAAGTACAGCAACATATTACTAACTAGTATAAATCTAAAATATATTGTGCTTCCTGTGACTCCTTCACAATAAGAGCCTCTCTATGTTTCACCTGATAGAAAACATCCATCTGGGTTTGCACTGGTATCTGCTGCAGCATCGTTTGCAGGCAGTTTGAATCCACTGTGGGGAAACGTGGACTCCACCACTAAAACTACTGCACTGGTAGCTGAAAGTTTGTGAACCCATTCGATTTTCTATTTCTGCATAATTATGACCAAACACAAGCCGTAGAACTTCTACTTTATAGCACATATTATTTATTTATCCTGAAAAATTATCCGATCTTAGATATGTGTGTGTGTGATAAAAGTATGTGAACCAGCTCATTCCTCTTTACAGAACGGCTTCAATCCAGAGATGTTTATGGCTTCCTACCTTTTTTTTTTACTCTGCCATGTAAAAATCTAACTACTTGTGTGTTTTTGCTTCTTTGTCTTGCTGCATTTTCTTTATCTATCAGAAGGTTTTCCTGTAGAATTGCTTGCTCAGTACAGAATTCATAGGTTCATCAACGATGGACAAGTAATCGCTGTCCGGAGACGGGTTCAGATCGTGATACTGCCACAGCTCTGTGTGACAATCAGACTTTGACAGTAGTGTCTCCTTCAAACTAATTCATAAAAGAGGTTCACAAGCTTCTGCCACACACAAAAATGTCCGGTACGATTGTGTAAGTTATGAGTGAGTTAGGTTTCACTCTTTCTGCTCATAGTTGTGCAGAACAGTTGAAAAGTATAGAACATCAAACGTTGAACTATGGCCACGTCAGGACAACACGTTTGCAGAAACAGAGCTGGAGGGAGGCAGAGCAAACGAGACAATCCTGGGATTAAGGATGATACAGTCTGAACTATTCATGTCCACCCGCAAGTTTTGACTCCATCTGTCCTGAAGCTAAACAACCTCTCACATCTCCGGTACATGCGACTATGCCTCTGTGCTTTCTCGTCCTTTTTTAAAGCTTCGCTGGCTGCACTTTCCTTTAATGAGAACACACACACACACACACACACACACACAGAGGAATATGCTGTACAGTAGGTAAGTACACACTGAGAAAGCATCTAATGGTGACATAATGAAAAGTGTCTCTCTGCGTTAGCTTCTTAGGAGACCGTGTGAAAAAGGAGTGTGAAGCAGAGGAGGGTTTTAAGTGCCTGTGCGCGACAAAACCAGGGTTAGTTATTTGGGGAGGGAAGTCTGGAACGAGTGAGGTGGGAGTGGAGGAGCGTACAGATTGGCTTATTGTCTTAGCCCGTCTTGTAGCATGTTCTGTTGTGGAGACAACCCCCTGCTACTGTCACGCCAATAAAGCAGATTTGAATTTTAATTTTCATCATAGTGAATGTAAGGCGTCCTCGGTGGGGGGGCCGTGCAGAGAGAGAAAGAGAGAGAGAGAGAGGGCGGTCTGTGTGAGCAAATGAACCTCTTTCTCTTTCCTTTAGAGCACACATGGCTAATCATTCGAGTAGTTCAGAACATCGCTGCAGCGACGACGACTTGAGGCCCCGTCCTCCAGTTTCTCTCGCTAAGTCGCAGAGCGTCTGCTGAATGCGTGGAGAGGTGGAGTTAGAAGGAGCAGGGCGATGGAGCAGGGCCATGGAGAGGTTTTGCTTTGGGTGGGATGGGATTGGAGAGGCGAGGAGGAGGGAGGGTGGTCTCGCCACTGACAGTGACTGAGAGCGAGCCTTTATCGTGTTGCCAGGAAAAGAACATGGAAACACAAATCAGCTGTGCTCTCTCCATTTCCTTCCTCCTCCTCATCCCTCGCTGGTCCTCTCCTCTCTGAACATCAGCTGGTTGCGTGTCTCACTCTTCAGTTTTAAGGCTAAACGGTTCATGCAGATGTATCGTAGATAAACAGAGGGTGAGGTGAGGTGAAGAGGTGTGTGTGTGTGAGAGAGGATTCAGCCTTCATAGCGGGAAGTGGTGAGAAACACCCCCAGCATGATGATGGCTCTGGGCCTACGACTGACAGCAAAGCCCAGGTGCACCCTGGGATGCATGATAGATGGAGAGAAGGAGGGGAAGGAGGAACAGAGCAACAGAAGGAGAGAGCAGAGAGAGAGAGAGAGAGTTTGTGGGGGGAAGGCTACGGCGAGAAGGAGGGAAGAACTGACAGTGGGTGTCAGAGTTTAAAGGCAGGGGGGGAACCTTAAAGCTCACATCATCATCTGGACTTTACAGTTCAGGGTTTTCTGGACTTAGGTTCTGTTGTAAGACCACGTACGTCATGAACCAGCTGTTAGACCCTTCACTCCAGCCACATTATTAAGTCTCCTTAGTCTAACTCTACAAGACACACACACACACACACATACACACAACTATTACCATGTACAGGGACCAGGGGACAAACACGAGCAGCAGCAGGAAAAGCATCAGACTGCAGAGGCCCCTCTGTGGGTCGTCTGCTAAACTTAGAGCAGAAATGGGCCAGAGAGAAGCGATCTGTGCGTTTGTGTGTGTGTCTGTTATTAACTTTCATTCAGACACCGTCTCATTGTGTTACGACATTAAACCAAACACCGTCCTCTGCATTGTTTCTCTGTTTCCACTTTAATTTGTTCATGTGGATCTGGAACAGATTCGTCTTTTCAACCCTCAGATGTCTGAAAATAAAGGTCACGATGGTTTGACAGGCCGCTCACGCCACAATCCACAATCCACAATCATGTTGAGGCCAAATTTATCCTTTTTTTTCATGAAGACCTGTGATTTTTTAAAAATGAAGGTTCAAAAAGTGCTTAAAACAAGGTCACTGTTAATTAGATGATGTTCTGACAAATGTGCAAGCTAATTAAGCTCGTATGTGTTTGATTAAAGACAAGTAGGCTCCCATGATAAGAAATGTGATGATGAGGCACGAGAAGAGCGAAGTACAGGGAGAAGGAGAGTCGTGGAGCGAGTGGAGGTTTAATTGAGGTAGAGATGATAAGCGTGTGTGTGTGAGCGAGCGACAGAGAGGAGGGATCGTCATCAATACGTAATTTCAGCACACATGGTGATGGCGGCTTGTGCTCGCAGGCTTTATCAGAAATGAAGGCGCTTCAGCTCTGTGTGTGTTTGTGTGTGTGTCTGTGTGTGTCTGTGTGTGTGTGTGTGTGTGTCTGTGTGTGTGTGTATCTGTCTGTGTGTGTGTGTGTGTGTGTTTGTGTGTGTGTGTCTGTGTGTGTGTGTGTGTATCTGTGTGTGTGTGTGTCTGTGTGTTTGTGTGTGTGTGTCTGTGTGTGTGTGTGTGTGTGTCTGTGTGTGTGTGTGTGTGTGTGTGTCTGTGTGTGTGTGTGCGTGTTTGGACGCCTGTGGCTGTGGTGAGTTTATATCTCCTGCCCACTGTCTTTTAAATTCACTACATTCAAGTGAAGGCCAGCTGTTCCCCGTTCCTCTCGCCTCCCACTCCAGCTCTCTCTTTCTTTCCCATCCCTCCATCCTCTCTCTCTTCTCTTTTCCATCAGGCAGTGCAGCAGCAGTCAATAGTAACCCCCCCCCCTTTGCTTGAGTTCAAAGGAGTCTTTATAGGCAGGACAGAAATATGTAGTTGCCAAAAAAGCTCCCAGCAACAGACGCCATCGTCTCTCCGTCTCTGTCTTTTTCTCTCTTCTGCTCATACTTACTTTCTCACAAAGATAAAACACCTATACGATATGTAGAAGACTCCAGGGTCATTAAAATGTGTTTAAATCAATGTTATTCTGAGGGCAATGGAAACCTAGTTCTTTTTATGGGCTAATTAGAACATGGGAGCCCTCAGTCGTCCTCTGATATCTGTGGAGGAGATATAGTTACTCTGAACGGTGCGTGTGTTGTAAAGTGTCACCTGCCTAAATCTGTTGTTCTTTGTCTGTATGCATCTGTAAAATGTGTTAAGGCGAAACCCCAGTGTTGTTTTGTCGGTTTGTGCTCTGTGTGTGTCTGTGTGTGTGCGTGCCTGCGTGGCTGCGTACACACGTGTGTGAGGATGTCTGTGGTAATGCTGTTGAAGTGTGCGCGTGTGTCTCTGTGAGACTGTGTGTGCATATTCCAGAGCAAGATTGGAAGTGGGTCTATTTCTTTTTGCAGCCACTGATGTGCCCCTGTGTGTGTAATTGAAATACCTGAGTTATTGACTCTCTCTCCCCTCCAAGTCAAATAACTGCTCCAGGAGTGGGTGAGTGCACTCATTCGGAGGCTCTGGGGCAGAGCAGGCAACTCTGCCGGGCCAGGACCTGTCAACCATGGAATAAACACACACATGCAGTATATAAAACAGAGCTCTACTGAAACCAAACACACAGACACTGACACGGGAGGAATCAGAGGGACAAACGCACAAATGCATTGATAAAGGCATAAAAACTGCACACAGTGAATCACACTTACTGTAGATACTGGTGGATGTCTCTGACACGCAAAGAGGAGGACACGCCACGTGTCCCGTCTCTCTCTTATTTTCTCTGACAGCAGCCGTCCTCTGTGGTTGAACAACTCAGGCTTAGCCTCCTCCTGCCTAAATGGCTGGCTGACTGCCTGAGACACACACACACACACACACACACACACACACACACCTCAGTTTGCCTGCTCCTTCCCTGACTCCTGGCTTCCTGCCCCTTCACTGCTCTCTTTCCGCACTGGATCAGAGCCATGTGCCGGCCCGTCCTCTGCCTCTGCATTCATGTTATTGTCATCACATTGTCCTCGGCCTCCGTCGCTCTGGAGGCTTCAAATCTCTACATCCTCACTGCTTTTGTACATCTCTATGCTTTATTCTCGCCTGCTTAATTCCTTTTTCTTCCTCCAGCTTCTCTAATTTTTTTCTATTCTCCTCTTATCCGCTCCCTCTGGTTTATCTGCTCCTTTTCCATCTCTCGCCGTATCTCTCCATCTCTCTCCAGCCATTCATCCCGGTGTATTGTGTAGTCGGTTGTTGTCCGCGTACAGTAGCCAGCGCTGACGTCAACCGTGAATCCACAAAGAAGACACTGACCTGCTCTGATACATGTTCAAAGACTTGCTGGCCGGTTTCCTGCGTCTGGCTGATCAACTCTCTGGCCTCGCTGCCCCCTGTGGGAATTTTAATACTCACTAATTGCTCACCTTGTGCCAACAGAGGTGATAATGTGACCAGAGCCTAATTATTGTTGCTGTAAATGAAGAGCGGTGTTCAGCAGCACTTTATTTGACTCAAGCTTTCTTATCATTTAAGCCGTCTGTCTTACTCCCATATCTCTCAGGCCCTGCTTCTGCATGTCTCGCTCTTCTATTAGCATGTGTTTTTCTCTGAAGCTAACAGAAATTCTGCAGACCTCTGGCACTCTGAATGAGTTACTTGTAATGGACGGTACATTAATACTGCTCTTAAAAAGAAGAGTGAGATGGAGGGAGAAAGCCAGAGGAAGTGGGGTGGAGGGGTGCTGTACAGAGGATAAAAAGGGGAGCGCAGTGCACGAGTCTGGAAATTCAATTATAACTGCCCTGGCAGTAATTCCACTGGTATAAATGGAATGGCAGAGTGAGAAAGGAGATGGATAGAGATGGATGAGGGATGAAAGTTGACTCCAGCATCAGTGTGTGCGTCGTTATTTCATGATTTGGAAACACAGCCTGTGCATTAAACTCACGTTTTTAGATTTCGTGACATGTTTTCAGCCTCGAGCATACAGCACATTACAGGAGAGTGCGGCAGTGAGTGTTTCACATTCACGACATGCCACCTCCACGGCGTAGCCCTGATCTCATTAATGCAGAAACAAGGTAACGGATCAACTCGTGTGCGTCCCCTGGGAGGGGCAGGTTAGCCTTTGATGCTGAGCAACGCACAGAGAGAGTCCTAAGAAGCCAAAGAGATTTCAACACCCTGCCTGCCTGTCTGCCCGGATGACGGCTCCAGCAGATCCCGCTCGCATATAGCCCACAATCACACGCACAAAGTCTTCATATAATTTGCCACAGAAGAAGCACTAAAAGGACACTACTGTACCCTGTGTACCGCACACAGGCACATGCACAGGAACCAGCTCGTGTTGCAGATTCGCACAGACTTGTCTAGACTAACATTTCTCACCTCCTCCTCTTCTTCTTCTGTCCAGTTCAGTGTTGCATATCAACACTGGTGGCAAGACTCGGCTTGGACAACAGTCTGTGAGTGTCTCTCACTGTGCTGCTGTTAGGTGCAGCTCTCCTGTTTAAAGTGAGGGAAAGGAATTAGTTAGTTATGTGCAGTGTGTTCAGGATGTGTACAGTAATCTCCATCATCTACTATCTAGACACCAGGTTGTATTGAAATTGCATCGTTGTCACACGGCCGTGATAAAACAAATGTATGAAAATGATCAGTGATATTAAGGACAGCAGCTTCGAGTCCCCAGAATTTGCTGCAGCCACCCCCCATGTGTACAAACTCATTAAAGGAGTCATAAAGGCAACTAATGAAAATCATGACCGGTATCATTACAACGGTGTCCTCTGTGAGCGAGAGAGTAAAGGCGGCTAAATTAATGTTCGCGCCAATAATGTTACAAAACCACCACTGTCTGTGAAGTAGGAGCTGTTCTGTGTAGAGCCAACTAAATTAAAGTCCATGTCAATGATGTTACATAACCACCTCTTCTGTTCTGTTGTGTGTGTCGTTTTCAGGATGACCACTCCATGTTCTTTCAGTTTGGCCCCTCCATCGAGCAGCAGGCTTCGGTCATGCTGAACATCATGGAGGAGTACGACTGGTACATCTTCTCCATCGTCACCACATACTACCCAGGTTACCAGGACTTTGTCACCAAGGTAACCACAGGGACCCTCTAACAATGTTCATGCTCTTACAACTATACTGAACTTAACCTGTGAAAAATTATTACACTTTCCTACGTGGCGTTTGTGCTGAAACGTCTTCTTCCTCCGCCCCGCTCAGGTCCGCAGCACCATCGAGAACAGCTTTGTGGGCTGGGAACTGGAGGAAGTCCTACTGCTCGACATGTCCGTAGATGACGGAGATTCGAAGATCCAGAACCAGCTGAAGAAGCTCCAGAGCCCCGTCATTGTCCTCTACTGCACAAAAGAAGAGGCCAACACCATCTTCGAGGTGGCCCACTCTGTCGGGATCACTGGCTACGGCTACACATGGATAGTGCCCTCGCTCGTGGCTGGAGACACTGTTGTAGTGCCTGCAGAGTTCCCCACAGGTAGGCAGCCACGTTAGGAAACTGAATCATGAGTAGGAGTTAAGATGTTTGCTTGACTTGAGCTAAAATCCTGCACAGTTGGTTGAGGTTTGTCTAAGTAAAGCCTGCATAAGATTATGAGATAAATGAGATAAGCAGCCAGAGTGAAGCTTGAATGGGTGTAAATGTGCCTGTACGACCAATCGCTGATGTCCTAACTTTAGGAATCCTATGTGAGGTAGGAGATTCTGAATACGAGTCAGAGTTACCTATCAACTGATGCTATGGAGCGTCCTTCTCCTCTTGGAAAGTTGCTGTTGCCACCTCAGTTAAAATGTCTGTTGTCATACTTTTAGACCAATATTCGACATTAGTCAACAGTACAAGTCAAATCAGGACCACTGAGACTAGAGCAGCAAATGTAGTTTTGTAAACTGTGTTTTTACTTCTTTCTAACATTGTTTCACTTTATTAAGGCAGAAACCTCAAGTCTACAGTCGCTGTTATTTCTCAATCTCATGATAAATGAGATTCAATTGAAGTTTTTCTTTGGAAAAGTTACTAAGTGGACCTTCTTTTGATTGATTTAGATGTTTTATGAGCTAGATTGTGATTACAGAACTAACAGCAGCCTCATGTTAATGCTGTTCCACTTTTACTCGAGGAGCATTTTAAATTAAATTTTTCAATATTGATTTTCTGTTTGGATATTTTTGATTTTTCCAGCAAGAAAAATGACGAACTGACCTTTTCTAATAGGACGTAAGGCAGAGTTCCTCCCCCGACAGCTCTACTGGAGGTCATTCTAACCTTTGAAGGTCACATGTGGAACCAAAGTGACATCTAAGTTGGGGTGCATTAACCACTCAACCTGCTCACGCAATCTGTCGGGCTGCCTCATGTAACACTTTGGGGCGGAGTGACACTTTTAGAAAGGCCATCTCACAGCGGGAATCAAACCTTTAACTGTTGCTGATTCTTGCCACCATGAGAACGACTGGAACTTTCCACGACTTCAGTTTTGTTGTCTGTGCGGGATGAGACGGTTTATTTACTCTGGGCACAGGAGCTTGATCATTTCTCGGCATTCGTCTTGTTGATGGAACTTGACGCCGCCTGTTCTCAGCAGTTTCTGGGAGAAAGTTGCCAGGTGGAACCTGGAATCGTTGCACCGCTCAAAGCACCATAACTCAAACTTTGTACCTCTGCTCTCTTATTGGCATCCGTGGATGATTTACTCTAAACAGGAGTTAGGTGTGTGTTTGTGGGCCTGTGTTTGCGCGCGTGCCTACAACTGTGTTTGTGTATAATGTCGGTGTGCATTTGTCCGTGAAATGTGTGATTGGTTCATGGTTTAATTTGCATGAGAAAATAATGGCTGAGTGTAATCAAATGGTTTGTGCTTTTGTGTGTAGCTCATGTGATGAAGGACGAGAGTGTTTACTTGTAGGTTTGTGTGGACAAACCTGTGTGTGTGCGTTTGTATCCGTTCGCCTGTTCCAAATTAGGGTTCCACTCTATAAAGTTTGATATATCACCGTATCAGTTATGTAAATCACACAACAACTTCCCTCTTGATTTATGTTGCCACGAAGATAATTGTGACTCGCTCATGTACTGCCTGGATGATTGCGAAGTGGAGCCGGCGGAGTGTCTGCGTTGATGGACACACAAACCTTTTTTAGTTAACACTAAATTATCATGAGATTAATCATATGGGACATAATGACGAAAAGTGGGCTAAATGTCATCCACTCATTAAGAGCGTGATGAATAAGGTACTGAGTGTGCTGATAAACATGGTCCTCAAAGACGTCCTATAGTCTGAGGATTTGTTACCTTAAAGGTTGTGGCAGTTTGATATTTTTACAGCTTGGACATTGAAATGTGCATGAGACATGAGACAGGCTGCAGACGGCCGAGCTCCTGCTCACAGCGCTGCAGTGCTGCTCGCCTGCCCTCTGCCAACATGCGAAGACGGTAGCTCTGACAGCAGCAGTGACAGTCTGTCGAATATGATCTGTTCGTGTGTTTTAAAGAGAAACAGTTTGCATGCAGCTCCAGTGTTGCGCTCTGGCTGAAGTATGTGCATGATTCCCTGCTGCTGTAAGAGATTGGTTTAGGATTTTCTGAGCTGATTTCAATACAATACTCAGGCGCCTGAATGTGTGTGACAGTTGGTCTTTTCACCCACAGTGCGACTACACTGTAGGAAATTGGGTTCGACATGTACACCAGCTTAGAGGGCTGGGTCCTG
Source organism: Ctenopoma multispine (assembly GCA_034779795.1). NCBI lineage: Eukaryota > Metazoa > Chordata > Actinopteri > Anabantiformes > Anabantidae > Ctenopoma > Ctenopoma multispine. Next base: position 18,792,701 of record JAUYWH010000026.1, read on the forward strand.
TGAAAAATCACCCACTTGAAAAACCTTGAACATGGTATTGATTTGAAAATGATTAACCGTTTAGTCCCAGTGTGTTAAACCTGCTCTGAGACCGGACTTACCTTCGTAGCATGTAGCTAGTGCATATGAAAGACTTTTGGAGGATTTCCTGAGATTCTGGTAGAAGCACAAAGGATCATTTTACTGAATACTGGCCTGAATTAACCTGAATCAAGATCTAACTGTACAAAACAAGAAGCTGGCATCATCTTTGTAGACATCAGGCATTCATCTGAAGAACTCAGCCATTCAACCGAACCTTCTCCCGGAGTTTCACCCTCAGTATTGGAGAAGCCACAAGCAGCTTGTAGCTGCAGTGAACCTACGCCGGAGCGGAGCGACACCGTTGGCACGCCATGTGACTGATGGCGAGGTGGTCTGTGCTCTGGGTGACTCCAGCAGTTCAGGGTTCAGCAGGAGGTGCACGCTAGCTGTGGGGGCTAATTTGCTTACTAGGCACACATAATCATTTGCACCGTGTCTGATGAAGAGCCTCCAAGTCTCCTGGGTAATTCCACTGATGCCTTCCTTAAGTGGCGCTCTGGGGAACCATCTCTCCTCCCACCCTCCTGTTTCCTTTCCTTTTCTCCTTATATCATGATAGTTTCCTCGCTCCTTTGTATCTTCTCTCTCACTATTTCAGCACCCCTGATTTTCTGCCAACTCCCTACTCCCTTGAGTTTTTCTTGTCTTTGTGTCTCTGCTGCTGTCTGACTTTCTCTCTGAGCTCATTCTGTCCCTCTATTCCTCCTCCTCGTCCTGCTCGGCTCTCTCTCTCTCTCTCTCTTACCAACAGCCATTCTGTCTTTATTCTTCCTGATCAGAGTTACACACTCCTGCTGCACAGACTTTGCTAACATAACCACCCAATCCCAATCTGACATCACTGACAATAATAAGCTGTTTCCAAAAATACCCAGAGATACCGTGGTTCTGCTGTTACGTTCTCCAATCAGTTTGCCTGGGTGTGGGTTCTCTGTATCTGCGTGCGTATGTGCGTGCGTAGCTGTGACAGTAAGACAGCCTCTCGCCGCTACACAGAGGCAGAAGAAAAAGCTTTAAAGCTGCTACAGAGCTGTTCAGCTATAACACTGCCAGCTGACATGTCTGTGTTGTGACATTTAAACATGTCCTGAGAGATGCATGAATATATACACATCACGCAGCAGTTCCCAGGATGCCGAGAAGAATACACCATGCGGCACATCCACAGCGCGCACACACAGTCACACACACACGCAGTATACACACACCTCTGGAAGTGTCGGTGCTCTTCCTATGAAAGAATCTTTCCCACAAAATAATGAAATAAAAATGTGTAAGAAGGAACAAGCAATGGGAGTGAGCGAGTGTTCTGGAAGTGTCAACAGTGTGTGACATTAGATGTGGTCCTGGGAGGGGTGGGGATGGGGGGGGGAGAGCTGTCAAGCTCTGAGGCCCCGAGAGGAAGGCAGGTTGCCAGGCCGCCTGTCTATTTCTGCCCACTGACATGGTAGTGAACTGGCTGACATGTGGTCATACTCTGTCAGATAGATGCAGACAGAGAGAGGGACATTATAAAGAAAGACAGAGAGAGAGAGAGAGAGAGAGAGAAGGAATGATGTGTTAAAGCTGTGTGACCAGAACCCAGAAGCCGAAGCAGTTAATGGCCATTTTAAAAAATCACGAGGGCGCTTGTTCGTTGATATGCTGGTCTCTACATTGACTTTCATTTTAAGCAGAAGGAAACTAAATCTATCTTCTCATCGGATGCTACAGCATATACACACTGTAAAATCCATTCCTAGCACAGGTGCTCATGGAAAGCTGAAATGCTTAAATGCACGTGGTGTTGATATGGAGAAATGAAACACATGATTGGTAATAAATGAGGACGTTCTTCACCGCTGCCCCAGTAAGATGTTCTATTCTAGTGGTGTAATTCAGTGGGTAAGTGGTGATCAACACCTTTGGCCGTTCAGAATTATAGACCAGCTTCCTTCTGGTCCAAATGGGGCATAAGTGCTTTTCCAAATGAAGTTCCAAAGGGGGTTGAGAACAGTTACACCCTGTGAGCCGAGCCCGAGCAGAAGCCCACCTGTTAGCTGTAATCCGGTAAAAAATCCTGACAGCACCGAACAAGAGGCTAAATGATTGGTCATTAAAAAGAAATAAACACTGTGCACTAGGCTCAGTGCTGGACTGTGTGTCATTAATTAATGGTGACTATCTGTCATGAGTTAATCATATTATCGATAACTGCAGCTTAATACCAGTGAAAGTTGTTATCAGAGTGTCAGCTGTGTTTTAATAGATGCATTAAAAGCTCATTTTCTCTCCTGTTTGTATTTGTTTTAGACTAATAATGTACCAGTCATAAGTAATAAAAAGCACATACTGATAAAATGAGCCGTACAGGTGAAGAAGTGAAATGTGTGTTTAAGTTTATTTCACTAGACTAGGCCAGGGTTATAATAGTTTCTGTGTTTGAAATATGATTTTATTTTGATAAGAGTTTAGTTGTCATAATTTCCATTGTTTCATATGCTCTATTTGTGCTTTATTTTAGTTTTTTACACTTTTAGTTTGAGTAATTTAGTTAAGGATAAATGTGGTTTGGTGTGTAGGACATCAGCTTGTTCATCATCAACAAAGCGCTGGAATAACGAGGCAAATAACTTGGAAAATGTCAAACTGGACAAAGCCGACAACAACAAAAATGACAGTGACATCACAACCTGGATCTGCGAATGACTGCAACCATACAAGCTTCATCACGCAGCAAGACAGCGATCTAAAACAGACAGAGGCGAAGAGGAGAAGTTTTAGATGATAAACGATAGATGATATAATGAGCCCAGCTGAACGTGCATCTTGTATCCATCTTTAATTTAACATGGTTTTTAACATCAACCTTGAATGAATTATTGTCTTTGAGCAAAATACAACCAGGTGTACATACAGTACGGTACATCCAACACGAGTTGCCCCTGGTATAGAAATACAAGTGACCGAATGCAGCATTCATTTCCTTGAAAGCTTGCGTGTGACATAATCTTGTTTTCTGCACTGATTGGAGCTGGTCATCATCTCCTGAGCTCCTGAGCCTCTGAGCTCCTGAGCTGTGTGTTGGGGGTCTGCTGCCTGTGGATCGTATGGCTGACGTTACTCTCGTGTCTCTTTCTAAATTCATGAACGTGTCCTCCCTTTACATTCGACAGTGGACTTTGTTGACATTTGTTTGGTTTTTCTCTTCGATTTCTTCCGTCACCAACATTTGCTTTACGTCTCTCACAGTTAAACTGGAAAGTCACACGTTTGCAAATGCTAAACCCGTAAGGTAAAGCTCCATCCTTAGCTTTGGGCTGGGAAAAAGAGTCACCATCTACTCGCCTCTCACTCTATGATAATGGACGGCACAGGGTCACGGCGGGGTGCAGGAAGGACGGGGATTGTGGCAAACAGATGAATGGGCTGAAAGGGCACCTACAACTGATCGCTCATAATCAGACAGACTGTCAAAAGAGAACAGGAGTCAGGCAGACAGAAGGACAGATAAACAGACGTACAGCCAGCGCAAAGGCCAACAAACACAGACAGACAGACGCTGTAGACAGACAGATGGACAAACACGGCAAGGTGATAGACGCTTAGTCAGGCAGGATGGGAGTGCTGTTCATCTGCTCTCTGAATCATCACGTAGTGTGTGTGCTCTGTCTCCTGGAGTGTGTTCAAAACATGTACACAGTGTATAGCCCAACACAGTTATCCCCATCTCTCCCCAGCTTTAGTTTTCTCCATCTGTCTCTCTCTCTCTCTTTTGTGTCTCTCTCTTCAGCTTTCCCTGAATAATCTAGTCCTCTGCTCACATCCTCATGCCTTATTTAGCCTGTATTCATTCCTGATCCCTCTCTTCCCGTCTTTCTCACCTCTTTCTCTTTCAGCCATCTTCTAGACGGAGGTGGACACAGCATCTCGGCGTTGCTTTGAAAACCATAATCAGAACATAATTATGATAAGATTATGACTTGTTCATCACGTTTGTGCAACAAGACGCTGCAGATAAAGGGAGTAACTCTCTGGAGTACGCAGAGGTAAACGGTTCTGGGGTTAAGGTCAGAGCGGGTTACCAAGTCCTTCGCTGGTTTCTTCTCCGCCGCGTCTTTTACACAGACAGCAAGCTAGCTCAGCTGTTATTCTTACTAACTTAACTACCACTAACTACTAACATGCTGGTGTAACCAATGCCAGGTTTGTACTTCTTTAAACAAGCTACTCCCTCCTTTCCCTCCTCACCTTTGTCCTCCGTCTTCTTGTTTTGTCCGTCCAGGTCTGCTCTCCGTGTCCTACGACGAGTGGGACTACGGTCTTGAGGCGCGCGTTCGCGATGGCGTGGCGATCATCACCATGGCAACCTCCACCATGATGATGGACCGCGGACCTCACACCCTGCTGAAGTCAGAGTGCCACGGCGCTCCCGACAAGAAGACCCCCATCTCAGGCAACCCTAACGAAGTGCTCAGGTGAGCAGGACGCAACAGCCAGTTTATCCTCCTTCATGAAGGTGACGATCAGTGATGGGTTACTCCGAAAAAAGTAATATATTACACATTACTCGTTACTTTATTACTCCTTGTAGAAAGTAGTTTGCTGGATTACACACTTCTTCAAACAGAAGCTGCTCTTCTATTACACAGCATCACTTGTAGTCAGGTTTAGTTTAGGTGAAACTTAACGGTGCATTCAAAGTGAATTTATCAACGTGGAGTTAAATGTGACGTGCTGTTATATTTTTACATTTAACCTACCTGAGAATGAAAAGAGGCATTATTCATGCTCTTTAAAATAAAGACTGTGGTTGAAGTGAAACGTCCAGATGAACGCTGACACGTTTAAATCACTGCACTGTTTATCACTGTGAGGAAGTCTCGGTGTGCTGCAGTGTTCCTGCTTCAAGTGCAGTAAAACAAATTTATTTCACGTCAATCCTTCACAAATTCCATGAAAACCAGCTCAGTAGTGCGGAACACGAGAGGGTGCAGAGGCCATGTGTCGCAGCAGGGGTCTTATTTGTTTAGCGTCTTAGGATGAACGTGCTAATGATTGATGATGCTAAAGTGCAGCAGCTTTAAAAAGCACATCAACACAAGCGTCCTGGCACAGATCAGCACAACCATGGATTCAGCAGATGCTGGCACTGCCCCACCCCCCCACGTAATAATACACTACACACACAAACAGCCCCTTCACATGCCCCTTCCTCAGGAAAATACAACCCCTCCCCCTCAGCTGTGCGGCCCAGCAGCAGGCCTTTTGAACCGGTTGTGAAGAGCAGTGTTCGGCCGGCACTTTGCTCTGTGCGCTGACTAATTGGTCCCAGTGGCGTTTCAGTCGGAGAACGCTGGCCCTCGTCGGGGTAGTATTATATTCAGGGGGGCAGTTTAACCCCTGTGCCACGCTGCGTGTCTGCTGTAGATGTATGTGTGTTTTCATCGTGTCAGAGGCAGGCTGACAGTGAGGGCCAGGTGTGTGTAGGTACTGTGCAGTTTGTGAGTGCAAGCAGCTTCCCAGCCGTCCTTTTATGACACCAGCCTGCTAGCTGTTGTAGAAAAATCCTGTTCCGCTCATGGTTTTAAGGCCTTGTTTATGAAAGCTGCTGGATGGTGGCAGACGTAAAACGCAGCTACATGCACGCACAGTTTGAGGATAGTCTGATGGTGTGAGGTGTACTGATTCAACTTTATGATCATCAGAACTGTGCTGCGTTATACAGAGAGGAGAAAACGATGCATTATTGAAACACCTGTTATGTTAATGCAGAGCATCAGACACCGTCTTCCACAGTGATCACACAGGTGAATCAACACGTCTCTAAAACAGTATGAACAGAAAGCACCTTTACGGCAGGGTGGTCATTTGAACTACATTAGTTATAGCTAGACGTACTTCATAAACTAACAGCTGAGGGTGCACTATAATTCCTATCGAACCCTCTCACACCAGTGCATCATATTCACACACTCTGCTGCTGAAGCAAACCTTCATCCAGACACGTTAGTTTTCACACTGATGCTCATCCAGCAGCAGGAGAATATAGGAGGCTGCTGCTGAGTTTGAATTGTGCTGCATATAATTCGGTGAACTCTTTAGATGCCGTTTCAGCCCCTGTCCTCTGTGTGTGCTCAGTACTTTCTGAAGCTTTGCATTTGTTTCACCACTGCTTATTTCTGTGAGATAACAGTGGCAGCTGCTGTTGCCCCAGAATACAATTCCCCTGCTCTGTTTGTGTGTGATGTGTGCTGCTCTGTTCCTCTCAGCTCTGCTGTGGTCTTTTCTGTCGTGTGCTCTGCTCGGCGCTCTCTTTACGCCGCCGTGTTCCGCTCTGTCCTTTCTTGCCCTGTAGCCTTCTCTTTTGTTCTGTCCTAGTCTGCTTTTATACATCTGCTCCCGTCTGCTTCGTTCCACTTTATTCTCTCCTTTTGAGCGCCACTCTGCTCGGTTTTATCTGCTCACACCTTCTTCTCCTCTCCCCTGTTTTGCTCCTCCTCAGCCATCGTCTGCGCTCCAGCCCTGCAGTTTTATAATCAACTTAGCTGTGTTGTTGATTAGATCAGTTGTGAGCACTGCTAAGATCCTTCGCCCCTCACTGGCTTAACTAAATTTGTTTGGTGATAACCTTTGTCGTCAAGTGTTCAATCAAGAGATTAGCATTTGGCCTACAGTCTATATACTAGAACACTCAATGAATGGCTTGTTGCCTGGCTTGCTGGCTGTTTGGTTGACTGGATGGATGCGCCGCTGCCTGGTTTGGTTCATTACTAAGTGAATCAATGGATGGAGAGATGAAAGAAGGCAACTCAATCACACGTCTCTGGTTATAGTCTCTGTCACTCTCCAAAGATTCTGAACACTAGTTGTAATTTTTCAAACAGAAATTTAAAGCTCACCATTAATAAATTAGGTGGAGTCCCAGTTAATTCTTCCTGTTAAGAATGGAAAAGTGGAGAAGTCTGGAAAACAGCCATGAAAATCCACTGAGGCTGGTGACTGGATGTCAGGCTAATCAGAGGACTACAGGGATTGGTTCAGAGCAGCGATCCCCAACCTTTCTTTGTAAGACGAGGCCCCAAAGCCCCGTCAGGGGATGCTGGACCTTCATCATTTCTCCGTTGGTGTTTGTCTCTTTTAGCTGTTTATTCATCCAGCTTTTTCTGTTTTAGTGACGTATCTACGATCCTCTCCCCTTTAACTAGCTGTTTCCACTACATTCACTAGTATGTATTTTTTAAACCGAATCATTCGAACTACTCCACAATCTTTCCTCCCATCCTGGAAATTGCAGAAGATGTTTCCTAAGCTGGGAAGAGGAAGGTTGTGATTTTCTTTTCTATAATTATTGGAGATGATCAAACAGTTTGTTGCTTTGATCACTCATCTCTTTTCTCTTTTCTGGATTACACAGCGGTTAGTTCAGTGTAGAGTGAATATGTAAATCATATCTAGTTTACATTTCAGCGTTGAATAATGATGAATTGCTGTATGGTCGCGGTCATCCACTTGACTTTATAAGCCATACATTATGCTGATCCCTCTCTGCTTAGCATTTCCTTGTCCAGCCCTTGGAGCTTCACAGAGCACCCCGAGAGAAGGACACGTCACTCCACTAAGTAAATTAAGTCCACTGTAGCCAGCACTGTGACATTCCAGCTGAAGCTAGAGTATGAGCCTGACAAATGAAGATAGCAGAAAGAGGGAGATGAGAGCGACGCACAGAGAGCAAAAGAAAAAGCAAAGAGAGAGATAGGAAGTTAGACTATTGGTGAGCAACACACAACAGTGTGAGAATCATGAGTTTGACAACAGTGGCCCTGACCTTGCCAGGCGTGGACAGGTTCCAAATGAGCTTGGAGTTGGAAAGGTGTCAAGTGCTTTTAAGCTCTGTGGACAATTTGAACTTCTGCAGCCTCAGTGAAGCTTTCAGTAGGGTCTCTGTGTGTGTGTGTGTGTGTGTGTGTGTGTGTGTGTGTGTGTGTGTGTGTGTGTGTGTGTGTGTGTGTGTGT
>JAUYWH010000026.1:18809331-18878079 GCA_034779795.1 Ctenopoma multispine
TGTGTGTGTGTGTGTGTGTGTGTGTGTGTGTGTGTGTGTGTGTGTGTGTGTGTGTGTGTGTGTGTGTGTACACATTTACATATTTAACAAGGCTGACTTTACACACTGGCACCACAGCTCCCTGTCCTCCCCTATCGCCCATTATGTTGTGTCCAATTAGCTGATGATCCATGTCCATTTCCATCCGCATCTTTCTCTCGATGAAAGTGGCCTGCCAGGCCCTTGTGGAGGAGGGGGCACAGTCAGATTCTTCAGGTATGGTTTCATGTGACCGTCATCAGGGAGAAATGGACTAATTGATGATGCTTATTCAGTGGAGTACAGCCACAAGGGCTGGAGGGCCCTCCAGACGTACAGCTGGACACTCCTCTACAGAAGAGCTGGCATTTAGCATTTGAATAAGCTCCATCTCCGGCTTACTTTCTCTGTTACACACTCACTTGACTATTTTACGCCGTCTGTATTTTAGTCTGCTCCTTTCCCTCTGCAGATTTAGCGGTTTCTCATATCTCTCTCTTCCTCATATATCATATCTCTCCATCCACTTCTCTGTCTTGCTGTTTCTCTCCCCACCCTCTCCTCTTGATCTGAATTCTGCTCTTTCCTCGGTCCCAGTCTCGTCCTTCACGTTAACCTTGCTCTCATTCTCTCCGCTGGGTCCCAGTCCTCTCCTCTCCTCTCCTCTCCTCTCCTCTCCTCTCCTCTCCTCTCCTCTCCTCTCCTCTCCTCTCCTCTCCTATTGACAGATGGCCAAATCAAAATCAAATTAAACCCAGAAAACAGAAACTGAGGCGATAAAAACTCCAATTACCTGTTTTTCCTTAGCAAACATTAAAAATTCTTTGGTTTTCCCAGTGCTGCCAACAGTTTTCAGTCACATCAGTGTAGAATTTAAAACAAATTATTCCTGAACTTGATTCCTGTTGAGTGATTGATGTCACATATGTATTTTCCTTTTACATTTCTTTGGCATGTTTCCACTTGCAAAATAATTTTTTTGTTGTTCTTTTACCATCCAGTGAACAAACTCACTTCTAGAAAGGATGCTAAGAAATGAAATTGTATATTGTTCATGTTTTTAAAAGCTCTCTTCTTGCTTTATGCCTCTTCAGGTGGGTAAATGGGAGAATGGTTCCCTATCTATGAAATACCATGTGTGGCCTCGCTATGAACTGTATGGGGGGGCTGCAACCAGGCAGGATGACCACCTGTCCATTGTGACACTGGAGGAGGCGCCGTTCGTCATTGTGGAAGACGTGGATCCTCTTAGTGGGACCTGTATGAGGAACACTGTGCCCTGTCGGAAGCAGATCAAAGGAGGGTGAGAGTCTAAGTTCAGATGTACCAAATCAGTGTCATGTCCATCTGCCGCAGTGACGTCCTACTGCACAACTGACCAAAGTAGGAATAAAAGGAAAAGCTTGTCTGGAAACTGAATCGTTTTGCTTGTGCGTGATGTTAATTTCCCACATAACCTTTACAAAGCGAGAGGTGCAATCAGTTCACACTTCATCAGTGCGAGAGTGACAGTGCCAGATAAACCAAATCACGATTACAATTAACAATTCCGACGGCATTACACATTTGATTAAATAATGATCTGTTCATCTGTCTGCGCAGTAATCAGACAAAGGAGTCGGGGATCTACATCAAGCGTTGCTGTAAAGGTTTCTGCATTGACATCCTGAAGAAGATCGCCAAGTCAGTCAAGTTCACCTACGACCTCTACCTGGTCACTAACGGCAAACACGGCAAGAAGATCAACGGGACCTGGAATGGCATGGTGGGAGAGGTGAGGAGGCAACCCGTGTCCTTGTGTTTCTAAAAGCACTCAGGCTCAGATTTACGAAGAAATCACCAAAGTGGCCAAATGTGAAAGTCGTGCTATCCACTACTGTAAATGTTCAGTCAGTGGAAAGCTGCAAGATTTCACAGGTCACCAAATAAAGCCTCTTTGTGCTCGTCATAAGCACGCATGTGTAAATTATACCACAATTTCGTCTGTAATTTGTTGGCAAAGCTTGCAAATGAAGATGGCACCTAATTCACACTTTGCAACACCATCTCATCATTATTGATGTTAGTGCTGTTTCAGAGGAGGTGTTAAAGGTGTCATCTGTGTGGCTGTGTACATCGCCTAAAGACACGGGCATATTTGGCAAAATGTCAGCAAAGGGAAGAAGGAGGACTTCTTTCTTTGTGCGGAAAGTGATCAAATTATAAAACAAGCTTTGGTGCACAGAAAAGTCAGAAGTGGAAATTGAACCTTATTTTGGTCAGTGAAACCAAACAGAACAGAAACAACCCTAAACCTAACCCAGAACATAGAAGTCAGAAATGTTGCTGCTATGCTGATGCTAACGCGTCCATTTATAAGGTGGTTTTTGAGGGAGAGAAGCAGACGGGAGAGTAGGCAACATGGTTCTTCTGACCCTATATATTTATAACTAATGAAGTCTTAAATTTGAAGTGCTTTTCTTTATAATTAGTCTTTTAAAGTGTAAACATGTGATGTTTCCTCGTAGTGATCACAGTAAGTGATATATGCTAATTAAGTGACACTAAGTGTTTAAGTTCTTAGTTTTATGCTGTGCTGCAGCAGATTTCCTTTGCCATACTTTGTATTTGGTTGCCGGTGTCATTTAGTTTGTATTATCACTCTCTAAAGTTAATTTCAGCATCATTTATTTTGGCGTTGCTTTGTAAATGTGTTACACAAATGATGAGATTAGTTTGAATCAGATGCAGAGATAGTTAGAGTTACTTTGACACTCGAAGGAGACAGTCTGTGTTCGGACCTGTGCTATATTTAGTTTCCATACGAGCTGTCCGAAGGGTTAATGGCGACTTTAAAGTGTGTTTTCATGCTTTGAATTCTTAGCTTTCCTCTCCAGGTTGACCCCCCCCCCCGACGGACTCAGCACCACATTCAGCTGCAACAGCTCACGTTGGGCTTTAAAGCGTCTTTAATCAATATTAGTCCTGAGGCAAGGTTGTTGTCAGTTCTCATACTCGTCTGACTTTGGCTATTTGTTAATGAAGACAATAGCAAACAGATCGATAACACCCCAAGGGTCACAGGTTGCAAACACGCTGCGTCCCTCTTTGTGTGGGCGCTGGAGTTTGAATAACCTTCACAAGTCACAGACGAGATAATGTGTCCACCCCCCCACCCCAACATTAAAACTTTTCCTATACAATTTACATTAAACGGACCCTTTTAATCGATTATATAAAGCCATTAAATCACCCCGCCAGTCAGCCGATGTCTTTAACGGGCGCTGAGCTGTAACTGTGGTCACCTGTGATAAACGCCATCGCCCTCACTAAAAGCATCGTCTCCGTCTCACCTCCACAGATGAATGGTCATTAGAAGGAGGGCGTTCATCTACCCCCACCACCCTCGCCCCACTCTAGCTCTCCCACATGCAGACGAGGGACACTTGTCCATGCACGGTGACAGACTCAGGAGAATACAAGCATGAATGCAGATACATAGACACAGATGCTGTAGGCAAACACATCCAGACCTTTTCCATAAGTGCACAGAGAGGATGCACTTGTAAGATCAATTTATCTCTTTCTCTCCCACACACACTTCCCCGTAGTTCAGCCACATCTGCTGCATCTAACAAAGCCGAGCCGTGTCTCCGGCTGGAACACAGCCAACGCGACAATGTACCTCACAGTCATAATGGACCGAGATGCTGACACACGCGCGAGGACGTGAACACTCACAGAGTTCACTGAGGGCCTTTGTTCAGAGAGACAAAAGATCAAAAAGAAAAATCGGTGAACGTTCTGAGAAGGTCTACACTTTCATTCTGGTGCTCGGTGTCACATTTCATGAGCTTGAGCTGACTTGCGCTGCCCGTAACACTCCTCATCTAAAATATTAGAGGCAATATGCCTGATTACATGAGTTTGGCCTTGCTAGCACAGTCACGTAAAGACACACACCAGCTGAGACGCACACAAACTCGGATCCTCGCTCACTCATTCTCAATAACACCCACATGGGTCACTTTCATAACACGGAGAGAACTAGTCGTAGGAGGGAGATGGAGAGAGAGAGAGAGAGAGAGAGAGAGAGAGAGAGGAAGTGAGTACACTGCTGGATGGACTTGTTCTCCTCCCCGCGGAGACATTCTCACATTCACGCACACGCATCCATACTTACGCGCAGAAAGAACAAACAAAACTGAATAGTTGTACGTCGACGCGCACAAGCAGACACAAAAACACTTTGGAAAGTGCAGATAATGTGCAGAGTAGATGTGTAATATTTCGCCGCCTGTAAAGGTCCACTTCACAGGTGGAGAACAAAGGTTCTCTCACTTCTCTTTCTCTCCGTCTTTTTTCCCCTCTATGACTCACTCATATGCGCACACACACACACTGAAGCCCATACTGGAGCTTTGAGTCACATAGTCACACACACACCTTATTAACTCAGAGAGACAGTCTTGTCCCACTTTACCCCGGTGCTGTAGGGCTGTAAAATTTAGGGCTAAATATACTACCTGTGCAGAGGTACTGAAGGGAGGGAGGCAGGTAGTGGAAGGAGAGGAATAGAGCCGGATATTTCGAGAATCCATGACCCACTGTGGTAACCCACTTTCTCCCTCCCTCTTTGTGTCTTTCTCCCCCGTTCTCTCCCCTGGCGAGTATCACGAGTGTCCACTCGGAGCCTCCTGACTCTACCTGCCGTGTTCCATCTTTGTCTCTGACGTCTCCGCTCTCTTGCGTTTCTTCACCTCACTTTGCTCTTTCTAATTCTTTCTCCACTTTTTTAATGCGTCCATTTTCCCCCCAATCTGCCTCATCTGCGATTATGTCAGGTCTGATTCCCCACGTTTGCTAAAATGCATTTTGACAGCTGACAGAGTGGCTGAGTCTGCTGCATGCTTTAGAGGACCTGATATAACACTGCAACTTCTCCTATTTCCTCAACTTGTTGCTGAATCGCTTTGTGTTTGGTTGATAAATTAGTATCTTCTGCAGTGGATTCATTCTTTCTTTCTATTGTTGTTAAATATCAGTGTAAAGTGATGCATCTACAGAGAACTTAATGCTCTGGGATTATAAGAGCTGACACTAAAGACTGCTGAAACAATTTCTGCTAAGAGGGTCAGTCACATTGATCCATTCATCCACTGAAATAAGAACAGAACCAACAACAAAATGGATGCACTGGCGCCACGACAGGTTATTTTCAGCCGTGTTTTCACTCTGATATTAAAGGTTGCTGTACAGATTTCTACGTTTGTCCTCTTCAGGTTTCTTAATAAGAATCGCCCACGTTTGGAAAGATTCAGCTACCTTCACATCAACTAATGGCTGTGATTTTCTATTTGTATGCTTGTGTTTTGTTGTTTTTTTTTCACCATATGCTATTTTTAACTGTTTTTGTTGCTACAGCACAAGAGTCCCCCCCCCCAGGGAAACGTTGAAGTTTTAGGACAGATTTTAAAGTGCACTTCTTTCATTACCTTTCAGTGCTTAAGTAGTTGTCGGTTGATGGAAGGATTGATGGATGCTCTTTCTATGTTCCACCTCTTTTCTAGGTGGTGTTAAAAAACGCCCACATGGCCGTCGGCTCCTTGACCATCAACGAAGAGAGGTCAGAGGTCATTGACTTCTCCGTCCCCTTTATCGAGACGGGCATCAGTGTCATGGTGTCCCGTAGCAACGGCACTGTTTCACCCTCTGCCTTTCTAGGTGAGAGGGGGACGGCAGCAGAGATGAATGGGAAGAAGAGCCTCAAGGCCACGTGTGTTTTTCTTTCATAAAACGGAAAAGCAATGTGAACACTCAGAGATGCAGGACTGAGATGTTTTTTACATGTTCTATACATTTGTTTAACTTGGCAGCGTTAAATTCCTGCTGAGCTGCATTTAGTGCTTAGACTCAGGTCTAGTTATTATTATTATTATTATTACATTATTCTTCCAATAGAATCTGCAAAACAAGTTTCACTTATTTTTTGCCATCTTTTAGTTTAGTTAATTGTCTTTTTTGGGTTGGATGGTTCGATGTCAGGTCACTTTAAGCTGACATTTATTTTGACACCTTTTTAAAAGTCCAACTAAGAGTGATTAAGTGGACACACGAAGCGATTAGAGCAAAGCTTTAATGCATGTGTTCCATGAGGACATACACTGATAATATGGCCAACTGTTTATTTATTCTCTCTTTGCTCCCTGTCTCTTTGCCCTCTTCTGTTTCCCACTCCCACTCTATTTCTCTGATTCTTCCTTCCTCTTCTCAATCTGGCGCGCTACATTTGCATATTTCTCTTGCCCTCTCTCACTTCATTTTCTTTGTCCTCTCTCTGCCGCCCCCGGTTTTTTTCTCATATTCCTCCTTCTCTCCTGATGTCCCTCGTCTCTTCATCGTCTCCCTCCTCCTCACCACTGTGTTTTCCCCCTTTCTCTCCTTTTCCTTATTTCTGTCTGTCCACATTCCCTCTGTCAATCGGTCTTCTCACTTGCCTCTCCCCGACTCCCCCCCACAGAGCCCTTCAGTGCAGATGTGTGGGTGATGATGTTCGTGATGCTGCTGCTGGTGTCAGCAATGGCTGTGTTTATATTCGAGTACTTCAGCCCTGTGGGCTACAACCGCTGTCTGGCTGACGGCAAAGGTGAGAGGCCACAGCTCGACACACAAACACTTGCAGACACACACACAGAAACAGACATGGAACTCTTTGGTGGGGTGGGAGGGTGAACAGCGATGCTGTTTGATACTGTAGATGTAAATGAAAGCAGACTCCGTCTCTGTTTTGTGTGAAATTTAATGCAAACCAGATTAAAGTCGTCCACATAACATGGAAGTGTTTACAGTTAATGCACATGTCATTCATACTGAACAGAGGTTAATTAAAGCACGTCTGTCATCAGATCACTGTGCAAAAGTTAAAGAACTAATTTTATTCAGGTTTTACATGTAACAACGTAAGTAAGAAATAAAGTTCCTTCACATTTTTGTTCAGTACAAATGTGCCCACAAATCTATTTTAACATGGCGTGTACTGATAAAGGACACTTCTGTGACTGAGGTTCATTCAGCAGTAAATTCTTAGTGTTTTGAGTGAGGTTCACTCTTCTAACCAATCAGAGAAGAGCCATGATGAGTGCAAAGCAGCTGTTCGGTCCCCTGACTTACTGCATATCAGCATAGCTAAACAAGAAAATATGAACTTTAACAGTATGATGACAGTAGACTGTTAATATCTTTGTTGTTTTTCTTTAGGAAATATATGTCTCTAGTATATAAGCATCTTTGGTAGGAGACACAGTTGGCTTTTGATAAGCAGTGACGAAAAAAACACTCCAACACCAACGCGAACCAAAGTAGACGATGGTAATAATGATTTCTTGGGTTCATTTGGGAACACTTGCACCAACTGGAATGATAAATCTTAACGTTGGTGGTTAGCTCACACCAGCGTTTGGCTGCCTGCCGGGTTTAATTTTCAATTTTTCTAAAAATCATCTGAATGAGAAGATGTTTCACAGCCAACTTGCAAGACTCGACTGTGAGTCAAACACCAGCACACGGGCAGTACAGTAGTTTTGGTGAAGAAAAAAGGTCAGACGGTGGAATTCAGGATCCACATCAAGCCAAGTGCTGCTTTATCGGTCCAGCAGGCATCAACACAGAAAGTGTTTCACCGTTGCTGGAGAAATGTGTGACTTCAAGTATGCAGAGAACATGGCGGTGAATGATTTAGTCCTCCAGACAAAGTGTTTGATGACTAATGATTCGACTAGTAATTTGCTCCAAACAGCCAAACACAGGTGCAGATGCAGGTTAATGCTGTCTGTCTGTAGCAGTATCACAGTGGATCATCGCGCACGAACCATCTTCTTTTTGTTGTGTGCACAAAAACCGGCACAGACGCAGACACACGCAAACACACTGCAGGCCGCCTCCACATATAGACCAGCCGTCCTCGCTGACCCAGTGACTTCATTCTCCTCCTCTTCTTCATCCTCCTCCTCCACTCAGCTCTCTTTTCATCATTTACAGGTGTGTCTCACTGCCGCTGCCTTCACACCGGACAAGTCATTTTGCATTCATTTCCATATTTCATATGTCAGCGCTGACAACACGGGGCGAGATATGTGTTAGATCTCTGCAGAAAAGATAAGAAACCGGAAAATGAGAAAGAAAAATCATTGCCGTCCCACAACTCTACGCCTGATGTGGCTAAATATAGAAAATCACTTCTTTTTTTCCATTTCTCTCATCCTTCATCATGTTTTGGAGAAGAAGTACCCCCCCCCAAAGCACTGCTCTTTTCTGTGTTCCTCCTTGTTTTATCCGCTTGTGGCGATGTGGGAGTTTGGTATCAAGAAGAGGGCAGATCGAAGTTTGGACTCAAAGGATTCGACGCAACATCGTATCAATGGCTCGACTTCAGATTTGAAGTCCGATTCATTTAACCAACTTTCTTGCAAACTTCACAACGGAGAGTTTTTGGCACAGCAAAGTCAGTTTGTCCATGAACAAAGGCGTCATACAACAAAACACACACACACACACACACACACACACACACACACACACACACTCTCTCTCACACACTGACACATACCCACACAAACATTATGAACCAACTGCTAATCACAGCAAAATGGCTGGAATGAACCAGTCTCACTGATGGAGAAGAAGTAATAACAACAAATGAATTCAGATGTGTGATATGTATATGAAACGGTTTGAGAGGTGCTATCCAACAAAAACCTTTTAGACGTGGCGGTATGTGGTGCTGTGATGACAATGAGCTCAATTTAATGCAACACGGTTTAATATTACCACAAACCACAGGCTCCAAACGCTCCACAGTGTAACCGTGCTGAACACACGAGTCCCTGCACGACTGATTTTAACAGATGTTCATAATAAACTGTCTGAGTGACACAAAATATCAAGAGAAGAGTCGACAATCATTTTTTTCAGTTCCAGTAGCCTGCGCTTAGTAACTGGTGTTGTACATTTGCATCTCCAAAGTGGAGACGCCGTGTCAGAGAGACTGGTGCCTTCTTTTCAGCACAAGGTGACATTTGGTTTCTTTCTACTAAACAGGATCACAGCTCAGCGGGAGACTCGTCAGAGTGGTCTGTTTGTCCCACGCACTGGTTTACAAACCGTTGTGTATCCTTTAACCGTGACTGTGTGTCTTTCAGAGCCTCACGGTCCATCTTTCACCATCGGAAAGGCCATCTGGCTGCTGTGGGGTCTGGTCTTCAACAACTCTGTGCCTGTGCAGAACCCAAAAGGCACCACCAGTAAGATCATGGTGTCAGTGTGGGCCTTCTTTGCTGTAATCTTTCTTGCCTCTTACACTGCCAACCTGGCTGCTTTCATGATCCAGGAGGAATACGTGGACCAGGTGACGGGCCTCTCAGACAAAAAGGTATGATGCGTCCGTGTCTCCACATTTATTTTATGCCCTAAGATGTTTTTGCCTGCTTCTTCATCAGTTGCTCTGTCTTCCATGTTTAGTTCCAGCATCCCAACGACTTCTCGCCTCCGTTTCGGTTTGGTACCGTCCCCAACGGGAGTACAGAGAGGAACATTAGGAACAACTATGCAGAAATGCACTCATACATGACGAAGTTCCATCAGAGGAACGTCAACGAGGCACTTCAGAGTCTCAAGTCCGGGTGAGGGCCTGACCTAAGTGGTTATTATCAGTCCACACAGAGATATTTAACACTCACGTTTGTCGAATAATCATGTTTCTCACAGTACGTATAGAAAGAGTTTTAAAAGTCTTCCTGTAAACATATCGTAGCTGAATAGCTCCAGTAGTACTTTCACCCCCCCTCTTCAGTTTGCATCGACTGAGCCTTTCCTCCAGTCTGCGTGCCAGCTCCAGCCTTTGGCAAACCAAGCGGAAGTCTATTACACTTATCAGCAGCTTAGTGCTATTTAGCAGGTTAATTGGAAAGTTGTAGCTGTGTCTGACTCCTAAGTGCTAATTAATTGTAACCTCTCTGTCTCCCTCCCTTTCTTTTTCATTAGCAAACTAGACGCTTTCATTTATGATGCCGCCGTCCTGAACTACATGGCCGGGAGGGACGAGGGCTGCAAGCTGGTGACCATTGGCAGCGGCTACATCTTTGCCACCACGGGCTACGGCATCGCCATCCAGAAGGAGTCACTGTGGAAGAGACATGTGGACCTGGCCATCCTGCAGCTCTTTGGAGACGGTGAGACAGTGCGCTGCTTCTTCCCCCTGTTTTATTCATAGGTGTTGCACGGTTTAATGCGCCCGTGGAGCAGAGACTCTGCCGTGCGAGCAGCTTTGCTGATGTGATGAGTTGTTTGTTTAATTTCTCAGAGATGTGCCAGATTGTCACAGAGTTAATGCCACACTTCACCAGGGCAGGAAACCAAACATAACATCTAATTGACAGCTTTACAGTCAACACTTCAGGTGGTTTCAACTGTGCTCTTGTTTAATGATGCAGTCATCCAGTAGTCCTCACCAAGTTAACGACCAGAAACCTGGGAGCAAAACTGAAAGGGAGCGCAGCTGAAATGTTTGTAATAAACCCTCACTGCACGGGAAGACGGCGAGGATGCACAGCTGCACTAAATACTGTCAGAACAGACCAAAGTTAGATAGTTTATTATTCTTTTGGTTATTAGTTTAAAATTAGTGACACACAGACAGACATCAAACAACATAATACATCAGAATGAAAAGGACCAACATGGAAGCTGGTGTGTAACCTGCGATGGATCCGCACAGCAGACACATTTGGTCCGAATTTGAAAAGTGGAATTTCTAAACTTCACTCATGCAGAAAGTACTGTTTTGTACTTCCCTCTCTGCTCTACTGTATGTTCAGGTTACAAAGTGGCAGAGGGAGGAGGAAAGTGTAGTTTTAAATGTATTTCTGTGTGTGCTACCACAGTTTTAGTGATGGATTTGCTGTGCAAGTCAAAGGTAGAGTAATCCAATTCTTACATACATCAAGTAGTGTACGGAGAGGAAAGGTAAGACAGTGCTGCTGGAAGTATAAGCTGAGATTTAGATCCTGGTTAGATGGTCCAAGCTCTCCAGGGCTCGCTCCTTTTGAAACACACTTCATTCCTCTCAGCTCTTACTGGAACATTAACGAGTCTCAGAACAAATGGCAGTGAAACGAAAAGTGTTTTAAAAACGTTTGGTTCTCAAACGAGTCCAAATGTCCCAGACAGCAGCTGCTCGCTGAGTTGATCGACTTTAACATGTCGTGTTTTGATATACAGCACAACTCAGAACGGAGAATGTGATGTAAGACTGTGTGTGTGCGTGCGAGTGAGTTGTAGCTAGTTTATTTGGGCACGCTCCAGCGTGTTGTGAGCATCCTGAACCGCAGGCCCTCCAGAGCCCACTACAGTTCGTCCCAGATAGGGTGCCAGCATAGCTCCCGGTGTATTTCGACACTGTGTGTGCATGAGTGTGTGGTTGAGTGTGTGTGTGTGCACATGTAAATATGGGTCAGGCCTCTGAAAATGAGAGTGCGTATGTGTGTAAGCGAGAGGAGAGTGTGTGTTAGTGAGATAAAGAGGGAGCAGAGTTTATTTTTATCAGCCTACATACAATTCACTGAGCGATGTGTGTTTATTCTTTCTGACTTATTGATTTGAAACATGATTAATAATTAATTAATTGACTCCATCAATAAGCACATGTGAGCATCACATGAATGTGTCCGTCTTGCAGCAGCACCTTCTCGCCCCCCTGCAGAAGCATTCATACAAAAAGCAAACGGCCCCGTCTCACCCCCTCTCAGGATTTCAATGTCACTTCCCCACGCCTCACCCTCCTCTCCCCTCCTGGTGGCCTAGAAAGCGCTCAGACTCACGTGGAGAGCCCAGTGGTGTGCTACGAAAGGAGTCTGGGCAGTTTGACGCAGGCCTGAGCGAAAAATACATCACAGCTGTCGTGAAGCAACTTGTGAACAAGTGCAACTGCAGATTTGATGATTTTCTAATTAGCTGTCGGTGGAACGTTTTAAAATAATTCAGATAAATTTAATGAGCTTTTGCTCCTGAATCAAATGGAAGACCTGTTGCGTCACTTCACAGACACCAGGCATGAAATCAGTGATGAAACTTCCTAAACTCTCCTGTTTGACATTTGAGTTCAAACCAAACTCGAGTCAAACATCTGCTGAGTCGTCTTTCTCCGACACCGTTGTCCACAGATGACGGTGCCGTGAATGTAAACAAGTTCATTCATAGTTAGTTTAGAAAAGCTTCTTTCTAATGTATATAAATTTATGTGAAATTAAAAAATTGTATCCTTTGGTTTTTGCAAAGATTAAAAAAACCATTTGAATCAGCTGAAACACTTAAGTCTGTGTCCACAGAGCGATGCAGCTGCATCCCGTGGTGTTTTCTTAGTTGTGTGATGGAACCTGAACAGATTACTGTGCAAACATTGTGACATGTACTTGAGAACCTTGGAAGTAGCTGTTAAGTAAGTGGATCCTGAGCTGTTTTATCAGACGTCATGTCACTGATCCTGTAAAATGGATTCTGTTCAGTCAGTGTCTTAGCAGAAACTGTATGATTGTGTCTGTATTTGTCCCAGCGTGTGTGTGTGTGTGTGTGCAGCTCCTCCGCTGTGGAGTCGCTCATGACGTGCTGCGACAGCGGCTGAATGTGTGATTAATTAAACGGCGACGCCTGTCCCGCCGCAGTCGGCTTTGATCGAGAGCTGCTCGAGTGAGGAAACGGAAGGTGGACCCACAAAGAGACCAGAAAGCTCCGAGACCAGCACACAAACACAACTTTAATCATGTGCCATGTGTGTTACTCTTTTCCTGTCTGGGCTGAATTTCACTTCTAACCACCCTGACCCCCTTTTCCCTCTCCGCCATCTCCCCTCCTCTCTTCTTCTGTTGCATCATCCTCTCCATCCCTCGTGTCCTCCAATACCGTCTTGTTATTACATCACATCCCTGCTCTCTACTTGATATTTTACATTCCTCTTTTCTTTATTTCGATCCCCACGCGGGTCATAAAAACACTTCTCTACATGTCGTCATGGTGCCGCTATCATCTGTCCTTCAATGCATCTCCTTCTTTCCTCCAAGTCCATCTTTCTGCCCTGTCATCCATCCCTCCCTGCCTCTTTTCTCCTTCACGCCATCTGTTTCTCCCTTCATCCTCCCCCATCTCCTCTGCCCGCCTCCCACCCTCTCTCTGTGTCGTTACATTTTCCCCGTCCAGGTGAGATGGAGGAGCTGGAGTCCCTCTGGTTGACGGGCATCTGCCACCACGAGAAGAACGAGGTGATGTCGAGCCAGCTGGACGTGGACAACATGGCCGGTGTCTTCTACATGCTCGGAGCCGCCATGGCTCTGTCGCTCATCACCTTCATCTGCGAACACTGGTTCTACTGGCAGCTGCGCTTCTGCTTCATGGGCGTCTGCTCGGGTCGACCCGGGTTCGTCTTCTCCATCAGCAGGGTGAGGAATGTTCGGGGAATACACCTCACTGTGCATGTTCTGTATAGGTGAAGTAACAGGAAGTAGCATATTTCTAACTGCGTCACTGTTGATCAACTTTATTCTGTGTCTGTTCCCTGAGAAATCTGATTGACACATTCAGATTGTCAATAAAATCTGAGTCAGGACAGACACATTTCACACCATGCCTGTGTTTTGTGTCTTTCCTGTTCTTTCCAAAAAATTCTGTGGCTGATATAAGTAGAAGGAAACTTCTCTGCAACTTCCTGCAACTGCTGCACTGTTCTTTTTTTTAAAATTAAAATAAGCGAACACCACCTGGAGGATCTTTTTCATCCCGGCTGATAATACAGCTGATAAATAAATCCTGATTCTAATTGTCGTCTCTCTCCGACAGAAAACGCTTTACTCTTGCTTCTGTGAAGGTTTTAATTCTCCATTTCAAGTCTGTGTCCTTCACCAGAAACTCTAATGTCTCTAAAATGAAAGTGTTGTTGTCGTACGTGAGCACGTGTCCAACATGACCAAACCTCACATGCAGTGTGTTAACAGAGGAGCTCTTCTTCTTCGTTGGGACGCCTGGTTCCCTCTGACGTCCAGGGGGGAAATATTTACAAAACATTGAGCTGAAATCAATATTTCACTCAACAAAAATCAGCCACAGAACCAGAGCGGGTAGATTAGTGGATCCCAGGAGGCCAAAGTCACCCTCGGGGTGTTTGATTTGCATTCCAATTGTTCTGACATGGCTCCGGTGTAATTCACCGTGTGCCTCTGAAGGTGAAGCACTGCAGGCTAAACCACGTGGCTAATTTACAGCAGAGCGCCACACACTGCTGCTCTTCTCTCCCCCCATTTGATATGCTGCCGTGGTGCCGGGGCCGCTTGTGCCAAGAAAGAGAAACCAACGCAACATTTTCTTCTCTGCTCCAATACGACGGTCCACTGGCCAACTTTGATTATTTTCTGTGGTGTTAATTTAGTGTCTTTGCTTTGCTCGTGGGTGTGTGTGTGTGTGTCTGAGTATAAAATGTCAGCTGACTTCTCATTGCAGACTCAGGCTGCTTGCTATTGTTTTTGATTATTACATCATTATAATTTGTATGGGAAATGGATCTGAGAGCAATTACGCTTTGTATAACATTCGATGATTGCTCTCATTTGCAGAAATTGCTTGTGCCTTTGCCACAATGTGACAACATAAATGAACAGTGTGTGTCCACTAACACAGGGAGAGGAATCAGTATGTTAAAATATTCAGGGGAAATACTCATTAAGAGGCTTCATTTGTGTATGTAGCACATGAGCTCGGGCGTTGCGGCACAACAGTTGAAATTACACTTTATTATCTTTCCATAATCTGCAGCCACAGCATCACATCATCTCGTTTACTGGAGTGTTTCCTCTCCAGCCTTGGACATTTCTTCCTTTGTGGGTTTTTTTTTCTTCTTCTTTTCTTTCCTGCTCTGCCGCTCAGATTGATTCCGCTTTTTTAATTTCACAGCATAATCCAATAAACTTTATTGTTATTGCTGTAATTAACATTTAAGCTCGGCAGTGTAAAAAATGAGACATCTGCCACGGTTGGCGTGAGTCACGTGGCTTCAGTCATGGCTTCACGGTCGGTTAGCGCTCCCTCCCTCTCGTGGTGGAGCTCCCTCCTGGCCAACCTGCACCTTTGGGTCCAACCTGCAACACTGAAACAAATTCATTATATCAATTTAAAAAGCCTCTAATGACTTTAGAGGAGTTAATGTACTAGAGGCTTAATCACCCGTCTTTTCACGGCCCTCACATCACATCTTTCTTTCTGTATGTTCACCGCATTTAGCCACGTGTCCTTCCACCGCACACCAGCAGAATTAAATCACCGTATGAGCTGCTGCACGCGCTGTACGGTAGGCAGTCGCAAATAGCAGCTAGTTATTTGTTGATTTCCTGCTCCTGTGTACCACTTTTAATCAGTTATAGACTTTGCTATGATTCCTTGGTGGATTGAAATTTCCTGGGAGCCCTCAGGCCTCAGTTACTGCTGCATCCTGCCCAAATAATCAGCCACTGTAGCACCAGGCCGGCAGCAATCTGCCAACTGTTACATTATGTGGACAAACTCTTCTGTCGACTGCAGAGCACCAGTCACTTTGTTA
The DNA here is from genome assembly GCA_034779795.1 of Ctenopoma multispine. Lineage (NCBI taxonomy): Eukaryota > Metazoa > Chordata > Actinopteri > Anabantiformes > Anabantidae > Ctenopoma > Ctenopoma multispine. The sequence continues at coordinate 18,824,960 of JAUYWH010000026.1, forward strand.
AACGTCCAGCATTTGATTCACTACAGTATAAACCACAGGAGACAGTAAGGAAGTACATTTACTCATGCTATCATGTTCAGTGCTGTTTAATTAACTTTATCAGCACCACCAGAAACACCATTTCACTTACGTCTTCCACCATCACTTTGTATGTTTAATGGGAGTGCTCAATAAGAGAAAATGTTGTGACTGTGTTTTATCAGCTTAGAAATGTTGTGTTTGTTGATATGTGTGAAGATCAGAGCACATTTTATGATACATTTCTGCAGAAAACCCAGAAACTACACTTATACTTTCTCTTGCCACTGTGTTTGTGTGTTCCCTGAGAAAAAGCTTAAAACCTGCGCAAATATTTATTCTGACCTTGCTCTGAAATGCCATCATTGCTCAATACAGCAAAGTGTTGTAAAGGCTAAAACTTAAGATTAAGGTGGATTCTTCTGGAAAACTCCAGCCTAAGACAGCGAGGTGCTGTGAGGAGGAGGAGGTAAGGAGGTTCAGTGACAGATTCAGCAGCAGCCAGGGTGTAATCAGTGAATGAAAGAAGAAAAACAAAAGAGATGAAGTGATGACAAATTATATAAACAGGCAGATGGAAAAAAGAAACAGAAACGCAGAAGAACCAGAAGCATTGAAAGAGGGTTCTAGAAAAAACAGACACGCAGGTGGGCGTATGCTTTGTCCCACACTTCAAGATCAACATCCAAACACCAACTTTCTTCAGTGCAGTTGAGTTCATTTATGTTCATATTAACCTGTCCTGGTTGGAGCCACTGTCGAGCAGTAGACCGGTGAGAGTCGTAGCTTAAGAACATGGCTGCTGACCTCTGCAGCGGTGACGGGGTTCAGCTGACCTTTGTCCTCTAACTGTGGCCAAGGCATCTCTTCTTCTCCACAGACGTACAGAAAACAGAGTAAAACCATTTGGAATCGATCCGATCCTTTACCGTTCCCATCTGTCACACCTGGTTTGCTCTCGCCTGTACATCATACATTTTTTATCGGAATATTGTATCGTACATCACTGCAATGCAAATGGAGCAGTTTATCTTTCTGTCACCGTGATGCTCAGCTTGTGTCTCCTTGGCTCGGCCTTTCTCTTTGGAGGGGGTTGTGTTGTGGTCGGCGGGGGGGACGGGCAGTGGAACGGCGGAGGATATTGTTCAGCTGAATTCTAATCACATTGATTAGAAGATATTGAACAGTGAGACTCGGGTATCAATCATCCTCTATTCAGTTCCACTATCGTCTCTCGATCTTGATGCTCTATGCTCACTTGCACTTTATCTCACACCAGCTAACCCACACGTCACCGTCTATAGAATACATGTACATCTGTTTTTATATCTGTACATCTGTGTCTGTGTGCTTTATTTATTGGGCTGGGAGAGCTGCACTCATTTTACCTCATCTAGATTTAAAAACACTGCAGTCAAATAGTTTTGATAACCTAGAGTGCAATTAAATCAAGTAGCAATAGTTGAATTTTCCATACGTTCAGTGTTTAATGCTGCTTTCTCCCCCACACAGGGCATCTACAGCTGTATCCACGGGGTGCAGATTGAGGAGAAAAGCAGCTCAGCGTTGAACTCCCCATCAGCCACTATGAACAACACCCATTCCAACATCATGCGACTGTTACGCACCGCCAAGAACATGGCCTCCCTCTCAGGAGTGAATGGCTCGCCACACAGTGCTTTGGATTTCATCCGTCGTGAATCCTCTGTCTACGACATCTCTGAGCACAGGCGCAGCTTGGCGGGTCACTCGGACTGCAAGCCACCTTACCTACCAGAAGACAACATGTTCAGTGACTACATCAGTGAGGTGGAGAGGACGTTTGGCAACCTCCACTTGAAGGACAGCAATCTGTACCAGGACCACTACCTGCACCACCATGGCTCAACTCTAGGGCTCAGTGGACCCTCTCCCAACAGGCCACATAGTCTGGGCAGTGCCAGTTCTCTGGAGGGTGGCATGTTTGACTGTGACAGCCTGGGTGGAGGGGTGGCCCCTATTTTCACCACCCAGCCATGCTCTGCACTGACCCACAGGAACATGAGCAAGTTTGACCTGCTGTCAGGACAGACTCCTCCTTCAGGCCAGAGCTTCAAGGGAGGCCTGCCAGACCTGTACGGCAAGTTCTCCTTCAAAGGAGGTGCCTCAAGTTCCACCTATATCCCTGGGCACAGCTACTGTCCAGGGAGGGGTGATGAAGAGGGGAATATACGCTCAGATGTCTCAGACATTTCCACGCACACGGTGACTTATGGAAACCTGGAGGGTAACGCCAAGAAGCGCAAGCAGTACCGCGATAGCCTGAAGAAGAGGCCGGCCTCTGCCAAGTCCAGACGGGAGCTGGACGAGATTGAGCTGGGCTACAGGAGGAAGCCCTACCACATCAGCCACCACCACTACCATGCCCACCGCTCTGCCTCCCCGCCACTTTTGCCCGCTGAGCGCAAGAGAGGAGGAGGAGTAGGAGGTGGGGGAGGAGGAAACAATGATGGGAACTCTTACCTCTTCAGAGAAAAGGAGAGCGTCAGGGATTTTTATTTGGACCAGTTTCGGCCCAAAGAGGGCGTCCCTCAGTGGGAACATGTGGACCTGACAGAGGGCCCTGGGAGTAGAGATGGAGGAGTAGTGGGGCCCTGCACTTCCTTGGTTCCTGTGGATGACTTTCTTAAGAGCAAACCCAAAAAGTCAGATTCAAAGGGCGGGGGAGGATCTGGGCTGGCAGGAGGAGAGTGGGAGTGCAGGAACTGTCGAGCTAGCGGGGGAGGTGGGGGAAAACAAATGTCCATGCACGGAGGAGGGGGTGGTGGTGGGTATGGTGGTATGAGCTGCGCATCCTCGGGAGGCGGAGGAAGCAGCCGTCCCAGCTCTGCAACCTGCATGCGCTGTGAGGGCTGTAAAAAGACAGGAAACCTCTACGATATCAGTGAGGACAACAACCACCTCTTGGAACAGATGGGGGGAGGGCAAGGTGGGGGAGGAGGCGGAGGTATGGGCGCAGGCCCTCAGCCTCAATCTCAGGCCCAGCAGAGGAGGAAGGGTGGAGGATTTGGCAAGCCACTGAGGCGGCAGCACTCGTACGACACATTTGTCGACCTTCAGAAGGAGGAGTCAGGTGGGATGGGAAGTTTGATGGGGGGACTAGGTGCAGGGATGGGTGGAGGAATGGGAGGGATGCTGCCCCCACCAAGGAGTGTTAGTCTGAAGGAGAAAGAACGCTACATGGAGGGCACCAGCCCCTTCGCACACATATTTGAGCGTCACGGGGGCTCGGAGAGAGAAAGGGAAAGAGACAGGGACCCGCTGTTTTACGGAGGAGAGGGCCGGACGGGCCCCGGCTCGCCCTTCGGCCTGTTCAGAGGTGGAGACGGCCTCCACCGACGCTCCGTCGGAGAGAGAGACATGAGAGACAGGGATAGGTCTTTAATGGAAGGAGGTGGGGCAGCTTTCTCTTTATCCAAATCTCTTTACCCCGACCGGGTAAACCAAAACCCCTTTATACCCACCTTTGGTGATGACCAGTGTCTGATGCACGGAGCCAAACAATATTACATGAAAAAGCAACAGCAGCAGCAACAAGTTGCCAAAAACAGCCGAAGTGACTTCAGGGGCCAGTTGAGCACTACGTCATATCTGCCAACGTCTGCCACGGCCGGGGTGACCCCCCGGTTCTCAAAAGAGCTCAGCCTTGGTGGAATGAACCACCACGGCTCCATGCTGGGGGTCGGTCCCCCACGTCCCTTCAATGGAAGCAATGGCCATGTGTACGAGAAACTCTCCAGCATTGAGTCTGATGTGTGAGAGAAAAAAACAGGGGAGGAGGAGTGCGCGATGGCGAGGGGGGAGGAGGAGGAGAGTAGTGGAGGCGTGTAGTGTTAGGAGATCAGGGATGATTTTAAAGACACTGTCCAGACACTGCAACCCCAGCCCTTAGTGAGACAGTAAGATGAGAGAGACAGAGGAGGAAACGACTGAAGGGAAAGAAAAATCAGGACACCCTGAGGAGACGTGGGATTTTAACCCTCCCTCAGAAACGGCCAAAGCTTACTCTGCTCTATGTCCACACACAGTCGATTAACATCCCCCCCTCAGCCTCACAGATGCACTCAACTCAAGTCGATCGTTTTCATCCGCCAGTGAGGCAGAAGTCAATGTACTCGGTTATTATCGCAAAGAGGCGACACCTCGTCTCAGTTTGATATCGGCTGCGTGAGCCTGGTTGGACGTGACGACCGTCTGAGAGGAAAGACTGCGAGAGCGGAGAGAACTGCCCATCTGCCCCTGTGTCGCCACAGAAAGGAGACGCTGTCACGTTTAGCAGAGCCTCAACACAGGAGATAACGAGCGCATCTCTCTCTCTCTCTCTCTCTCTCTCTCTGTCTCCCCCCTCTTTTCTGTTCTCCATCTCTCCTCTTTCTCCCAGCCACCGCTCCTCCTCCTCCTCATCCTCATCCCTGACGCCAAAAGAGCCGATCATGTTTGCTATGAGAAATACAATCACGAATGATAATAAGATATTCTTATAGAAAAACACAGGGTATAAGAACAACAATAATACTGATAGCATTGTGAATAACAAAGATTCTGACGACACTGCTTATGATATCTTTAAGTTTTTCTTGTTTTTTGTTCTGTTGGTATAATATTTCACGACTGTGTTTAGTACCTGTAGTTGTTTCCTGTTGCCCCGTCCGGTGGCAGCAGGACAGTTGCTCTTAGCTCAACCAACAAGCCAGAAAGACTGAATCCTGTTTTTTTTTTTCTGGTTTTCTGTAGAATATTTCTCTCCATGCTCACACATTTATTTCCTCCTCGTGAGGAGAACAAGACATTTCAAATCAACACACACACACACACAGTTTTTGTGGGTCTTACTTGTGTTACTGTGAGCAACTCGTTTTGTCCGAAGCCGAGGACACAGAGAATGAAGGACGTGCCTTAATGGTCTCCAGTGGATGTGTCCTCCGGTTCGCACGCGGCCCCGCACCACGGACCCGGGACCCGGCGTTGCTTTCAGGCTGCTCTGCGTCCTCTTTAACGAGCCGGTGAGAACTCACAGCCGGCTCCAGAGGCCGCTGCTGACGGTTTAGATACAAGATGTCGTCTGAGATGTTTTATAACTTCGTAAAAATAATTTCATACAGTGTGTCAAGCATCGGCAGTGCTCCGCGAAGCACTCGTATTCAGGTTGTCCTACTGTCACCGATAGACTGATGTGTCTCACTTCACAACACGGCAGCCTTTAGACCACTTCTTTTATTCAGGTTACATAACGACCGTCACTAGGCACTTACTTTTTTTCGGCCTCTCACTAGTTCTGCGTAGAAGGCTTCAGTTTTCACTCACGTAATCAGCCTGAGAGGCGACGCAGGAGGCTTTGTTTGGACATTGTGTATTGTGCTCTGTCCTTCCTGTAGGCGAAATGCTACAGAATGTGTAGGAGAAGTGAGTTTTTTTTATTTTAAATTGCCCTACGACAACGGTGCTGATAAAAGCAGGAGCTGAGGAGAGACCGACGCGTCAGGAAGGCGGCCATCTTGCGAAAGCTTTGCAGCTTTTCTTTACTGAATGATGTAGATAGCTTTTTGTTGTTGTTGTTGTTGTTGTTTTAGCTGGAGAGGCCTCAGTTACTGCACAGGACCTTTTTTTGCTCAGTGTAGGTTCAGGCACATGCCTTAGCACCCCACCCCCCTCCCCCACGAGCTGTCTGATGATGACTCATCACTACTGTACAGAATAACGAAGCCTCTATCAGTCATTTAAAAGGTTTGATCTTCGATTAGCTGACGGTGTCAGGAGTTCAAGGGCTGCAGGAGATTGTGGGACTGGACTGGAGCTGCAGGAGTGTGTAGCCTGTGATCCGTCACTGCACACTTATATCTTATACCCTGATCTAAATGCAGCAGTGTAATAGGTTGGCGAGTGTGTGTCTGTGAGAGTGAGTGTGTGTGTGTGTGTGTGTGTGTGTGTGTGTGTGTGGAGGGAAGCAAATCAAGATTGAATGATAACAGCTGGGGTTTTTTTTCTTCTTCAGGAACCTGCTCATAGCTATTCATAAATTCAACAGCCGCCACCTTCCTCCCTCCACAGATAACACTGTCAAAGTGAGACTGATCGAGTTAGCCTTAAATCTGATCCATCCACCCCATCTCTCCCCTGTCCCACCCCCACCCGAATGACTCTACTAATAAACAGATCGGAATCTCTGGAATTTTTATACACACACACACATTTTGAGAGTTCAGGTCAACCCTTATTCGGCGGCGGTTTAAGAACGAAACGAGCGACACGGAAGTGAGCAGGAAGAGTTGGGAGTGAGCGTGGATCAGTGTCAGCGTTACAGTGCGTTCGGTCTTTTCTCTTGTACATAGTTAAAACTCTTTTCACGCTGTACAGTAAACAGACAGACAGGATGTAACTTTCAATATGTTTTACAGCAATTTAAGAAATAAACAAAACGCTAATAAAAAACTCATAAAACTAAAAAATACTCTGAACAAAAATATGCAAAATATAGTTAAGACACAAATATAACTAAGTGGTATAATTGAACCTCTTTTTCTTTAAATCTCATGTTTACTTAATTCTAATAGTTTACCAATCAGTATACTGATTATGTTAAGAATTATGCTTTTTCTTATTTTGACTAAAGTGTTGGAAAATGAGGATAATTTACTGTAGGTGTAGACGTTTGGTGATTTAAGGGGGAAAGTTTAGTTTTAGGAGTCTTTGCTAAGTTTCCCTTGAATTGTGTTAGATTCTCTCTTTTTAAGATAAGCTATACTTCATGCTTTTTGAGATCAATTCAACTATCTACACATTTATGTAATACAATATTACATGTATACATAGATGATATTTGCATATAGAGGCAGTATATTGTAATCCTTCATTTTTAAGCAGCAATCCTTATTGAAAACTAAAAATCTTTGTGTTTTTGTTGCCCTTCTTTTGTTCCGTATTTCATTTTATTTTCATTTTTTCTGGGCTCTAATGGTGATTGCACATAGAATTTAGAGCCATCGTCGGCCTGGCCTATCCTGTTCCCTCTCTCTGTTTGGGATAGACATCACTGTGGTAAAGGAAGCTATATTTAAATATACTGTATGTACACAGCTGCACAGACACACACATACAAACACACACACACACACACGAATGCACACTGGAGATTTGCCAGTGTCGATAACTGCTGAGGATGTCAGCACAAGAACGAGTGCAGTTTAACGTTACTGAGAATCATTCGAAGCTGAAATGCATTTGTGCAACCCCTTATTAGAAGGTGAAACATTACATCTGTCATGTTTCATTTTATGTGCAGTTTTGCTTCAGGGCAATCAACTGTTGCTGTATTTCAGCTGGCGCATTACTAAACTGTATTATTTGACAACTGAAAACACTTAAATGCTTTGGATTCTCATTTTTTTGTGCAACTTTTCTGTGCACTGCTGTGTGAGACGGGAAATATGATTTTGTAATTTGTTGTGTACATATGCGATTTTGTCGCCGTGCAGTCACATACAGTTTCTCTTCTTTTGTGTGGTACTGATTCCAATAAGTCTTTATAATCTTCTCCCCAGCTCTCAGAGAGGAAATTCATCTCCCTTCTGGTTTTCTCCTCAACTGCTTTCATGTCTAAAGGGTTGATTGAAAAGTGAAAAATGTATTTGTGTGCACATAAACTGTTCGGTTCGCATGTTTTTCATGCAAGCCACCACATCTTTTCTCCTTATTTGCAATAAATGGCATGACCAAACAGAGAACGCCCGCTCTCTACACTGTATGTGCCAATGCATCATTGTTTTTCAGGCATTCGAAGGCGAGCTAGGGCCAATTTGCAGCTAGTGGTTGTGAAGTGTCACCTGACATTGTGGTAAACTACCATCAGGCCTTTAGCACCTGCAGCTGCTCCACTCTGCAGCCAGCGTGCGCAGGTCAGGCAGCGATGCAGAGTGAGCAACGCTCGTCAGACGTTTTCATCCCCCTTACGGCCAAATTGGCCCCAGCCGTCCCTTCTCTGCACACGGCCATGCCACTGCACATTTGTTCAGACGCTTCACATAAAGCAAAACACTGTCACTTTTTGTTTTAACTGCACAAAGAATGACTTTGGCAAGTTAGTGGAATATCCTGAAGGTGGAGGATGTAAACATCACCTCAGCTGACGTGTGTTTTTCTGTCAGGAGCACTGACACATGGGACCAAATCACAGCGTGACACGGTCAGCTGCAGGGATCGATGCACCGGTTAAAGCGACTTATGAAAACGTATTTTTAACATTTTATAATTTGGAGGAAAAAGTGTCTGACGTGTTTTGTTTCTAACGTTCTTGGTGACTGAGTTGACCTGCGACCTTTGAATCAGTGAATCACTCTTGTGTGAGTTCATCTCATGCAGATGGGAAGAATTATACTGTGAATTTGATTTATTGTGAAGGTCCATGTAATTTAGGAGGGTTTAATTTTTCAACTGGCCCTAATTCATTAGGGAACATGTTTACTATTTATATTTTAAAACTTCTACTTGTGTGTATGTGGATTACTCTGTATTGATATTGCTTTATATTGATGCATACAAACTTTTCTATTAAATTGTGTACAGTTTTGTTTGTTTAATATTGCTATTGTCCATCTTCATCATTCATACCTTGAACGGATCATTTTACCTGGACGAATTAACGGTGACATGACAGAAGGGGTTGCTACTAAATGTATTTCACAAGGTGAACAGGTTGATGAAAACACATCAAGGAAAAATTCACAGCCTGATTAAAATTACTGTGGGTTGACAAAAATGTAACATATGAATAGTATGAATTGTATACATAATGATATACAGAATATTATTCTTGGCCATCCTTTTCTCTTTTTGTGGCCCTTTTCTTTGAGATAATCCAACGTTTTTATGCCATACGAACAGAAAACCACACAAAAACAAATAACTGTACAGGTTGTGTAAATACTGAATATTGGGGAAACATTTATCTTCTTCTTTTTTTTTCTATGGAATCACAGTAATCTCAATAACAAAATTAACCACGTCATGACAAAATTGCAAAAAAAAACACATTAAGGTACTTCTAATAAGGATAATACTGATATCTACAATTATAAGTGCTCAAATAAGACTATTCTTTCTCTTTGTACATGATGAATAAATGAAGTGTTGAGTATTAATAATAAAAAACTATAAGTTTCATGCATATGGCACAGAGTCTTTTTTTATGTTTAGTGTATTTACCTGAGCGTCCTGAAGCCTTGACACACACGTGTACTTGACTTCAGGTGATTGTACTAGCTGTTGGCTTCAGAAAATATTTGGACCCTTTCATTTTGTTGTTTTAATTACATTTAATATTTCTTTGTCCATCAATCTACAGCCAGGAGCCAGAATCCAGAAGTATTCACAGCTGTTGCTCACTGGATGTACAGGATTGTATATGTTAAAGTCCCACAGTTCACACAGTGCGTCGGGACAGTGCTGTTAGGACGGACAGATCTGATGTCACCTGCCGTCAGCGCTCGGCAAAACACAGAGGAGAACAACAACAAATACGGGTCAGTGGAGAAGAAGCCTCTGGTCAAGCTGAACTAGCGGGAACATTTTATAACCAAGCAGCTTTTGAGGAGATTGCACAATTCGACTGTCACGAAAATGACGTTTTTGTTGTTGTTGTGCTCACGTGACATGTGACATGTCAGTTAAAAGAAATGCGAACTATCACCTGATAAAGGTAGATCAGATCTGATCTGATGTGATGTGATGTGAGTGAATGAAGCAGAGACCAGGGCAGGAATCGAAACCTTTTCTAAAGCCGTGAATGTTGTGAAGTGGAAACCGACCGAACTGAGTAACTAGACAAGAACGGTCTAACCCTAACCCAGTTCTTCTATCACACACAAGCTGTCTCTCTCTCTCTCTCTCTCCTGGCTGGCAGACAGGGGAGGAGGGAGCAGCTCAAGAAACCAGGGCCATATGGCCACTGTGTGGTGGAGTGGTTGGGTCTGGGTCTGTCCCCTCTACAACCCCATCCTCGTCTGATGCCACCCAGGCCCCCTCAGGGCTCTTCCAGTCTGCTCTCTCCTCTCCTCCCACACCATCGCCGTTTCTGCTGGAAGGTGCAGCAGAACAGCGGAGTGAGTTCTTTCTTTTCCTCTGCCCTGAGGCACAGCTGTTGAACTGAACTGGTGCCCATTTCACTTCACCACCGTAATGTTTTTCTTTTTTTTTTATCAGTGAGATCAACAGTGAGAATGATCTGACAATGCAAAATAATTACCTGAGGTCAGGGAAGTGGGACAGGTCGGAGAATCTGGATGATGAAAGTAAATGAAGAAAACCCCCTCATGTCTTAAGCAATTGGCTCTAAACTGACTTTGAGAAGGGCCTTTATGTTTCAGCAGCCTCCACAGTCCTTCAGCCGCAGATAGTGTAATACTGAGCTTGTGTAACACTTGAAATGTCTGAATAAAAAGCAGGGCACACAGGAGGATACAGGAAAAACTGAAGGTGAAACATCCAGTATTTAGCTGCTGTGGGCTACTAATGTCTGCAGTATGGGAAATAACCAGCTTTTTTTAATGCAGGGTTCCTGTTTTCCTCGTGTACGTGTACAAACACCAGCTTACTTTATAATTTCATGGAGAATTTGAATTATGTTTCATGCTGTAGGTGGGAAAAGATCTTGTCAAGATGCTTCGCAAAAAACAATCAGTTCCACTGTTGTAGCTAGCAGCTGCTGAGCAGACTGTAAATGCTACAGGCACATTTTCCCTGGAGTGACTTAAAGATGATTCTTGATTTGTTAGATATGAACTCTTCACTCGTGTCTGTGGTATTTCTGTATTTCTGTTTTCTTTCTTTCAGGTGTAAAAAAGAGATTAGTGCCCTTCTGCAGCAGACATGTCAGTGTTCACTCAGTTGTCTGGTCAGTCTCCTCCGTGAGGCTGAGGTGCCACGGTGGAAACGCTTCCGTGCTGATTTTCAGAACCAGGATGTATTATGAGACCTGCACACTGGTTCAACAAATGCCCTCCAGTCGTTCTTTTTCAAGTTGCTCTGTGATGCAATGAAGCAAAAGATCCTACAGCTTTCTAGACTTTCGTCCAAATTATATTTGACTAAACTGATCCACTTTTAAATAATTGTAAAGACTAGGCTCAACCAGTACAAAAAAAACTGTTGTCCATGCATCACAGCTCCCTCAGTATCCTCAGATCCACTAACTAGCTAATCCTGACCCTCGTTTGTTTCTGGCAGCCGTTCTTCATCACAATCCCTGGCATCATCCTCACTTCACTCATCTTGGATTTGAGAAAAGTTAATTGCATTTCTGACAGCTGGTCAATAGGGGGCAGCACATGGGAACGTCCACTGTGTTGTGTTAGCACTAGCAGAAAAGTCAGGAGATCTTGTGGAAACTGTGAATGTCGTAGCATCGTTTTGAGCAAGTCCACTGAGGATACGTGACAAACTTTGAGATGCTCGTCGTGGTAGGAGATCATAGACATCACTGGATTAATCCTCTGGGCACATTGGACATAAATCAGAAATGCTCAGGGGATCACCAAAGTGTTCATCCATCAATGTCTGAACAAAATTTATGGGAATCCAGGCAATAGTGAAGTACTAAAATGCCTGACCGACCTCCTGAAATTGCCATCCCATAGGGAAGCTTGGAGCAGTGAAGAGAGAAAGAAGACTGATAGACTGATGTAGGAAGTGTAGAGGATGGGAAAGTGGTTTCAGACACACACACACACACACACACACACACACATCTGGGATCTCTACCATCATTTCAGCTACCTCCCAAAATAGTGAAGGTGAGATGAAGTGGCTCCAGCACAGACTCTCACCTGCGTTCCCCACAGGCCACAGCCGGAAAACAGGTGTCTGCCGGAGAGCGGAACTTGCTGATAAGAGCAAACTACGCAAACAGAGTCAGGAGCTGCCGCGTTGAACGGTGCACAGTACGTTAAAGTGAGGCTGGACGTTCAAACAGGACCTTCCTGTTCAAACCTCCACACAGCTGCGTGCACGTCCCCCCATCCAGTTGTGATGACACCCACCTCCCCATCCATCATCCCTGTAACAGCACACACTCCCCCCCTCACTCCTTTTCAGTCACGCTGCCAAGCAGGACTTATTAAATTATTAATGGGAGGGAGGTGTGAGATGAAAAAAGGGTGAGGTGAACTAGTGAGTCACAGAATCACGTGGGAAGTTACAAACCGTTTTAAATCAGTGACGTTTGAACTTCTGTCTGGTAGTAGCTGAATGATATGTGGGGACTGGAGCTGGACTGTCCACCGCCTCCTGTTCTCCTGTCTTACTTCCAGCCGTACTTTTGGCGGCTCTCTCCAAGGCCTCCTCCTTAAATTGAGCGTCAGCTTGAATTATTAGGATGGAGGGAGACCTGTGTGTGTGTGTGTGTGTGTGGGGGGGGGTAATAAAAGGAAGAGGGGCCTGTGAGTTATGCTTGAGAGTTTGCTGGATTATGGAGAATGAGAGAGGGAGCAGGACTCAGGGAGCGGAGAGGTAAGAAGGACAGATGACAGCAGTGGGGTCCAGCAAAAAGCAAAAGCTTCCGTCACTTTATCCTGTCTGCAGAATCTTGTTCAGCCTCTCACCAGCATCTACAGCACCGCTCAGCCTCACTTATTTCTAGGACTCCTCGTTCTGCTCTTTAAAAAAAACCTACATCTAAACAATTAACAGTTACCTAGCAACAACGCATGTCAAACACCAAACAGAAGCGGGTCTGAAGCAGCAGTGAAAGGTAGAAGTGCATCAGCTGGTTCTGTGTAGTGACAGACAGACTCCTGGTGTGTGACCCACGCTGAGAACTGACGGGAAACTTTGGACGTTGTGATTGTTCTGTGTCTGAGTGTGTTTCATTTGTGGCGCACACGGCGTGTCAGCCACCACTGAGCTGTCGCTGAATGTCTTTCCCTTTCTCAGACTCATATGATGCTGTACAACGTTTAGAAAGCGTGCGACCACATTTAATTATTATTTACCATCATTTGCACCAACAAGAACATGAATGATAAGAATTAGCTTCAGCACCAGGGAGGCGTGAAGAACACACACATAAAGAATCCCAGTCCTTTAGCAGGCCCCCTGTTAGTGTAGAAAATAAGATTTAACAGAACAAACATTCATATAGAAAGTATGAAAACAATCCAAATACTTAACAGTGTAGTCAGATACAGTAATGAACAAACTGCTTCTTTGTCCTCGTTGATGATGGAGATTTTCATCACAACAAACGACGTCTGACACGTTGTCGTTATATTAAAATATTGATTACAGCTACTTTAACTTATAGTCTGACAGAGACGGCTGGTCTCGATGGTATGACGATGATAAACCTACTGAGGTACAGTGATGTACGTTTCTTCAGATCTGCAGGTCTGAATAACATCTGATCGACCACAGTTACGAGATAATCAAAGTGTGAAAATGCAAATGGGAACATTTGCTCAACATTTAAAATACACAGAGATCCACATCCTGTCTGCTTAGTTTTCATCATGTCACGTGACAATATCACCTGTACTGAAACTATTACTAGCACTTATCACATCTACCAATAAATCGTCTGTTTTCTAGCACAGAATCATTCCGAGGTAACAAAGCGCGTGTGCAGACAAAATGACAGGTGTGTCGACATGAGCATGAATAATCAAGATGAAGAGTGAATTAAAAAACAGAATGAGAGAGGGAGACGTAGAGCGGAGAGATGGATGGAGATAAGGAGAGGGACAGATGGAGTGACAGGACATCGACAAGTGCGAGAGCGCTGCGATGGTAAAAGACAGAAGGTGAAAAGGAAGTGCTGAGGAGAAAGGGTTAAAGAAGAGATGAGGGGAGAGAGAGAGACGGTTGCCTGGGCAACAGCAGCCAGCGTTTTTCTCTCGTTCTTTATCGAAACCTCTTGTACACATGCACACGCAGACGTACAAACACATGTTCTGCCCCCTCCCTCCTCCTCTGTCCTCTCCTCTCCCTCCTTCGGTTCAGAGCTCTAAGTTTTGCAGGTGAACATTAACAACAGATTTCTCCGATGCGTTTAGAAGCACAGGATGTACTTCAAAATGAACGGAGCGGTGCTTAAACCATGTCCTGTAATCTGCTGCTGTTAGTGTTAGTCTCAGGGTTACAGTTATAGTCGTTCATATGCATGTAATCAGGATCAGGGTTCATGATATTATTCTTGAACCTCCAGAACCCCCCCTTCTGCATGTGCCTGCTTTTCAGTATTATTATATCATTTTACCGTCTGATTCAGTAAATGCATTGTTTAAGATTACACACTGACACAGAAACGACCTCTCTTCCTTTTTTGCAGTGTGATATTGCTGCTGCATTGTTGTTCTCATGCTCATATTAAATTTAATGTTCAATTAATTGTACAGCTGTCAAATAATAAGGCAGTAATAACAGTTTTTAAAAGAGCTTTATGCTGACAACTCTTTTCCCCAGTGCGATGTTTCACAAGCTGGTTGCTCTAGAATTTTATAGTGTATATAAAATGCTCTGCACTCTATTATATTTTGTAGAACTTACTATTAGAGAATGTAGGATTATAGAGTCGCTGCATGTTTCTCCATCATAACATAGTGTTGCTTTTTAAACATTTACGTATTGTGTTGCATGTGTTGCTCATGTGCTTTCACTCCACTGACTCCTGTTGTGCACCAGCTTGACGTTGAACATGCCTCAGACTTTCTGACTAAACCCTGTCATGCATGTGTGTGTGTGTGTATGTGTGTGTGTGTGCGGTGCCGCCACAGGGGAAGAGGAGATCCAGTGTCTAAGGTCAGTGTCACATCACACAAGAAGTGTGTGAAGGCTTGTGTGTTGTGACTGCGAGTGACGAGCATGTGTGGGTGTTCTCTTTATGCATGCAGAGAATGCTACGTAGCGTTTGTTAGGTGATGTGTGTGGTGTGTGAATGTATGTGCACCTTTTTTTTTTCTGCATGTGAGAGAAACATACATCTCTGGAGAGTATGAGGCCCCCAAGAAAGAGTGGAGTAATAAAGCACACAGGACTGAAGATGATGATGATGGCAGCATCAGATTTATTGGGCTACAGGAGAAGAGAAGCAGGTGGGCGAGAGCAGAAGAAGAAAAGACAAGAGGGAGGGGCTAAACAAAGGGAACAAACTGCCTGAAGTGGGGCAATCACTCTCCTCCACTTCTCATTCTTTCATATCATTTCATCTCATTCTAATTTGAATCTTCATCTCAGCGTGGCCCTGAGAACCGTGGTTCTGTGATTCACCTCTCCCACGCAGATCCTCCCCTCCAGACGTGCTGCACGTCTAAAACTCTTACATCAACTTGTTACCTGGTGCTCGAGCCTTGCACACTTTGGGTTTTGCTGCTTGGGATGCTGATGCTGAATCCTAGCCAGTTCCTCCTCCTCCTCCTTCCTCCTCTTCCCCCCCTCTGCCTCTTGCACACTCTCCCACCCTCCCTCCATCCCTCCCGGTATCCGTAGTGATTGGAGGCTAGGAATCTGAGGGTTGCTAGGAGACGAGGAGAGTGTGGCAGCCGGCCTCAGTGAGAGAGAGCTTATGTGAGAGCAGTGAGGGATGTGAGGAGAGAGAGCGCCCCCTGCTGGCCACAGCTGGCCACTGGCGCCCACAGTAAAATCAGTTCAGTGCCTTATGCCACCTTTCAGCTGTGGTGAACGAGCAAAAGGATCACACAGAGGTGAGTGTGCATGGGTTTAAGCGGGACACAGCTCTGTTGGAGCTACACCGGATGCTGTTCTGCTGTTTGACTGTTAGATTAGATGAATAGCACATGGAGATGGGTTAAATCTAATGGCTGTGGTCAGACCGAATACTGATTGTGTCCCTTTGCATCATCAGCCTCTGTTAAAGTCACAGATTTTGAGTTTGGAGCTGTTGCAAGTGTATTTCAACTGGGCTACATCATGCTGTTGGATCTAGGAGAGTTTTCACTGAGACTGGGAGAAGGGCACCACACCTAGTGGCAATCAAAGTTCAAGATCTGATTTCTCTGCATCCTCAGAGTTACGTCTTCACCCGTGTGCTATCAAAGCTGTGCACAGCTGTGATATAATACATTCATGGGACTCCAATTGTGATACTATAGGAGACTCCAGATGAAGAAGGATCAAAGACTGTGAAATTGAACCAAAATATCATTTTAGAAGCACGCACTTCAAAGGCTGTGAGGGAGTGGGGTTTCAGATAAAATAATTTGAGGGCTATTTTTCATGCTGTAATGCAAGGCCAGCTCCTGAGGGTTAGATCAGAGCTGCGTGTTTGTTGTGTGACTCTGACTCCAAGTGGTCATGAAGGAAACTGCACCTGCTCAACGATTGTTGCTGGATGCTGAACGACGCTCATGTGTGTGGGCTGTGAGTGGATTTGAATTGTTTCCTTAAAATCTTACTTCAAGTCAAAAAATGCTATTTATTCTTTTACCACCACTAAATGTCAGTTTAAATATTGCACATTTGTCTTAGTTTGGTTTTTTAATTTAATTTAGTTCTGTGCTTAACAACAGGTGAAGAGATTTTCACATTTCACCCAGTGACAGAACAGTCGTCACTGAGTTAGCTGGGACACAGAACCAGTCATGAACAGTTTTTACTAGTGGTGATCATATTTAAACTTTAAAAATCATATAAGTGATGATTATAAGTAACATAAACTCCGGTTCCTCATAGAGTTCGTTTTCTGCAGTAATTCAAAACCCAGTGGAAAAATCCTGTTGGCTTTTTGTCGCAGGATCTGTGGAGATGCTAAAAAACATCATCTCTACAGCAGAGTGTGCCTATAAATAAAAATATCCATCATAAATAAAGACCTGGCACTAAATGATCAGAGGATAGACTAATGTAAAAGTTAATATGAGGCACACAGTCTGAGTGAGGAGCTTCCACAACAGATTTGAAATAAAACAGTCACGACTTTAGTTCATTTGCAAGTAAAGAGCAACTGAGCTACCAGCTGTCGAGCCACCAACACTGAGAGTCTATGAATAAAAATGGCTGCTGTTTCTAAATGGTTCAACCAAAGTCTTAATATCAAAGCCTTGAATTAGAGCTGGTCACACTTTAAGCACACGTTGATCAATTCATTTTAAATTCACTGCGATTCAGCACAACCTGGATGGAGTTTTGACTGAATGGGTAAATGCATGAGGAAGGGGTCTGTTTGAACCATGTTCACAGACACCTGACTGCTGTTTCACACTTAAACTCGTCCTTTAAGTGCCACATGTTGCCCCAGCAGTGCTCTGCTGTGGGAACAAGCCATTCGTACAAATATTATCAAAGCATCAGCACTGGAAATGGAGTCAATATTGGTTATTATATACACAGGCACAATCAGTGGCAGAAAGTATCTTCTAATTAGCCTCACACCTTCACGTAGCTGAAGAGTGGGTTGCATTCAGGGTGAGCAGCGAGCACACAGTGCAGCCACTTAATCCACTGCTTCTCTCTCCATGCAGTCAGGTTAAAGAACGACACATCCAGCTGAGTTTTAATTGTCTGTTCAGGCGTTTGAACGACGTCTATTTTGCCCGTGTCTGAAGCCTGTGGATGTTTCGGAGCTTTGAATGATTCAACACAGTGAAAATAAGATAAGATAAGAGAAGATAATCCTTTATTAGTCCCACAAGTGGGAAATTTGCAGTTATATAACACAATGTTAATATTTGCACAGAGGCAAAATGTCCTCGTTCAGTTTTTGCAAGTCAAGGACAATGCACTTTATTTTGCTTTCACGTCTGCTCTTAGTACCCAGTGCAGATATTTGCAGCAGATTTCTATAAAAGCAGGTGGTGTCACAATGGAAATGCAGACTGTGCTTCGTTGTGCAACAGCTTTTGTGTAGTAATCACGGTAAACAGGTTGTGTTGCACCGTGTTAATGTGAAGGTCATTTACATAAAGTGGGCAACACGGTGTTTGGTTTTCATATGTATCTGTAAAGTATCGTGTGAGCAGATAGAGCTGGAGAAGACACAAGTCGTGACAACGTCAGCCATTAGCGACACTCTGCACTGCAGCCTCAGGATGATTCCTGCAATTAAAAATACAGCAAAATTAAAATCAGACTTTATATATCTGATCATTATTTTAAATTGAAAACTACTAATGCATGAATACAGCATGCCATCCAGCTTCTGTCCGCACACAGAGAAGAAGCTAGAGTCCTTTTAATGCTCTTTTTATCAACACTGTGTGGATAAATAGTAGATTTAAAGAAATGTTCTCTGAATAAAGGCTCAACACTCAAGCAGAGCTCTAAACAAAACATAAAGACCTGAGCGGTAAGTGAGGCATGATCTCTCTCTTTTCCGTCTAACAAAGATGTGGAGGACGAGTTGTGTTTAGTTTTTTCTTTTGACAGCCGTGTGCTTTGAGGCTCCTCTGTAGAAGATTTTGTGACCTTGTCCATCGTGGAGGGAGTCTGCGTGTGTCCCAGCAGGTGTTCCTGCTGATTGGACGGGCCAGGCTAGCCCACTCGCCGGGCCCAGCCAGAGTATCGACGCCCCTTCATGTCGCCTCTCAGCTCTTTCTCTCCGACTTGGTGGCAACACAAGTACAACACCACTGCATGCAGGGGGAGGGAGGGGGGAGGGCAGCCATGGCTGAAGATCTGTTCAAGACAAACGAGAATGTCTGCATGAAATCGCACATGTGAAAAGCAAATGTAGACACGTAGCCTACAAAATTATCCACAGTTAGGGCTCTGTGATGCAGTTGCTATGGCAACCGTGATAGAAATAGACGTGTATCTGCAAGGGAATGAAATGTATTGAACTGTTGTTTAGAAACTGGGAGATTTTACTCCTGTGATTGACAGGTTAAGTGAGTGACTGCACACGCGTGTACACGTTTGTGTGCTAACTGTGTGTGTACACAGTGCATTTCAGACTGGATTTTTGTGATTGGGCTTGTGTAGGTCTTTGTTTATGTGTGTGTGTGTGTTTGCATGTATGACACACTGCAGTACATTAAAAGTGCAGCACCACGGATGGGGGGGCATAGGGCACATCATTATGATGGTGGGAGAGTGTGAGTGGGTCTGCGCTGCACACGCTGGTCCTGTGTGAGAGCAGATAAGCTCAGGCAGACAACATAATAAATTGAACAGGGAAAGGAGACCGTTTGTAGCGCCTCTATTGTTCGTTTTGGCCACGATGACGTCCTGACCACGCTGTGCCAAACGTTAACCAGCAGCTACATATTATTATAATCATTTAAGTGTCTCTTCTTTGTGGAAAAAAACTAAATAGCTGCAGTGTTTGTGCCAGCGGGTCTGTGTTTGAGCACTGAGAGACCACAATCAACTTAACAAGCTTCATCCACTGCACTGCAATCTTCCTCTAATGCATGCAAATGTGTTTGCTCACAATTTGTCTTTTATCTGTTATTGACTTCTTCATTTCACACACAACCTAGCATCACATTTAGCCATGTCTCCTCTCCATATTGCCTTTGTACCCCCGGTGCCTTCATTAAGGCTTCCCTAATTCACTTTCTCTTGAGATGAAATAGGAACAAAGGAGCTGTGGTAAGAAAGAAAGAAAGAAAAAAAAAACCGCTCAGCCCAGACATGCAAAAACGACATTTGCATTATTAGTATAATCTTAGATTGTATAGCATAAAAAGGTTTTTAAAAAAAAATCAATGAAAAAGAAAAAGCTTCAGAGAGGGAGGGGAGATGGAGGGATGTGATGGAGAGAGATGAGGGAGGGGGGTGCAGGAATATGAGTGTGTATGCATTTTCAAGGCGGTCTTTCTGTTGCAAGAGGAAAAAAAAAAACAGTGAGTGTAACAGGGAAACGAGCAGGTCGAGCTGCTGATGAAGGTATGAATGCAGAGTCCTGACGGAGGCTGACGCTCCGGGGATCTTCGTGCGTTAGCGGACAACAATGTGTTTGATTTTAGTTGGAGAAAGGTGGAATCACCTCAGCGGTGTGTGAAAGAGGGAGAGAGGGAGAGAGAGAGGGAGGAGAGGGGGAGCGAGAGGGGAGGGGGCGGGGGTGTATGGACCTCACTGGTTACGGGACCTACAGACTCTGCTCTGCTCTCATCAATTTTTTTTATTTTTTTTTTTATTTTTTTTTATTTGGAGGTGAGGACAAAAGAAAGAAGGGCAAACCGGAGGAAAGGCCCGCGGTCTGAGTGTCGTGACGGGCCCCCCGACTTCGCCGCCGCTGGTCGGGGTTGTCCGGACTCCAGGATAAATACAAAAAAAAAAAAAAACAGGGTGAAGGAAAAAGCGGCGGAGCAGTCGAGCCGAGCCTGGGGGTTTCCTGCCACAAACCAGCCTTTATGCTCTTCGAGGGGCCTTGTGTTGCTCCGTTTTCAGGTATGTTAGCTAGCCTCTCCCCGCTGTTTACCGGAGGAAAATGTCAGAGACGTTTGTGATGCAGCGCTCGCAGCTAGTGGACGTTATTTATGCTAGCTAACCCGTTTACCCACAGCCCCAGTGAAGCTCCGAGAGGGGGGGAAACATCTGCACCTAATCACGTCTCTTTTTGTAGCTTGGCAGCCCTGTGCCTTTAGCCCTGTAACCGTGGCTCCGTGCACCTCCAAACGCTCGTTATGTCACTAACGCGTATTAGCTAGCTTGCTAAGATGCTAACTGCTGGTTGTAGCTTAGCTAGCTCCCAACATATGCAGCTAGCGTGCATATTTGATTTGCAAAGGGTGCTTTTTCAGGCTATCTATAACCTCACACAGCTAAACGAGGCAGCAGAGCAAAGCTAATCGTAATGCGTATACTTTACTGTTGGCTAACCTAGCTACTAATGCTATTGTGCAGAAGCCGGTTTGTGTTGGTGACAACCTGAGACGACAGAGATAACAGCGCTTGTGTCTGATGCTTAGCTGCTAGAACAGCGTTGCGTACATGCTCTCATCAATCAGGCAGCTGTGCAGGTGATTGACTTGCTGACAGTCTGCGTTGAGCCCAGGTTTTCTCAACGCTGCACCGTCTCTGTGTGTGTTGTGCAGGCTGCCGCCTGGTCGTGCACAGTGAGCTGCTGTGATTAATTAGTAATCAGGATATGGGCTAGCAGACAAATGGAGAGCAGTGGTGTGTTTCCAGCTCAGTTTTACACCCTGGTTTTGACCCTTAAATGTGACACCTGGGCACAGACCTGTTTGGTGATGCTGGATTTACAGGACATGACTTACTGCTCCTTACTTACTGCACATAAACGACACTGATTATATGAATAGTTATTGTTAGAAGCTGTGAGGGTTTGTTGCTGTGTGACTCCACGCTGTCACAAACACCATCCAGTGTTGTGTTAGGGTCATTAACAGTTTTACAGTGTATGTGACGAAGGCAATAGAGTCACACATGGCACTTATGGGCACTGACCCCATAAAGGTGCTGTCATCTCTTTAATTATCAGCATAATAATTAAAGCCCCCTAAAACAACTTAAACACACTAGAGTTAATGGTCTTTAGTCTCGTTCTAAAGAGGTGGGAGGAGGACTGTTGCTGTCCTGGCTGGTTTGTTTACATGTGAAGTAGCATTCGTGTCCTTGTCCATGCTGCTTTATTGCTTTAATTACATGCAGGTGCTAAACCCCTTTTCTCATCGCCAACCCTGTTTGTTATCAGTCAGAAGAGACAGCTCAGGCGTGTATTATTAAAGCTTCAGTCATAGTAAGGGCTGTACTTACAGTGCATGTTAAAATAAGAGCGTTGATACGGGGCCAGAAAGCCTTTTAAGTAGTGAAGTAAGGCGTAGGAAAAGGGGAAGTATATGAAACGGCATAGTAATGTCAGCGTTGTTGTTGTCTTAGAGATAACCCTGTGTGATTATTGTGGTAGACTACTAAAGATAAGATGTAATACATGGTCCTTAGAGCTTAGATTTACAGTATTTCTTCTTAATGAAGACAAATTCAGCATTAGAATGAAAATAAATTAGATACACTTAAACAAATGCTCAGTATCTGTTTAATTAATTTTGTTCACACTGGCATTTGTCGTTAACCTGGAATATGTTTAGTATTACTGTGTGACTACATTGCGTTTCTCTTTATTATTCTATGATTACAGCAACAGAGCTTTAGGACAAGGTGTGGTGCATTAATGTTGTGTTTTTGTTTCGCACGCTAACATTTTTGATTCACCTTTTATATTTGCAGAGTGGAAGAAGGCTTGTGGTCAGCAGCTCCTGGAAAATCAACTTATCTGCATGGATGGACGGAAAAGAAACAGAAAAACGGAGCTTGAATTGACTGCACTTGAAATGGAATAAATGGATTACCCTCCTTTTGGGAAATTGTTGCCATGGAACTGGGTAGAATTAAAACGATGGTTGACAGAGAAAAACAAAGGTAAGACGGCTACATGCTGAAGATAGAGGAGCGCAGTGAGAATCTGAACACAGAGTCAACAAAAGAACGACTGCTGAAAAGGGACCAAAGACTTCTACAGTCCAGATGAATGAATGCATGCAGTAGCAAAAAAATATAAAAAAAAGAAAACTGTATTTGAAAAGGAATGACCAAGAAAAATAACGTCTCAGAAAGAATTGCACTCTGCGTCCAAGAGCTGATGAGAACATCGATGGATTGTTTGCCTCTGGGAGTGTTTAGGAAGGGTCTGTGTCCAGACCTCTTGATTCTGTTACTGCAGTTTTCGTCTCACACAGGTGTGAGTTAGACCTCGGCAAACTTACACATGTTGACGAACTGAAGGACTGCTGCGACGGAACACGGTCTCAATGGTTATATTGAGATTTTTTTTCTTTACTCAAGATGCTATTGGATCTTAACTCAGTTTAATCCTAAAATAGCTCTGCTTGCTTGAGCTGTTATTATAGAAGAGCGCATACATGTAAAGACATTTGAGGTTGAGCATCTCGCATGGTGGTGTGTCAGTCGTCTGTGATATCATTGCCTGCTCAGTGCCAAACTGCTTCAGCTTCCTGGGAATGACTGCAAACTTTTAATCTTGTAGTTTTCTTCAGTAGAAACCAGCTTTACAACATATCTTGTTTTGATTTTTTTTTTACTCAAATTTTCAACATCCAGCTCTTAAGTGAACCTTTTTCATTGAACAGTTGTCACATTGAAGAAGATTTTTACCATTTGGCCTTTTCATATATTGATAGAAATCATTGTTTGTTCATCTTCTCTACTGCTACAAAAACTCTGTGACATATATTCCTCTGCTCCAGCTATTTGGTGGATTTCAAAAGCATTTCCTTGTTTTATTGTCAGGCTGTAGACTCTCTCTGTCTCTTTGTCATTTATGGTTACTGCCATAAGCCTTCCAGTTTTTGATGAGAAGCATTCCATGACAGACGCTGGCAGATATTTCCATTTTTAATCCAAACTTGGAAAAAAAAAACAACAATGCAGAATTTTTCTAACAGCCCGGCTCCCACATCTCTCCCCCCTGCGTTCAGTGGGAGAGGTGGAGGGGGACCCCCGTACCCCCCACAGCCAGCAGACGCCCAAATCTCCCCACGGATGACAGATGATTATGCAGGGATGCAACAGCAGAGCCTGCACAGAGGCCATCACCACCCCAGTCAAGCCAGCCACATGCTAGCTTACAGTGCTAGAAACAGAGGAGCAGTGGAGCCACCGCCAACACAGGGTAACATTCACAGTGGCAACGGCAGCAACCCTTACAGGAAGGACGCCATGGATTATTATTTTTCAATGGGTGGGAAAGATAGGCACAGAAGGGGAGGTATGGGTTATGGGGCAGGTTTTGGGTACCCGAATATCGATGGACATTTACCTCACCAGTACCGTCATGCTGGATCTGGCCCTGCACCAACCTCTGGCCTGATGTCTCCATATCCAGTAGACTATGGCTCCAGTGTTGGTGCGGGTGCTGGTGCTGGCGCTGGAGCATTTTCTCCTTCTCATCAGTACAATATGAGTCAGAACCCTGCAATGCAGTCAGTGCCAGGTTCTCAGATGCAGCATCGCCAGCATGGGCAAACCTTCCCAACTGTCCACCACGGACAGCAGCATAGGAGCTATCCGCACTCTGGGCACAGAATGACCCCTCAGTACCCTCACTATTCCCCACAGGGTGGAGCATCCACGGGGTCATCAGGAATGTACAGTCCCCCACCGCAGAGATATCTCGACGGGGCTGCTGGCACTGTGTTTGATCCCAAAGTCAACAGTGTCAACTCCAGTTCAAACTCAGTCTCCAGTTCAGTTCCTGCTAATAATGTGGGGCCAATAGAGAATGTTCAGCAGACTTACCATGCTTCAAATTATCCTGGATATTCCCCACAGACACATTCACTCCACAAGCAAGCCACACTACAGCACCGCAACTCACAGCACAATTTAGGGGTAGGTTATGACAACTCTCTCAAGATGCAACACCAGGGCCCATCTGTATACGCTAAGCATCATCAAGCCTCCACTCCCAGTATACCTCAAGCAGCAGCATCTCAAGAAATAGCCAAATCCCCAATGCATCCCAGTGCTCAACAGCCCCAAATTAACCAAAACTTTAGCCCAATATCCAACCCTTCTCCAGTTGCCTCTGCAGTGCATTCCCCCAGCTGTAGCTCCTCTCCTTCTCCTTTGATGGGTGTCTCAGAGGCACATGGAAACCCCTCAGGTCATGGTCCCTCACATCCTCCTACATCCAACCCCCGTAGCAGCCACGGTCATGGCAGGTTACTGCAGACTATGCCTCAGTTAAGTCCCACACCTAACTCAAATAGCAGCATCAGTAGTTGTGGTAGCAGTGGAAGCCATAAAGCTCACAGCATGAGTGCAGTTGGAGGAAGCAGTCTACCTCCAACAGGTCGCAGCAAAATGAGTCTAGGTGCAGGAATTGGATCAAGAGATGAAGGCTCCTCTGTTTATTCAACTTCTCTGCTTGATAAAATGCAGGATGCTGGCCTGAATAGTCTTAATGCCTTGAGCTCACAAGTAGCCAATTTACCAAACACAATTCAGCACATGCTCCTCACTGACACAGTGCTGTCACAGAAGAAGAAAGATAGTGGGCAGATGCAACAGACAACACACGGCATGCTCCCATCGCAACCGAGGAGTCGAAATGCAAGTGCAGCCTCAAGTACTAGCACAGTCAAAGATGGAAGTGCAGTGGGGATTGGAGATGGTGCTAGCTTAGATGCTGGTGCTGATGAAGACTCCTCATTGATGTCAGTCGGAGGGTCATCTGGGACCAAGTTGGAGAGAGAGGAGCAGTTTTCTGAGGGGGAACATGGGAGAGTAAGGCAGATGAGTGGTGCAAGCAGTGGATCAGAACCAACTAGCTATCACAATCCACCCCAGAGTCAAACCCAGCCACAGGCTGGACAAGAATCAAATGTTAAAGCCATTGGCTCTGATTCAAAAGAACCAAGTTTTTCAGAAACTAAAGCAAATGAAGCTCACATTCCTTCATCGTCATTATCTCCATCTGCTGGATGTCAGTCGTCAGAGACTGGGCCAACTTCACATACAACACCTCCAGTTTCCTCGCCCCCTTCATCCACTCCCTCAAGTATTCCTACTCCCCAGCCAAACTGTGTATCAGAGCCCAGTGTAACATATAATGACCACAGAGGTGGCCACAGGAAGACGACAGAAATTAAAAATGAAGTCATTAAAAATGAAAGTGAAGGCACAGTTGAGAACACAGAGAAAGGCAGCAGCCAAATTCAACAAGATGGTGAAGTCAATACGCAAAATGGGCAGGACAAAGAAAATAGATTGCATGCTGCATCCAGATTACACAAAAATGAGAGGGAAGAAAAGCACTCATCTGAGGAACAGCAAAGTGCCAGTAGTGTTGGGGTGATCGTTTCAGCGCGGTCTGACGGAAGGCATGCGGAAAAAAGCAAGCATCCCCAAGACAACAGTATAGAAGACAAACAGTCACACTCTTACCTAAGAGAGTCAAGCAGTCATAATGGAGATGAAGGTGTAGATTTGACTCTCTACTCCTCCCTTCACCAGAAATCAAATTTTGGACGACCTCAAAATCCTCCCCAATCTGGACCACATAAATATGGCTACCCAGAATCAACATATGGATCAGATTTGTCAATGAAGAACAGAGGGAGAGCTGGCCCAACTGGTGTAATGGAATTAAATTCCAGATATTTAGGCTACCAGCAGTCACAAACTGGTTATGGCCCCTTGCATCCAAAAGATGCTGGTTCTTTAGCAGAGGCTTTAGTGAAGAGGGGAGGAGGAGGAGGAGCAGGAGCTAAAGGTCATGAAGAAAATTCACAAGTGCAGCAGTTTCCAAGCCTTTTACAAGAAGTTCTTCAAGGTTACAATGTCGATAGACGTTATGGCAGACAAGAACAGGCATTTCCTCCCCATCTTCAAGCTCAGCAACAGTTTCAAACCAGGCACCCATATGGCATGTCTGAAAATATGAGGAACCAAAGTGCAGTAACTGAGGTTTCAGCTCATTCTGCCCAAATAGGCAGCTCTGGAAAGCTACCACATCCAAACAAGAGGCATGGAAATGAGCCTGATTTCACCACTGAGCCTCAGTCTTCAGTGAAGTCAGAAGTGTCCAATACTAAGATTTTACAAAATGCTGAAAAAAGTGATGGGGTGGGTGTGTCGCAGAGTCGAGTACCACAGTCTACAGACTCCCAGCAGCCCCCACCAAAACATATAAATTTAGCAGACTATTCTCTACCACAGAGAAAAACGTTATCTAGTGTCTCCACTTCATCCTCCACTGTGCAGGAGCTGCTTTTGCAAGAGCCTGGGCCGCTAACCGGAAGCACTGGTCAAACCGAGCCTCAAAAATCATCAGGCTCCATATTAGCCCCATCAGAGCGGCGCTCTGTCATCTGTGATGTGTCGCCAAACCGACGCAGCACACCAGAGAGGGACAGGGAAAGTGACAGAGAGAGAGAGCGGGAGAAAAGTCAGAGTGGAGCCTCTGTGATTCAACAGCCATTTTCCTCTCCACCAGCAGCCAATGATCTGAGTAAAAAGGATACTGGGGAGAAACAAGTGATGAAAATGGAAATGGCATCAAAAGAGACTGGCCCAGACTCTGCAAATTTACAAACTGATCATCATGGCAGTGGTGGAGCTAATGAG
Organism: Ctenopoma multispine; assembly: GCA_034779795.1. Classification (NCBI taxonomy): domain Eukaryota; kingdom Metazoa; phylum Chordata; class Actinopteri; order Anabantiformes; family Anabantidae; genus Ctenopoma; species Ctenopoma multispine. The sequence goes on from JAUYWH010000026.1 coordinate 18,852,071, forward strand.
GCTGATGTAGAGTATCATTCCAAGTCTGTTCATTCATCTGTAGTAAGGAATGCTGACCCCTATAGGCGAGGTAGTGTTGATATTTCCCCCTTGCCTTCTCATCCTATGAGCACTAATCCATTATCTTCACCCCCAAGGCATCAGTCCTATCTTCATGGTGTTGATTTAACAACTGGCAGTGGCAGCAGTTTTCCAGGATATAGATATGGAGATTCAAGAGATGGCAATATAATGCCACGTAGCAACCCCCATTTTCCCTCCCACCATCCATACCACAACTTATCCCCACAGACTCAAGCCACAAATAAACTGCAAATGTATTCACACCCTCGTGGCCCCCCTCATCACCCCCATGACATAGGTGACTGGGTAAAAGCAATGAACAGGCCATCTAAGGAGTTGATGATGCAGCCTGGTTCTTCTCCAGGAAGACACAAGGGCAGCCAGTCAGAGCAGAGACAGAGGATAATCTCCCAAACTGATATGTCGGGTGAACAACATCCAACTAAACCTTCGATCCATCATCAAAGCTCTTATTTTGATATGAAGATGTGGGAGTCGACACATGCTGGAAGGGAAGGCGCTAGAATGATAGAGGGAGACTCCTACTACAGAACACAGCCCCATCCTCCAGCTCCTCCTCCTGCTTCAGTAGCATCACACTGTCCTGTTCCACCACATTTGACACATGGACAAAATGCTGTTGACCCTGAGGTCTCCAGAGGAGCCCCAGAAGAAGTCAAACATCCCTGCCCACCTCCTCCAGCCAGCTCCTCTAAGCCTCCTGCTGACATGAAATTCACCCAGCCACAGGTGCAGCGTCAGAATAAAGCTGGGGCTTCGGGAGACACAAATCCACTAATAATGAGAAGGAGAGTTCGTTCTTTTATCTCTCCTATTCCTGCCAAAAGGCAACTCCAGGATGCGTCTCAGCAGAGGGCTGCCACAAATTCACATCACTCCCCTGCAGCTCAGTCTGAGTCTAGCCATCACAACGAAGATGACTCATCTAGTTCAGATATCCCATGTCCCAGGCTCTGTTCCCCTCTGCCCGGCGAGAACACCTATTCACAACCTATATCTCCATCAAGTGCTAATACCAAGGTTTTGCCTTCCAGGAAAGGGCGAGGTTTGAAGCTGGAGGCAATAGTGCAGAAAATCACGCCAAATATTAAAAAGCCAGCAGGCCACACTGATGATGAGTCAAATCATTACCCAGGCTTCTCTCACTCTGAAATACCACCCTTTAATGATTCACAGGACCAAGACTTAGCACATTTCCCCAGGGTTGCAGGAGGGGATGATAGTTACATGGATGAAAGCCACTCATTAAATGACATGATTCCCTTCAGAGGAGTTGATGAGACTGGGCCTTTACCTCCATCTGCGTTCCCATGTGATCCCCACCAGGCGTCCCAAGCTATGAAACAACAAGACTTTGACTTTGGATTAGGGGCCGCTGTGGCGTCAGCATCTGGGGACAAGGAGGACTTTGCTTTACTCGGACCTTTACCACCCCCCCCACCTCTTCCTCGCCCAGTTCAGGGTTCGCCACCTCCATCCTCATCTGCCCTGTCAGACATTCAGCATTTCACTAACACTTACCAGCAGCTAGAGACAAGACGAGGAGAGCAGTCAGCTGCTAACCTTCTTCGACAGAAACTTCAAGAATCTGGCATGGGATTTGATGATTATCCTGGCAGTGATTACTATGGAACCACCCCTCCCCACCACAGTCAGACTCAAGGCCACATGCTCAACAGACATCAGATTTCCTCTGGTAGGTCCAGTCTGTCGCCACAAGATTCTAAGCCGCTGGACAGTATCGTGCCCAAAGGCTATTTCCCATCTGGCAAGAAGAAGGGCAGGCCTGTAGGGAGCGTCAATAAACAAAAACGGGTCCAGAACCAAGCCCAAACACCGACGCAGGCCCAGCCTCAGTCTCAGTCTCAGTCTCAGTCTCAAACTCAAACACAGAACCTAACACTGAGTGCTCCTCCGGCTCCACCCACTCCAACTATAGCTGCTGCCACAGCTCCACAGGCAGTGCAGGCTACCAGCAGCACACCAGCCGCTGCAGCACCGCCTCTGACAGACAGTAATATCACTCCCCCATTGGCCCCACCCATTTTAACCCAGGTAGTGAAGGTGGATATTGAGAGTGAGGACACACAGCCGGAGATTGAGGTCAAACCTGTGCGACGCAGACGCAGAGGTGTCAAAGATGAAGATGTGACATCGTACGAAAGCGGACAACAGAGAAGGCGAAGAAGAGGGGCGGCAGCCGCGACACCACCAGTGGCCAAAGACGACCCGGATACACCTTTAGTGGCAGGAGGGAGTCTCGGTGCAAATAGAGTATGCATGGACCCAAATAGAAAGGGCCTGTTTGTTCCACACATACATGTTGAGAAAAAAATACCAGAGATTGGAGCAGTGTGTACCATTGTAAACGCTGAGGAGGACAAGATGAAAGGAGAGCGTAGTGCGGTCGGCGGGAAAGCAGGCGGCAATGGAATTGATTCTCTCCTGACCTCAGCTCTTTCCTCCCAGTTATCTAGGAGAGACAGAGAATCAGAAAAAAGGGAGACGGAGGAGGTGGAAACTACACTACAGTCAGGAAAAGCACTTCCTTCATCTGGCTATGTTGTTTCAGGCCCTGTGATTACGGAGACAAAGCACTCTGGCCGTCTGCTTTGCTGCCTGTGTCAGAAATGGGCAAATTACAAACACCTTGGAGATCTCTATGGGCCTTACTATCCAGCTGATTACGCTGCAAAACTCCCCAAGAACCAGCCACAGGTCAGACAATGTCAGGCAACCACAGGCGCAAACAAAACAGGACCAAATTCAGACACAAGCTCAAGCATTATCCAAGACTCACAAACACAAGATGCTCAGTTTAGCAAACCCTCAACCGAGAGTGACTATGGCATCAGCCTCGAATCAAACCCAACATCTTGTACCGCTACTGTCAGAACTGCTTCCCCAAATGGTAGAGAGGAAATGATGATGCATGCTGCTGGCGAGCTCAGTAAGACCGTCTCCTCTTCCTCCGCCTCCACCACCACCACCACCACGACCAGTAAAACAACATCTCTAACTTGGGACGTGAATATTGATATCCGACCTATCCCTGAGCTTAAGAGGGAGCCAGACCTTGAGATTGATCAGCAGCAGGCACAAAAGCAGCTTCAGCAGCTTCAGCAGCCGACAGACGAAGCTCAACAACGACCTCAACACAGAAAACTCACCTCACATCCCCGCTTTAAGAGGAGGCATAAATCTAGTGAGGATTCCCCCAGAATGGTGCCTTCCAACAGTAAGGCGTCCCTGCCCTTCCAGCCCCCTCCTCCAGCCTTGGACTCCCTGGGACCCTTGGCACAGCTCGCCCAGTTGCCACAGATGCCCATGGACCCAGAGGAGCTGTGGGTCCATGAAGGCTGTATAGTGTGGACCAGTGGAGTGTATCTTGTCAATGGGAGACTGTATGGCCTGCAGGAAGCACTAGATGGTGCCAGAGAAACGGTGTGTATCTTCTGTATCTGTTTGACCTGATTTTGTTTGGCATAGTTCAGGTTTATAACTTGTTGTTTTTGTAACTCAGGACGGTTGGTGAGAAACAGACACGTCAGTGCTTCATATGTTATGGTATATGCTATGAAATTACACACAGCAGTGTGGTCTACAGTATTTCAGTAGTAGTTTTATCAGTATTGATTTTTATCATTTTGCTGGCCGCTTAACCTTTCTCCACTGTCTAGTACCATTTTAAGATGTATTGATTTGTTATTTCCCTTTCTGTCTCTGCGTAGTGCTGCTCATACTGTGAGATGGTTGGCTCAACACTGGGCTGCTACAGTAAAGGCTGTACACTTAGCTATCACTACCTGTGTGCCGTCGAAGCAGGTGAGTGGACGCCTTAAATAGAGGCTCACTGTAAACGGTGAGCTGACGTAAAACACAAATATTGTTTTTACCGTGACTCTGAACAGCGTGGATATTTTCTGTCCCTCTTCCAGATTGCTCTCTGAACGAAGACAACTTCTCACTGCGGTGTCCGAAGCACAAGGTAAAGAAGGAGAGGTTGGTTTTCCTACTGTTCTTGTGAAATTATGCTTTGTGTAATTCAGTGAAAATCCTTTTCTGTTTAACAGTTTTTTTCCTACCACCCAATCTCAGAGAGAGGTGGTACGCATTTTTTCTTTAAGTCTCTAACTCTAACCCTATCTCTCTCTCTCTTTCTCTCTCCCTCGTATCTCTTTTATTCTTTCAGTTTACCCAGAGCATCCGGCCAGCCAAGTCAGTGTACCTGGAGCAGTCTGAAAGAGGCTGAGACAAACGGAGAGGAAGTGGAGATACCGGAGTCTGGGAGCTGTAAGTTTACAATCAGTTATGTGGGCGGGCGACATGGCCTCAAAATTATATCAAGCTATTTCAAGGAAAAATGAGATTATGCAATTTATGATGATGTTGAAAAATAATGAACTGCACCATGTTTTATCAGTGATGGCAGTTTGCAACAAAACAAAAAGCACTTTCCATCCTTTTCTTTTCTGGTTAGCTGCTGTCCTTGACTGCGTTTACATGCAATTAAGTTTCTACCGACTAAATTGTTGCCAGAGGCTGACATGATGCTCTTGCAGGCTTGCGTTGTTGTGGTGCACGCTATGATAATAATGGGGTAACGATGTGGCACACCTCTAATCAGTTGTATGTTTTTGAGCAGTTTTGAGTCCAGACTAAAATTTAAACTGCACAGATTTGAAAATGCAAGAATGCATCCATATGGCATCATATAAACCTGATACAATATCCCTAATTGGATGCCAGCATGTAACGTAATGCTGTTTTACAGCTGATGTGAATTAAAAAAAATAGTTTCTCTAATGAACTTTTAGTAAATGGACAGAAATTTGGTGCCTCTGGGCTTTTCTGTTCTGACAGTTGCATTTCAAGCAGCAGTGCAGCACTCTGTGTTGGCTGATTGTTGGACTCCTGTTGAGGGAAAATCGTCATGCTCTCACCCTCCTCCTCACCTAAGAGGCTGTACTCCTGCCTGTCACTGCATCGCCCTCGCTTTCAATCTAGCCTGTGCTCATGGAAACGAAAGACATATCACCACACCGTGACTGGGACTTCATGATGCATGTAGAACAAAGCTCTAAGAGTTTAGTTCTTAACATAAGGCGCTAGGTCAGTTCTAATGTTGACTGAGAGTCAGAGGTGAGACCAGAACTAGAAAGATGAGTTGTCTGTGGCTTTATGGCTTTTATATTGTCTGTTGCTGTGAGTTGTTTTGTTGTGCGCACTGGAGACAGAACAAGTTTCATCCTCTATTTATTTCTATCAAAGTAAGACAACAGCAGAGTGCTGCCGGTATATTCTTGACTATAACCAATCACACAGCAGTAAGTGAGTTTTGTCTGGTAACAGCTGTTTGATTGGAAGTTTTCATATTCCCTGACTTAGAAAGAAACGAGAAATCTGGATGCATGCCTTAGCTTGCGGATACATATTATGGCATCTGTCAGATAATAAGAAAAGGAGTGTCCTTGGACACATGGTTATCTGTCACAATTTACGAAAACTGCTGGGAGTGAAAGTTGCATGGACATTGGTAAAAATGCTCACCTCTGTTATTTGTGTTTCCTTTTCTAGGTTAGTTTGGACAACAGAACCCTGAGAGACTCGTTTGTGTAGCAGCCCAACATGTGAAGGGACGGGAGTGGCATCTGTGACGAGAACAACAGGGAATGTACAATTTCTCCACAGGAAATCAGCATTATTTACATTTACAATGGAGAAAAGAAACCTTTTTTTCTAAGAGAATTATTGCTCTTTACTTAAAAGCAGAAAAAGGAAAAAAACATGGACTTGCAACATAAAGGAACGGCGCTACAAGAAAAAAAAACTACAACGATTAAAGTGGATTAAAGAGAGACGGAGGAACTAAAGGAACTTTTCCGTAAAGAACTAAAAGAACGAACTTCCTCTCTAGGCTTACTTTGATTTTCCTCAGACACCTTCAAAGTATTAAACTCTTGTATCATCATCTGTATTATCATTTCTTTTCTTTCTTTCTTTTTGTTTACTTTGAAAAGGCATATTGGGAGCAAGTCTGGTGTCAAACCCAGAAAAGAGAAGGAGAGAGTTGTGTATCCTCTCATTAGTAGCCTTTTATTTTATTAGGATGATCAGTTATTATTTTAGTCATTATTATTTTGTATCCTCAACAGTATTTACTCATTAATGAAATGGATGTATCTCACGTTATGTTCAGTTAATACATGAATTGGTATTTTGTTATTATTATTTTTTTCATTCCTGGAGAGGGAGGAACCAGAGTGATGTTGTCTGGAATGTCAGGGTCGAGTTTGCCACAAAGACATTATTGCCTTGGAGAACGGACATCTGTTGCCTTTCAAAAAGTCACGTCGGTTGTATGAGTTAGGAGTGAGTGTGCGTGCAAAGCTGAAAAATTGCCGATATCTGGGTCTTTGATTCCATTTTGGTCCGTTTGAAAAGTGTTCTTATTTTTCATCCCTGGGGTTTTTACGGTACAGATAGTATTCATGAAAAATCAGATGGACACTGTCTTATTTTTCAAGTGCAAAAAGCTCGTAACGTGCAGAGAAGAGACGGACGGAGCCCTGCAACAAGACGAGATAACACTATGGACTAACGCGCATCTGCCTTCTTTAATCGTTCCAACCGGAGGTAGATGATGGACTGGACGCTGAAGAGTTTTCATTGGTGAAGAACTGTGTACTGGGTGCACATAAGAAGTTACATTTGACTGACGGGTGTCAGTCCCACGGACAGTGATGGGGCGTTTTTTGTTTAGTTTTTTGGGGAGAAAGACTGGGTGTCATGAGGAGTAAGCAGAACCAAGTACTTTCGAATGGTTTCATTCTGAAGTGACAAAGCAGCGATTTGATCGGGAGATGCTAAATCCATTCAAAAGAAGCATTGCCATAAAATTTAAAAGTGAGTCGTACATGGTGTTGTCTTTACCATTTTTTATTGTTATTCTTGTAAAAAAAAATCAAGCTGAGAAGACAGTTACACTATCAAAACCATTCTGTATTAGAAACCTGTCAATATGTATATGAATTATGAATACACTTAAAAAAGCTTCATGTGCGTTCCTCTTCTTATTCCTGTAGTGTCTCTTTCAGTTTCGTGTCACAGTTGTGCACTGGTTTCAGTCTATTTCAGTTACACGCACACACGCTGCTTCTCCTCGTTCTTTCTTCTTCCTGTCTTTTCAGTTTGAAGGGAATGCACAGCCCCGTTCTGACTTTTTCCAGACTCGCCTTTAGAAGACGGGGCTCTGAATTCCTTCTCTTGAGTCTGCACGCCGCCGTTAACAGGTCAAGGATTCGGTGTTTCTGTGTGCGTTCTGTTTCACACGGTGAAGAGTTTGACTGAAAGTACCTACAGCAGCCTCAGTATCTTTAAAACTGAAAAGTCTGAAATAGAAAGGTTCAAAAATACACTGAAATGCACCAGGTGTGAACAATGAACGTGGATTCTTAACGCTTGAAACACGATAGTTCATTTAAATATTTATTTTTATAATGAAACTGCGCCTGTTGCTTCAGCAAGAAATTGAAAATGAGCTGAAAGTGTTGGATACGTGACCAAACTAACAAGGTTTTTGTAACTTACAAATTTAATTTACTTAATTGTGTTAAATTCCAGTTTTGAACAAAGTCAAGGTGGTGATGATGGGTATTGGAGACCTGTTAGAGGTGAAACGCTGGGACCACTGGTTCGTCCTCTGGCAGCAGCATAAATTCAGTCAAGTAATTACAGTTATTAAATAACCCACCCTGAGAGCTCCGACTTGTAGAGTCACTATCTAAACAGTAATAGCAGCAAATTGGCGCAGACACACACACACACACACACACATATGGCCTGCAAAGTGATGCTGTTGCTGTAATGTGTTTCTGCCGTATTTATTCGTCGTTTCAAGGTCATGTTGATTTTCACATCAAAACAGTCGGTGCTGGATGCTTTTACAGGCTGGAAAGCGTTTGAAGAGGGGGCAGATAAGGGGAGGGGAGATGAATGAAATAGATCAAAATGAGTCTAGGAATCAGAAATGAAAACAGATGGAACAGAATCGTCTGTTCTGGATTTATATGGATGGATTAAAGAAGGGTGTGTGTGTGTGTGTGTGTGATATGCTCACAGTTGTGTCTGACTGCTGGGGTTGGATCATAAAGACTGACAGTCACACAGCTCGCAGAGGTCAGTGTGACGGCCGAAGTCCTCCATCACTCTTCTCTATCTGACGAGGAGGGAGCACAGATGGGTGGAGGGGCAGGATGTTTCTTTCACCGTACTCCATGAGGAAACTGAGGACAAAGTAAGAAAAGGAGACTGAAGGAGGTGAGTGCTTTTTTTTTAAATTCTCTGTTCAGCATTAATTCACCGGTTGACGTCACCAGCTTAGAGGTTTTGGGTTCAGAGGTTCCATGGCGACAGCAATTTTCACCTATTTGCCTCCGATTTAGCCGTCTGTCTTTGCTCCCAATTACCAGCACTGTGCTGATTTCCTGTCACAGTCTTTTCTGTTCTTTAAATGTGATCAGTCATGTAAAACCGCTGGCTCCCCCGCACTTCCTCTTTCAAACACCTCACTAATCATCTCAGTCGATTGGGCAGAGCTGCTTCTCCTTGGAAACCGGTAACACGCTTGTGGTATTTTTAGTGACACACTAGAGTGGAGGGTTACCTGGAGTCATGGAGATTAACAAAAGCTTTAGCTATTTGTTCACTTACACAGACGTTTAACGTGCAGTTTGAGTAATGAGCCCATGAGTCTTTACACGCTGCTATTTTGCACATTTGACCACGTCTCCCTCCTCCACCAGCCCAAGTCGTCCTCTGACCCCAACATGATGGCCTTCCTGCAGCAGATGCGCTCCCCTCGACTCTCCTTCATCCAGACGCTCGCGTCTCTCTTCCTGGGCGGCGTGGCCCTCATGTCCTCCTACTGGTGCGTGGGCAAACAGAAGGTGCCCAAGCCGCTCTGTTCCCCCACCAAGCACAGCAACTGCATCCCCGTCCCCGGAGTGTCCAACTCCTCCAGCATCCAGTTCTCCTGGGAGACGGGGGACGACCGCTTCGTCTTCCCCAGGTTTCACACTGGCCTCTTCGTCACCTGTGAGGAGAACATCTACACAGATGCCTGGGGTGAGAGCTGACGAACGTACACAGAAAGATGAAAATGTGAAAACAAAGTGCAGTCAGCCGGAGATAAGATTCCCTCACTGACCACAGAGGAAGGTTAGGGGATGAAGTTGCTCAGTTTCTTTTCCAAGAAAACGTGATTAGTGATCTTGGCCAGGATTAATCAAGTAGGGGGAAATTAATTAATGACAGGACATTGTTAACTTAAGCATGTGACCATGTTTGCAGTATACAACCAGTATCATACTGCATTATAGGGGATTTCATGAGCTGGTCATCTGTGCTGATCAGGCTTTGCGTGCGTGCGCGTGTGTGTGTGTGTGTGTGTGTGTGTGTGTGTGTGTGTGTGGTAGAGGATTTTCCCAAGGTGAGACGAAGATGCACAAATAAACAGGAAATGAACAAACTGTATTAAAACTGTGGCACTAGTGTGACACGTGGTAAAATGGGTCACGGAAAGAGAGGAAATCCAAGGTGACAAAATGAATTGAGGTCTCAGGTGTGTTATTTTGTATGTGTGTGTGTGTGTGTGTTTGATGCTCGACCCTAAAGAGGATTATTATCAGTGTGCGCGCCGCTCGCAGAGATTTGGACTCCGGCAGCATGACTCAATTATGGATTAGAAACCCAGAGAGAGTAAGAAAGGTTAACAGGATTCACAAACATTCAGTCGTCTCGTTTGCAGCTGATTTTAAGGAGAGAGTCTGACGGATGCTGAAGTTCAGCCAAAGTCTCAGCTGAATTATGTGATCAATTATATAAACCAGTGAGCGTTTTGTAATTAACAGTGGATCATGTGTTCATCTGTGAAATGAAGCAGAGAGTCTCAGTCATCCAGGTCATGATTATCCTGAAGACGCAGCTCAGTGGCAGCTGGACTTTAACAGAAGTGTAAGTACACAACAAATACTCCACTACGAGCAGACTACAGAAGTAAAAGTACTTCTTTAAGAAAACAGTGTATTTTAAACTGTGTAGAATTTGATTCTGGTGAAAAAATCAATGTAGAAATTTAGTCCAGATTTGTTGGCAAATTGTCAAAGGTAAAAATTCAGACTGAAGTGAGATGTTACCTACAGACTGTGGAAAAAAACAGCAGCAGGTAAAGGTGAAGCTTCTATAAAGACAGGAGGTTAATTTATAAATGATTTTTATAAGAATCTAATCCTGCAAAAAGGAACTAGTAACTAATGTGGAGTAAAAGATTTGCAGTTGAGTAAAAGTAAAAGTAACATAAAATGGAAATACTCCGGTAAAGTAAAAGTGTTGAACCTCTGTAAAGTTGTTAGGCTGTTAGCTCCTTCGGGGTCACTGAGGTCACATGTGGGTTGTTGTCACACAAGTCAAAGTGTGAATGTCTGTCGTCCAGGTGAGTCTCGCTTGTTGAGACGTCTGACTACTCATCCTTCATAGCTTCTTCAGTCTGCGGGAACAGATTTATCCTCCAGGTTGGTTTCACCTCACTGCCCTGAAGAGTCTCGTTAAGTGAAACAATGACTGGGAAGAGATGGGAATATAAACTGCACCGTATGATGGTGATTCACTGGACTGTGACTGTGTCCCTTGTCCTTTCAAATGGTTATAACCTATTTCAGTGGTGTTTCTGCTGCCCTCTAATGGCCAAACATGTAGCTCCTGCAGCTTTAACAGTCACTCACTGATATTGTGAGCGGTATATTTATGAATGGTGTAATGTTTGTCTGGAATAATTTGTCAGCGCTTTGTATGTGCCAGAGGAAAAAGTCATTTGCATAAAAGACACGCAAAGCTTTTGGCTGCATTATAATAATGTATTTAGTACTTGGCCCAGAGCTCAGTGCACTTTAACTCAATAAAACACAAGGAAATAGACAAAACAAAGAGCAAAGAAAGAAAACCAGTCCCGCAGCACAGGCAGAGCATCGACGTCATGTTCTGAAAAGACATTTTTAGATATTATTTTACAAAAAGAGGCAGAAATGTAGGAAATGAGGGAGACGCGTGTGTGTTTTTCTAAATGGTTAAGTTGGTGAAAATGTTTTCCTGTCTGCATCTGTTTCTTTAAGTCGCAGCGTGTGGAGCGTTCAGGGCCACCGTCATTTAGAGCCACTCTGATTATTGCAGCTGCCATGTAAACACATTGGTAAACAAGCCGCAAAGAAGCTTAACCAGCTGCAGGGACTGGTTGTTCCTGGGGTTTTTTAATGCCATTTAAAACGCAGTTATGGGGGAAAAACACAATTTGGGGGTGAAAACAAAATACTTTAATGTTCAAAGCAATAAACGAAATGGTAAAAATCTCCAAAATAAAGAACAACACAGAGCAGCAAGAGTTTTCCTGTAGATGCCATCCTCCCAGATTTATACTGAACAAATCTGATAATCTCCCATCAGGTTACTGCAGGTCACGTCGACACGGTTACCTCCGTCTGCCTCACACTGCAGTTTTCATTTAAACGTACAGTATATGTACATGTTGGGAGGTGGTACAGCTCAGGTGGTTCCTAAAAGCTTCTAACCACGTTTGTCTTCTGTCCTTAGAGGAGAAGTGTCGCGGTTTTTACACGTTGACTCCAGCAGATGAAAAAGGTAACCACCGCTCTCTCCTGCGTTATGGTGCCGCTGTGTTCACCTGTCTGTGTTATCATCAGCCTCTTCTCCTCCTCCCCCTGCAGCAATGATGTGGCTGTCGCTGTCACTGGAGCTCATGTACGTGGGTCTGCTGCTGGTCAGCTGCACACTGCTGTCTGTGCAGCTGTGTCTCGGTGCCTGGTTCCCCTCCACTCAGCGCTGGGGCCTGCTGCTCAACGCCTTCGCTGCAGTCTTCACAGTCCTCGGAGGTACAGAGGTTTCTTACCTGCAGATTTGTGAATCGGAATGACTTTGATAACCGCTCGGCCGGTTTGCTCTGTGCTCTCAGGTCTGCTCGGGATGGTGGGTCACATGATGTTCATGCAGGTGTTTCAGACCACTGCCTCAATGGGACCAGAAGACTTCAAGCCTCACAGCTATGGCTACTCGTGGGCGTTCTAGTGAGTTCACTGAGCACTCTACACTTAAATCACACACACCTCAATACTACTCTATGTCTATCTTAAAATCCTGTACACAAGTATTATAAGCCAAACGTACTTCAGATCTCATATCAGACAGTTCTCCAGTAACATTCTGTATTGCTGTAGATTAAGCCCCCTGGCAGCACATGGAGGATGAGCGCTGTCACACGGGATGATTAATACAGTTCCAGTGACTTTACTGCTAACTTCAAACAATCCAAACAAACAGATAAAAGAAAATCTCTCTTAAAATCTCTGTATAACATCAACATCAACCTGACACATGACCAGCCTTCGCAGAACAACTTTTCTTGCACAGCATCTTTGTGTTTTGCTTAAATAAAAGTTGTCTGTCAGTTATTTAAAGGACTCGATAAACCTGCCGACTTAGTCGTTTGTATGAGATGATCTTTAAGAGCGGACGGAGAACACAGGCCTGCAGGGGAACCAGTCGATTCTGTGGTCATGTCTGTTCACTGTCCTGCAGGTTAAAAGCTCTAAAATCTAACACGGAGGCATCCTGCTTCTCCTGCTGGTTCTACAGGTGACCTGCAAGAGGTCCAAAATGGGATCTGTGTTGATTAAGTAATATGTGCTGTCTAATTCATTCCTCTAATGATTTATATAGTTATACGTCAGAAGTGTCAAATGTTGCTTCTGTGTTGTGCCTGTAAAACACTGAACATCTTTCATATTCTGCTGAGTTTTCACTTTAATTTACTTCCACTTCTTTTGGAAATCTTAATGTTCACCTGCGACGTTTTACTGAATTCAGTTTAATTTATTAGCGTTTTATTGGTTTATACCTTTGCGACTTTATTACGCTGTCAACACGTGGATTTAACAGGCGCATTCATTAGTAGGTAGTTTAAAAGAACTTTAGTTAGAAAAGGAATGTTTGGGAGGGGCGACTTGACTTAAAAGAAACACCCCCTCCCTGTGTGTCCCCCGTGTCTCCCTCAGTGTGGCCTGGTTCGCCTTCACTGTCTGCATGTCTGCCGGCGTCTCCACGCTCAACAACTACACCGAGAAGGTCCTGATGGTGGGACCCAGGCGCAGCTCCGGCCTCAACCCCTGCAGCTTCAACTGGTTCCTGCCGCCAGCTCCTTACTACACCCCTCCCAACCCCACCATGCCCCTGGCCTGTCCCCCGTCTCCACCCAGGATCTCCCACCTGTCTCCGTACTATGAGACCCCATCAGGGGCGTTACCTGCCTCCGCTCCGAGACTCACGCACTCCCACTCTTTTCCTCTCACCCACTCTGACTCCTTCCCCCCTCCACCTTCTCATCCGGCACCTGCATCACCATTCCACCGCCTTTCCCTCCCTTCTCCGTGTCCGTCACCTCCTCCGTCCGTCTCCGTCCACACCGTACGGGGACACCAGGAGAACGGCTATGAGCCAGAGGAGGACTACAGCCCACTTTGAGCTGTTAATCCAGACTGAAGTGTTCTACAGGACCTGCAGGACTACAAGACCTGCATCCATCAGTACAGTTTTACACTTGTTATGGTTTCACTGTGACTCTCACTGTTCTAATAAAGAAAGGAAATGAAATGCACAGGAGCCCTCAGGATGATCCAGACTGTCACTTTCTCTAAACTGAACTGAGTACAGTATAAGTACTTGCATAAGAACATGTAGTATCATTGTCATTACCACTGTATATATGTAATATGTTGATATTAACCTACAGGCGACTAATCCAAAAGAACCTCATCATTTAAAAAAAGAAGCCAAAGCCAAACGATGAGGCTGAAGTTCAGAGTTAACTTTCTCCTGGTACATTTAGACGCATTAAGCAGCAAACAACATATCATCTTATGTGTCAAATGACCCACGTTTCAGGGAGGCAAAAATATTTGAACTGATAGTTGTAAATTAAGTCAAACTTAATATTTGGTGCCAAATCTCTTGTTTGCAATAACTGGATCAAGTCACTGACCTCACCAGATTGTTGGCTCTCCTTTTGATTTGCTTTTCCAGGATTTCCTCCAGCCTCTTTAAACTGTGACGAAGCCATGTGTTCAGTTGAGTGTTTGGATCGTTGTCTCGCTGCATGGTGAAGCTCCTGTCCTTTCTTTGATGTAGTTCTCCATATATTCTCATACAAAATGTTTTTGTACACCTCTGGATTAATTCTTCTGCCGTCAACATGAGTTCATCGTCAATAAAGATTGGTGAGCCGGTTCCAAAAAGCAGCCATGCAGCCCAGGCGATGACGCCGCCTCCACCGTCGTAGGGTTTTGGGTTATGAGCAGATCTTTTCTTCTCATGTTGGTCTCGTCAGTCCATAAAAGTTATTTCTGATACTTTGTCCTCCTTTCAGATTGCTTTTCACTATTTTTCATTTTTTAAAACAAGTGCGATCTTCACAGGTGAAGACGAGAGATGAGAGTAGTCACAGTCAGTCTCACAGGTACCTAGGGACACATCAGTCACATGTCCCACGACTTTTGTTCACTTAAAATGTGGGTGATAAATACACCAGGAAGCAAAATCTGACATTCGGAACGTTCGCCTCATATCCACCTCTTGATCTTAAACTCAAATAAACACACTGTCATACTTACTCACTATGTGAGTAAATATACTTAATTACTTTCCACCTCTGCTAAGTACAACTGGAGAAAAGACAAAAAATACCTTTAAAAAAAAACTGGTTTAAAGTCAAGTTTAATATTGTAAAAATAATCATCAACTATAATGACAATTAACTGTAGCAAAAATAAAACAGCATTGGACATACAGAGTGTTTTGGGAAACAAAATATATTTACACATTATATCTTTATAACAGTCATGTGGAAACAGGTGATTTCACTGAAGATAAGATTGATGTGCCAGCAGTAAATTTATGGATTTACAGCCAGACAGGATTATTGATAAGTTCATTTATGTGAGATGGAAAGTTTCAAACATATAATGTGAGTGTAACTCAGAATAGTAGTCTATGAAATATTTAGTTTGCTGCAATTTAGTCAGATTATCACAACTTTGTAGTTGATTACTTTAGACAACATGTCAGTACAGTAATGTAGTGTAATCGATCCTGTGCAGGCTCATAGTACAGTGCATTGTTTGTCAGTGTACATCAACGCTAAAACCAGTTTGATCAGCGATAAGCACAGAACAAACTCAAACTCAATTACATTATTGACTTTACACGTTGCACAGTCTTACACTCAAATCTACAACATGTGATGTATAAAAGTATTTTTAAGACTTTGAACACTTTGCTCCGGCACAGATTTGCCAAATCGATGCCAACACGTGGTTACACGTGACATAACGTCAGGCCAGAGCAGAGGAATGAAATAAAACGCATGAACTAACAATATAATAATGAAAAAAAAAAACAATGACCTAAAATCATGAATTCACCCCTTTTATCCAACACTCATATAACAATACCAACATGTACATTACAATAAAAGACCACAGATTTTACTCAGAGGCCAGAAACTCTGATGGATCTTAACTTATCATAGCATCTTAGAAACTTAAAGGCCTCTTTGTTTGTTGCAGTAACAACAAAAATATTCTAAATCCTTAGATGCCCTCAAGAAATCCAGGCTTAACTCTGGGTTGAGAACACCCTCAAATACAGCCGTGGTTGACTGAGTCTGCCTCTTACCGCAGAAATAACCGAAACACTGTCTGTGAGCAGACTCAATTAAACACCAGCATTTGAGGGGATCAATACATCTGCTATAGTGTATCTATAGCTGAATATACACTAGCAGCTGAAATCTGACGTCTGAATATGAACACTAACCCATCTGAAACTAAAGTGAGATTTTAGCTGAGAGAGTAGATCCAGCCAAAGGTGTTGGGGTGGTTGGAGCTAGCTCTAGTGTCCTTCTCACGCAGTCTTCTTGCGTAGCACAAAGTAAATGACGGAGGAGATGAACGTGAGCGCGAAGGAGATCCACGCCAGGATGAAGCAGTGGCCGTACGAACCGTTGTCCTGGAGGTGGAAGCGCTCTGTGTAGATGGAGGCTGCGATCATGATGCACAGGCCTGGAGGGAAGGAAGCAACAGGTACATTTAACATTCGTTGAAGGTGTAAGTCAGTGCATGACAAACAGAGAGAGAGAGAAAATACTCACAGGCAATGAACTGAAAGACGCCAGAGATGGTGAACCTCTTTCCTTTTTCCAGGGTGAAGAGCTGAGCCACAAACACAAAGATGCCCAGGATGGAGAATATACAGGCGAGGACTGAGCTGGCCTGCACTGCCTGGAGGTAATCTGCAGGGGGAGTCAGAGAGAGAGAGAGAGCAGCACAATGAAACGGGCTCTGGGTGGGTGGGTGGGTGTGTGTGATGAGGGAGTTTCCTCCCTCATGTGACACACCCGGGAAACAGTGACACTGTGTGACAAACTCTAATCCGACAGTCACGTTCCGTTCAAACATCCCATAATTATGGTGCAGAACAACCAAAAGTGCAGCAAACTCAGGACGTAGTCATTACTTTCAGTCTTTCTCCACACGTTTCTCTCCTTTCCCGGCAGCGTCGTGTTTTACTTACAATAGACATTTGTAACATTAATTAAAATGTGTCCTGTTTGTAGGAACAGCTCCACTAAGTGAGAGCGTCACCGCGTGTTTGTACAGGACAGCACTTGGTTTCACATCACTGGATGTTTGTGTTGAATGTGTCACGTCTCATCGCTCTCTCGTGTTTTTGTTTCTGATCAAATGTGATGATAAAAGCTCTTTTCCCCTCCGGCTTCTCACTACACATCTACTCCTTATTCTTTCTTGACTTCTCTCTGTGGTCTGAAACTAGAAAAAGCTCCAAGTCATCTTGTAAAATTAGCTAAAGGGTTTATAAGCTTGGCTGAGCTGGAAAAGCTGCTGTTTGTCAGGAATCGGGACTTAAAAGACTCATTTCCATCTTGTTTTCTACATTTTTGTTCACCATTGGAATAGTTCTCTTCTAATCACATCATCATGTTGTTCTTCTGCAGTGGTTTAACGGCTGGGAAACGAGCACCACCAGCTGTTCATCCCAACTAAACAGCTCCTAATTTACACGTTGTGGTCGTAGATATTGATTTTCTTGAACCCCGGTTAAAGATTTGCTCCACGCTTGGTTAAAAACAGCCTTCGTGACATGTAAGGATGTTAGGAAACAAACGTTTCTCACACTGCATCTTTGCAGGTGGGTCTTACCTTGTGGGTAGGTTGAGCCTGTGGGAAGGTCAGTTTGGATCCACGTTACGTTTTGCACCCACCGGGCCCACACATCAGTGTACATGGTGTCAGTTACCCACCAGGCCTGAGGGGGCGAAGCCAGAGATGAAATATTACACATCATGTTAACGCTGTGTCACACTGGCTCCTCAAACATGAGGAAAATGAATGAATTCATCGTAAAGGAATCAGAAAAATGTAGAAAATGCAAAGCAGACATTGTAAACGTAGTTTGTGTTCTGACACATATTTGGGGGAAACCTGCAGGGACGATAATCAGGTGGAGGAACGAACATCCGCCAGTCTCACTCTGATATCTAACACTCACTACAATACAGGCAAGAATCTCACATATTTCCATGAGCATGAACAGCATGTACAAACACACTGGTACAGTCAGTGGCACAGGCTGACGTCACTGTGGTCAGAAATGTGGAGTATGTGACCCTGAGAGGAAGAGGGAGCCGCTAACAGAGGAGGAATGGAGCACAGGTGAGCAGCTGATTGCTTATCAGTCGTGACTCTTTGCTGCACTCAAACAAGGGAGGAAGGATTATTCTGGGGCAATTATGCCTCCAGGCTGCAAGGGTGAGGTAGCTGTGTGCATGTGTGTGCAGGAGGGGCCTGAGAGGTATCTGGAAATAAAACTCTAGTAATTAAAAGGCAGCAAACTCATGTAATCGGTGTGTTACTTACATTGTCAATGGTAGCCACCAGGAGGAGGACGATGCCGATGATGTGAAGGACAAAAATGGCAGCGAGGAGAATCAGCATGATGACTGTGCTGGAGAGAGGGAGGTGCAAAAATGGGAAACTTGTTACACCACTTTCCACCCTTCATTATGCAGGATGAACATGACTGGAGGGCAAACTCATATTCAAACTAAAATAAAAAGGCACGCACAGCAAACAGAAAGAATCAAATGTGGCTCCACGCTCCCTGCTCGGCCTCAGACAGGGAGTCCAAACACACACACACACACACGTTCATAAACACATTCATACACAGCAGCAAAGCGAGGCCAAGATCCTGGCACCCACTCAGGGCGTGGCCTTGCAACTTCTAATTACTCTGAGTTACAGCTTAAACGTTCCCAGTGAAATGTGTGCAAATAGACTGAACCCTAATGTTCACATGCAGGACAACACAGGAGGTGAGCGCAGAGGTGACTGTGTGTGCTGAGAGTTCATCCCTGAGCAAACACATGCTGTTGGTAACCAGAGGCTCACAGTGTTAAGGAGGGAAGTTGGTGACGGGCAGATGAGTTTGGGCTTGTCTTGTGCTTCTATGAAAACCCGCCACTCCTTAAAATAACTGTACTGAATACCTGCTATTCCCGCGCCTAGCTGGCCCACGCCCAACCCCCCTCAAGTTTAAACTTCTGGACATGACCACACACTGCCCCACGACTCCAGACAGTCCACTCAGTCCTCTGTCCCCCGTCTACAGGAGCCTCTTCTGTCCTGTCATATCAGCGGCAGAGCTGATTTTTATGCCGATGCCAAACTGGGTGCAACTGAGCAGCAGGAACATCTGGAATGTGCTTGTTCTCTCCATCGTAAAGGAGCGGTCAAGGGCTGGGTCCCTCACACCGACACGCAACCCCACACACAAACAGACGCACGGCACCGGGGACACACGTCTGCAGACGTACATTATTCCCCACTTTTCATCTGCTTTACACACAAACAGTTTGTCGAGTTTTATATAAATATTTGCTGAAAAATTTCTGCCTGAAGCTCTGAGAGGACACATGACACATGAACTTTAACGAGCAGCTTCTGTGTGGGAACAGTAACTGTTCTGCAGCTGGATGCTTTCATGTAAAACACACTTCCGCCCCCACCTCAAATCTCTACTGAAGCATGATTGTCACCTGCTGCTGCTGCTGCTGCTGGGATCTGGCCTGGATGTGCTATATTTTCCATTACACAGACCAGAATCCGTGTGGCTGAGGCCGGTGCCAGAAAACCCAGTAAACAAGCAGGAAAGTTCTGTGTCTCCACATTCAAACAGCTGCTGCAGGAACACATCTGGAACGCCGCCTCAGCTGCCCAGTAGTGAGGCACTTTTACAACACACACACCTGTTTTTCTCATCATCATTTGCTTTCCTTCCTTAAAACTAAAAGCTGCTGAAGCAAAGGTTGCAGGACGTCTGCAGCACTGAACAAACTAAAGAAAGAGCAGAGAAACAGAAGAAGAACGGCTGACTTACTGTGTGACGGCTCTGTGTGTCTCTTCAGATCTAATTCCTCCTGCTCTCAGCGACACTAATTTCAGACTCAGAGTCTAAACGCACAAACTCAAGTAACTACCCATCAGCCCACTTTTACCCTGCCCTGTTTTAAAGTCCACACCCCACAGGACGGAGAAGCCTCTCAGACTGGCTCGATCACATGATCTCTTCCTCTCTCTCTCTCTCTTTCTTTTTTACCCCCACCTCCTTCTCCCCCTCTACTCGGCGTTCCCAGCCCCTCCCTCTGTTTCTTACACTATTTCCACAGGGTTGGTGGGCAGGCTGGAGATTGTGCTTTTGTGTTTGGTGCCTCACATCTTTGTCACTCAGCTGATGGTGATTCTTTTTTTGTCTGGGAGGGCGGCTGATGACTCACTGATGTTTAAGATGGGAACTCCCATAACACTGGGCAGTGTTGACAATGATCTACGCACGCTGCCATGGTGACAGACTGCAGCCCGGCCCAGTCAAGCAGTCCAACTCCAGGGCCACAACCAGCACTGTCTTCCTAATAACCGCCCCCCATCTTTTCCCGCTTTTGTTACAGAGGAAGCGAGTTCAGGATGAAGGAATGTTGTTCAAAAAAAAAAAAAAGAAAGGTGGGGGCAAGTCATAACTTGAGTGAGAAAGTCAGAGGGAAAGAGAACGGAGGTAGTGAGAAATAAAGGGAGTGAGGGAGGAATTTCTAAGGAGGGGTTTGGAGACATTTCACACTGCTGTGAGTTCATTAATTATTAGTCACCATCATCCGTTTGTCATCGCTGGTGGCGACTGATGTGGTCATCTGCTACACATCACATGGCGTAGTTTGGTTTGAGGCGCAGCTTCAGTTGTTCCAACACTCAGCGAGACGCTTTTTTTTACTGTTCAGTGTCCGAGTCGCTGGAACAATCTGAACAGTTCTCCCTGCTGTTTACTCATTTATGCTGCTGTTTTAATTTTTTTCCCTATGACATGTTCCAATTCATGAATTTTATATCTATTTGAAATCATTTTGTTTTATTTCTATATTTGTACCAAAGAGATGAAGAAAAGTAAAACTATGATATTTACCTTGTGTAGTGAAGTTAAAGTATGAAGTAAATGTTCTTAGTTATACTGAATGAAAGATGCTACACAAATAAAGTTTGGATCAAATAATGTCATAATAAAACATGAAAACTTCAGCTTGTTCGTCACTGATTTCCTGTTTGAATAGTGGTCGATGACACATCACTGCGACAGTGCAAATCAGCGCCTCATTGCTCATCATATCTTTTAATAAACTTCTCCATACGGTGTGAGACGTGCAAAGAGAGGAAGAGTGATTTTAAAAAAAAACTACTGATGTCCTCAGAGAACCAGGGCAAAGAGCGCAGACTTACATCAGCCTCTAAAATACTATTTTTTGTGTGTTGGTCACATGCATGATGGGAGTTTAGACCCGCTCACAGCACAGCCTGGTAACAGTACACAGAGCTTTGAACTACATTTTGCCATCACTAATAGTTGGTTTTATAATGCAGTTTGACTTTAAACTCGAGGGCAGAGGCAACAGTTCAATAGGGAGCAACATACAGTATGTGTTAAAAACCCCAGAAAAGCCTGTGTAGAAATGACTCTGAGGACGGTTCGGATTCCTGCACTGGAAGCAGCTGATGTGTCAGCTTGAACTCGTGCTGTGTACTGTACCTGTCACCAGCATGAAGAGCAACGTCCGGGGTCTTCATTTTTTCTTTTTACCGATGTTGTAATTCCTCACAACAAACAGCTTTGTACAGATGTCCACACGCAGCATTTACCGTGTTCACATGTGCAGCCCACGGCCCCAGGTGAGAATGTGAGCGCGGGTTTAAAGTTTAAATGGCGTTTCTGTGAGAATGGTCCAACAGGAGCTGATGCTAAGGTTCTAAGATTTATTTTTAAAAAAAAAGTTTCATGAAAACATAAAGTTTGAATGAAGTTTCTAAGATAAATAAGAAGTTGGAATCTTCCCAAAACTGTCTGGAGGAAGAGGAAGTGGAATAATATGTGTGAGTGTGCATCACTGAATAAAAGTCAGATACACACGAGTGGAAAGAGACAGTTGGACATACTCTGGGTGCGGACTGGGAGGCTGAGGTCACTTGTTTGCTTCTGGTGGGTACATAAATATGCCAATACAACAACAGAAGTCTGAGTCAAAGGCTCAGCAGAGCACCTGGTCAGTATCATGTCAGGCTGCCTCAGCCTCAGGTATCAGCCAGCAGGATAATAACAGGCTTCAGAAATAATTCACCTGCCAGTACGCTGACCTCAGGAGGCTTCAGTGGCTGCTTGAGTTTACAGCACGGCTACGTGTGTGGCTACGTTCCGGCAGAGTCATGCAGTTACACAAATACGTATGTATCCGTATATAAAAAAAAACACTATTGTGTGACATCTTTCTAAACGATGAAACAAGGCACTTCTGCTTTGCTGAAAGCTAAGAATAATACTGCGGTTTTTACACGGTTGTCATGGAAAATAACGTTTTACATATGTAGACAGAGACTCAGAAGGCTGGAATGCTAAACATAGACGACGCTAAACGATGCCAGTGCCATGGTAACGCCTCAGGTTTCTGCGCATTCTGCACATCACCGGTTGCCACGACAACGCCATCAAAATCAATGGAAGCAAATATGGAAGAAAAAAACTAAATACAGAAAAAACAATTAGCACCAGCCTGGTCGATATTACTAAATCTCATCCATCTGATACAATGTTATTCTTTTTTAGCCAAAACCCAAGAAAACTGAACTTGAACAAACAAAAAAACTACTTTGAGAGGAGGTTATGAGGTTGTATTGTTTTTTGTGTGTTTTTTATGTCCACCTAAATTCATTTTCAATGACAGATTCAGACTTGCATTCATTGTGCATCTACAGTACAGATGTTATCTCCTGACACCTTCTCCTCTCATGTGCTTTTCTATTAACTTGTTCATGAAATTAGACTTAACTGTAAATCAGATGTGTTGTGACTGAGGTTGTGACCTGTATTTTACCTTCAGCAATGAAGAAAGACTTTTCTTTTAATTGTATAATTCTGCCTTCCTTTTGTTGTTGTTGTTGTAAAGCGACGTTAAGATTGTCTAAGGGGCCATATAAATGTCACTTATTATTATTGTAGCGTTCCTAACTTGATTGTTTTTACCTGTGCATGAGATCAAATATCTTACACGTAACCTATGTTATTGTAAAATGGTAGAGGTTTTTTGTATCCTGTACCACCCATGTAGCTGACATAAATGAATGTTCATCCATCAGTCTAAATTTCCGACGCCGCACCTTAATGCTGGTACTTGGTCCCACCCAAAACCTCTATGGGAATTTTATTGTCGGTCCAAAATTTGGAATTCCGGTTTGAAATACTGTTGTTACGTCAAACATATCTGCTACATCGAGCCAAAAATCTATCACCAACAGCTGACAGACCGTCCCCTTCCATGCACGTGTAGAGGATGGTGCTTGAGCTCATATCAGGACATTTACAATTTATATTTACATGGGACCTAAGATTAAAACGCAACTACAGCTGCCGGTGAGACATAATTTGAGGATGATACACAGAGCATGATATATTGAGAGAAAGAAGAAAGTTAGAATGCGGTCGGACCTGATTCTGTTCTGGGCGTGTCGACCCCACCTTGCAGATGAAGTAAGCCATGGTTTGCACTGTCCCACACAATGTGATACAGCACTCCCTCCAGAATGCATCGTCGCTGGCTGTGAGTGCACGTCAGTGCAGAAAAAACTACTAAGAATCTGGTCTTTTTCAGTTCTCTTTATTTTTGGGAGAGGAAATGCCATGAGTCATGCACCAGTCAGATACCATTTTTCAGAGTAAAAATTTGGGAGGGTGTTTTGACCACACCACTGTTTACCACTGTACATATCAAGAGGCGGGACAAGAGCTTAGCCACAACACGCTTTTTTAGATCCAAACACAAGTCGACAAATCACATGTCTGCGCAACTTCTGAAGAAGACCAATAGGGTGGCTTGCTCAACAGTCAGCTCTTTGTAATGCTGCCATTGCTGATCAGTACTGGAAAAACCAGAGTCATAAAGGATCAGTTGGAACAGTTGTGATATTGTCTGAGATGCCAGGCGTTGTGTGCACAAGCATTAATGATGATTTCTTGAAATACTTTCTCAGGGTTGGCTGGTTCAGGGTTGTTCTTTTAGTTCCAGTGCACAGTTTACTCTACACTGTGGCATCATTAAAGAACTGAATTCACAAGACAATCTGCTATTCAACACATTACGACATTTTATATTATGGATAATGAGTTATGTCACCTTCCGAGAGGAGGCTACTGTTCCTACGTCTCCAGTGAACACGCCTCTATCACAGATTACTTGTCACAACTTCTGCCTTAAAGCTGGAAAAAAGAGCGTCAGCTAATCGCCAAAGATATAAAACTAATGTAAATAGACAAACAAGATCGAAGCAAGACAGATTGCTATTTTTGGTTGAGTAATGTGAAAATCCCTTAATTAAGGTGTTTGCAAAGAGTCTCAACGAGGGAGAATTTCAACATGACTGTGTGAAACTAAGCCAGCAAAGCAGTGACTACATGCCAGCAGAGTGAGCCCTGACCACAGCCAAGTCACTGCTGCTTTACACAATAGTAAAGCTCTCTATCCGTGGTTGACTGTCTCACTCTGCTCATTCCTTCGCGGTCTTACTCAATGTTGCACCCTGCCCTGAGACTTCTAAACTCCTATTATAACAAAAGGAGGTTGAGTGTATATTTACAGGATTTAAAAGGGTAGTTTCATAGACTGGATACTGAATTTTCTTTTGAATGAAGCACAGCAAACAGAAAGGGGCCAATATCACAGCTTTGTGTTGAAACTCTCAGCTCACCCCCGAGGCTGTTGACTAATTGCTGAAGTCGCCCATCACCCATCTCTCAGTGTCACCGGACGGGTTTTGATGATAAGCTGCTGCACAGACATGTTAGTGGAGGGGACACACACATTCTCACACACATGTATTACACACCTACATACATGCACGGATCCTCATCTATCTCCTAAGGCTGTGACACATGTCCCAGTTTCTGGAGATGAACAAACACACAGATTGTACTGTACATACATACTTTCTACTCATCAACCTCCAAGGGAGTGACACATTGCCACAGGCACTGGAGAAAGAAAAACAAACGGCTTTTCAACTTTTCTGAAAGCATCATCAGCCTCATTTCGTGAGTAACAAAATGAAGGACGTTTCTTTTGATATGAATGTATCCAGGTGGTATCAAGCAGAGTTTTAAGTTAAAATATCTCAAAGTTCTTTTTAATTAATTTGTAAATGTAATATTATTTATTTGTGTGTAAAAAGATTTATGTTAAGTTTTAAATGTGCTGCTCACGTGGTGGCAGCATTGAGTAAGATGTAGCTTTTCTGTGTGGATATGTTGGAGACCTGTGTAGGGAAAACTAGTGATGCAACTCTATTATGTAAAATAATCAGTAAATGACGTATGTTTGAATGATTTTACAGTTGTAGAAAGTTATATGTTAATATCTCAATGGGATGCTTTTTTATTTAGATACTTTGGGAGTGGATATCATGAAACGTGTGGCTGTTGACTGCTGTGTTTTTAGTTGACTAAGAAGGTAATGTTAGTGTGCACAAAACCAAGCTATTTTAAGCTGTGACTGAGGCCATAAAATAAATTAAAACCCTAGTTATAATGTCCCTTGTGTTAACTAATTGTCCCAGGATACACAACTGTATCATATTTCAAACACCCACTACATTCCAAATAGTGTTCCACAGGGCACAATACTTGGTCCACTCCTTATTCCATTATACAAGCATAGACAAGTGCTATGACAATACAGTTATCACAGCTGTGTGGACATCACACAACTGTATATACTATTTATTGTAGCACCCAATGATCTTGATTTTCTATTGTTTTAAGTCTCCCCCTACTCGTTTTTTATATTTTACTCGACTGTGCTGTCTTCTGTTTTCTGGTGAAAATGACATTCGTGCAGAGTTTAACTCTACAAGATAAGCTTCTCTGAGATCACCTTAAATGGTTTGTGGAAGGTGATCCTGATCTAATAAACAACTTATGGTGTATACATTTTAAGTATAGTAATTCTGTTTTTCTGTTATAATATATAGATTATATAGTCAGACAGTCACGTAGTCAGAAACGTGAAGTTAGAGACGCCAGCGACCATAGTCAAGTGTATTCCAGGGGCCAGAGCAGGTGACGTCGAATCTTTCCTTAAACTCCTGTCTAAGAGTAAACGTAAGTACAGTAAGATTATAATTCACGCAGGAGGTAATGACACC
>JAUYWH010000026.1:18878179-18930079 GCA_034779795.1 Ctenopoma multispine
TACACTGTAAAGTGCCCTGAGATGACCTGTGTTGTGAATTGGCGCTATATAAATAAAGTTGAATTGAATTGAATTATGCAATCTTAAATTGCCAATGATGATAATTTTGTACATAGTTTCATTTAGAGCACTTTGAACTAAATTTATGAATGAAAAAGTGTTATACAGATATAATATTATCATTATATGTTTTGGGTAAAATGTCAGAGAAGAAACATAATGTGGTGCAGGTCAAACAGACATGTAGGAAAAAGGCAGACAGATTTAAACTTGGACTGAGGGGGCTGCAGTTAAAATAAAATTAACACTATGCTAAATATGTAGCTAAGAGAATTTCTTTTTAAGCATTTGCATGTGCCCTATTTGGCTGCCTGCCTGTGACCTGAATGAAAATCAGACAGCTCTAGCTCCAGGACTCTATTATGGTGCAGACAGTGGATGAACTGTACAGTAGATGTGAGACACTGTACTGTTCCAGCCTGCGGTGCAGCTTCCATTGGGGACATATCTTGTGCGTTGTGGTGCCCTGGCCACCGTTTGGATTCAATAAGAAAATAATTCCTCATATTTAGTGAGCCGACCTGTTTCCATGGTTACTGGCCAGGGGTTTTCATTCTTGATTCACTTCCTCACCCCGAGAGCTTTGTTTTGAAGGCTTTTTCTTTTCCCTTTACCTTCAACTCCAGCTCTTCCTCACGTGATCTCTTCTCCTCTATGGGAACATTTCTGCTCCTCCTGTTTCCTGCCCAGTGCCACCCCTGTGTTTATGCCGCCCCCACAAAGCCTCGCTCTCTCAATGAAATCCAGACGAACACACTGTACTCACATTTGGAATCTAAAGAAAACAACTCCTGGCTGTAGCTAGGCAACTCCAAATATGAGTCATCCCACTGCCGCGCCCATCATGAACTGATCCTCCTCCTCCCCAGCCCCAACTCCTTCACACACACTCACACACACGCACACACACGCACGCACACGGACACACACGCACACACACACACACACACACACACACACAGCTTCAGATCCTCTTTTCTGAACCACGGTTCTTCAAATCACAATCACAGTGTTACCTAGAACAGTGAAACAACAGCTTTAACCACAAAAGATGTAACTGGGTTGTCAGATCGACTGGTTAATACACTATCCTCAATCACAACTATATGTTATTCTTCTCATAATTATGTAGAAGATACACTCACTTACGGTACACTCTTGAATATACAGTACATGTGTACATATTTGATTTTATCTGTCTGTTTATCTGAGTTGATGTTTTAACTTTAATTTAAAAGACCAACCTGGGATGGGAGCAGCTTTTATGGACTTCCAGGTGAATTGCTATTAAATAAACTGTTAATTTAAAACCCAGAGAGTTAAATTTATTAATTTTAATTTATTTTGTAGACACATTTCACACTTGTCTCAATCTGAATGAAATTCTCAAAGTTGTTGTGAACTCTAGTGAACTATTTCCCAGTTTTCTGCATACATTTTTCACGCATGAAGTTCAGAAGATGCAGCAGGACAATGACCTAAAACATCAAAGTAAATCTCCTACCGAATGACTTCAGAGACATAAAATCCACTTTCTGGAGAGACCCAGTCAGAGCCCAGACCTCAACCCAAAAGAGGTGCTGTGGAATGACATGAAGAGAGACGTTCACACCAAACATCCTAAGAATCGGTCTGAGCTGAGGCAGCTCTGTGAGGAAGACTGGTCCAGCATTCGTCCTGGATGTTGTGCAGGTCTAATCCACAGCTACAGGAAAAGCTAGTTGCGGGGTATCGCTGCCAAAGGTGGTTCAACAAGTTTTTAAAAGACTGTTTCCTTCACTAGTTTGTATGTTTTTAATGAGTGTGTTCAATAAAGACGTGAACGTTTGTGTTTTAGCAGCTTAGAAATAGTTTGTTGGTTGATATTGACTTTGGTCAGATCACATTTCATGACCAATTTATGCAGAAACCAGTAAAATTCACTTTCTTTTTCTTGCCAAAGGTCATTGGGAATATACCAAAGGACCTTTATCTCTGTTGTTGCTGAAATTAGTACTAAATTCAATGGTTCTGTCCAGCAAACTCTGGAAATGTGTTGGACCTGTAAAAATCAATACACACTTCGAATATATTCTTTTAAAATCAAAATTTCCTGCAGCTCATTTCACTGTGGGGAACACAGTACCTGGAACCAGCTCTTCCAAGCTCACTTTGAACATGTGGTGCATCTACAATATCCTGTGACCTGCAGAGAGAAGAGGTAGGGAGGCAGGCTTCTGCAGAAGAGCTGTATAGATGATATATTATACATCAGTTATAGCGGATCATCACAGATTTCCATGAGCCACTGAGGAATTTATCTACTGCACAAGGTTCAATGCACTGTGATACACAAGTAAAGAGGCTTTAAGGTGGAACAAGAAGCTTTGTCTATATACAGGATGAAACAAAGAGAAGATTATTAAAAAAGGGGGTTAAAGGTCAAATGTGACTGTCAGTATGGTATCTGTCAGATGTCACATATGTATTTGTGTAACAGTATCTCTGAATATCTTTTTAAAGACATAAAAACAGCTGGTTAAAAATATGCAAAAAGCATGCAAAAAAAAGAAAAAGTTATTTTCCAGATAACAAAAATACAAAAATTAAATCAAGGCTTCGAAATGATGCTGAACAGACACAGTGCAGTGCTGCCCTCTAGTGGATAACACTGGAAACATATTTTGGTTTAATGTCTAATCCTGTTTGTTGTTTGTTTTTTTTTAATTTCACAAATCACAAATTTGACTCCTGTATTAAAACTGGCAAACAGAGAATAGTGTCGCAAACACAGTAATACATTTACAGCATCAATCCGACTAAGTCACTGAAAACTACTAATCTTTTTTTTTTTTTATGAATACGTTATTGATCCCCTTGGGGAAATAAAACTATATCTTGATGCAGTTGACAGCATACATGTAAAAGCTTAATCCAGATTTATTCCAGATGTGCTTTATAAATAAGGTTTCTGCAGAAATCTAACATGTTTAGTTCTTCTTCAGTTTAATCTGTGAACAGATTCAAGGAGAAATCCACTTCCAGTAACTGATTTCTCATTATTTGCTTTGAAAAATGATTAACCTTCTCTTTATAACCCCCTATTCACCATTTAGTTAATAGCAAGCGAAAAGCAAATGTTGGTGTGGGGCCTACACACCAGTGACATAGGTTCTGCCAGTTGTTTGATCCACAATTATTATCATTTATTATAAGTGTAATTATTATGATGTCTAATAATACATCATGATTTCTTAGTTTCTTGAAGTTTGTTTGAACTGAAGTGGAGTAACAGAAAAAGTAACAGAAAACAGTCAAATATGTGACTGTGAACTGTAAAGGAATAAAGCCAATGTCACAAGAAAAACCGAGACACGCTGTGTTCCGCTACCTACTGAGCATGCGCCACCCGGCTAATTAAGGCCAATTAGTGAACAGGTGTGTTATCGGGAAGTGTATAAAAGCAGTGCGGCTGCGCACTGTGTCCCGGTTCTTCGGTGAACAGACAGAAACTCTTATTGGAAATGTGTTTGAAAGGAAACGGATACAGTTTCGGGGTCTTCCTCATTTACAGCGTCACGTTAATCAGTTTACCTTCAGGGAGCTGGTGTGAGCCGCCTCCTCATCCCGCAGAACCAAACTCTCAACTAGATCCACGCTATGTCCGGAACCGCGGTGTGACGACGACGAGCCTCCCCCATCCTTCCAGAACCGAAGGCGGGAAGGGGCAGCAGCTCGACCCCGGGCAGGTGGACGAAGACTGGGCACATCCCCCGGTGTTTTACCAGCTGGAAAAAACCAGAGACGGGGCACAGACTAAACCACCTGCAGGAGCACGGCCTGAAAGGAGACTCTGGACCAGAATGGCGCCTTCTGTAAGGGACAAGAGGTTCAGAAAGCGCCACAAGCAAACGGAGGAGGTCTGGGGGTTTTACTCTCTTCACTGCAGCGAAGGAAAAATCCAGCAAGTCAATTACGGCAGGTTTTACGTCGTCGGTCAACTTGAACCGAACGTCCCCAGTGTGGGTTCCCAGTCCGGCTCTGCAGGTCCAGGTGAGTCCACACTTTGCATCTTTATCAGCACTTTGAATCAGAGGAGCAAAGTCACCAGGTACGTTTGACCTTTATTCCAGTACAGTTTATACAGAGATGAGTATTTTTACCCCACTACATGTAACTTTAGTTACAGCTTTAGTGCAGATTTACAACAAAATATGTTGTAAATGATAAATGTTGACCTATGATCATGGTTCAGTGTGAATTTTAAAAAAGCCCAGCGTGTTCCTCTCTGACGGCTCAAATAGCCACAAAATCCTCATGGTTCTAGGTGGACTCACAGACACACGAGGGAACAACACACACAGCTGATTCTGAGGTGGTCTGTTTTTGTGTTTCCAGGACAGGCAATGAGGATCCAAGGTCAGCAGGTCAGGGGCTCGGAGCAGAGCTGGCAGAGGCTGCAGCCAGTGGTGGAGTGTGGAGACGACGCCATGACCCTCACAGTCCGGCAGAGGCGAGCTGTACAGCTGCAGCTGGACCCAGGTGAACCTGCAGCTCTCACACTTCCAGGCCTCTCGTGTTGTCTGGGAGACTTTGGTACACGTCGCATATAATCAGAGCTTTTTAACACTCGTGGGAAGGGACTCCAGTGCAAATACAGTGACAGTCCATTCATCACACTTTCTTGGTAAGAGTGAAGCTTTTTGTTTTGGTCTCCGTCTGTGTCTCAGCGAACGAGCCATCCGTCCCCTTGTCTCAGCTGCCGCCTCAGTGTGGCTACTCTGTTCAGACCACGCCGAGAGACCTCAGCCTGACGGTCCAGCACAGCGCCTGCCATGTCTCACAGGAGGTACAGTAGGTGATGCTTTCCTTGTCTGCCTCCTGTACAGTTTGATGTCGGATCTTATTCTGTTGTGACAATAGTTAAACTAAAGCTGTGTTTCCTTATTGTTCGGACCTGCTCCATGCTATCAGTGGATGGTCTGATAAAACAGTCTCTTCTCAGTGAACGCTTATGTCATCTTGTTTAAATTGTGTGTGTTCATGGACAAAAACTGACCTGATGTGACATCAATAAATAAATGCATCTACAGAAGATTACATATATGCTGAAACTCACTTCAAAATAAATGTATTTTTTAGATTACAGTAGCATTTATTCTTTTATTGGTTCGTATATTTTCTTCATTTGTTTGTTAACCAGCGACATGTAAATGTTTTCAGCCTCTGGCAGTAAAAGTTAATACTGATTGTTCAGGATGACCACTACGTGCTGCCTCTGCTCTGGAGGGGGACTCCGGTCAAGATTTCCTGCCCGGTCTCACGAGTCCAGCCTCAGGACACCGGCCCGTCCTCCCTGTGCTGTTCTTCGTATGGCATGACCGTCAAAGTGCACCGACAGTCAGCTACAGAGGAGCTGAGGGTAAATGGTAATTTTCACTTTTCACTCTATCAGCATTCAGTTCACATCCATGATTTTATCCTGTGCTTCAGAGAAATGACTGTAGTTTTGTTGCCTTTGACTTCAGTGAGAGGAGACTGGACCCCGTTGGCGGTGTTGGTAGAGCAGTGTGGCTACACCCTGGACAGACGACATGCAGAGATCGTAATAACTGCTCCATTCATCACGTGCGGCGTCACAGTCAAGGTGAGATGAATTTGGGACACAGGTGTTTAACTGTTAACTAGTGCCAAGAAAAAGTATGTGAACCCTCTGCTGTTAGAATTATAATCTGTCACATTGTTATGGATCAAAATCGGATCACACGATGTCTGATCTTTTTCAGGATGGAAAACACACACTGTCTCTTCAGATAGGAGAAAAAACGTTCACACTGTCCTGTCCGGTCTCTCCCCATGAAGAGTTCCCACAAACGCAGGAGCCGCTGATCGACATCTCTCATTTCAGAACCAGAGAGCCGACGGAGACCATGCCAGAATCCACGGAGCCTTTTCTGTGGGCACCACCATTCTACCTGGCCCCACTGTATCACCCCCACCCTACAAATCACCACACTTATCCTAGACCTTATGTGTATGATGCATATAACCCTGATAACCCCCCACCTTCTGCTCCTCACCCTATATTTGATCCACAACCTCTCCCAGACTCTCAGGACTTGCCTGAGATTCCTGTAAGATGGTCTAATAAACACTTTAGTGTACACAGTTCTTTATCATCCACCGATGCAATGGAAGATTCAAGTCGGGGGTATTTAGATCTGCAACAAGTAACTCCCGTCTTAAGTGTCCCTGAGTCTGGCAGTGCCACAACCTCAGGCTTTCTAACTGAAACGCCTTCTCTCCAGCCCCCCAGCCATGCCTTCAATCCATACTACCACTACTACTATCACCCCAAAATTCCTCTTCCTGGCCCAGCTCAAAACCCTGATCCAGGTCCTGGGGTTCCTGAAGAACGGCCTTCATCTGAGGTTAACTCGAACCAGTTTCATCAGCCTGTGCTTGGCACCTTCCCAGCAGGTCCAGAATTGAGTCACAAAGCCCCTGAACCCCGTGGACTTGACCCTCCACATCTTTATCCATTTTATTACTTCCCATATATTTCGGTGGGTGGGGCTGAAAGAGTGGCTCCTCTACATCCTGACATGGCTGCAGAAACAAATGTGTCCCTTGTTCAACCTCACAAACACAACACAAGTCCTTTCATCGACCACCCTAATGAGAAATACAACCCAGAGTGGATCAAACATCCATTTCTTCCTGCAGACGATGTAAAACCAGCACTAGAGGATGAAATGAGACACCTTTCACCTGTAACTCCTCTCCCACCCAATTACTCTCCTGAACCAGTCCCTATTCCGCCTCCTGAACAACCTTCTGTTCCTCCTCCACTGTCCAACCACAATCCTCCTCCTTACCCACACTACCTCTCCCCTTATTATCAGCATTATTATGGACCTGGCACATTACAGAGTGCTGAGAAATATCCATCTCAAACATCCAAAAAAGCTTTAGACGAACATCAAACCCTTATTGATGATCAGAATTCTCTCTTAAATCCTTACTACTATTACTACAATCTCTACTACCATCCTAAAGTGCCTGCGCACAACCAGGATCTACATCCTGCAGGTGCCGTGGACTCTGGAAAAGCAGGATCTCAGCTTCCAGCTGACAACAGCAGGATGGATCAGCAGGCTCATGTTGGTGAGGCGGAATCTGCCGGCGCTCCTCAGCCGCTGTACAGTCCCGTCCATAGCTTCTATCCTTATCATGTGGCTCAGGATCATCCACATGCTCTCTTTGGGCGTCCGAATGGTCAAGAAGGTAAAATATTCTCTTATTAATGTCTGTCTACATGAGTTGACATGTTTTCGGTGTAAAGATGGATACAGTGTTAAGTGTTGTCCTGACCTCAGATCTCCAGAAGGGGGCAGATGAACTGTCTGTAACCACACGTGTGCCTGGCTTTTAATCAGACTCGTTAGTCATCTCTCCTGGTGCTGAATGGAACCATTCAGGCATAACTCTCACCTTTGTGTGCTCAGATGGCCTCGAGGCCACACTGCAGGGCGAGTCTGTCCAAGCAACAAGTCTCTGCAACACTTGTCTGATAGAAAATTCATTTACTTAAAAAAAAGAAAAGTGTGTTGTGTGTTACATGTAAACGTTAGGACGAAGAGTTTTGCTTTGACAGTTGGTTGCAGAGAACAACACAGGTTCTGAGTTGGAACCAAAATGTAGGTCATGTGACGCCTGTTTGGTTACCGGAGACTAACTTTCCCTTTAGTCCTGATCGTACTGACAATCAAGGTTTTTATATGAAGTTTAGTTAATAGTAAAACTTTAGCAAATGATAATTTAAATTCCCTCAAACTTACTATGCTGTGTTTAGTCACATTATTTTAGGTCGTGATGTGTGTGTCTGTGCAGGATGTACTGTGGAACAGCATTTAGTCCTTGTGGTGCCTGACTGTCTGTTGTCCCCATCTGAGGTCAGTAACGTGTCGTGCACACTAGAGAACTTGACCTTTGACCCTGGTGTGTACATCGTGCCCCTGGATGGCTGTGGAGATCCTCAACATGTAAGACACACTTCTCTGAGCCGCTGACATGAACTGACTGACCGTGCGCCTCTTCACTTACAGCTAATTGATATCCTCTTGTTAGGTGTTTGGTCAGGGGGGGGTTTATCACGGCCCCCCCTCTCATCAACCAGACCACACCTCTCTGCTGGAGAACTCTCCTGTCAGGTAACATGAGGGGGGGGGGGGGAAATGGCATTTGGCTATGAAGTCAAACATTTGCATTGCAAATAACTGTAGAACTGTTTTATGATCCTTCTCTTAGCTGGATGCTGATTTGTTTCCTCATTTTTAAAACTACTAAAATGTGAGGAGCATTTCCTGTTTTTCTGTTGTGAGCTAAATAATATTTGTATCATCGAACTATTTGCTTGGTAAAGAATGCACACATCAACCGCAGAGCTTAAACATCTTCGGGATCAGTCAAAGACTGGAATAAAAATGGTTTAGACTCTGTTGTGGTTGAATTTTACCTTGTGTATGGTTTTTAGTAAATAACAAATGAAAGCTGCAACAGATAATTAATATATTTACGTTTCACTGTATTTTATTCCACGTGCTGCTCTCTCTTATGTGTGCTCGTCTGTTGATCCGCAGGTTGATGGTGGAATGTGGCTCCTCTCCAGGTTCTCTAGCTGAAGTGGTGGTGGATCCTCCTCCTCCACCTCCTTCTCAGGCTGCCCCAGCCACCGTCACTGTGCAGCTGAGAATTGCCACAGGTGAGCACTTGATGGTGACGTCTGGACAGTTTTTATCCAGAGTTTCCATGATGACCAGACTGTATCATTCTCTTCCTCATAGACCAGTCCTTCACCAGCTATCACCCTGAGGCTCACCTGCCTCTCAGTCTTATGCGAGGTAGACCCCTTTATCTGGAAGTGAGCCTGCTGGATCCTCCAGAACCAGACCTGGTGCTGCTGGTTCGCTCCTGCCTGGCTTACACTCACACTCCGTATACCAGCTGGATGCTAGTTTATGATGGGTATGTTTATAGATGCGTCGTGAGAAGTCAATGCAGCTTGTAGATTAAACATGATACGTCCACATAAGATGTTAAACTTCGCGTTGAGTTCTACACCAAGCTTACAGTACAAACTCGTCTTTATTGACACTGAACTTAATGTTCACATTAAATGTAGTACTTTCTGAATTTTTAAAGACCTCCACCTGCAACCTGCACAAGTAAAAAGAAACAAACCGCTGCACATTTCATACAGCAACATGCTAATTTGGTTTGTGTTTTTTTAGCTATGGCCCTGCTGTGTAAATGCAAATTGTGATGCCCTCAAAAACTTTATTCTCAGTTTCATTTTCATGTAGTTCCTGGGAAAGAAAAGTGTCAACAGTTGAAATCTGGCAGCAACCGCATATATGCATGGACCCAACCTGCCTTGTGTAAGCAGTTCATGGTTTCTGTACAGTATAATGGTGGCAAGTGGGTTTCTTTGGAGAACTCTGGGCCCATTTGAATGCCACAGCTGACCATGAGCATCCATTCACGACAACAGTTTACATATTTTAAAGGCTCTTTCTAGCCTGATGAAGCAATTATGTCATCACAAAGCTAGTCCCCCCTCAAACTGGTTTCATGAACTCGACAATGCTTCGGTGACCTCCCCAGTCACCAGGTCTGAATCTGAAAATAAAACTCCTGTAACCTGGCAGGAAGAGGAGGCGTGATGGTGAAGCTGACAAATCATCAGAGCAATTATCAAATTTAGTTCTGTCAACACAGACCAGAATCTATACCACGAAGAACTGAAGCTGTCTCGATGTCAAACAGAGGGAACAACCAGTAATAATACAGTGAAGGATTCTGTGTTTACAGCTGCAAGAAAACAATTGAACTGGTTCAACCAGTTATTAAAACACTGGTTCACTCTCTTTTTCCACCATCAGTCTGCATGTTTAATGTGAACGATCAGGACTGTTTTATCAGCTTAGAAAAGTAATTGTGTGTTGATATGTGATTTCGACATTTTATGACTAATTTATGCAGAAAACCAGGAAATTGCTGTTAGTTTTTTTTTGTTTTATGCATCACTATTGTCAAGTCAACCAGGTCTAATACTCCCTGGATTTTCATACAGGGAATATTAATGGACTCTTGAGGATGAATCCTGATGTTCTGGAAAAATCTAATTGGCATTTAAAAAAAAAACAAAAAACAAAGGGACAGGTTGTTAGAATTATAGATGTTCAGTGATGCTAATTTTTAAGTAACTCATGGGTTTACTCAAACGCCACCACCAGGACCATTTTACAACTCTTTATCAAACAGTTGCTAATCCAACCAACAAATTCTACTTTTGCTTGTCCGCTCTTCCTTCAGAAACCTTCCCTTTCACTGTTCTGTTTTTAGCTGTTCTGGTCAGGATGATCCACAGCTGCTTCCTCCCCAGAACATCCAGAGGATTGTGATCTCCAGCTTCCTGTCCCTGCCCACAGAGAGACTTTTTGTGGCTAAAGGAGGATCCTCTTTCCTGGAGGATCCAGAGGTACCTCATACTAAACAAACACCCATTCAGGTGACCAATGTGCTGCGTGTACTGTAGTGCAGTAAATCAGTCATTTTTTTTTTCTCCTTT
Organism: Ctenopoma multispine; assembly: GCA_034779795.1. Taxonomy (NCBI): domain Eukaryota; kingdom Metazoa; phylum Chordata; class Actinopteri; order Anabantiformes; family Anabantidae; genus Ctenopoma; species Ctenopoma multispine. The sequence goes on from JAUYWH010000026.1 coordinate 18,888,852, forward strand.
TCCTCAGATCTACTTCTTGTGCTTGACGCAGCTGTGCTTCGCCACAGATGACTGCACTGTCACCTGCACCAACAGTAAGTTCAGCATGGTAGTTTAAGAAACTAAGATTAGATCATCATCTCTGACTTGTTTTTTCCTCATAGGTCCTAACGCTGAGCAATGAAATAAAGAGACTTGCACGAAGCTGTACTCCTGTTTCTTTATTTTATAGAAAGAGTTTTAACAGTTACTGGAAAAAGTAGAGAAAAAAAAACTTGTCTAAAATTAGCAAACAGTACAATGAAATACTAATACAGCTTACACAGGAAATGAGCATTACGCAAGGATTTCCTTTCAAAACAGGAAACTTAGTTCAATTTAATTAGGTCACAGAAGCGTTCAAAGCAACAGGAACATTTCCTGAGGGAATTAAAGTTGAACTAGAATGTGTTTTAATGGGGAGGTGTTTTTCACGGTATCAAACTGCTGCTTAAAGGAAGGCTGAACGTAATGCCTCACAGCTCCAAAACACCCAACGTGTTTCCACTGTTGGTTATGGCCTCAAACATGGCAGCACTGCTGAATTCCAACACTTCAACATTAATTAAAAAAATTTAAATATCTTTTTGAAAAATGATCCCTTTTGCATTTCAACACTTTTTTTTTTTTTTTACTGGATAAGTGTAAGTGGCTCAGTGAGTGTTTAACAGACAAGACTATGTGAAAGAGCTGCTGTCATGTTACAAAACACTGCAAAGCTAACAGAGGAGAGGACCTGTCCTCTGTCCCGCTGAAACACATAACTGTTGTCTCATCCTGAGAACGCTGATCACCTACAGTCGTGAAGTCCTGTCAGGCTGGCAGTGTTTGTCTCGCTGTCACTCAGGTGAATAATAGCTTTTTCTAAACAACCACTGTATAATTATTTTCTGAAAAGCACTACAGCATTATAGATGGATGTGGGTATGAGATTATTAGCATGGTGAAATGTTTCAGGATATTAAAAAGCAGTAACAGTAGTTCACGTGCAGACAAATCTGTAAACACTGATTTGCTGGTTCCAGCCTGTAGTCCAGCGACTCTCTTCGTTGACGAAGCAGGGGAGGGTTGAAAACCGAATCCTCTCCTCAGTACACGGCCGAATAGTAGGTGGCAATACCCTGATCAACTCTCTTGATCTGTTTCAGGAGGATAATGCTGCAGACCAGGGCAGCAATCTGTCATGCAGACACACGGTGAGGAGGAGGAGGAAGTAAAGTGCAGGGATGGAACAAACAACCTGCTTCTTTCACATGACCAGGATTTAAAAAAAGCACAGATGAGTTAGTGCGGCAGGTTGCACTTCTCAGGCTACACAATCAATCTACGCAGCCACATGAAGAGAAGTTTGTGTGAAACTGAGGAATAAAGAGGCACTTCAAGAAAAAATCCAGCCCTGGTAATGTGTTCTTTAGCTGTAGAGGGGATGTAATCAAAAGCAGCTTCTTACTGTGTGGGGATGAAAATATGAACGTTGGCGAATGATGAAAATGTGGCAGATTAATATGTTAAATCAGTCTCTGGTGCCGTGTTTGGAAAAGCTGGATGCTTTATTAGCATTTAGTCAATTAACTGTTGGACACCAACAACTCCAGTGAACAATGCAAATGTGAGTGTCTTTTAGGGTGGATTTTTCCTTTAAAAGGGAGCTGACAGTGACCACGGTGAGAAAGTGATTAAGAACATAGTCAATTCGAATGATCTCCAGAAAAAAGACAGCATGAAACCGAGAGCACTACTAAGGCTGAGGCACAGGGATGTTTGCCACAGTGAGAGGGGTGAAGACCACAGGGTCCTGGTCGGGGTGGGGGTAGGGGATGGTGGAGACAAACTCTTGCTGGGATGTTTGCGGGTTAGCTAGGACAGGAGTGGACTGAGTCAGGACGATGTACTGAGGCACTGAGTTGGATGCACGAATGCTTTTACTGAGGACGAGGCTGCAAATCAGAGCTAGAATCTTTGGGGGCCGATGAAGAGAGCAGAGGGGAGGGGGGGGGTGTTGATAGAGAGAGAGAGGGATGCAGAGTGATTAGAAAAGGATCATTTAACTTTATGATCAACAAAATTGAATTAAGCTCATTTGTAGGCAAGCAAGTTACAGATATGAGGTGCACGTTTCCTCTGCCGAGACTTTGTGTTTTGATCTAATGAAGCACTGAACAGTTCTGCAGTGTGCTGTGTGCTTATTGTTGCTGGTGTAGCTGACACTATACCTGCACTCTGAGCTCTGTTTGATGCACACTAGAAGTCAGAAATATTTACCCTGGCATTTTAAAAATGTATAAAGAAAGGAGAGCAGGGCCCTTGATGTTGGAATTCCAACTGGATAAACTCCACATTTCCCATAACTGATGCCCTGATATCATTCAATATGTTAGGGTTCACAGAAACCGGTTCCTGTGTTGGAGGAATAACTCCTTTAATCTACTGTCAGAGAATCATTCCATTTTGAATTTAGCCATAACATTACGTGTGTTAACATGCACGTCAGTGGCCCGGCTGCATTCAGATTTCTTCAGAAGCTGGCTTCTTACCTGCAATGCATGAAACGGTAATCCGGATGGGGAAGTAGAAAAACCAGATCTCCCCTGGCAGAGTTCTCTGCCATTCCTGCATGTAGCCCGATTTCATAAGGGCTTTTTAAACAGCGCGCATGTGCAGGACAGGAGGTTGCAAATGGGGAAAGGAGTGAAGTGATGAACGCAGACATCATTTCACACAGTTTGTCATCTTTTAGCATTTTAGCCTTCATTAGATGGCTTAGAGACGCAGATGGGAAACAAAGAGACCCAGAGTGTGACGTGTAAAGGTCATCATTAGCTGCCATTTAGCTTTGAGCTAAATGCTAACATCAGCATGCTAACACACTAATGTGTATGTGATGCCACGGACCACCTCTAAAGTCAACTTTTCAGCATGACACGCCAGTATGTCCTAGAAGTGAATGTTCAGGGGCAACTCTGACCTATTTCACTGCGTCTGTCTCGTGATTTGGTGTGTCTACACCCGGGGTAGGTCACCCTGCTCCCAGAGAGTTTGTTTTCCCAACTATTTTGCCCTTTCCACTGCTGATTACCTGGATCAAGTGTGTTCATCCAATCAGAAGCTGTAGTTGCTGGAATGGTTAAAAAAGAAGCATGGCAGCAGCTCTCTAGGACAGTGGTTGCCCACCTCTGGTCTAATCAAAGAACCAGCATCTACCGTACACCTCTGCCGTAATGTGCAGCGTACTGTACGTGAGTGGGAAGGTTTAGTATAGAAATCATATACATTTGCTTACCAGAAGAGCTCCAGTTCCAAGGAAGACCCCCATCACCAGTGATGCTTTACTGTCAAACACACTTGAGATGACCCCAGGACAGCTCTGTGAGAAGACCAGGACATGAGAACTTAAAAAAGGATTCACTTGTTCTCTTGTAAAGACACGTCACTCTCGTACCACACTAGTGAACATATAATAAAGACATACATGATATACACAGATCCATTTAGTGGACAACTTACGGGCATCTTGATGTGCTCAAAGAAGCCGTCTGGTTTGGGGCAGGTGTTCTTAGCGATCTCAATCACAGAGACACCAGTCACTCCACAGCAGTGAAGCTACAGAGCAGGTGGAGGAGGAGGTAGATTAACAACTCTAAATCCAACCTCGTGTGCAGTTTGTATCCTGTGAGGATCCTGAGAGGTCGCATGGCTAAACTTGTTGAAGCGGTTTAGTGTCTGACACTTCATTAATTAGCCTTTAATTAACGGCAAATTTAGCCGGTTAGCTGTTAACTTATTTAATGCTGTGCATCATGGAGTTGAACAAACTAATTATTAAAGTTCACACTTGACAAAAGCATTAGGTAGAAAGGACAGGAAGTTTGTTTCTTACCAGATTGTGGATGAACATGAGTGTGACACCAATGGCTGGGTCTCCTTCACTGTTCACATACAGAAGGTACATGGTGTTGTAGAACTCAGCGATCTTCAGTCCCACCTTAAGAATGAAAATTAAAACACAGCATCATGGTTAGAAATTCAGTGTTTTTTCTGATCCCTTTAAATCACATTCTGCAACAAAACCCCTCCCCCACCCCACTTCTTTTATTCCCCCCTCACCTCGTCACGCTGGGAATAAGCAAGAAGTCCAACAACACCTTCAGCCAAAGCCAGAATGGTCACAAGGACGGCGAACTGGAAGGAGAGGACGTTCATAAAACAGGTTTTTAATCCGATCATCAAACAGCAGCATGTAAACCAACAGCGTAACACTTGTTCCGCCCACACACTCCATAACAACAATTAAAACAATTCCTAGCATGTTCTTTATGTTGACGAGTTGGGTCTTTGTTTGTAGAAACTCAGAATTTAAAGAAACCCAATGGTTATTGCTGGTGTCTTCAATTTGTAAGACGCTTTGGATAAAACCGTCTGCAAAGTCAGAGTCAGATTTCCCAGCATGTTTGGACAGGGAGGCAGGAGGTTTATTCAACTGTGTCCTCGCCTGTTTGTTCCTACAGCACAAAAGTGCTTCCCACACAGACACTGAGACGAGACTGTGACATAAAACTGGAAAATGCTGAACAGAAAAAAAAAACTGTCATGGCCTTATTTGAAAGGTTCCAGGAAGCTACCGGATGTTTTAACAGATCTGTAACGTATCTGAATCCCCCTGTGTTTTTGTTTTGATTATGTTCACTATTACTGATTTCACCTAACTCAGACTATTATTCACATGAAGACCAGAGATCTTGCCACCTGCACTAAAGGTGATGAATGAGAACAAGGATTTGCTCAATAGAAAATATAGTCAAAGATCAACAGTGCAAAATTACAATAATATAAGGAGGCAGACGCATGAGAACCAAAAAGATCTCCGTACATCCCCATTCATTATTTATCATGCATGATTATTTGTTCATAAACCTCGAACAAATACAGTCGCGAGAAGCAGTGAACTATTTTCATTTTCCTGTTTGTTTTTTATAAATGATCACAAAATATGATCTGATCTACATCAAAGTCACAAATAATAACAAACTGTCCTGAACCTTCCTGTTTTCACTAAAAACAACTGTACAAAGTGATGGTGGTAAGGTAGGGGGGTGAGGGGTTAGTTAGTAGGTAAGTAAGTGAAGGGTTACGGTTTTAACAACTGCTTAAACCACTTTCGGCAACACACTTTCTTCCACCATCACTCTGTATGTTTAAGGGGTGTGTTCAATAAAGAGATGAAAGATCATGACTGTGTTTCATCAGCTTAGCATTCGTTGTTGTTTGTAAGATGATGAAGTGAAGATCAGATCACATTTCAGGACTAATTTATGCCAGGAGGGAACTGCACATAATTAATTCATTCATTTAATTTGAGTTCTTTTTGTGTGCAGATTCCACTAAGTGAACGAGCAGTGTCAGTTTTAATTCTCTGAACTGCATCTTCACATTGTTTACGTAGAACCACAGGTGCTGAACCTTAGGAATTCCAAAAATTTCTGTTAACTGGACTTGTTTTAGTTCTTGAAGACATTTTGGCTTCAAATAAACACATGTAACACTTGGTGTGCCAACACCGATTTGAGCAACTTTTTTTTTTTGCTTGTCCAGCAACATTTAGCAAGACTTTTTGCACAGGTATTGTGTCACTGCTCTAAAGCCACCTTGCAGGGACTGAAAAACATCTCACCACTTGCAGAGCGTGTCTTTTCTCACTGCAGGCACCGTAATCTCCAAACGTCACCACAATCAGCATCACTGCACCGAGAACTATCAGAACAGTTACACCTGTCACGAAAAGGGAAGGAAACATCTGTCAGCTATGTTATTTCAAAACGATATGTACCATTATACTTTTTGCAGAACTCACCAACAACAAATGCGCCAGAGTTGAGGCCCTCTATTTGGAAGATGCCTCTGGTGCTAGGACTGAACCTTAGCCACAGGCCGAGACCCAGAAAGGCACACCCGACCAACTGCCAAACAAGAAATGAAACCATAATGTGTACTCATAGTACACCGACATTCCTGGTTACAGGGTTTCATGTCTACCATTGTTCTAAGCATATCTGTACCCATTAGCAGTTGAGTCCGATGTGGCAATGTCTACACCTAAAGAGTTTTCTGTAACATTATATGCACTGCTATGAGAAAGTGACAATACGATTTTTACGCTAAAATGTTCAAAAATTTATACCAAAAGAAAGAAAACTTCATTTATCAGTAACAACTTAGTTGTGTGGATGGTCTTAATTTGATCATGAATGGCCCAGTAAACCAACAACGTGAGATTATATTTAGAGTGTAAATTACAACTAAAAATGATGACCAAATTTCTTCAGAAACTTAGCAGTAAAATCTTTTCTTCTTACATGAAGGGTGTTCCCTGTTAGATATAGCCAAGAACCTAAAGATATCTTCAACAGGTGTACACTACAGATAAAATGCTGAAACTTGATCTTGTCAGGCCAGAAGACACAGTGTAAGGCCCAAGTGCACATCTGTCCAAGAAGACAGGTACTTACGAGTGTCCTAGAGAAACAAACACTTCACTGCTCCTGAACTAGCTGTATCGTCGAAGAAAAGATGAAAGAAACCATTGACCACAGTCACTGTGTGTAGGAGACTGAGGTCAGCTGGTCTCATGAGCAAAGTAGCCAATGAAAAACCCTACTAAGTTGGCAAATCAGTAGAAAAGGCTGCTGTGGGCTGTGATGCCCAAACAGGGAACTTAAGATGACTGGAATCAAGCCTTGTGGACTGAATACTTTGACTTAAATGAGTCCAAGGTTGAGGTGTCTGGAGCCAAGTGATGAACTTGAAAGTTCATAAAAAGATGACAGCATGGAGGTGGAAACGTGATGATCTGGGGATGCTTTGGCATTTGTAATAGGCATGTTTAACTGTTTGATGCACACTAGAAGTCAGAAATATCAACTGTTGTTTAACATGCACATATGATTTGACCATTTGACATCAAGAACACAAATGTGAAGGTGTTTTCCAAACCTTTTCTTGCCAGTGTATATATCAGTACATCACTAGGTGGCATGTCGCTGCTGCCACCTGCTACAGAAGAAAAACTGTGGGACAGCTACACAAACAAAAACAGTTCTGATCCCACAGCTGAAGATGGAGAATACAGAATGTAGGGCTTCTGTGTTGTGAGGCGTTCAGGGACAGCGCAGAGTGTAGGCTATTCGTGTTTGAAACCATCAGCAGTGTTAAAGAAGGTTGAGCATCGGCACACCTGACGATCACTGTCAGTGGACATGAAATTCAAGAAAAATGGATTTCCCTCACTAGAGCCAGTGTTTGTCCTGTATGGGCTACTGTAGACACTTGGCGGCCTTGGTAGAAACTAAAGAAAACGCGTTTTTTTTTGGGGGGGGGGGGGGTAATTTAGGCGGTTACGCACTAATGACAACATATTTCTTAAGAAGGTATTCAAGTCCTGAATTCTTTTTTTTTCAAACATCACCGGTTAACTTGACGTCTGAAACAGTCGAGCTGAGCATGCGCAGACAAACCTGCAGACTTACCGCAAAGATGATGTTGAAAATAACGAGGACATATTTGCAGAAAGCGCCGCATCCGTCCACAGCCATGATGACCCCGGGTTGTCGTGTGCTCTGGGAGATGTGGAAAAGGATTAGTACACGTATATTTAACTAACATGTACACACTTTGTTCCTGTGACTAGTCAACGTCCTCCACACTGTTAGAACTGCGCCTTTTCTTTAAAAAAGGAGCTTTTACTTTGAGTCGTGTAGAAATCACCGCCTCAGTCAAACGCAGACGAAACACGTACCTGTGTTTGTAAAATGCTGTTTTTTAAGAACTCAGAGGACAAAGATCACCTGCAGACGTCACCTCCAAATCCCTCAGTGCTGCTGCTGCTGCTGCGTTTTATTTTCCAGCCTCAGACGACCACACGCCCCGCCTCCCTGGCCTCTTCCATGCCCCTCATTGGCTGACAGCTGTGACTGACGGGACGTGACACCTATGAGAGGAGACGGGGACGCAGCCGTTGACTGAGCCCCTGGGAGGTAAGTCCACTGTGATTCAGAGAGAGAGAGAGAGAGATGAAATGAAACTTAAAGAAACGAAAATTAAGAAGTGTGAAAGATTGAATTTCGACAGACAGTAACGGAAGTTATGAACAGTTGGTAAACCTACGATTGTTTCCTCTCTAAAATAAACATTTGTGTGACTAAGACTTGTTACTGAAAGTGACACAGTGCAGAGGCTGCAGCAACTCTGAGAAAATGACAAGAAACATGGTGCTGCTGAAATACAGATGTTTCACCAGACACTGGTGTTTTTTCATGACCTGCGAGGCTGTTTGTCAGCTGTCAGAGGCCTCTGGGTCGTCCATCATTGCAGGTTCAGTGGGTGGCAGAGGGACAGTGTCACAGAAAACACACACACACAGTCTCACATACTGACATGTTGGCCGCTAAAGTGGCGAGAATCATCTGTTAATGAAGAAGGAACAAGGTCAGATTTTATCAAAGGTTTATTTTTGACAGTAAACAGTATTTCTATGTTGTCTGTGTGACTGTTATCACTAAAATATCCAAAACTGTGAATCCACAATGGTTTATTTGCATGATGGTAATATAGCTTCTAATGTTAAGAAAATCCAGCCATATTCATATGTTCAGAATCCTTCAGCATAAACACAAACAACAGTCTTACTAGTACATATGCTGATAAACTCTTTTATTTTCTACTCATATTTGCATTTAGTCTTTCTTAGCTGTGGACATTTCCATACTTGGCTAATAAAACATTTCATATTAATTAGTTAGTATGAAAGCATATGTAGCTGGATGATACATTTTATAAGCTGGAATCTTCCACTTAGGTCTAAACATGTAAACTTCTGCATAATTTACTGTTTCACTTTTATCATCTTGATTTGTTGTTTAAGTCTCTGAATCTCACATGTTATTTCTCACATTTATCTCAAGGTGGCAGTATGGAGTCGACTTGTCCTTCTGCGACCAAGTGCGTGCTGGTCCTTCTTCTTGTTTCCTCCTAGAAAAAATACTAGTAGTACTCCAATTTTCTTCAACGTAATGTAATCTGATGATTCTGTAAAGGTTCTGTGAGGTTTCTGCTCATCTCTGTTTGCAGACAATGGTGGCACCTCGAGAAATGAAGACAGTATATTTTGTTTCCACAAACTCAAAACAGCAAGAGAGTGAGCATGTCTGCCTCTGAGAGTATCTAAGTTATAATGTTTTTAGCAGAAACAATGTGAATCTTTATGGTGCCGTACGAATGTCCGTTGGAGAGAGTTAAGGTTTACACACTTGTGGGTGTGGATGGATGAGAAGCTCACATGGAGCACTCACGTGAAATGGGGAAAAAGTCAGTTTGCACATAACTTGTCAGGCAATGATCCACTTTACGGATGTATAGTATTTGGATTACCTGATAATTCTTTCATCAGCAGACTGGATCACATCTAAGCTAAGGTGTAAAGAATCTGTAGTGGAGCCTTTAGAACAGCATCTGGGGAAAGTCCCACTAAGAAGCAGAAGAAATGAAGTGAGGCTGCATTTTTGTTCTCTTCAGGAAGATCATGTTCTAGAAAGGGAAACGAGGCACAAGGCTTTAATAATCATTAAGAAAGAATCAGTTTGATTCATACCTATCACTCTGGTAAAACATTGAATAAGCTATTACTCACCGGCTGAAATGAAAGTTTCTGATCACAGTCTAATGTTATGGAGAACATTTGCATTTTCATACATCAGAATCAAGAATCTGAACAAACAACGTGTTACACTTGTTATCTGGCCGAGCGTCTCCTTCAAGAGACCTCAGAACAAGAAAGAAAAATACAACACAAAAACACCCACAGAATAATAATGAATAATCTAATCTAGTGGAGGAGAATTTATAGCCTGGAGCACCGTCTGCTGGATAGAAGAGGATATTACATGAATGTTGTTAAATCTGGATTCAGAGGAGAGGAAACAGTGAGACGGAGTGATCGCATATTCCTCTTGTGAATTTTTTACTAACTAAACTCTCATTTAACAATTTAATCACCTCCTTTTCAGAATCGCACAGAACCCTCCACTGTAGATTTATACATCTTACCTTCAGGGCGAGAAGATGATATCAAAGGAGGAGACGAGATGTGAGCTGGGAACAGTGTGGTTTATTGAAAAATCAGCAAACACATTATTAAATGAATAAATGGATGTTGCTTCTACACAACATATTAAATTGTTAGCAGGATGTAATGTTTTTGGATATAAAAATGCAAAGCTACAGTTGTTCACATGCACAATGTGGAAACACTGCATTTACTGATTCCGGTGATGGTCTTCTTGGACCGAGCAGAGGAGGGTAAAGGTTAAATGATCAATCCTTTTTGGACGCAACACCAGAGCAACTTGAAGTAATCCTCACTGTTCTGTTTCAGGAAGACAGTGGTGCAGATGAGAGTAAAAATCTGTCATGAAAACACAGGAGGAGGAGATAAAGTAAAGAGCTGTGGACTTAAACAACCTGCTTCCTACTCGTACATTCTAGGAACAAAGCAGCCACAGATTGACTTGGTGCAGCATCCTTTGCAAAAAATAGAAGACAATCAGTTTTACCAGCTCAGTACTGATTTAAAGAAGCTTCTTTCAATCTAACGTGCTGCTCAGTAAACTGTGCTCTGAGTGGTTCTTGTGAGGCCTGTCCTTGTTCCTGCAGGTTACTGCAACACATTTCACTCTGAACCACTCTAATAAGAAAACATCAGATGTAAATACAAATATCATTTAGTGCGTCCAAGTTGAAATGAAGAATAGATTTGATTACCAGAAGAGCTGCAGTTGCAAGGAAGAAGCCCATCACCTTATCAGATGCCTTATCGGAAAGAGTTTGCGGTAAGAGCTCAGAACATTTCTGTTGGGAGACCAGGAAAAATCTATGAGCACTGATTTACAGCTTGTCGGTTTGCTTCCCATCCTGTTTTGGTCTTACTCTCTCACCTGTTCGCAGCTGAAATGAACAACCATTCCAACAACAATGTCAGCTAAAGCAAAAATGGCCAGGAGAACAGAGAGCTGAAAGGAGAGGAGGAGGTTAAAAGATGCAAAACTAACACTGTTCCACCATTTTCTGCCAGATGTTTCACCATAACAGGTTCACCATAACAGGAAGGATGGGTGGACCACATTTCCAGATATCACACATCCTAAAAGAAACTTGGCTGTAAGTAAAAAGTCTTACCACTTTCAGACCAATTGTCTTCAGTTTCCACACGCAGTATATTCCACATACACCCATGATTATCATCATTGCACCTTGAACCATAACAATCCACACAACTGATGCAAAAAACAAAGACATGAGTCATAGTGAACATTTTTAAAGTTTGTTTATGTATATATATAAATCTAATGATTAACTCACACGCAGCCAACAGGACGCTCTTCTCATGGACTTCAGCATTCTCCTTCTTCCACCACACACCGTAACCCAAAAAGACAGAACCTACCACCTGCCCAGCAGAAAATAAACCTTCACTAACAGTCCTGCTACAACATGAGGCTGTCAGCATTGATTGGTTTTTGTTCGGATTGCTTCTTAGCTAACTTTGGATACTTGGATACTCAGTGTGTGTGTCTTTACGTTCTGGACAGTTTTAGACAGAATGTTAGACAGAATAATGGTTGGAAATGGGAATGAATAGTTGTGTTATTGACTGTGGTAGAAAATAACTAAGTACTTTACTTTTGAAGGATGTCTACTTTAATAATAATAATAATAATAATAATAATAATAATAGATATTTTATTGGTCTTATTGGGGAAATTGTTGTTTGGACAGCTACAGCGCATATTGGCAGTACAGTACAGTTTTAGTGTCTTGGAACACCTCGACAGGTAGCCTGCCGGGACTGGGAATCGAACCGCTCACCCTCTGATTTTGAAGATAACTGCTCCTAGGTATATTTACTTTCTGCTATTTCAAACTCCAACTTCACCGCATTTCAGATATAAATATTGTACTTTAACTCAGTTACGTTTTTCATAGCTACTTTTCAGATTCAGGTGAATGTTGAAGGACTTGTGCTTGTAACAGAGTATTTCTACACTGAGCCAAAATCTGATTTATATAATATTTATAATCAAATAACCCCACTACATTATACACAGGACTGGATGACTGGAAAATTCGTATTTTTGATTCAATTTTGTTTTAATTATTTTATTACCTATTTTTGTTCCGCAAATTGAGTATTTATTATATTCTCTGGTTATGGTTCTTTCTTTCTCTGTGTTTGAACAGAGAGCTGCTGTAATATGCTTGAATCTTGAATCTCATTAGTGTATCATTTAGTCTTTTTATTCATCTTTATGTTGCTGATGCCTAATTAGAATCATTTCCTCCTCTAAAACTATTCAGTTAGATATTTGATAGACTTACCTCAAAGATCACACAGAGATGAATCAGGATATATTTGAAAATTATGTCACATCCACACACAGCCATGATGATCAGCTGACAAGAGAGAGCCGCAAGTGTCTAACAACAACTTTAAATTCCCAATAGTGCTCAGTTTCTTTTTGAAGTCTCTGAGGACCATGCCCCGCCTCTTTGACCTCATCCTGTCCTCTTATTGGCTGAGAGCTTTGACTGACTGTGTTGGTCTACAGAAGAAAATGTTAGAAAGTTAAGTTAAGTTAAAGTTAAACAAAATTTTGCTCCCCAAGGTTCTCCTATACTTCGTACTGGAGGGGGTTCCAGTGCGCATGCACCAGTTATAGTGAGAGTCTATAGGCTCGTTAGACATGGACTGCGCATCACCTGAAAGGGTGGTCACCGGTGACCGGGTCTGCACAGAACTGAGTAGTGTTTCTTGTGAGATGTTTCTGAAAACACACTGGGTGGCATGGGGTTGATGCCACAAGCCACAGAAAAATAGCACAGTGTGCAAAAAGAAACCAAGCGTAGGACGACTATAAATAAAGAGAAGGAAAACAACAAAATGCTTACAACAGGTAACAAGACCGTTTTCTCAGTTTGTTGCAATGTACTGAGCCCACACTTAGGTTACAGTGGTTCCTTTAAAGGTTAATTAAGCAGCAAGGTTTGAAAGACATAACAGGTCATTTAGTAACACTTACAGCTCTTTTCCCTTACTATCCATAAGTTCAGCTGATTGTACAAAACATTAATATTTAGTTCCAGACCACCTCTGGAAGTGGTTTAAGTGATCGTCTTGGTGGACATTTACATTTTATGACTATAATTAATGAATAGTAAAAGAAGTAACCTTACGTGTTCATCATGGTCCCTGGATAATTGCCTCTGAGTAATCTAATATAAATATGTTTACATATTTTTTTATCGCGTATTGTTAATGCTCACACACTTAGATACTGAATCATTGTGGGAAGACATGTCAGAAACAGAAACTAAACCACAGAAGGAAATAATGTCAGAAATGGGACGACTACAGTGCCACTTAAACAGAAAGTTGACACATTCACATGTTTATTTATGTTTGGTGGTTTTCAGAAAACTTGGTGTTAACCATAAAAAAACACCAGTATTCTTTAAATAGTTAAGTTACAAATGTATCTGACAATTATTTGTTATTATGTGTTTTTCTCAGATAAAATATAGGAAAACCAAACCAAATCCAAAAGTGGAAAACAGAGAATGATTTCCATAATCACTTAATAAATGTTTTAAATTTTTATTTTTTATTTTTAAATTTTAACAGGCTGTGCAGAGTGATGAGACTTCTATGTTGTTCACCTCTGCAGGTTCAGTGGGTGGCAGGGTGGCAGGAGGACAGGTAGCAAGAGAGAGATGGAGGTTGACTGAGTGAGTCGCATAGAGAGAGGGAAAAAAGTCAAGCAAACACCTAAGACACCACAATCCCAGCTGCTCATGTACACACACAAACATTCTGCAGGCCTTAGACTCAGTCTGACTATTCTGACTTGAGTGAAATGAGGAATAGGAGGCGTATTTGTTACAGAAAAAACAATCTTAAATTGTTTGCTGTAAATATACATCCAAACATTAATATACCAAAAAACATCAGACAAACAAGTAAGCAAACACCGTTGTTAGATGGCAAACAATTGGCTCCAGTTTTATCAAGGTGCTAATTTTAGATGTTGTCGATCTCATAAATGGAACTGTGTGAACGGTAGCTACTGGATAAATCTAGTCCATAGAAACCATGACATAAGACTTTATAAACCACAAAAATATTTTGATGTAGTATATTAATACCAGCTGATAAATTTAAGTCCACTTATCGTCTGTAATGGTGTGCCACAGGAGTCTATTCATGGACATGTACTCTTTACATTAGACATAAAAAAGCACTACTTTCCATGATCAATAGTTTAATGTTCATTTTTATGCAAATGGAAAACTTTTGTAAGTCTCTTGCTCCAGAGCACATCAGGCTTTAGTTCGTCTACACTCATTTTCCATATGGACAGAATAATTACCATTAAACAATCTAAATTTATCATAGTACAGAACAGTTTGTAGTAATTAAGGTGTTAAAAAAATGGCAGAGGAGACCATCTTTAAAACAGCAGTACCTACCAAAAGTGGCCCACAGAGGGACAACTGGTGAACTGGCTGCATTGATGTGGTTCGGGAGCAAGGGGTGGTGTGTCTGTTCCAATCACAATTCTGCTTCTCTAAATTCCTACGTTAATCGGGTGAGCTGTGTTTTCTTTTCTTTAAGCAAACAGTCATCTATTAAGTGTCTAAATGTTCTCATTCACTGACTTTAAATTTTACAGTCGTGTGTCTCCTTTGTGTTCAAAACAGTGTCATGAACACTGAAGTTCAGTTTTAACCAACAGTGTGAGAGCTGATAGGTTTAGTGTTGTCAGCTAACCTGTATTGTTCTGACTGGGCAATGTTTATGTCAGGTGATGGCCCATACTGTAGGTCCAGACATGTTGATGCAGGTGCAGAAACCAACATCAAGTACAAAGTTGTTACTGACATGCATTGGCAAAATATTAACTACAACTCCTACATTGCAGTATACATGCATCACACTCGTGCCAGATGATGATGATGATGAAATTCTCTCCAGGCGTTTCTGTGATGCAGTGTTGACAAGGCATGGATGAGAGGCCACACTGACTTTGACCTTTGAACTTCAACTGCCAAAATCAAATTAGTTCATCTTTCAGTCCTGGTGGATGTTTGTGCCAAATTTGAAGAAGTGTCTGCAAGATAATACTGTGATATTGCCTTCATAATACTGGGATGAAAGAAAGGGACAGATAGTCACAGTGACCTGTTCATGCTTGTTCTCTGCACATCCATCACTGTCTAAATAAGACAAGCAGAGGCTACAACAAATAGTCAAGCCTGAAGAAAACATCACAGTGCTGATCTACCCACTGCTCAGGGCCTGTTGAACTCTAGAGTCAGGTCATCTCTCAGATGGTTCAGTAATGGACTAAGTAATGTGCCCATTGTGCAATGACGTATTTCTTAAATTACAATTAAAATACAAGCTGTATATATTGTACATACAACCACCACTGCACATAATAAATCCTACTGTATGTATATTAAGTTACTCATTAACGTCTTATTTGCACACATATTTACTCTTCTTCTCATCTTCTTATTGTACATTAGAGTCAAATACCTTGTATGAGAAAACATATTTGGACAACAAAGCTGAAATAAAGAGAACAATAAAGGGAAACAATTATTAATTTAATTTTTTTTCATTTTCATTATCAGCCACCAGGCACATCCTGCAGCCCTTTCAGTGTAAGAGCGCTCATTAACAAATCCATGCCTTATATGTCAACAGAGTTCACGTTGTGTCACTACCACAACGTTAGTGTACACACATTTGCAACTGAAAGTAACTTTACTCAGTACTCATACTTTTTCTTTTACTCCATTACTATTCAGGAAAGAATATTGTACATCTTACTCTCTTCAGTTTCTATCATCAACAAACCAAACTGAAAGATGAAGAGGAACAAAAAGTAACTATTTTTACTTAAGTAGTAGCTTATGTTCTTCTACCACCTCCGACAAAATGCTGACTGCTCCCCTGCAGGCGCGCTGTCAACCACGAGGTGGCGCAAGCACATTAAAAACATGACTTCTGTTTGATTTCTTACAAAATATTTCAGACTGCAGGTGTCATCCTTTGTGTGTTCCTTCCTCATCATTTTTTTAATAAAGAGCTTTTATTTAAAGGGATATAGCCATGTTTTAAACATATGTTTAGATATGTATTAAACAATTGAATAGTTCACACTCACATGTAAGTACATGACATATTTCCCACATCTGTGTTTACATGAATGTAAAGATCATTTAATTTATTTTATAATGTTTTGATAATGATGTAGAATATCACAGTGTAGTTAGTGTAAGTCAGGTGCAGGATCGTCTGTAGATGTTAAAGTCCCCACAGACAATCCTGCACCTCATTTTACAGTCTTTTAAATAAATTTATAACTCTTGCCTATTCAAGGACTTTTAAAAAAAATTCTTAATAAAAAAATGGTGTTTGCTCCATAAATGCAACAGAGAAGAATAAAAATAAAAATAGAGCAAAATTTAAAATATATAGCATAAAAAATATATATATATATATATATATAAAATTATATATGGACAGAGCAATGAAAAGGGAAGTGGGGATTAATGCAAAATCTAGAAACCAATAATGTAGAAAATGAATGTTGATGATCTGAAATATATTTAAGTATTTAGTGAGTTATTGGTAGTAGATACATAAAATGTAAGAATATAAACAGAGAACAGTAAAGAATAATAACTAATAATTAGAAATCAGGTTCAAATGCGTATATGATGGTGAAATAATATAAAATATTAAATATATATAGAGTTACCAATAAGTAAGATTATTGTTTTTTCATCATTATTATTTTTTTATGTTACTATTATCTGGAAGACAAAATGATGATGATGTTTTCATTATTCTTTAATTGTGTGTGATTTAATATTATAAATAAGTGTATTTTAATCGTTTTCATAGAAATTAAATTAGATGAACGTTTAAATAAGTGACGGAGGAGGGTGGGGGCACAGTGAGGTGGTGCTGGTGGAGACGGAGGAACCGCAGACCTCAGACCAGCCCAGCTCACCTCTCCCTCTGTCCTCCGCCTGAGCCCGGTCTGGCACAGATCTGACTGCGGATCAGCGCTGCCGGGCTCCCTCCTCACTACGAGTCTCCAGCGACTGGGACTCAGACCAGAGGAAACCGTGCTGAGGTCCGGACGCATCCAGAGCAGAGCGCGGCGAGAGAGCGGACGGAGCCCCGACAAGACGGGAGACAAACCGAGGGAAGCGGCTGGTAGGAACAACGGAGCACGGGGGGGTTAACGTTACGGCAGAAACACAGCGAGCAGCAGCTGGGGGGGGACACGGGACTGGCTGGCCCCGCAGAAGGAGGAGGATTACCGCGTAGCTAATTTCCAACATTTTCCATTCCCGGCAGCGACAGTGAGGCTCTCTCTCTCTCTCTCTCTCTCCCTCTCTCTCTCTCTCTCTCTCGGAGCTAGCGGAATGTAATGCTAGCAGGCTAGCTAACGTTAGCTAGCTAATTAGCTCGTCAGAGACCCAGGAGTCGGGCTGTGATCTGTGTTAAAATAGGTCACTGCTCGTTTTCTTCCCTGAAAGCTGTGGCGACCGTGCTTCGCGTTATCACTATGGTGTGTGTGGAACAGCTAAGGCTCGTTTAGACAGTAAACTGTGCTCGTGTTGATGAGGATCTGCTCGGTTTGATCCGTCTCGGGAGCAGCTGAATCCATTGTGAAGATCAAGCTGTGGAGAAATCACACAAGCCGCTGAAAATACGAGGAGACGAAGCACAGAGTTGTTTGGAGACTGTCTGCCGTCCAATGTTAATGTCGACCGACGTTGCATCTATAATGCTTCCCGTTAGTCGGGGGATAATGGACCGGGAGAGAGACATTGACACAGCGGCCGGACCCCATGTGAACGCGGCCGGGGGTCCTGCAGCTGTCCGGGGAATGAAGCGAGGGGACCCGGAGCCCGACGCTCAGACAGCCGCTGCCCTGGCTGACTTACCCGGGGCGGAGTGCAAAAGACCGAGGATAGACGGGACCGGGGGTGTTGTTGGTGACATCGGACAGGTATGAACACATGCACACATCTGTGTGTTTCTCTCCATCAGCTTCTCTTTCTTCTCCACTCAAAGCTTTTGTTCCCAGGCATCAGCAGGGGGATGATGTTTTGACAGGCCCCCCCACTTTTTTCCTACCCCTCATCAACAGCATAACCATGCATCACTGCAGCAAACACCAAATCCCCCAATTAATACCAAATGTCAGGTTTTGTGAATTAGACAAAAGTGTGAGGATAGTGCAGAGTGGCTCGCTGCTGGAGCTGCTGCTGGAGACGGAGGTGGAGGTGGAGGTGGAGGGGGGGCAGCATGACCAAGCCAGACAAAGGTAATATGATACAGGCTCCATTGCTATGACAGGCAGCAGCACAGCACAGATCAGAGCCATTCATCACGCCCGTCTCCCTGAAAGTAAACCAGCGCTTTGTCACATGTTGGACTCTTTTCTTTTTTATTCACATGGATGAAATCATTTACAGTGAGTCACTAAGGCAAATCCTGATTCACACGCATGTGCCATTAAAGCCCCCCCCTCCCCACACCACACGTCCCCCTTCTCCCCTGATTGTCGCTAGGTGTTAAAAGAGAGAAGCAGACGGGGACTGGGGGAGGGGTCACCACAGTGAAAGACAAAGAACAGGGCTTTTTGGTGAAGGCTGAAGAAGTGAGGGGCTTTAGGGGAAGGTTGGGGGGGGGCACTCTCCTTATAACACAGGTCTTCCCTGCTTTGCCTCGACTGCCGAGGCAGCAAAGCGTCAGGAGGCGTCCCTGCCTCCTCCGGACCGATGAGTGCACAGTACAGTAAACAGGGTTCTGCTCCCTGGGATCTACTTCCTTCTTCTCCTTCACGTACTCTACATCGTTTTTAACACCTACACACTTTGAAGTGCCTCTGACCCAGCAGCACAACAGAGAGTTTTAGCTGACGTGCAGCGTTTTAGTCCAGGGAAATGGTGCTAACTGTTGTCGAAGGGCAGGCGGACGTGGTTTGAGGTCACCAGCGGGTAATTGAATTCTGGCGAGCTGGTAAAATACTGTAACTCGCTGTGCGGCTGACCTGCTGCAGTGACAAATGGGTCCCGTGTAATGCTGCGATGCCCGGCGAGCTTCGCAGAGGATGGATGCTGGATGATGGGTAAAGGTTACAAGCCCGCCGGCAAAGATGATGTGACAATGAGCACCGTGGCGTGGGGAGGTTTCTCGCTGCCCATTAGCTGTATTGATCGCAAGGCACCGGGGGTGGGTCAGGCTGGAAATTGGATGGAGTGGAGCAGAGAGGTGTTGGAAGCGACGCTGAGATGGATGGAGAGCTGTAATATGATTGATAGATGCACATAGCAAGAGAGAGAGGGATGGTTAAGGAGGAAGAAAGAGGAGAGAAAGGAAACCAGAGCCATTAGCTTGCATATATCAGGCACCATGATAAATGATAAGAGGAAAGTGATGGATGGCAGGATGACATGTGATGATTCTCTGTGGGGAGAGATAAGCAGCAGCACAGCCTCTGAATCAAGATGAGTAGCTGAGTAACACTTGATTCAAAAGGTAAATAAAAAAGAAATTGACATTGAGAGCTGAATGGTGTTCGCTCGCTGTGGCTCCATGCATGCTCTGCCTGTGTGTGTGTTGTTAGGGAGGGGGGGCTGAGTTCAGAGGATGCTCCTATAACTAAATGCACCCGGCCATTAGCATAGTTTTCCCATTGAGAGCTGGAGCGAGTGGATTGCTGACCTTCCCGGCTCGCGCTCGATCGGGACTGTAGTAATAAGAGTGCAGCTTCTTCTTCCCTTTTGTTGCTCCTGTCTCACTCTCCTTCACCCCTCCGCCCCCCCAATACAGAACTGCAGACCCCTTCATACCACCCCCCTCCCTACCCATCTCCCCTATAGCTGTCCTCTGATGCTCCCTCCCTCTTCTCTCTCTCTCCTTCCCTGAGGCATATTTCCAGATTGCTAATTGACTCCTGGTTCACAGGATTTTAATGTGCCAGTGATGCAAGCCACTCCAAACCCTCCCCCCTTCACTATTTCTCTCTGCTGCCCCCACCACACACACACCTCTTCTACTATCTTTGGTTTTATCTCCTTTGCTCAGTCCACCTCCTGTCACTCACTATCACTTTTCCCCTGAGCTCCACATCTGTCTTGTCTCTTGTTTTCCTCTCATGTTTGTTTTCTGTCCTCACCTCCCTCACGGCTCTTTTTTTTTTTTTTTGTTTGCTCCTCTTCTCTGTTGGTAGTATTGATGCGTCCCCCCCTGAGGCAGTGCTGTGGTCCACTTGGCTGCAGTGGGACTAGTGTTTACAGCTCGCTCGCTGTCCGTCTCCCGTCTCTGTTTCGGAGAGCCGATTTGTCCTATCGCTGGCAGGAAAGAGGCTTTGCGTCGCGCTAACGAGATCAAAGCTCATTTAGTGGAGGGCATTAACCAGACTGATCGCTTTAACTTTAACTGATCCCTGATATGAGTGGACAGATCACAGGCATAGGTTGCTGCTGGTCGTAAACTGCACTTTTTAAAAGTTTTTTTTCTTCAGCTCAGTGAGAAATTAATCAGGATACTAATTTAATTTATTTTCCAAGTAAAAAATGTATTAGTAAAAAATTCTGAAGCTTTATTTTTATTTATTTTATTAAACCTGTATTTAAGTGTGTAAATCCTATTGAGAGTCCGTAAAGTATGTGTGACTTTATTCATTTTCGAAGTGAATAATCAACTTTAATGTTTCTTCATTTCCTTTATTCTCATTTTCCCCATGTGGATACGAAATTTCTTAAACTGCTTTTAAATTTGACTTTTTGAAACCTTCAAAAATCCTGTCGAGGGACACCGGGCCAAGACGGCAGGAAACACACAAAAAATACAAAACTGAAAATATTAATGAGCAAATAAAGTTTTAAAACCGTGTTAACAAAGAGCTCAGATAGAAGGGTGAGAGTCTCTTACTACAGACCTGGATTTAGTCAGTGCTTCTCCCCCATTGTGATAATTTGCTGCTTTGCTTTGTTTTAAATCCTTTTCTGACTGCCGGTCAAAGAGAACAACCAGTTTGAGGTTATCACAGTTTGTTTTTACATTTTGTTCACTGAAACATCAGCAAATCAAATGAATCATTTATCAAATAGTCAAACATCTTTCAGTTTCATATTATGAGGAAATCAACGTTTATTTGACCACAGTTTCACAACATCAGTTTGATGTCTTACAGACGTAAGTTATAAAATATTCAGTAGATTAATGAATAATTTAAATAATCGTTGGTTGTTGCTCCTAATCATTGACAGTAAAGTAGCGGTATAAACAGTACTGCTGCCTTTACTAGTAATTACCAATAAGCTTTGAGTTTCAGAGCTGCAGTAGTACGTGAACGTGCATGAACGCTGGGAGCTAAGTGTAACTGTAGACTAATTAGTGTCCTTCAGAAGTCAGCAGCCTGAATTATTCACGGAGAAGAAGAAACATCCACAGAAGAGGAAGAGCGTGACGGCGAGGCAGCGGAGGTGGGTCAGGTTGTGCGTCCACCGTACACAGACCCACCCAGTCTCACGCCCTCGCCTGCTGTTTAATGATTGCTGTTAAACTTTGAGCTGCAGCACAGCGTCGGAGTCACCCTTGACTTTTGAACCAAAGACGATAAGCTAAAAATTCCCCACACACAGTTGCTCAACGTCCTCACTCAGTCACTCCTGCATTTAGTGTGTGTGTGTGTGTGTGTGTGTGTGTGTGTGTGTGTATTCAGTTGGTTTTCAGTGGAACGGCATTATTATCAGGCTCAAGAAAAACAGAGACGGGCACCGTTCATGAAAAGAAGAAACTAGTTCTCTTGTTCTCCGTCATTTTCCCCAGCACCAGTCTTTAACGTGACACTCGCATGTTAGCTCCCCCACCCTTCATGCCTCCTCCCCAAGGCTGCCCCCAAACTGTCATATGTGCTTCCATCTCCACCCCCAACACAGACTGAATTGTCAATTCAGTGTTTTGCCTACATGGGGTCATCTGTGATGCACGGCCACAGTCCTTCACAGCTGCCTCACCGTCATAAATATAATGAAGATTCAGGATCCTGAGCCTCTTTAACACCAGCCATTAGCCACGTGTAATACCGAGTCCAAATACTTAAATAAGTGGATCAATTGATGCTGAGCCCTCATCCCAGACATCATTAAATAAATGTACTACTCACAACCTGCTGGAGCATGAAATGAAAAACCTGAAATAAACACGTGTTACGCTTTCATTTATTAGATTTTGTGACGTAATGCGTGCACACGGTGTTCTACAGGCTCTGCCTCTACAAACTGAAATAATTAGAGCTGACAGAAAACAATGAAGCAGCCTGTGCAGCATATTGACGGAGGTCACAGGGCAGCAAAATACACACAGCATCTCATTTTTTAAAATGAAGTTAAACCTCTTAATAATGTGAAATACTGAAATGAATCACATTACATATTACATTTTGTTTTGCACATAGCAAAAAAATATATATTTTCCACAGAGGCGTGTCATTAAAAGTATGGTAGTATCTCAAACAGACTAATTAATTTTCTAGTGCTAAGTATGAGGCCTGAAGAGCTTTAATGGTGCTTAATGGAAACTGGTCATGATAGTTAGTCAGGCAAATTAGATTTCTGTGTTTTCTAAAGGTCGTGACTGAGATAAGAGCAGAAGCAGAATGTATGTATAACAAGATGGATCTGTGCTTTTCCAACAAAATGTGCACTGGTTACTGTAAATGTGTGCAGCGTAGAGGCCGATTCAGCTCAGGGTTTGATCTTTGACAGCTACCACATCCTGAGTCACCAGCAACACTTACCAGCAGCTGCTGCAGGTTTTGTAATACTATATTAATTGACACGCAGCTATTCGTGGCAGGCGGTGGCAGGGCTGTAGTCAAACCCATCTGTGTCTGGACAGGTTCAAGTCCAGGTTAGTCGAGTCCAAGTCAAGTACGGGTTTGTAAGTCAGAGTTCAATTCCATGTCTAAATATGATCTAGAGAAAAAAGCCAAGACAGACAAAATATCTTCACGACTACTTATCAGGCAGCCAGCGTCAGTGCGCAGTCTGGATTGAAACAAGTTTTCTCAAAGTTTGGTTTATGTCCTATTAGAGTATTTGGTGGAGACCTCTACACCACAACAGTTTTCATAAAGTTAAGTAAATGGCAGTATTGAGATATATTGAATCATAACATAACGCGATAAGCGCTGTATTGCCAGATTCTTGGCAACACAAAGCCCGAGTAGTTGATACCTGTATGTATACCTACCGTCCAGGAGAGGAGACAGCCATCAATAAATAAAATCCAAGTAAATACACCAGAGTCACACGATAAGTTTCTGTCAGACTGGAAGAAGAATCTGTGCTGAAGAATCCGGCGGTTGCTCCTTGTAAGTGTTTAATTTGGTAAATGTCAGCGTTGTAGAGTTCTTACAACACGCACAATAAGGTTATTTCAAGTTAAAAACGAATGTCCTAACATACCAGTGATAGTGAATCAGCCTCAGTCCTGTAAACTGTGACTTTGAGGAATAGTCACAGTCTGTGTGAACCCATCACAGTCTACAGGTCCGCCGTGACTCAGTTTGGTTAGCGGACTCTGGCTGTCTTGTTTCTCGTGAATCAGTGAGATAGAAAATGGGGAAAAAGGGAAATATTTGACTTCAGCTCCACTGCAGAGGCAGAGGGTTCTGGGTTCATACAGTATTTATACAGGAGAAAACCGCACTGATCTGAGCTGTGTTTGTGCTTGGTGAAGAGATATGAGCTCTGGTTATGAGACGTAAAGTGATGGAAGCCGAACAAACAGCGTGTGGATTCCACAGCTTCCCGCAGATATCAGGCTGATGTCTTATTAACACAAACTGTGGAGATGAATTGGTGAACAGACTTTATGTTTCTGTCCGGTCTGTGCTCAAACTCATTATTAAAGTAAATGTCTGCACTGCTACTGTCTTCA
The DNA here is from genome assembly GCA_034779795.1 of Ctenopoma multispine. Taxonomy (NCBI): domain Eukaryota; kingdom Metazoa; phylum Chordata; class Actinopteri; order Anabantiformes; family Anabantidae; genus Ctenopoma; species Ctenopoma multispine. The sequence continues at coordinate 18,912,958 of JAUYWH010000026.1, forward strand.
GAGACAGGGTTTTTTTTTTGATTATGCAGAATAATGATGCCCTTCTGAGTGGTGGTATTTCTCACGTGCAGACAAAACTAAAGATGCGCCGTGTTTCAGGTGTTTTGCATTTTCAGAAAACAGATCCTTGATTCACAGTTTACTAAGACATATTTTTACGGCTTTAGTCTAAAATATGCGCTTTATGCAGTTTTATATTCAAGGGAAACAACTGTGCTTCTCACTTGTCGGTGAATGTTGAAGAAATCTAAATTCCCAGCAGAAATAGCTTCACGCAACGTTGATGTTTATCTGATGTAACAGAATCCTCAAGAATCCAGCCGAGATAAATCGATTCAGGACTTGGTAAATAGCAATTAAGTCAGCAGATCAGCTCCTATGTCCAGTCTTACATCTAAGTCTTCTGCTCTACAAAATCAACAACTAGAGAGGAAACAAACGCCCGTCACTGTTCTATTGTTTGGACATTTAAATCTGCGTGGTCTGAAAAGCTGCTCTCATAGGAGATATACCTTCAGTTCTAGAGAGAACCGTTCGTCTTGTCTTTATTTTCCTCATTGGAAACAGAGGCCAGCTCGATGCCAAGCGGTGTCTGTTGGCAAATCCACTGCTCAGCTCCAGTACTGACTTTCAGGGAAGTCAGTCGACTACTTCTGCTGCTACTACTACAGCAACTGGCTGATGGAGCTGTCGGCAGCCCGACACAGTCGGCTCTTGTCTTCATGTCCTTGCATATCTATTACCTCTGCTACCTGCCTTTGTGATTTTCCTTTTCCTGTTTGGCTGTGATATATTTTTTTAGTGCATCACTCTGATAAGTCACATCCATCATTTTCTGTCCTCTGGCCACCAGTCCTGTTTCCTTTATTTCTTCTCCTTCAGTTTGTGCTTCACATTGCAGCTTTGTTTGATCCTGTCATTCAGCTCCTGTTTTTTCTGTTCACTTGTGATGGAGTTTTGAGGTTGCTGGTCTGTTGCTAATCTTGTATAGTCAGATTCTTTCAAATCTGGTTCTACAGTAGAGATGATTAGCCTGAGCTTTGGGGAGATGGTTTTTGTCTTTCAGAATTAGTGAGGTCGTCGTTGATTGTGGCTCATAGATCTTAATCAAACCTTCTGTGGAGGTGCGACACTGGACTGTGTCAAAGTCTGAAAACTCCACAGTAAACTGTGGTGTTTTTTGTAAGGATGTATTGGTGGTAACGGGTGTGATTTTCTTACATTTGGTGATGTGATTGAGCCCAGAGGCCCTAACATTGGTACAGTCCACCTCCTCAGGCTGTTCTGCTAGAGACTGTTGGATGCCTGCAGCAGCCCTCTTAATTGCCCTTCTCCCTTCCTCCCTCGGTGTCCCTCCCTTCTCACCATCTGTTGACCTCATGTCATTTCGCCTTCCTTCATCACTGCAGCTACTTTTTTTCCCTTCCACTGCTTCTACCCGTTTGCTCCAGTTACTCACGAGCTTCTTTCCTTCTCCCGGCTTCTTTCCTTCTCCTGAAATAGCAAGTCAGAGAGAGAGAGAAAATAAACAAGAGAGACGCCCTTTAGTTTTACCCTCTGTGGGATTTGAGAGGGGGACAGAGAGAAAGAAAGAGTGAGTGTGTGTTTATGTGTGTTGCTGATCCCTGCCTGTGCAGTATGAAGCCTCCGCAGTCACTCGGTTGGCGCCTTCAAAAGCTCCTCCTCGCTCACAAACTATATGGCATTAACTTAATGGAAACTTGAAAACGCGCAGCACGAAGGCTCAGCTTTCAGCCTGCACAGGCTTAGTGTGGCATTCTGCGCTTTTTTATTTATTTATAAAAAAAGAAAAAGTGTGGCGGGCATCAGTGTGAGCAGCTTTTGTATACTTCAAGACATATAACATACTTAAAAACAGTCAAATGGGGAAGAGAGTGTGTGCTTTTGTGTGTGTAAATGATTATGTTTGAAAACTAGGTATCAAGTTCAGACCCCCAATCCCTTCCCCCACCCTTTAAGAAAATATAAATCACATGGCATTCTTCACTTATGACTCATTGTCTCCACTTCACAAATGTTGTACTGCTTTATATTTCGCTCCTCTCTCTTGGCTTTGGTCGTCTTATTCCCTGCATTCCTGCTCCTCCTGTGCGTCCGTGGCCTCATTTTCATCTCTGTTCTTTCTTTTCTTTTCTGTCTTTCTTCTCTGTCTCTCCCCCCCCCCCCCATCCATCTATCCTGCCCCCTCCTGCTTCTCTTGCAAACAGATTGATTCCAGATGTTGCTAAATCTACCCTCTCTTCCCCCTCCTGATCTTAAACTCCTCCTCCTCTTTCTTCTTTCCACTCTGTCCACTGTAGAACTGTAGAACCAACAGTGACTCTATAATTTGATGGTCGGGGATAATTTTGGTTTAGATTTCACTGACATTCCAGTTTCCCTCCCAGAGCAGTGCCTACACCCTTAGTGTGCCTGTAAATGTGATTAAAAACCATAATTGTCAACGTGTAATTGTATATTTTTTTGCAGAAATATGACTAATGATATAGCACAAGCTCTGAACAAAACCAAGCTGCTTATCAGTTCAGTCTTGTTTAAGATGCAGTGCATGGCAACTCCCAACACGCATCTCTTTTTATTTAATATGAGAAGAGTCTTCTCATTCTCGTCGACATCGCCCAAGGCCTTGTAGACTTCAGATTCGGCTGTGAACGGCGACCTTTTACTGCACTTCCATCTGTGTGTGCAGAGCAGCAGCAGCTTCTACACAGTCCGTATGTTAAGCGCACCAAGGAGAGTGTTCCCCCCTGGGGACGAGGCACGAGGGGGAAATTGGTTCCAGATGAAACAGGAAGTGGAGAGCAGAGACAAAGAAAGGGCTGTTTCAGACAGGGGGAAAAGGAGGACGGGCCCCAAGTCTGAAAACACACACACACACAGTCAGAGTTTACTGCCTGAGCATCAAAAGACAAATGTCTCTTCTCTCTTTTACCTGTTCTTTACATCTTCTCTGTTTATTTTCTACCTCATATGTTTCCCCTTGGCTTCCCTCTAGCCCACTCTGTCTAGACACCGTCTTTCTTTCTTTTTTTTAATCCTTACATCATCAGCACATCTGTTTGTAGCTTTAGCCTCCATATCATCAAGTCCTGGTCTCTCAAAGGCTTTATTTAAGCTAGCTCTTTGGGATCAGCTCATTTGTGCGTATGTTTAGTAAGGCTATGCCAGATCTTATCATTCATGATATCCTCCACTCACAAACACTGTCTGAGGAAAGGCTAATGCCAAAAAAGGAGCTTCCTCTGATGTTTGGACACGGTTCGACAACAAATCAGGTGAGAATCCAACATCTGTGATTTGAAAGTTGTCTCAGAAATGCAAATCAACTTTGTTCAACCATCTCAGGCAAAGCACCAGCTGGAATATGAGGGAAGCCAGACGTTGAAGGAGAACATGGCAGATGTTGGGCCGACAACAGGAAGGAACGTTCTTTAATTCAGAAGGTTTAAACAGCACATTTAAGTAAATGCTGGAACCAACAAACAGAAGTGGTGCAAAAGGCACGATGCCAGTTCAGACTGATGAGAAGCTGTTGTGCCTCCTCAGTATAGGGACGCACAACATATACTGTATCGCAGTGTGGTGGTTTGCAGAGATGAGACTTACTGCTGAGAGCAGCTGGCTGGACGCTTTGCAGGCGGGTCCTCGCATCTCCGAACACATCTGTGCAGATTTCCTAATATGCATTATTTGGACAAACTGACCATACATAGAAAAACTGAAGGGGTAGTTTCACTCCTGAAAAAAATGTTAACAGCACTCTTAAACTAAAATCATAATGGTAAATGGTCTGGTTCAGCATCTTGCCCAAGGACACTTCGACATATGACAGGAGGAGCCGGGAATCGAACCACCGATCACACGATTGGCAGGCGACTGCTCTACCTCCTCAGCCACAGCCGCCCCTGTTATGGCTTTACCCTTCCTTAAACTCTGCTCCATTGCCGGTGAATCAACCTTTCAGCTTGCTTGTTGCTCTGGTCCGCACAGCGTGTTGCTGAGGTGTTCATGTCACCTCCTCTTTGAGCCTCTACGTTTTCATGTATCATCGGAGAAACACAATCCCGGCTTTATTTTTCTTAAGGAATTGGGCAAGAGGCAGGGTGTTCCCCTTCATGACCCTTCATACTCACATTTACACCTACGGGCAATTTAGAATCACAAGCTAAACAAAAGTTCTTCGATCAGTCTTTGTGTTTGCATGGCTCTAGTCTGCAGGATCAGATTGAAATAATTGTTAAACGTCATTGTTTTCATGTTATATTGTCAACAGAAAAGTAGAGTAAAATACTGGGATATAGTTCTAAGTCTGTATCGCCCACCTCTTAGACTAACAGTATGTCAGTGTGCTGTCACCGTGACCCCTACGTCTCAGACGCTTGCCCTCGATTGGCTGGATGAATGCTATCAGGAGGCCCGGAGGTTAACTGTGTTGACACTCTTGAGGGGCCAAATCTGCCTTCCTCATCGCTACGACTTTACACGGCCCACACGCAAGCTGTTTGCTGAGTGGAGGAGCTCACTGGGGCCGAGGGGCAGCAGCATGTGCATCAGTCCTGTGGATTAGCTGTGAGCAAAACATCAGCAGAGTCCTAGAGACAAGACTCCATCCTGAAAACACATACACACTCATCTTTCTTTCTTTTTTAGCCTCTCAGACTTTCTCGCCTCCCTTTTCTTTTTTCCTGCAATGGAAGCAGAGGCATGATTCTCACTGGGCGGTCTTGTTTTCTCTGTGAGGTTAGACTGAGCTTGTGACATCTCTCTCTCTCTCTCTCTCTCTCTCTCTCTCTCTCTCTCTCTCTTTCTCTCTCTCTGCTCTTAGAATATGATCGTTTGGTAACTTTCCCCTTTGTGCCAGTCCGTCCTCCTGCTCCCCCCTGCCTGCTCCCCCCCGCCTCCTCTTTGTCTTTAGTTTTATTTCTTTTACCTCCTCCTCTTCCTCACCTAGCTCTGCACCAAACAATGGCTCCTCTTGCTGGGGCCAAATGACACGCAGGAGGGAGAAGTCAGAGAGAGAAAAGAGAGGGGCACAGACAGAACTAATCTAATTAAAAGTAATTACAGAGCAATTAACCACAACACTGGTTTCTGGGACAGGGTTGATGAAGAATGGGGGGGCTTACCCTCTGCAAGTGGAGTCTTATTGGTTAGCTGAATATGAAAGCTTGGTAAGCTGCAGTTCTGGCATCTACACAGACTGTTAACTGTCCGAGCTTGAACTCTGTTCTGTCGCCAACTCAGACAGTCACCCTGCTGATGTATGGATGTTAAAAACTCTTTAGCTTATAGAGACAGGTTGTGGGAATATTATGAGACAATTTAGACACAAACTATGTGGAGATTTTTGTCTGAGAGCCTTTTCTACCCACAGTGTAAAAGTTTTGCTCCATCATGTCGCATCCACTCATTTTCAAAAGCCCATCCACTCACACCGCTCTCTCCCCTGTTGTCTCTTGCAGAACAATGAGCCGTTAAACCCTGGTTTCCATGGATACCCACCTCACAGTCAGGTAAGAGATTAGTGACCGCTTGCAAACCTCCCGTAACAGTAAATAAAAAACGAGACAGTGGGGATGTAGAATTGCTGAACAATATCTCGAGTCGAGCTGTTTTTTCAGCCGATACAAGCTCCAGGAGGAACCGTTGAGTCCAGTTCGGATCAAATGCTGCTTGTTCCAAAAAAAGATTCCAACGGTGATAAAACAGTTCTAGACTTCTTACAGCACAGTTGCATTCTGGATCCTCTCTGCTTTGGAATAAAAGTGACATTTTTAGTCGCAGCATAATGTATATTGTTAATTATTCCTCGTCAGGTGACCCTGTAGTTAATTTGTCTGAATGCAGGATTGATTCTGTTGTACCACCACATCATTATCGAGACGGCTGTGAAGTTTTGCTGCCACAGCCTGCGGCAGCTTCTGAATGATGGCTGTTAGAAGAATTGATGAAAGAGGAGCTGGTGGTGACTGAGCTTCTATTTCAAAGGCTCGACCCTCAGAAAGCAGAGAGAAATTATGCTGCCACCGTTTTTTTTTTAAGCTAAGCTCTGTGTGCTCCACATGCAGTGCTGTTTCACAATACCATTTCTATCCTCTCACACTTTCTTTTTTTTTTTTATGCCTCTCTCAGTCTCTGTCTCTTTCTCTTTCTAAGTGTCTCTCCATGCATATTGCTCTCAGTAATGAGAGCCTTATGTGTGCAGCACAGCGGCGGGGTAGCTGAATCTTTTCTTATCTACCTCCAAGCAGCAGAGCACGTTGAGCAGCTCAGCTCTCGTGTGTGTGTGTGTGTGTGTCTCTCCGTGTGCACTTTCAAACCCCATTTCAGTGCGTTTTATGAGGGAGGCCTCTGAATCTGAGGGTGCGCATGTGCACCTTTGTCTCCAGCCTGTTTGGGATGTGCAGCTCTCTGGCAGTGCCACAGGAGGGGAGTGTTGGTCTGTGAGCCTGCTCGTCCCCCCAGCCTCCCTCCACATGTCAAATCAGGGGAGATTCTCACAGGCCTCATCCCCTCTCATGCGTCCTTTTTATTTCCTCCCTCCTCCTCTACCCTGCTCTACTCTCGGTATCTCCTTTCTTGGGAATACAGCTCTCCGGGAGTTGGAGAGGGAAACACTCTCACGCTGTCTCTGTAAGAATGTGGCTCTCACATTTAAAGTTAATTTAGTGTAGTTTTCCCTCCCTTTGTGTCCAGGACTGACAAAGAGCTGACAAAAAAATTAAGATTGGGAGAGAGCTTAAAGGGCAGAAGGGAGAGGATGAGGCAGATAAGTGGAGCAGAGGTGAAACTGGAATGGAAGCAAGTTATTTAAGATGTCTCGTCTGCGGGGCACAAAATCACACAACAGTCAGTTGCTCAGTTTGAGAAGAGTTACACTGCAGGCCCGGCCTTCCCTCCTGGATTCATCTGCTCGTAAGACAAACAGCTGGGCATAGAGCACTTGTGAGCTGCAGAATGTCTGAACCCCTCTTGTCATCTGTTAAATACATGGCCAACACACTGATGCATTTGTTTTATAAATTATTGAAAAGTCGCCCCCGCTAATGCATTCTGCCCTTGAGCGCCACACATTTGGCGACTCCAGCACACTAGCTGCTGGTTATCAGAGGTAGCAAAGCCAGGCTTAGCTGGCTCGGCTCGTTCCTCGCTGCAGTGTGTTTGTCTTGGTAAACGTTCTTTACGTTAGGTATGCATGTTTGAACTGCCTGTGTCAATACAAGTGTGTGCGCATGGCCATTCTGACCACAAACACCACAGGATGCACACATAAGCATTTTCTATAATTCAGCCATAGCAGCTTTTAAATGTTGTAACCTTCATAAGACTAATTGCATTCCTCTTAAACGTCCTGGATTATCACTGGAGAACAGACTCCGAGCTGGCGATTGTCTGTCGATTGTGTGTGTTTAAAGGAGCAGGCCTTTGTTCGGCTCGACTGTATCTGGTGACTACGGGATTGTTCCAGCCGTTTGTTTGCGTCCACGTATGTGTGTCTGTCAGCCAAGGTGCAGCAGCATGAATGTGTTCACGGCACATCTGTGTGTGCATGACGGGAATGTGTTTGTGTGCAACTGTATGTGTTTATCTCTGTGTTCAGTCTGTGTGTGCTTAATCCTCAGATCATCCCTCCATTCATCCTCTCATCCTCCTCACTTACATCTCTAATCCTGTCATCCCTCGCTCTTTTTTTCACCCAGCCCTTTATCCATTTATCTCTCTATCCCGTTATCTCTCGCTCACATCCACTGCCCCCGTGCCTCTGCCCTGCCCCGTTCTTTTTACCCCTTTTCACCACCACCTCCAATCACTAATCTTGCCCTCCCTCCATCCCTCTGGACCCAGTTCTAGCCAGACTCAGCAGATGTCTGAAAGCTTGGCATCAGGTCTTTTTTCCCCCCGCAGAGTTCAGTCCCTCCCATATGAAATGCGGTGCGAGGAACTGCACTCTCATCTCTGCAAATTAAGCGCTTTCTCACAATACAGTGGTGGAAAGTGATGGAGCTGAGCCCAAGCCAGAAGAAAAAGCGCAATGCAGCGTGGTATAGATTCATGTTCAGGTTGAGGTTTAGATACTGGAATCGAGGCTGGTGCTTCTTCAGTTTTGAGCAGTCAGCTGCAGCAAATAGATGGTGATCTGGGAGCCTTCCCACGCAGCCAGCTACCTAACAGTCTACCGACTGGCCTACCTACCACTGCTTTTTGGAGCTGACAGCCTGCCACGCAATAAATAAATCATCAAAAAAAGCTGCAATGCAGTGGGGGTCGCATTCGTGTTTTGTGCTCTGAGGCAGCTAGCGTGTGGATAGAAGGCAGCATCTTCTTCCTTCCTCTTCCTTTTCGTACTCCAGGGGTTTGAGGAGACGGCAACAACAGCTCCATCCAGACACAGGGTTAGATGGCTACATGGAAGGATGGACACTTTGACGGATAGGAGGGACTGAGACTGAGAGGGAGGGAAAGTTTTAAAAGAGGGGCGGGAACAAGAGGAAGCAGAGGGAGCAGCAGGACGTGTAACGCGAGCATGTGAATGACAGACGCAGAGCAAAGAGAAGAGAGAGGAGGAGAGAAGAGACTTAGGCTGTCAGGAGGAGAGAGAGACAGAAAGGCCCAGGGGGGATCAGAGCAGCAGGGCCGGGGAGACGAAGAGAAGAGAAGCACAGAGTGACAGGCAGACACGGCTTGCGTGCCAGAGAAGCAGATAGAAGGGACGCCGGCGAAGGGAAGGAGGAGGAAGAAGGAGTGAACGAGGGAGAATTTGAATGTGCGAGACAGACGTGGACTGAAGCCATCGTCAGCTCATGGTCCTAGAGCACAGACAGAGGAGAGGAGGATCAGGAGGAGAAACGGAGACACAGAGTGAAGGGGAGAGGAGAAGGAACGACAAAGTGGAGAGCTGGTCAGCAGTTGTTCCTCTAGATCAGACAATGATGGGGCTGTACTACCCAGCAATGCTGCCGGTAAGTTCGCTTCTCGAGCAGGGCTCGTTTATCCAAAACGCTTCGTGCACGTGTTCAGATTTGCAGGAGCAGAACTAGAAAAACAAGAGAGATCACTGATGATTTTGTTTCAGTAGTTTAGCTCGGCTCCATGAAAACACATAATTGGTTTGCTGTTTACGATATGGCCTGTTTTGGTTTTGTCTTGGCCCAGGTGAGGCCTTTGTCAGATAGTTGGCAGGACATCAGGCTCTCAGCAGGGCTTGTCCCTGCAGCTCTGCTCCTTTCACTTTTTAACTCTTTGCATTCAAGCATTCTTCTGGAGGAGCTCATGTCTGATGGCTTATCACACACTGTAAACAGGCAGCATTTCATCCTTATGTCACTAGAGCACAAACGGTAAACAGACGTGTGCTTGCACAGGGACTGGAGACTGGTGACACCAAACTGGTTCCTTTACACTGGTGCATAATGTTTATCCAGTTGATGGACTGCTCTAAGCATATGGTGGGCGTGTCTGTGCTACTTTAGCTGAGAGACGGCCTGAGGACGAGAGCTGTTCTCTGGCTCTGTTGTAGCATGTCCTGATCTCTGGTGCTTTTGGGCCTTAAAGGTGGGTGGGGGTGCGGGGTGCACAGGGAGTGGGGGAGGTGGCAGCGAGGTACACGCATGCAGACATGTGAAAGCAGCTGCTTAGACTGCTGGTGCTGACATACGTGTACTGTGGGTATTACATGTTCTCACCATGCTGACTGCACACAATGTTAGAGTCTGTGTGTGTCTGTGTGTGTCTGTGTGTGTCTGTGTGTGTCTGTGTGTGTCTGTGTGTGTCTGTGTGTGTGTGTGCTCGACGCTGAGATTTTGTCAAGTGACTCGATGTTGTCATCCAAGCTGTCTGTGCAGTTTAAACTTCATCTGTGCTCGGATTGAGGGAGACAGGTGCCAAGGCACAGTTGTTTCTGCGTGGACCCGTTGTTGCTCGGAGAACTTTACGACTCCCACTCTCTTACGGCAAAACAACCTCAGACACATAGTTACCACTAATGAATACACACTCCACATCTGTTCTTTGGTAACTTAACTGTCGACCTGTGCTGCATCTCTGTGCCCATGTAAGGCTGTAATAAAAATAATAACCTACGCTGACTGGTCAAGGTTCTTCTCCCCCAACCTATTAAGTTATTAAATTATATTAATCTAAAATCTCTCTTTTCAAAACTAATTTTCTTTTTCCTCCTCCGTCATATGTTTTTCCTCACTGCCCCCCTCTCTTTACCCGCACCCTCCTCTGTTCCCCCCCCAGGCGAGAGCAGCGAAACACATTATTCCTCTTCAAAGAGAATGACGCCAAATGGAAGATGGTGCTAGTAGTAACTAGAAGGGTGTGAGGGCAGGGGTGACGAGGTTATTCCCATGTGGAATGCACTTTAAAGGTGACACACCACCGGTCACACCACACTCTGTGAAATTTGTGGTGCTGTTAGATTCTTAGTGTAACTGCAGGCGTCACCTGAGGGCACCACTTAAGCCGTTTTCAGATATGCACCGGAACCGTGAACTGATCTGGACATAACCCAGAGGTGCTGTATGTGAGAAACAGACTTGTACTTTGCACCTAGTACAAAGTCCGTGTAATGTTCAATTGAGCCCATGTTTGAATTCAGCATGAGTCTATTGTGTCACGTCGTTTTTCCAGAAGCCCGGAATCCATCTGACACCTACAATCTCCTGTTGTGTGAAAGAGCAACTCTGGACATCGAAAACGCATCTATTTTCCTCTATTTTGATCATGATCCAGACTAAAATGGAGCTTCTCAAACACGGCATCTGGTGTGTGTAACTCTGAAAATGCCACATTGACGTTGTGCAGTAGTGTCTATGGGGGAAACGCAAGCTGTGTAGAAACACTGGTAATTTACCGTCCAGAGAAAGAAGTCTGGTTTTCTTTCTGCCCATCACTGATCTCTGCTTTTTCTGTGACTGAAACTCAAATTTGAAATTCTTTCAGGTGTTTTACAGTTAGCTGGCTTAATGTAGACGTGGTCTTAATGTTGCTGTGCACTGTACAAAAAACAGCTTCCACCAGGCTGGTCAGGCTGTACACTCTATATAATCACGCCATAAAAGGAAATAAATAATAGTAGGATAAATGGAAATTCTTAACCATCATCACTGTCATCATAATCACACAGACGAACACAGAACTCCCAGTACAAAGGGCAATAAGAAACAAAATGCTGCTTATTTCCCCACTAAATCGCACATTGAACAAACTCGACTTTCTTATTTCAAGCGACAGAGGAGGCAGCTTAAATCTGTTAAATTCCTTCTCCCACACAGATACAGTATTAGTTTTCTGCAGCTGAAAGAACTCGTCTTGAAACCCATATGTAGACCACATTTTATACATATCTATTAACTCTTATATTGTATACCCCAGTTAAAGATTTGGTTTGCTGATTATGACCCATATTGTTTTACCTGTTCCATAGCCTGGCGTTGAAATTTGCTGTGTTTTAAGCCCCATAAACTGCCCACCTGGCACAGTTTACAGGACTGTCCTGAACACAGGTGGCCTGCAGTCTCTGGACCACCCAGCCTGCATTTGCTAAAAACGAATCGACGAGAGGTGGAGCCGTTCGAGCCGACTGATTGGTGTTCAGATTCTGCTTGGTCCGGTCTGCCCGTACCTGCAGGTAGCTAACTCCAGCTAGCCGGCTGTCTGCACACAACAGGATGATGTCAACAAACACAAACAGCAGGAGCAGATGAAGCAGTGGGCAGAGCGTTTTTGTTCTGTCAGCGCTGACACTGATGATTAGGCTCTCTGGCTTCATGGGCTAACCTGTATTTTAAATTTGCATAGTGATGGCAGCCTCACAAATGGCGGAGGGCTTTTTTTTTGTTGCTGTTTTGCACATGCAGACCTAAAAAAAATCCACTCATGGTTCAGTCTTGCTCTGCCCTTCTTGAATTTCCATCTTGATTTTATTCAGAGTGACAAATCAGCTTAGCCGCTCCACAATGGTCCTGCTGATATGCCGATCCTAAAACCTCCTCTGCTGATGATGTGAGCTCATCCACTGCAGTGGGATGCTGCACTGTCGCCATGTTGTTGTATTTACAGCTCAACAGCAATATGTCAATTTGTGGGAGTGTTCTCTGCACATTCCCCTCTTTACCCCCACGTTTGTCCCTGTAAGCTCAATGCTTAGTGCAGACAGGTGTCAAGCCGAGGTGAAGAGTGTCTGTGCTGCTTAACCGTTGCACCTCCAGTATTACCTGCACAAAGCTGCTTCGTTAGCCACTGGCCTTTTAGGACTTTGCAAGGTGTCCACACCCAAGCCTGCTATCCTCAGGTTTGTGTCCACTTGGACTCATGCATGAACTGATTAGAACATGAGCCTGGACAGACGCGTGTCGACTGCTGTGGACTGGTTGTTGGAGGCTTCATATTTATTACAGGCAGATTAAGGTTATTCCTCGTGTGTGCTGCAGCTCTCACATTAGAGAGCGACCGATGATACTGACGTCCTTTCTCTCTCACACATAAAACTCTAAACTGAAGTGCAGAGTTCTCAGTATTGGTGGCCTAATGCACCGTGTGATACCTCAGTCCACCTCAGGGTTAACTGTTTTCCCACTGCCCATATAGCCAGTTTGACACTGTGTAAGACTAATGCTGCTCTAACAGCCACTACCCGAGGCTGTACGCAGTGGCTCCACATGTGAAAACACTTTATATTTTACCTCACACACACACACACATGTGCTGCAGTAAAGCCCCGCATGAATGCAGGATCTCTGAGGTTTACCTACTCCTGCATGATAAGCAGCACTGTAGCCCTGTGCCTCTGCACCCACAGGGTTTTTAAATTTAGACCTCTTATAACAGCAGTGCACAGATTCCGCATCTTGCTGCAGTGTAATGTTTTAGTGAGCAGTAGTGTGTGTGTGTGTGTGTGTGTGTGTGTGTGTGTGTGTGTGTGTGTGTGTGTGTGTGTGTGGCACTGTAAGAAGCGCGTTAAAACATTCACACTGTGCACTGTCTTGATTTGCAGATTTCCATTTGTCTCGCTGTCTTTAGTATTGGTTTGATAGATTCCTACTGGTTCAGTGTGAAAAGCTCATTCTGCTGTCACCTCCTCCGTAAATCAGCCTGGATTAAAGGTCAGGGAAATCCTTTACGTGTGGATGTCAGTCAGTGATTAGAGAACAGAAAAATAACTCTCTGGCTTCCTTTTGAAAAAACAACTTATCTGGAATGAAAAGATGACAAGAAGAATTTTCATCAAGCCAGATTTTTCTAACAACATCTGTCTTCTTCGTCTACAGTACCTGGTGATTTTTTTATAATGTGGTTAGTTTTCTCTGTGTTAAATGAACTGGGACTGTAAAACATTAAACACAGCAAAAACATTATGTGACGGTTGTTGTAATCAGTACCAGACTACATCGTTCTTTCCAGGAAACGTAGAAGAAATAATTAGAAAATTATTAATTATCTGCCAATTATTTTTCTTGACCACTCGTTGAGACATTTAGATCAAGTGAATATTCAGAACTGTCGATTCAATAGATCAATAATATAACGTATATCGTTACATAAAAGACTTCACTGAATCTTTTCAAAACTGGCTTGATTTGCATGTTTCCATTGGTTCTGTCTCTCTCTAGTGTTAGTTTGATGAATCCCTGATGGTTCAGTGTGAAAAGCTCAGTTTACCGCAAATCAGTCTGGATTAAAGGTCACAGAGCGCCCTGAAGACTGAATGTCAGTCAGTGACTGGATGAAACTTGCACATTTTGGAAATAACAATTGTAATTTGGAGGAAACATCAGTGCTGCCCTCAAAGACGAGCTCACAGCTGGAGGCAGATTGAGTAGGTAAAATATAAATCACGGTTCTTCTCATGCACAATTAAAATATTGGTTTATTTTCTCAGCAGTATGTTTCTCTGTTATTAGATACGTTTTTTAGATACCAAATTCGAGGCCAGAGGTAAAAACTGATAGGACGAGAGATGTGATATGAATTTTTTTTTAAATGTGGTAAAGGCTGGAAATGTGCATAAAATATCTTCAGGAGGTGAGTCTTTGTTTTTCACATTAATAGATCCACAAAAAAAAAAAAAAGCTAGAGCTCGTCCATGTTGCAGTGTGTAGATGCTGTCAATTCGAATTGCCTTTTGAGTCTTTTCCATCTGGTAACATTTTCACATCTGCCTCATTTTCGCTTGGTTTGATGCTGTGGATCTCCCTGCTAATGCAAACCTGTTAGTGTTGCTGTATAAGAACAAGGTTGTACAGTAGGTCGAGTTTGAATCAAATATTGATTATACAGCTCTAGTTTGAGCTGAGTTTGCCGGCATCAAAAACATCTGGAATGGTAGCGTTTATGAGTCTGCAGATGTGCAGTAGGGGTGCAGCAATTCTCCAAGTCTACAGTTCAGTGTTATTAAATCAGAAACATTACACTAAAGCTACTGGGCTCTGTGCACATTGGAAACAAGGATGACCTACACTCTGGACTGTCCCCGAACGCCTCACGAGAGCTGCTACTGACAGCTCCCACAAACAAATTGATTTGTCCTCTTACGACAAGACATCTCCCGTTTCCAGGATATTTTATCAGACTTGCAGGAGTCCGGGAGCCGCTGTTGGTATGTGGAAGGTGGGATGATGGTGGCAGCGGGTTGGTGGTTGGTGACCGTGGAGGTTTGTGTTGTGGTTTCGGCCTCAGTTTCTGAACAGTTGCGCCCTGATATGTAGTAAAGCCAGAAACATAATGACAGACTTACGAGTGGTTCAGCTTTTTTAGTTATTGCATAACTAGTCGAGGTGATGCTGAATAACATTTGGTTTATTTTTAATGTTTTCATTTCTACTTGTTTTGGTCTTTTGTAGTTTGTTAAAAGGGGGGGGAACTATTTTTAGGCCATATTTCTGTGCCTAAGGTGAGTCAGAGTGTTGGAGGAAGCTCTGTCAGTGTGATTATGATAATGATGCCAGTGATGACGATGATCAGAACCGTCAAAAAACAGACTGCATGTCACACGTCTCGGCACAGCCACAGAGCTGCTGACACTGCTGACAGACGGCTTCGTGATGGCCTGAGGTTTAAGTAGGAATTATTAGGAGTTAGCAGTTGTGTTTGAGCCACGTAGTTCCCTCATGTTTCATCACTGTTAACAAAACGAGCTTCGTGCTCTTTTTTGGGTCATTTTTCTGGCTTAATGAGCATCCATGTCTGCTCTGGGTCTGCAGCTATTTATTTACATCTAAGAGACAGCCTTTGTGTGATCCGATTGGTCCACAGCGAGGACGGCGAGATGGGAGCTTCTGCACAGAGGCTGCCATAAAAGGAAATGGGCTGTGGCCTGTGTGTTGATGGACGTCGCAGCGCACTAAACGCTTTGAGTGACTCGAGAGGCGGTGGTTTGAAAAGAGGGAGAGAGGAAGAAGAAAAAAACCTCCCTCTGGCTTTCATCAAGCGTGGCAGGAGAAAGAGAAGCGGTTGAACGGGGACATACTTCTTCTTCAGCCACAGGAAAAAGAAAAGAGACGGATTGCGGAGGGATAAGACTTTGTGCACTTCACAGATTCAATAGACAAAAGTGCCACGAATTTGCATGATTGATGCGTTTCAGTAGCATCACCACTCGGCTGTTTATTCTGTGCTTTACTTTGGCGGTGAGAGGTGAAAAGGCCTCTCCTCCCCCCTCATCCCTTTACGTGTGTGGAAAAACATATGGGGTCTCAGGTAACACAGCTGCTGTGAGAGTGTGTGCGTGTGTGTGTGCATGCGTGAGTGGGGGGGGGCGTGCTGCAGATGGTCATTTTTTTTGTAGTTTTAACCTGAGATTGTTCAGATCGGTTTGAAACTCGATCTGCTCAGCTTCAGCCGAGCCGAGTTTAAATCTTATCTCACAATGTCGAAATTCAGTCTGGAAAGTTTTTTACTGGGAGCAGATCCCTAAAATATAACCCCCCCCTCCCGTTAAGCCCCCTTTTTTTCTTTTTTCCATTGTTTCTCTTTCCTCCCCCCCTCCCTTTGGACTATATGATGCTGCCATGTAGGGCAGTGCTGCTCTTCAGTCAGCGGGGCAGGAATGCCTCAGTTTGCACTGTTTTCTGTCCTGATCTTAATCCTCATCTGTCAGCTCTCACCTTTCTTTCCCTTTATTAGTTCATCAGGTCGTCTAGTAACTTTTTCTTTACCTTTCATTAGCTAAGTCGTGACAAACCCTCCTTTGTGCTATTTTAAAACCTCTGCGATTGAAACATTTTACTGTTATTATCAGGTGGGAGCATTGAGTCTCTACAGATACAAACACACACACTCAACAGAATAAACCCAGTTGTAACTTTGCTTTAATAAGCCATGAGCTGCTTCTCTGCTGCCCTGAAGTCTCTGAGCAATACTGGATAATCAGCGTTAATGATACGGCATCGCTGTTAATGGACTATGTCACCCGCTCCTCTCTGCTCTTTCATTCAGTAACACCACAGATGTAAATGTTCATCCCTAATTCTCTCTCTCTAATCATAATCTTCACCCTTTTCCTCTTCTCTCTCTCTCTCTGTCTCTTTCTCTGTGTGTGTCTGTGTGAGTTGGCCCTGGGCTGGGATATGCCTACAGGACACACCCTTCAGTGGCTAAATGCAGGCTACTGCATGTTTATGAGCGTGCGTGCTCTAACAAGTACGCACCAGCTTTGATATGAGCTTCTCTGGATTGGCTGAGGTTTACCAATGACTTTTATTAGCTTATTATCTCTGTGAACAGGTTTTTGATGGCTCCTCTTTTATCACTAGGTGACGGAGGACGTAGCTGCCTTACCACAGAGAGGGTGGCAGCGATTTTTTTCTCTCCATCCCACGTTTGGATTTTGCAGCCTCCCTTTCTTTCTCTGTCTGTTGGGCCCAAACCCCAGAAGCTGTCTGTGTTGCAGATGGGCCTTTTAGCCTCAGCTGGCTGCTTACAGCCAGTGCCGTGCGGTCATCGCTGCAGAGGAGCAGTGAGCAGTCAGGCTATAGGATTAGAGAAACAGAAAAAGAGATGGGGGGGCTCTTTTGCTTTGAGGCCTCTTAGTTGCTCTGTCTAATTAACAATGGAGAGATGAGTGTCTCTTGGGGGGGGGGGGGGGGGGGGGGGGGGG
>JAUYWH010000026.1:18930179-18961418 GCA_034779795.1 Ctenopoma multispine
TCTTGCCCCGCCCCCCCCCCTCCCCCCCCCCCCTCCCCCACCACACACACACACACACACACACACAGCAGCGAGCAGACCAGTGGTTAATGTTGTTGGATGCTGTGTGTCATCCTGCCCAGCCTGGTGTGCAAAGCTCAGCCCTGACCCCAAACCCACTGGGCATTTTTCTTTCTTTATTTATTTTTAGCTCTGTTCTCTGTCAGCTTAACCACTCAGTCTGTTCTCCTCCTCTCCGTCTTTGCTGGAAAAAGGGAT
Organism: Ctenopoma multispine; assembly: GCA_034779795.1. NCBI lineage: Eukaryota > Metazoa > Chordata > Actinopteri > Anabantiformes > Anabantidae > Ctenopoma > Ctenopoma multispine. The sequence goes on from JAUYWH010000026.1 coordinate 18,930,438, forward strand.
TTTAGAAAAGTTAGTCCAAGATGCCCTTGAGTGCGTGAAGTGATTGAAACCAGCAATACTGCAGAGTCACCGCACAAACACGGCCGAGATAAGGTGCATGTGCTGGAGCAGCAGCTCTGAAGACAGTGGAGATGATCCTGCTGCTGATACAGTTGTTAACTCTGCGTCTGAATTATAGATGGCCTCCAAAAGAAATCCAACAAAACAGGAAGCAGGACTCTCACAATGCAGCTGTATTTAAACATGTCACATTTCGTATTTATCTGTCTGCGCGTCCTTCCATCACATACGCGTCTTTGTATCTCAACCTGTGTATCGAATTTTCTGACTCTTAATAATAGATGTGTTTGCTGTAAATATTTCATGGTCGGCGGACTGAAAACACATGCCTGTCAGAGATATGAGGGGGGAGGGGTGGCACACGGGAATGGTGGAGGAACTTAGTGCTGAAGGAAAGAGAGAGAGTGAAATTGAACCCCCTCTTTCTGCCTCCCATCAGGAACCTGCTTCCACTATAAGCTGCTTACTCAGTACATATGTTGTCTCCTTCCCTACCCCCCTACCCCTCTCACTACTACAGGGCTCCCAGGATTCAACAGGAGGACAGGAAGGATTGGTGGCGCCACCATTTGCAGCATTCCCTCCTCCTCCGCCTCCTCAAAACGGGCTCCCAGGCACAGAGTTTGGCCCTGGGACCATGTTCGGTGCTGGGGGCCAAGGTACAGCAGAGGTGGGAGGCGGCGCTAATGGAGTCACCACCACTACTACCACCACCGCCAGTAACAATGTAAGCACCGTCATGTCTTCATAAATATGGGATGTTGAGACGTTGCAGTGGGTCACTATGAGGTCATTTACACTGACTGAACCCGTCTCAGGTTTTCACACTGACCTACTAGTACATTCAGACCTTCCTGGTTTGTGAAACACCTACAACAACTACCTTTGCCCGCTGCAGCCCTGCCTTTTCTCCAACCATCCCTGCACTTACAGCTTCTGATTGGCTGAACACACCTGGTCCAGTTAATAAGGGCAGAGGTAGTGGTAAAACAAGCAGAGCTGCTTCTTTCTGCCAGCAGGGCTGCCTAACCCTGACATAAACCCTCAGACACTCAGAAAGCCCGACTTCAGTGATCCACTAACTTTCCCTGTGTCACCAGCCGCAAATGACATTTTTGTTTCTTAGTAAAAAACAAATATTAGATGCATTATGAATGACATGACATGACATGTGTCATGTAGTCATGTTTTTTCCAAAAACATTGGCGATCCTGTCACTTCCCGTATAGCGCCACCATCAGGTCAAAATGTGACCAAATGCTGCAAAGAGACTCCTGACATTCCCTTCAGCCTCAGCTGTGCACAGTGGACGGTGCACATTAACACGTGTGCGTGGTATTATGTTAATGTCATGCTGTACTTCAGTACAGCCTCACAGAGCAGCTTGTGTGGGTTTGGATCCCATTTAATTTAAGATGCAGTTCAGCTTCTAATATTTATTTAAAAACAATTAATAGCTTAAAACATTTTTCATCGAAAGAACAAGTGTAGCAGAGCCGTCACTTTCATTTTATTTGTGTCATCCACTCTCTCCCCCCACAGGGAAAGACGGAGGAGGGCTCACAAGGTGAGGCGGGTGTGCAGTGCGGTGCAGGAGGCTCTGCAGGAGACTCCACAGAAGCCAAAGGGACCCCGAAACGCCTGCACGTCTCAAACATCCCCTTCCGTTTTCGGGACCCCGACCTCAGGCAGATGTTTGGGGTAAGACGCTGGGATTGTTAAATAGTAATGTTTAATTAGTGTCGACAGATTCTCCACGTAGGGGGTAGATGGAGGTGTAGAGACGGACAAAGGAAAGACAGTCATGGATGTTCTCTTGGCGCCTTGCTGTTAGTCGTGTCACTGTGTTAATGTGAGCGTTAAAGTCAGAAGGAAAAAAGCAGCAGTGCAGAAATCAGTGCAGAGGGACTCACAGAGATGCAGTGGAACGAGGGAAGTCTTTTGTGTAACAGTGACCTCTAGTGCAAAGTAGCTGTAATTCACACAACGTCAGACGAGTGCGGTGATGAAAGACTCACTCACACACTCAAACATGTGAACAACTGGTTTCTCTTACACTAATTTGTGTCCTAAAATTTACTTGCAGCAATTTGGGAAGATTCTGGACGTAGAGATCATTTTTAATGAGCGCGGTTCAAAGGTAAGTGCACATGTCTCCTTTGATTCTGTGAAATAACACCGACTGAACCACTGCTGTGTGTGTTGTCTTCCTATCGGTGCAGCACACAGGAAATAATTGTTAGTTATCTCTCAAACAATGTCAGAATTCAGCCCGGTGTCTTTGAGGATTCACAGATTCTCCTCTTCACTCACTTGCCGCCGCCTCTTTAACCTTTGCCGTGTACCACAGGGTTTCGGCTTTGTGACATTTGAGAACAGCGCCGACGCGGAGAAAGCCAGAGAAAAGCTCCACGGCACGTTGGTAGAAGGTCGTAAGATCGAGGTAACTTTCCCTCTCGTCCTCTCGCTCTCCTCCTTCTGGTCTGTCTTCTGTCTGTACTCCCATTGTAATTCTGCTTGATCACTGACTTCCAGCTAGCTCCCATCCTCCCTTTAGTGACATGCTCTGATGCAGCCCACTGGTATCCCACTCCCTTGTCGTTTGCAGTATGTTTTTCATTTTTAAAAAAGATTTGTTTCCTCCTTGTTTGTTTTTGTGGTGGAAATGACTGGGGGGGGTGCAAGAACAGTAATAAGGCATGCTGGGTACTTTTGCTCTGCAGCATTTTTTTTCTCATTAAGCTGTTGCCTCTTCACCGTTTTTCCACTGATGTGCAACATGTAGCCACATTGATAATTGAAACTTTTTCTGCAACCATTGGAATGATGTTTGTGTAGCTGGCACCTGAAGGCAGGAGAGGAACACAGTATAAGGATGATGCATGGCAGATTGCTGTCAGATGGTCTTATTTTCTTCCCCTTGTGTAGAATCCTTCTGTGTTCCCCTCTCCCCGGTGCTGTGGCTAAGTGGTTGTGACAAGCTTATGGCTCCTGGTGCAACAGCAGCATGCTGGGAATCACAGCAACACTGACGCATGTTCACTTTATGAAGTCTGGATTCTTATCATAGAGCTGTACACTTGAGTTCTTTGTGTATGTAACGTTTTGTGTGTTTTATTTGTGGACTGAAGCATGTGCTGTGAAGCAGTTTGCGAAAGCAGGTTTCTTCTTTATTTTAATTGGGATTTCAATCAGCCAGTTGTCCAGATTGGACCTCTAGATCCACACCACTGTAAGCCAGGATTTCTGCATGGGCTTACTGTGGTGGTTTCCTCGAGAGTGATTGTGTGTGTGTGGGTGGGTGTGTGAGTCAGTTCCTGCATGATGGATGAGGCTGGCTGGACCCTTTTTAGTTCTGTATTGTCAGTTCTGCTGCAGTGTGGTGGAGAATGAAAGACAGCCAGCTGCATCCACCGGTACAACACACTCCCCCAGCCAATCAGCAAGCTGAATGGATACTGATGGAGCCGCTTTACCTCGCATCAGTCAACGACATGTGTTGCCCCTGGCATCGCTTTAACCTGATTCTCTGTGTTTCTTCCCACGTTTTGCATGACATCAGTCACTTTCATTAATCGACGAGCAGTCTGTGTTTTCAGTTGTCACTCTGCATGTTGTTCTCCAGTAGAGCTGTCGCGCTGTAGCGGGTCATGTGTCGGCTGCATGGTGGGCCAGCAGCAGCAGGAGGCTGCAGAGTGTTGCTTTCTTTCTGTCTGTTTATGGTGCATGGGCTTGAGGAGACAAAAGGGCCGGTGCAGGACAAACCGAGGATTTGTGTTTACACATTCTTCCAGCCGAGCAGAAAGGGCCGGACGTTTCTATTTGAGGCGATGCTCTCTGGCAGGTCTCCCTCCTCACAGATGTTGTTGCAGTAACTCTTGCTTTAATTGGTCATATCATTTCAGAGTTTGTTGAACTATGTTTTCAGAGCTGAAGATGTCAGGATAACTAGAATCATGATGAATCTGTATTGCATAGCGTTTCAGAAACTCTGAAATGCAGACCTGCTGCACACTGTTGTTAATCATAAGTGTTCTACAATGACTGTGTGTGACTGCAGTTCACTGCTCTTTACTAGCATGGGTTTACTAGTGCATGGTTGGTTATTTAAACACGTGGCCTAACTCAGGAAGTGCTGCAGATGTTTTGATTTTCCTGCATGTTTTTTTCTTTTGAGTCACACAGTTGACTTTTGGTGACTGAACTGCTGCCTTAACTTACCTTACTTGTTCAGCTAGCATGAAATCAGTTGCACCTGGTGCCTCAATAGCTGAAATCTTAAAACCATTTTTGACTGACGGATTTAAAGAATTAAATTAAGTGCTTCTACTTTGTATTTATGGTGCATGCCCCTGGGAGGTAGTTGTTAGACGTTATTCTCACATGCGTAGCAGCACATAGTGTGCATGTATGTAGCCTGTGTGAACAGAAAGAGATTTGCTGTGCTTAAAGTTATATTGTACTTCTCTTTGTCTGGAATAAAACTCTGCGCTTTGAAGAAGTCAGTTTCCTGTGTGCTTCCAGTGTACTCATGTAAGTGGCCCAACTACAGTTCACTTTGTCTCTACCTGCTTCTCTCATCTCCATTGACTCTCTGTACTCTCTAGTACAGTACTAGTATATAGTCCTATAGGCCTATATACAGGTGTGACAGTGTGTATCTTAGTGAGCTCTCACAAACACCTCAGTACATCTCCACCCGTCCAAGGCTGTCTCTGTGTATTGTGTGTGTATCATCTCTAACATTAAACATCTGTCTGCCACGGGCAGTAACGTATTTGCTGCCACTGACCAACGAGAGAAAAGTCATTTAATCACTGTGTAGTCACAAATTGAATTCTGCAGTTACTAGCTGCACCAGAAGTGCATGAATGTTTCTGCATGGTCTCATTTGCACAGCTGCAAACCATAATCACAAATCCTTCACCAAAACGTGAATGTTTCCATACCTGTTTCTCAATAGGTGGTGGTTCAAAGCTCCACTAAAGGAAACGTGAAGTAGCAACAAGATGCGTGCTGGGAAAATTCTGACAACTATTTTAGGGAATGGCTCACTGTCTACAGATAGACAGAGACCATGGAGAAGCCTTTAGACTCCCATTCATTACCTCCTGCTCTGAGGTTGTGTGTTTGTAGCTCATCTGTGTGGCTGGAGTGTGACAGGAAGTGACGGCTCCTCGGAGGCGCAGAGTTTTGGTCGGACGTGTCAGCGCGATCGCTCAGATTCGCTGAGGCTTGTGTGTGTGTGTGTGTGTGTGTGTGTGTGTGTGTGTGTGTGTGTGTGTGTGTGTGTGTGGATCAAGAAGTGGTGCAGCTGCGCATGCGAGGCCAGAGAGCGAACGGTGTCTCCGTCAGTGCATGGCCGTGTGCGGTGATGAGGACGAGCTGTGCCTGTGGTCCTGCATGCCTCTCACCACTCCTCTGTGGGGCACGGCTGGTCTTCAGCTCAGTCACCTGGGCCTTAAGACATTTCTGCTGATCAGCGTTAATCTCATTAGAGTGTGAACAGCTGATGAATCATCAGCAGCTCGTCGTGTCCCAGTTTGACAGGCGAACCCCTCTAACCCACCCCTCAGCTTTGGATGCGACCGTTTCTATTTCGTTTTTCTGTTGCTGCATGATTTGCCCCCGATAAAGATAAAGCAATGAGACGCGTGGGTGTCTGTGTGCGTGTTTGGTACATAAGTGAAAATGTAGAGAAGGTTGAAAGAAAAGGGGAAAGAAAGTTTGCACTTTGCCCTTTCCAACCCTCAGTCCTTCTTGTTGTGTGTCGGCTCCATTCTTTCTCTTCCTCTTGTCGCCAGTCGAGTTTGTGTCATTTCGATTTTCATTTGAACATAAAGCTGTTTTTCTTATGATATATATTTTTTTCTTTTTGTCATGACCTCTGTCTGCTTCATTTTGTTTCCATTTATTGACTTTTTTTATTTTCACCCTTCTGTGTTATTTTTATTATTTGACTTTCCTTCCGTTTACTCTATGTGGTGACTGGTTAAAAAAAAAAAGAAAATTATAGCCATTCGATCCACAACCAGTGTCCAAACACACACTGTTCTCCTGTGGCTTAACTTTACCTCACAATAATCTTACAACATCTAACCAAAATACCTCCGCTTGTCCTTCTGGCTGGAATAGACCCAGATAGCATCAAAGCAACCTTTGCTCTTCTGCTCCTGTGATGGAGGGTGGTGTGCATTTGTATCTGCTCTTCTGACTTTCCCTCGGAGGTGTTTCAGTTTGCTGCACTTCAGTCCCTCGTGGACTGTGCACAGACTTCGGGGTTACAGCAAAGGTTGCCCCCACGTTTTCATTCTCCTTTTATTTTTATGTCTTTTGTTTTCGAGAGCAGCGAATCCTTCCTGCCGCTGGTCTGATTGTTGTGATGATGCTCAGAGCTCCGTCAAGCATCGAGAGCTCGCATCCTCTCCCCCCTTTCTTCCTCTTTCTTCTTATATTCTGTTCTGAGCTGTAACACTGCTGCTGTCAGGTTTTTTTTAGGATGGGGAGGGGGGCATTTAGGCTTCTTTTGTTACTAGGAAAATTTGTTCCTTTATTTATTATATTTTTTCTGTTTCCCTGACGACTTCTGTGTGTTGTTGTCAGTCTCCACGGTAACCACTCGCTGTTCCTACGGCAACGGTAAGTTGTGTACAAACATCTATCACTGAACTGACCCCCCCGCACCCCACCCACCCACCCCACCCACAGTGAAATGGGCATTAGCCGCAGTATAATGTACAGCACAGTCTTTACGTTTGTATTTAGCCAGCGTGGCGAGCAGAGGCCCACGCAGTGAAAGCTGTTGGCGTTATGTAACTTTACAGTGCACAACACAGTATCGCAGGCACACAGACAGACGGACACAGCATCTTTCAACAGATTGGATCTTTTAGCAGTAATATTGTCTCCACATGCCCGTCCCCCCACCATGTCATTAACACCTCACTGGGAATGACCGAATGTAATCACCCTCCTCTATGCAATGACACGGCTATCCACAATCCATCTGATTAATTCTCCATTGGACTCAGTGTATATTCATGTTCTTGATTAATAAAATCAACAGTAATGATGTGATATGAAGCTTTGCTCCCTGTTGCTCATTGCTTTGACTGAATGCAGACCCTGAGCTGCAGAGAAATAACGCTGCTCTGGTTTTGAATCTCTTTATTTCATTGACCCGCCTGCTTTTAGCACAATGTACTTTGTCAAATTATCCCAGTGTCAGTTTGACGCAATGTACATTTGAAAAAAAGGGAGTCACAGATTAAAGGAAAGACATTTATCCAGATGTGTTCGACATGTGACGAGCCAGCACACGAGACGTGGACGTTCCTTTTCCAAATGTACATACGTAGACCTGCACTTATTTTGTCTTGCTATTGCAAATTAAACTGGAACTATTCAGTTGTTAATTCATGTAAAAATAAGATCTAGAAATGAGATCCAACCAATACATTAGAATGTAAAGTCCTTCCTTAGCAGCTGCTAGCTTGTTTTTCCAACCAGAGAATTTATAAGTGGGGTTGCACCATTCAAACGTGTAAAAACATCACCGGCACAGGAACATAAGCATTTACAGTGTAGAGATTTAAAGAGATTTAAACACAGAATTTCACAGTTCTAAAAATAACAAATCTAAAATCACAAATGAAAAATCCAAAGTTTAAAAAAGACAAACTTACATTAAATGAATAATTCATTTTCATTTGATTCTCTCCGGCCTTCACTGGGTTATATGTTAGTGAGCTGACGTTAGCTTTGTCACTGTGCTGTGTGTTGGCCACTCACAGAGCTTAAGAGCTAGTTTGTGTGGTGTAACCCGTTTTAGTCGCGTGTTAAACTTCACGTATGTTAGAAGTAGAAGTTTGAACTGATCAGAGCCGCCGGTGTTGTGTAACCATATGCATCTCTAAACCGACCTGGGGTTTACCTCGCTGTGTTTCTGGGTCTTATTCCGCTGCCTTTTTGTTTCTCTCTTTTGGTTTGATTTTCTCGTAGTGGATTGTCTGTGTATCAGTAGTTGTAGTAGTAGTTGTAGTCATAGTGTACTGGTCCCAGTTTGTGACACACAGTTCTAATGCCTGGCAAAGTGTCTCGTGTTTATTTTATTTCTCTCCTTTTTTGGGAATGAGGATTGCTCTCTCTCTCTCTCTCTCTCTCTCTCTCTCTCTCTCTCCCTCTCTCTCTCTCTCCCTCCCTCTCTCTCTCCCTCCCTCTCTCCCTCCCTCTCTCTCTCTCTCTCTCTCTCTCTCTCTCTCTCCCTCCATCCTTTGGTGCTCTGTTTCTCGACCCACCATATCGTAACGACAGTCTCAGGAGAATGGTCACCAACTCTACTTGCTTTATTTGAATGATGCACCTTGGTATCTTTGTTTTGTTTGAAACAGTAATGGTTGTTAGTCGTTTTGTGTTGCTCATGGAAACTCTGTCCTTTCATTTCTCTTTCCTTTCACCCATCTTTACGTTCATGGACTGGCTCTGTCTCTTTACTTCTTTACCTGCATCCCTCCTTCTTAACGTAGCCGTTTGTCTCGTATGTGTTCGATGTGGGAGTGCTGCGATCGTTTTGACTGGTTTCTATGCTGCATCTGACGCTTGCTGATTGGCTGACTTTTTACTTTGTTTGTTTGTTTTTGGTTTGTTACTCACTCTTGGTCATGTGATGCGCCCATATTTGGCTGCGTGTAATTTCTGTGTTATATGATTATTAATTTTATCAGACAGATGTTTTTGCACCCCCTCTTTCTCTCCCTCGTATTTTTTTGAACGATTTCTTTTTAGGTTTGTAAACCCCACACGTTTGGTTTCATATGGAAATGTGACTGGGAGGGCAAAAGTGGGATGAGAAATGTTTTGTTAATCATTAACACTTTGAGATTTACCTTCCATATTGGTCTCTATTGATTTGCATGTGTTCCTGTCACAACCAGTTTACCCAGTAACTGTGCATGACACAATCGCAGGAACATACACTGAACAAACACGCTCATTAACGAGATTTACAACTCTACATAAAACTTCTCTTCAGTCTGGACAAAATCTCGCTGTGATACAAAAAAGTGTTGACATTCACTTGATTCATTAACTCGATTTACATTTGGAAACGTCTCCCCTCAGACACCAGCGGACAGTTGCGTCAGATAGCTAGCCAGGCTAGGCTAATTGAATCATTTGCCGCTGACCTTGTCATTTGCAGTGAGGGAAAAATGAGGTAAACCTCATTTCCATTTGAATGAAGCTCGACAGATAAAGAACATGACTCAGAGAGAGAGGCAGTCTCAGCCTTAATGGTCTGCTAAATGGGAGTGCAGCGTGTGTGCGCACACAAGCACTCTCATTCCTCAGTCTCTCTCCTTCTTTGTCAAACACATGCACACTCTCTCCCCTCATCTAGCCAAAAGGTCATTAATCTTTAGCTTGCCACACAGTCAGTGGAGCTTCAACAGCACACTCTGACAGCACGGCTTATTACAGAGAGCCACAATCTCCCTTCTCTTAAAGCTCATCAAAGGAAGATGGGGATAGATCAAGGGAGTTGAGCGTGAGCCTTTGAAGCTCAGAGAGGAGATTATCGGCCATCTTGGATTGAAAGGCCTAAGCATTAGACTGAAATGTCAGCCAGCATGTAGAGACCATCCAAAAAATCCAGAATGCTCAGTACCTTCACCTGTGCATGCAACAAGAGGTACAACTCAGTTTGTACCTCTCACATTTGTCTTTTCTGTGTAGTCACAGCAGCATAACCAGCGTCACCCATGACAGCCCTCATATCTCCCTACAGTGAATCACCAGATCTCTACTGGGCAACTCACTGTTAATTAAGTGCATGATGACTGAAAATCCCCTTAATGGTTCCTGCTCACTTCTACACACACACAGACATAAACACACACACAGACATAAACACACACAGCTGAGCGAGCTACAAGTTATTTCTGGTTATGTTTTATCTTTGTGTTTGTGCTGTAAATAAACTGAATTCTTTGGCAGAAAACGATCCCTCACACATACTGACGTTCATTTTAATGAGAGAATGTAAACAGGAAATGTAAACTGTGTTTACTGTGAAATGTCCATACACGTAAATACGACATTTAAATTCAAAAACCATCTTAGCTGCAAACTCACCAGGATGTACATAACAGCAGGTGTTAGAGGTCTTCACAGGCCCAGACGTTCCTGATTTGGGGAGGACCTGAGAACTGCGGGACCCGACCCAAACAGACAGATAAGCCGACATCAGAATCACCAACAGTAAAACATTTAGCAGCTAACAGGGCGATTAAACCTGTTAAAGTAATGTTTAAATAATCTGGGCTTCAGTTCCCATCAGAACGAAGCTGTCAGTGACATACTGAGACCCTGTGGCAGTAAAACTAGACACAACTCTCAGAACCAAGTGGGCCCGTGAAGACCTCCAGCAGCCCAAATAAACATACTACTTTATATCAGCCTCTAGTAATGTCTGTTTCAGTCTGTTTCCTCTGTGACTCCTGGTGTCTGTGTCTTTGACCGTCTGCTCCTCCCTCCCCAGGTGAATAATGCCACCGCCAGGGTGATGACTAACAAGAAAATGGTCAGCCCCTACCCTAACGGAGAGGCTCTCAGCACGCTGCCCTATGGTAACAAACACACTGACTCCCACTAACAGTAATCCAGACAGCACAGGTGCACGGGGAGAGACAGACGTAGGAGGGGGAATTACACAACCCAGCCAGCGTTCCCTCCGCACCACACTGTGTGTGACCGTCAGCAAACCAGCTTCATGTGCTTTAAATTTAGTTTCAGGATTTTTTTTGCTGCCTCCTACCAGTCATGACGTTAAAACTTACCTCACCATCGAAAAGAGCAGTGATCCTACCAGTCAGTCCCCTCTGTGTTTTTAAGCAGTGAACAATAACTCGCAGCTTGTGTGTCTGTAAAGATTGTGGCCTGCGCTCCAGCAATTAGCCCAGACCGTTTGTTGAATAATGAGTGACAGAGCGGATGGTTTAGTTGTGCATCAAAGAACATCATACTGCAGACAATCAGAGTGCAGAGAAAGTGAAGCTACGTCACACCGCGTTGCATAATAGGGTGGGGGGGGCTATATAGAGGTAAGTGCTCCATTTACCTGTTACCACAGGTTACCTGGATACTTATGTTTCACTTAAAAGTTTAAATCATTCATATCTGAGGGAGAAGAAAACGGGGGGAGGGTATTTGAGCAAACATAGATTCGTATGATGTGGCAGCTAAACACTGGATTACAGACCTTGACGCACTACCACACTCAGCTTTCCAGTGGATCTGCTAATTCACACGCTGCCAAACTGTGAGAGTGAAGTCGTGGCCACACGTCGCTCCTCTCTTTGGCTCAATTATTAAACCAAACTAAATACAAAACTCTGGGAAACACTCACTGCTACGATTAAATGTGTCTGGTTTGATCAGTGGCATCCTAAACGTTACCATCAGGAAGAACGTGACGTCCTCCTCACTTTCTCTGCACTGTGTACAGGAGCCTCGTTTTTTCTTAATTATTTCTCCCCTCCCTTCTCTGTGTGACTCTCAGCGGGGTGGAAATTGAGTCCTATGGTGGGGGCCGTGTACGGACCAGAGCTGTACGCAGGTAAGGCTCGTCTCCTTTCCACACCCTCATTTAAATTTTAGTCACGTTCCGTTCTTTAATTTCCATTAGTGCCTCGCTCCTCTAGCGTCTCTCCTGATTCCTTTGCTCTTGGATCTCTCTTCCCCCCTCCAGTCCCAGGGTTTCCCTACCCTTCAGCAGCGGCAGCGGCAGCCACGACAGCAGCTGCAGCGTTTCGCGGTGCCCACCTCAGGGGTCGCGGTCGGCCCGTCTACAGCGCCGTGCGCGCTGCTGTGCCTCAACCTGCCATTCCTGCCTACCCGGGGTAAGAAAAACACGCTGCTCGTAAACACATCTGTGTTTCATAGACAACAGCTCGTGTCAGGTGTTTAGTTCAGCGCCTGGTAGATCTACCGAGGAACATCTCACGAGTACCGTTTACAGAATCATTTCCCAAATTGTATTTAAGCAGCTGTGCTCGTGCTCAAACGTGATTCACACTTCACTCTTCAGCCGTCCAACTGGCACATTATCAGTCAGCTCAACAAGCTGCTCGTCAAGTGTGATGGGATGGCACCATCGAAGGCTCATTTGAATAAGCACACAGATACCACCATGAGAACATTTACACACACACACCACACTCGGGTAGTCGCCTCGCTCAAAAAGTGATTCACGTCGACTGTGTTGTTGTTGTTGTTGGTTTTTTGTGCGTGTGTTCTGTGCATGTTGTTGCTGTGCTGTGATTATTGGCTAATCAAACCAAAATCGATTGGGCTGGTTACTATGACGACATTCAAATCAAGCCGAATAAGATGAAATTGAGGGCTGCAGGAAATACCCCCTCCATGTGAGCTCCACCCCCCACGCCGCGTCTTGCAGCTGGGGAAGTTTAAATGGAAGCTGTATTTCCTCTGCATGCTGCATGGGTGTGAAATAACCTCTCTCTCTCTCTCCCTCTCTCTCTCTCTCTCTGTCTCTGTCTCTATCCCCTCTTTTGTTTTTTGCCGTGTCGTCAACCTTCATCCACTCTGGTTTTTGGGACTGTGCACCACTCCGTTTACACCCCACTCCCTCCCCCCTGTCTCCCGTCTCTCCCCCTCTCTCAGCGTGGTGTATCAGGATGGGTTTTACGGAGCTGCAGACCTATATGTAAGTAAACTCGCCACCCACGACACACTGTCCCTCCCCACACGCCTTTCTCCTGCTCTTTTTTCCCTCTGGGGTTGATTCTGCATGTGCGTCCAATCATGCGCTGCACAGAGCCGCCTGCATCAAGGTGAATGAGCCCACAGTGAAGGACTGTTCAGACCTGCACAACACGCCTCAAATGTACACAACCCACATCCTCCACGATACAAGCTCGATTCACTGGGTTAAAAATAGCACACAGAAGATGCTCGAGTCCAACTGGTTTTATTGACTTGAAAATAAAAAGAAGAGCTTCTGAAGTCTTAATGATAGACTCGAGGGTGTCAGACACCTCTGAGAAGGCTGCTCTGTGGGCGGATGCGTCAGCGCGTGTGTGCGTGTGAGAGAGAACGAGAGTGTGTGTGTCTCCAGGTTGACAACGGTTGTTTCTGTTCTCTCTATAGACTAGTGTTTCAGGACTCAGTCCTTAGTCCCAGATTGCCTCAGGTAGGGTCAACTCAACACCGAACCCACAGTGTGCATTGTTTTACTGTACTAGCTCCTCTGATCTTACGGATCACCTTCTGATCTGATCTGGAACATGTCTTTTAGTTGGTATAAAAAACAAATTCCCACTGCTTTGAAATTTATTTTCTACTAACTCACTGAAACGTTTCTGACCTCAGACAACGGCTTTGTTTGTTTGTCTACTAAACTACTAAACTGTCCTGAGTGGAGATTTTTTCCTTCCAGTTTCTTCAAAAGAGAACTTGGTTTCTTTTGTGTGGTCGTCTAGCTTTGGAATAAAACGACACCCGTCCTTAGCTTGGCAAAAATGATCCCACACATTTATAAGAAACTACAGGTTTCACACATTCTTCCTTTAGAATTGGAGGCAGAGGTCCAGTCAGGGTTGGACTTGGGTGCGAGATGCTCTAAAACCCCCCCAAGTTGAAACGGAGAACATGGTCTCTTTCTGAATGAACTACCCTGACCCCTCCCAGGGTGACTCCTGAAGCATGTGCTGATCAGCTGCTGCATGCAGACACACTGTATTACTGCTCCATGTCCTTCTTTCCCCCTTCACTCACCCACAAAGCCTTGCTCTCTCCCCTCTAACGCTCCCTCCCTCTGCTCCGAGTCCTGCAGGTGTCTCAGAGAATGCTGGGATGCTTCTGTTGTGCTTTTGCTGTGCTCTGTTTTGATCAGGTCCAAAAAGCAATGGTGTTTTCTTTCTGTTTTATTTGTGATTTGGGGTCATGCATGCAGCATCAGTGCGAGGCGATGATTTTATTTTAGTGTCAGCATAGACTCGTGTGGGTGTGTTTGTGTGTGTGACTTTCTTTCCCCTCATTCCCTGTTTTCTTTCTGCTGAATCCATGTGAAACATCACAAACACTCATAATAACAAATGTTCCTGGTCATAAAAACGTCTGAGTCCTCAGACTGTCGCTGTTCTCCTGATGTGTCTATATGACCTCGACTGTTTTTACCCCCCCACTGTCCTGTAGTGGTAATAATACAGTGTAACTCTCCCTCTCTCTGTCTCACTGATAAATCACCTCACATCCAACAACACACCACTTGCTCCTGTCACCGTACAGAGATGCTGTGTACTTTACCTTATAAAATTCATTCTTATTTATATCTACTTAAATAAACTTATGACTTAAAAACAGCTTCGTGAAGTGACAGTGTGCTGCATCTCTGTATGGACTCTCATTTACACACCTTAGCCCAGGTGTCGTGCTCCTCAGAGTCGCGTGACTCACTCCTGTTCTGTGTGTGTGTCTCTAGGGGGGCTACCCTGCTGCAGCCGCCGCCGCTGCGTACCGCTACGCTCAGCCTGCCGCTGTAACCGGAGCAACCGCTGCAGCTGCTGCCTACAGCGACAGGTGAGGTGAACACGGGACACGCATCAACAAACAAACACACACACACACACACACACACACACACATCAGTTACATGTAAGAAATCACAAAGAACAGAAACAAACAGCTCAGCTTATTAGCGCCACCTGCAGATGAGTAGTGTGAAAGCACAGATCCACTGATGCTTCACTCATAGCACAGAGTTAGGTGGTGCTTTTATTTTGGTTTTTAGCCATCAGCAGGTATAAAAGCTAAAAGCTACCCCAGCTCCACAGGCAGGAATGTGGCCCCCGTCACCAGCATCGTGTCCACAAACCCGCTCGTAAAGTTTCCATAACGTGTCAGAATAACGCTCGTTGTTATGATTGTTCTTTTAACTGAAGTGAATAATTTCCTGTCTGTGTTGCCAGCTACGGCCGGGTGTACACTACGGATCCCTACCACGCTTTAGCTCCAGCTGCTGCTGCTTACGGAGTGGGAGCCATGGTGAGAGAGAAAGTGACACTTTCTGCAAAACAACCCGACTCTAAACTATTACTGTTACTAACATGACAGCAGAATAATGAACATGGTGAAGTGCTACAGCTACGAGTAGTGACTGTGTTGTTCTGTCTCTTACAGGCCAGTTTATACCGGGCGGGATACAGTCGGTTTGCTCCGTACTAAAACCACAAATCACACCCAAGGAATTTCACATTACTCCAAAACCCTTTTTTCCCCCCCAAGCTGTTTATTTGGCTGGAGCTCCCCTCATTTTTCTGCAGGCGGACTCACGTTTTAATTTTGTTTTTGTGGCGAGAGAGGTCGTTGCCACATCATCAGCTCTGTTTCTGGACTCTTCTAAGTCTGACGCCAACGTGGAAACAATGGATAAAAAAAACAAAAAACACAAAACTGCCAGGAGTGTGTCCCACGTAACAAGCTGGAGCCGAGAACTCGGAGCTTCAGAGGAACAATATAGGATGGTTTTTAGAAACACTATGAGACCTGGAAGAAGAGAGACTGCTGTTCCTGTGTGATCCTGCACACTACTCTGTCTGAACGGACACTAAATCCACTGTAATCACACACACACACTCGACACCAAGTATACGGTCTCCTCTACATTTCCCTTTAGTATGATCAGCACAGCATTTCTGAGAAAAGGTACTTTTTAAACACTACACTGATGTAAAGCTACAGCAGCTCTGGTTCCTCTTCGTGGTGTAATAAAAGAAAAGAAGAATCAAACGTCTCCACGAAGCTGCAGGAATTATTCTTGATATTTTTTTTAAAGCGTCGGTTCAGCTGGAGCGTCTGACTGACAGAAACCACTGTTGTCCTGGCAACAACAGCCATGAACAACGTGGCATGGGAAACGTCTTTTTTTTTTCAACATTTCTCTGCCCCCCCCCCACACACACACACACACCCTCCCAGCCTCAAGTTAAACAGGAAACACAAGAAAAAGAAAATGTCATGTTTCAAAAAAGCTTGAAAAT
This sequence comes from Ctenopoma multispine, assembly GCA_034779795.1. Lineage (NCBI taxonomy): Eukaryota > Metazoa > Chordata > Actinopteri > Anabantiformes > Anabantidae > Ctenopoma > Ctenopoma multispine. Next base: position 18,946,556 of record JAUYWH010000026.1, read on the forward strand.
GACAAAGAGAAAAAACAGTGGTTTGTTTTTTTTCTGCATTACCTCAGTTTTTCTTTTACTGCCGTTGATCAGAGGCTCACAGAGTCCTGGAGGGGGCGTAGGAGAAGAAAAATGCATGGGTGAAAAAGAAAAAAGAAGTTCTTAGAGGTGTCTGACCCATAAATAATTTTTCTCCCACGTCTCCTTCGAGGCTCCGTAGAAGCTTCATGGACATGAAAGAGACAGAGACATTTATTTGTCCTTATTTCTGCTCTGCACATTTATTCCTGAGACACTACGATGGGAAGTTAAATCACTTTCTACTCACTTCAGCCACGAGCTGCCCTTCTGTCTGAATCCATTTAGAGAAATCAGTTCCGCTCCCCTCTAACCTCACAGTGCTTCGTCCTGAACCGTCAGACCTTCCAGCTGTAGCGGAGTAACAAGGGAACGCGTGGGACGGACAAACCGACCGAACACAATCGATTGAGCGAAGCAGATTTGGAAGCGGGGACTCCCACGCGGGAAACGAAGTTGAGATATTGATGCCCACAGGCGCCGGAAGCGGCCAGCAGAACAGTCCGGATTAGAATAACATGAACCCCACTGAAACGAAGAGAGAGCGGTCGTGGTACTGCACCACAGCCGGGACAACTGTTTTATTTATAGTCACGAGTTGTCCATCATCAGTTTGTCGTTTGAAATCTGCATCATGCTCTCTGGGACTGTTTGCTGAGTAGTTTTAAAGTCGTCTTTACTGGTCTGTCTGAAGGACCAGCAGACGTTTATAGACCACGTCTCTGTATTACATCTCTTTATATCTCACTGTGTTGCTGTTGCTCTTTTTTTTGCCTCTTTAGTTCCAAAGATTTTCTGAAAAAAGCACATTTTTGGTCCTGATGTATTTCTTATTTTTGTGAATGATTATGATGCTTAAAAGGTCTCAGACCCACAAACAAACTCAGTCCACACCTTCCGGGTTTTGTTGGGAGCGAGCTGATGCTGCAGACGAGGGGAATCAGAGCAGGTGGAGCCACGAGGGGCCGGACGTAGGCGCAGGGACGATGTGTTGAAATGCATGTGCCAGCAGGGCCAAATTATAGGGGAGGTGAAATATGGCAGGGGAGGTGAAATATGGCAGGGGAGGCGTGGGGGGGGGGCAGCATATCCACACAATGTCAAAACAGCCCTGTGGCTCAGCGGGGGCCACCTTTTGAAGAACGAAACAGTGTGTGTGTGGGTGGTTGGTGGAGGAGCTGTGTGGCGGAGAAGGTGAGAAGCCGAGCCATTAATCATTAACTGACAGGATAACGACGTCGCCCACTGTCTTTTCTCTTTTCCCCCGGGTGGGGGGGGTACAGTGTGCTCAGGGTTGAGCGGACAGTCCAAGGAGAAGTGATGTTGTTTTGTATGATTGTGTGCCGTAGGTCCAATGAGTATTTTTGATGCGCGTTACCTCCTCTTTTTTTTTAAGTCTTATTATTCCTTACAAGTATTATCAGAAGTGTTGCTATGCATGCTTTTGTGAGAGAGGAAGGGCGACATTTCATTTGTGCATGAAATCAAATCATAGTGCTGGAGAAGCAGCAGCAGCAGGAGGACGGGGAGGGGGGGTTCACGTAGCAGGAGGGGAGAGAGAACTTGCATGTTATGTGATGTGAGGCGACAGAAGTGATGAAGAGTCTCAGCAAAGGTCCAGTACAGAGTGTCGGGGGGGGGATCTGTGCTCTGTGGTTCTCCTCGGTCGTCATAGTAATCACCAGTCAGATGTGTAGAGTCTCATTTGGTACGTGTGCACCCCCGCGGAGAGTAAGAGGTGATGATGACGACGACCACCACCCAGCAGTTGAACTTAAACTCGGGGACGAGGCCGACGACCTGCCAGGTTTTCTTTCTCATTTATGGTGAACCTGCCCCCACAGCGACATCTCCCCGCACCTCGCTCACCCAGTGGTGGAGGCGACTGTGGTGCAGCTGCTCGTTTTCATCTGAACCTTACGTGGGAGGCTGCAGGAGCTCGGGCTCTGACCCCGACTCCCTGCGTGGAGGGATCTCAGAAATGGGTTTGAAATGCATGTGGAGGGTTTTTTTGTCACATGCTCTTAAAAGCTCATTTATCCAAGTGATTTTGTTTTTTTCAATAAGTGACATGTATTTTCTCACGATGTTTTTTTTGCCATTCTTGTGTCTGCCTTCTGTTTATTCTCTTCATTATTATTGAATGTATATAATAAAGAAACTGTTTGGTTTTTACGCTGGTCTTTGAATCCTTACTCACAGCTCAGCTCCAACACTCCTGCCCAGTGATTACCAGCAGGTGATAGAGCACATTCCCAGATAACCGGCTGGTTACCATTATGTTATTTCCTTCCCACCATTGTCTCAGGCTTATCACTTTCTTTCCAGTGTTTGTCTGAAACGAGTTCATCCAATCAGGAGCGAGGCTGCTCTGACTCCTGTAAGAGGAGGAGATAAAGGACAAATGCTGCTGATTAAAGCCGGTATCAGAGGTAAACGAGACTCACTGACTGTGCAGAAACGTCTCCCTCTCTGTGGTGATTGAGGCACACGATTAATTTAAGGCCACGTTGGCCTTAACTCCTCTTGACTCCTCAGAACCAAATCTCCTGCACGATAAGCCTCGAGGTGGTGCCTCCGACTATCTCATCACAGACGAGGAGAACAATCTGGGACAATCTTTAATTGCATCTGGAGTTAATGGCTGTAAATAGGTTGTATGTGGCTGGAAACCTCATATTCCTGCTAATTGCTCTAATGCACAAGAGGCCAATTTGACGGCGTGTCCTGTCTGAGTGATTGCAGTCAGGATAATTGGACACGATGAAGGCTTTCGATAAGGGGAGGGGGGTGGTTGAATTGACCTCTGAACAGCAGAGTCTCTAAAGGCCACTGGGGGGGGGGGGGGGTAAAAGTGCATCACAAACTCAGTGTGAAATAAAACAGTTGAATAACTTGATTTGTCTTCTAGAATGTTCGTTTAAAACAGATGTTGACATATATAAAGTCACAGCTAAGATCTATGATATGAGATTATAAGAAAATAATAAAAAACACACACACCCCCCCCCGACTGATACACACGCTGACTATGCGTTTGCAGTCGTCTGTGATCTGTGTGAGTCTAGTTTAGATGAAGTTTGTGATCATCTGGAGTCTGTTTTTGGTCCTTCCTATATATGACCGCTTTTACGTCTTATTATGGTCATTACACAACTTTTTGTGATAGCTGGTCTGTTTTGCGCCTTTTTTTGTTGTGTTTTGCATCTGTTTAAGATCATTGTGTCTTTTATGGTCTTGTTGGATCACCTGACATGTCTTTTGAAGTTGTGTGGACCAGTTTTGGACCATTTAGCATCAGTATTTGACCTCTTTGGTTTAATGGTCTAATGATCTGATTTCTGAAAATTGTAATAAGTCATTTTGGTCAGTTTCATCTGTTTTTTTAATCTCTTCGTGATCACTGTGCGTCTCAGTTTGGTTGTTTTGCCAGTCTAGGACCTTTTCGTGTCGTCTTCTTGGCAGTTTGACTCCAGTGAACCAGTATGTGGTTTGTCTGTGTTACTGCTTCAGTAAATGTAGGAGTCAGTGGGAGTTGTGACTGGTTTCGTCCTTTACTGTGTCTAGACATTGCCCCCTGGTGGTGTAACTGTGACACTACCTCTCCTCTGGTTTGTGCAGGTTGTGAGTGAGGGCAGTGAAGGTTTGGTGATTGAACAAACATGCTGCCTTTTTAGAGTCAGATCTTTTATTGGGAACATGTCACATGAACGTAGAAAAGAGTTTGTGTTTTCCTTACATCTCTGTTTTTGGTGCCGCACAGCATCAAGAAACTGTAACGCAACTTTAAAGATGACGATTAATCAGTGGTGGCACGAGTCTCCTGTCCTGTCTTCCTCCTGTCTGGTCTCATCTCATCTCATCTTGCTCTCCTTTCTCTCTCCCCCACTCCTCTCCTCTCTCATCTCTCCTCCTTTCATCCCTCCTCTCCACCGTTCACAGACGTCTCTGCTCTGCTCAGCAGTTTGGCACCTTCACAGTGACAGTTTCACGCCTCTCCTATCACCTCAGGGCTATTACATACCATCTCAGACTAGCACGCCATGTTCACACACCACACACACACACACCATCATGAAGACTCACTTCCACTGAGCATTTGAGATGTGGATTTCCCACCTGAAGAAAACTGGACTGTTCAAACCCATCCAGCTTTGATGATGAAACTCAAGCAGATGAGTCATACTGCTGAGTCCTTTCTTCTTTTGAGGAGGGAGAGGATTTTAAATCTTACTGACAGATTTGATATAACGTTTTTTTTTTTCACAACACGACACAGAAATATTTACATTTGCACAAGAAAATGACCGTTAGGTCTTGTTGTCATTGCTTGCAGTACAGGTTGGTGCACGAACTGTGTCGTCATCTGCTTTGGCTTTGGTATCAGTTTGTATGTTAGAGAGTGTGCAAGGCATCAGACAGAAAAAAAACTTAATCATGTCCATAATAATCATCATAGGGTTCCCTGTAGTTGGTGGTCTGAGGTCGAGGAATGGTGTAATCTTTCTCTGGGTCGATCTCCTGAAACACGTACAGACACACATAATCACACATTCATCACGTCACTGCAGCTAAGACCCATAAACTGTGTCTTAATAACAACATGACTTAGTCATAATTGCTTCGAGTATAGTTAAAGGTCACGGTGTTCAGTTGTGGGGTGTGTGGAGTTACACTGTTCATCCAGCAGGTTTATTACTCACTGTCATGGAGAATTCAGACTCGTAGGGCGATCTGAGCGACGGGTCATTTCTCCTGCCTGAAGGGAGACACGAGATACAGTTTGAGCTAATTATCGGTTCATTATAAACTGTTCATCATAAAGGCCCATAGTGAGCGCAGAGCCGGCTGATAGGAATTCATTTTGTAATGTTGGACACGGACTGCAGTGATATTTCATTATAAAGGATGTCCTTCACTGATTCTGGAATCACTGACCAGTTGTACTGAAGGATTCCATGTATGGGTTTTAGCTGTGTCGCTAACAGAAGATGGATGATAGATGGAATTTAAAGCAGTTAGATGATGTAGTTCTGCTATTAAATCCTTTTTTTCAGTCTTCTTCGACCACTCGTTTGTGTTAGCTGACATTTTATCACTTGGTGATATGGGTGGTGTCTGACGTTTACAGTTTGTGGATCTAATTTTTTAGTATTTACCGTTTTTCAGTAGTTGTCACTTGTTGCCAAAACTTGTTAATGAAAAGTTTCGTAGCCTCACTTCAACGTTAGTGGAATAACCAGTTTAACTTTAAATAGACTCGAAAGTTCTTTTCCGTCAGGTGCGACTGCTGATTTTCTTTGTCCTCTAACATAGTAAAGTGAATATTGATGTTTTCAGACAGTTGGACAGAAAAAAGCAACATGAAGACGACACTTGTGGATCTTACAGACCAAAACATGAAAATGCTTACAGCCCTAATTGTTTCTGGTGTTTAGGCCCCACTGAGATACTCACCTCTCCTGTTCTCACCATCGTTCTCAAAGCTTCCGTTTTCTTTCCCTTCCTTCTGACTGGCCAGTCCTGGAATGTCGGCGCTGGGGCTGGTCCAGCCGACAAAGTTCAGGGGCATGTCTTTGGACTTGCCCACACCTCTGCAGAGGAAGGCGAGCTGGGACAAGCCGTGCCCCATCAGTAACACCCAGCCATTGGCCACCAAGGCGATGCTAACCACCGGGTCGTCCCACTGCGGTCGATGGCCCAATTTAGCGTTTCCCTTGGTGAGCATGGTGATCCACACAACCCAGATGCAGGCGGAGAGCAGCAGTGTGAAGAACATCATCGTGGCCTGTACTCGCCTCTGCTGGTTGTTGGGCCCAGTGTAGTTGTAGCTGTATGTGGAGCAGGACTGGCACAGCAGGTGCAGGGAGAGGATCAAGCTGATGGCAAGGAGGCACAACACGTAGATCTGCAGCATGGCAAATTCCTGCTGGCTGTAGCTGCAAGGATTATTGTCCCTTACCAGCACAACAATCAACCACTCAGTTGAGATGATTACTTGCACGGTGAAGAGTCCGAGAGCGATGGCAGGTTCCCCACAGCCCCGGGCCGCTGCGAGGCCCAGCAGAGCGAGGCAGCGAGCCAGCAGGCAGGAGAAGGCCAAGGAGAAGAGCACGCTGAAGAGGAAGATCCTGGTGGGGCAGATCTGTGGGGTGAGACCAATGATGAAGGAGAAGGTGATGGCAAAGATCCCAGCTGTGGCCAACAAGAACATGAACACGGAGGCTACTGGGCCTCCGATGCGGCCGCATTGATTTCGGGAGGAGGCACAGATGCACATGGACCAGAACAACAGGCCAAAGAGGAGAATGATGCTGAACAGGAAGCCTGAAGAGGCCAGGGTCTCTACGATAATCCCCCATGCTGCCCGCCGGTCACACAGGTACCTGTAGATGGGGTTCAGTCCTGTGCCGCAGCCTGGCACGGCGTTCAGGGCCGTGAGATTTGAGGAAGGAGTGGAAGGGGTTGAGGAGGTGCTGTTGGTTGACTGGCACAGACAGGTGAGAGGGACATAGACGAGGAGGAGGAGGGGGAGCAGGGATGTGTACTTCTCAGATAAAAAGGCCATATTGGTTTCAGTGATCCCTGAGAGGATTCAGGATTCCTTCCTTTTCACTGTCCTTCGAAATGGCAGGTCTTTTCTCCTGAAACAAAAGACACGGGTCAGCACAAAATATGCAGAAGCAACACGCTGTCATTGAACTGACTGAGGATGACAGCATAACACAGAGGTCGCAGTGTGGAAAAGAAAACTAGGTGAGGGAGTTCTGACAGAGAGTGAAGAGAGGAAGGAGCAGGGAGTGTAGAAACAAGCCAGAACACGGCCGAGGAGTGCGTGAGCCAACGCTAAGAATGGAGGAAAAGAGGTTGGGGCAGGAGAGCCAACAGGAAAGGTAACTATTCTGCAGAATCAGGAGGTTGTGGTTTATACACAATCCAGATTGCAGGTGAGACACAATCCGAGATATTCACTCATGATAGATATTTGCCACTTCCTCCAGCCCATAACACGGCCTTTGTTTCGGCTTCAGGTGTCCAAAGATAACCTTTAGTAGGCTTATCACACATTAAATATAGTTCAGGCCCAGCTTTGCCCTGAAACCAGCCTTCATTTGTATATTCGGTCAGGAGATCAGAGAGTGGGGGAGAGAGATTTGTGAAACAGTGGCTGGAAAGCAATCAATTCCAGGAGGTTATTTCCATCTCAATGTAAGAGCATGAAGGATTTGAATATGAGTCAATGAACATATTTATTAGTGGATATTAAGCAACAACTCGGAGCATAACGTGTACGTCAACTGGAGAAAATAGCCAAACATGTTTGTTGGCGAAGACTTTAAACTTTCAAAGGTGCATTTCACAGTAGGAGTCCACCTTAAGAACTGTACAGTACAAACAGAGCCACTTACCTTTTATCTTACTGGATGTGAGTATCTTTCCTGTCTACTCCCAAAGTCTCGTAGCTGGCTGGAAGTTGAATCTTTCTGCAGCTGCTGCTCAGCGTGTAGCCATGCAGTTTTTATCCTGATGCTGTCTCCATATCGCTGCCAGCTCCAGGTAACAGGAAGAGCACAAGGTGAGGAGAGCGGTGAAGCCGCTGAGGTCTGAAGCCACTGGGACAGAGGACTGTTTCCTCCTTGCATCAACAGGTTGTGCAAGAGTAAAGAAACCTGCAGCTCTACTCCTGCCAGACCCCTCCTGGCTCTCTTTCTCTCTGCGTCCCTCCCTCAGACAATAGGTGGGGCTCACACACCTGTAGGTGATGATACACGCACGAACACACAGGGAGGGAGCATCCACTCCTCCCTTGTTTATGAATCCTATTTCCCATATGAATTTGCATCTCATCTCTAGATAACGAGCGCAGCGTATCTAGATCAACCAGAGCGTTGTGCTGTGTGAAACACACTCACACGGGGAGAAAAGGTGAGTCCAAATGACTCATCCCAGTCTCACCTGGATACAGAACAGGATCAGACGTTACCTTAGTTACTACTAAATCACAGCAACAATAAACTGAAACCAGCGAGTTAGCCTATGGGAGACTCAGGTCAAAGAGAGACAGTTGACTTTTGTAAGCTCATACGTAACACCTCAACTCGTGTCTGCACAGGTACAGCGTTTACAGGGTGTGTCTGGTTGAATCTCTCTGCAAGCCTAAATTCACACAGGCGCAGAGGTTTATCTTTGCAATTATCACACTGGTTTGTTGTATAAACTACAGAATACTTCAACAGCACTAAAACACAAAGTCTCTCTGATGGTCCCTTTATATCAGAGCAGTTTGAGCACGACAGGAAACAGACGCTCCAGTCACTTTGTGCTGATTTCAAAAGGGAAAACGGCAGCAACAGTATGTCAACTTTTACTAGATCAGTTGCCACAAAATCAGTCCTCAGGGGGTGAAGCTGAGGATAAGCCTCAGCTTTTTGTGAAATATCCCATCAGCCATTAGGTGGATTCCTGAGAAATAGATATTAGATATTCTTTTCCACACCACACTCGTCTGTAATGATCTGATTTTTAACACAGTATCCTAATCAACAGACGTCAGTCTCTGATTAGAGTTTTTCAGCTGCTGCTGATGACAGGCTGTCAGCCACTACTTTATTCAGTAACACATCCTGCTCCATCCTCAGAACAGGGCAAAATGCTCCATTTTACATTACTGTAGAAAATTGGATGGCAGATAATTTCCTACTTCTGCTCCAGCCTCTCTCGTCCCTCAGGTAACTAAGAGTCTAGCTTCACTTTCCTCTTCTGTTAAATCTTCCCTACAAAATCTAGATGACACCATAGATCAGACATATATACAAATAATGCAGAACTCAATGTGTCTCACACAGATTGTTCCGGGTTTTATTTTGTCCCATCTTGACAATTGTTGTTCCCGCTTTGTCTTTTCTGTGTGCCGCAGAATCATATTCAAATATTTCTCATTCCGCTTCCAACACTAACCCCAACACCCTACTTGTGATTTGTTTTCTGTTACTAAATACAGCGCTTCATTTATTCAAAAACTCCTTTGCTTCAGAACCGAACGATGGTTTCATTCACTCCAAAAACATCATTACGTCTGCAGTTTAGTCGCACAGGCTGGTCCTGATATTTGCCCTTTGTCTCTGCACATCCCTGCTTATTAGCAAATGTTTGTATGCTAATATTAGCATGTGTGCCTAAAGTTCAGTCTCACTGATGCATTAAGACTCTACATAACATTTACACAAGGATATGGATGTATGTTATAAAAAATGATTAGAATTAATATTCTAACAGATTGCAGAGAACCGTCTTTAGTGTTCCACATTAAATGCAGCTTCTTGTTACATTTGCACAAAAGAAATTGATGAATTATTTTCCGTTTCCAACAAAGAGCTTTGTGGGAGTGTGCTGATTTCAGGAAGCCTTCAGATTAGCGCTAATTATTATCAGATGTAATCAGAAATTGCTGCAGTTTCAGCAGTTGGAAAGCTGCTGTAAAAATCAGTGTACCATAAAGATATCAAGTCATGATTATTATTAAATTCTCTCTGTTTGGCAAGTTCCAGAAAAAAGAGAAGGACAACATGTGTGCTAAAAATAACGTTTTACAGCATCTACAGGACACATCAGCTCGCAGTACAGTGTCTGTGGTATCGTGCTTAAAACACAAAACATACAGTATATGCCTTTATTTTTTCTAAGGAAGGACGAGGGCTCAGATAGCAGCAGGGAGGGAGAGAGAGAGGGATAAAAGGGAGTTCCTCCTCCATGTTCATGTGAAAATGTAGTTTTCACCGTCTCACACTCTCCTCGCGCCTCGTGCTGTTTACATCAACCTTGTGCACGAGGAGCAGAAAATGAAGGAGGAGCAAAACAGCAAAGGTAAGATGGAAGACAAGGTGAAAAGGTTTGAGAGGGAACCAAATATTTACATCTTAACAGACAGCTAGAAGCAAATTCAAGCTAGTTTTAACTAGTGTTTGCTTGCGTCCATTGCCATGGGTTTGGAGAGGGGGAGGGAGAGAGGAGGAGTCAGGTGAAGACTACTGTAGCTGGATGAAGAGGGAGGGAACAAGGTGTGCAGAGTTTGATTTCTCGTCTTCTTGTTTCAAGCATACATACTGTAAACAGTATCATATAATAATAATCATATAAAAATAAGAACATCATTATGCTTCCCAGCCACTTAGTGGAGCAAAGCATGAGGTAGATAGACGAGAGGGCATTAGGGGGTTCGCCGGCAGCCTTATCGCAGCGTGCCGAGCCAAGTTGGAGAGACGGCAGGGCGGAGAGGATTAGACGGAGGAGGCGAGGAAGGCAGGAGGCAGCAGGTTTAAATGATGCCGTATTTGGCCAAGTCGCTGAGCTCCATGTCGCCGAAGGCTTCCCATGGGCACACCACCGTGAAGTCTGTGCCAAGACCCTCCATGCCGGGGATATCGTCACCAAAGCTGGAAAGAAAAAACCCAACAGATCAGAGGTGAAGCTCCGAGTGTGTGAACCGATGTGACGCCGATGAAGATTAAGAGTTTTACCCCTTCTGGCCTGGCTTGGGGGCCTTGCTCTTGAATGTGCGAGTCTGCCTCTGCTTGAACTTGGGTGGCCCCTTCCTTGGTGTGGTGGGACCAGTCACTCCGCCGGGGGCCAGGGCACTTCCTGCAGGGGGGCTGGCATTCATGTCTGCTGAGGATTTCTGTTTTCAAACGTGTGTCATGACATGTGCATCAGAGATCAGAGTTCCCCCCCCCCCCCTTGTTAATCCTGTTTCCTTCCTTCTGGATGACAGAGATTATACAGATTAGGTTAAACACCCAGAATAGCTCTAATCCCACGCTGATCCGCGGTGGACTAATTGCCCTCCTGAACTGCACCAACACTGCTCGGTAAGAGAATTCATGCAGCATTTACTGTGCGGTCTCTGTCCCCTTTTTTCTTCCTCTGACACTGGCACAATCCCGTTAAGACGGTTTGATGGCAGTGAAAAACACCCTTCTCTGGTTATGTAACGGAAACATATGCACCGCCTGCTTCAGCACCAGCAGATCTACATCACCTGTGGCCACAGGCTCGCTGAGCTGCCCCCGAGCAGACTGTCTGTCTGCTCTGGTGTTTAGAAGCTGCAGATGCACCACACGGCAGAGGTGTCGCCCAACATGTTATTAGCCATCTGTTGCTGTGACTTTTGACATCAAAGTAAATCCTCCCTGCAGTGGGCATCAGAAAACCGCCCCCCCTCATGTGTTTTAGTAACTCTTCTAAGACTTTAACTCTTTATCCAATTTTAGCTGTTTAACATCAAACCAACAGAGAAGAAAAACGTCAGTCTCTCGATTAGACTCGATTTAATACCTGCTCAGGCATAAAGCCATCGTGTGATTCCATTGAAAACAGAAGCTGCTATAACTAAGCTGCACTGAAATGAGTTTCGAGTTTGCTCTCACCTGTTGTCACAGATCTCCAAAGAGGCCACCGCCGATCTCTGCTCAGAGCTGCTTCTTTCTTCTCCTCGAGTTCATGAAGGATGCCGCCCGCGTCCTGCTTTTATATCCTCACCTCTAATCCCCACAGCCTCCTGTTTCCAGTCACAAGGTCAGCCAAACAAACCAACCCCACCTCCCCCAGGACTCTCACTGCCTACCCCCCACCTGCTGCTGGTGGTGCAACCTCCCAGGTAGGTGGTGTTAAAGACCAATCTAGAAGGATTTTGGCGGGCTTATCCCTCTGAACCTGAGCACGGCTGCATTTAGCTTCTTCGTCTTTGTGAGGAGACGAGCAGCTGTTCGCGTTTCAGCTCCATGTGAGATGCTCTTCTTACATGCAGCGTGTTGCTCTCTGGTGTGTGTGGTCCGACTGACCCTGTGGATAAAACATCCACTGAGAAGCAACATTTAACATTTGTCATGTGGACAGAATAAAGTTTCTGTGACTGAGATAAAAACTAAATGAACCTCGATGACCACAAAATCCTTCACATATAACATCTTGCATATTGTGCTAATGCTACAAAGTGTTAGCAAGTGGTGTATGGTGTGAGGCGTTCAGGGACAGTCAGATCTGTTTCAGCTTTTTGCTTCTGTACACAAACTTAACACTTAAGTAAAAGTGCAAGTACTTTCGTCTACAAGTAGCAGTACCACAGGTACAAGTACTCCATTAAGAATTCTTTTATACGCTGCTGTACTTGATGCTGTTGATAACGTGAATGTACACATACTCGGTGTGAACAATGACAAACTTTCTGCGTTGTTACACTCGCTGATGTGAGACTGTTTAAACAAGGTGCAGCTGATTTAAACACTTTATTCACTGACGCCTGCTTCTTCCATAAAACATCAGAGTTTATTAGTTGGAAAGATTTGATTTGCCTTTGAACGGTAGTGGAGTAAATCAAATAAAAATACTCAAGTAAAGTACAGGACTTGAGTAAACGTAGTTACTTTCCACCTTTGTTCTTGCGTAATAGGATGTTTGGTTTGCATGAACTACGACCAGGGAAGAGATCTGCCGCTGGTTTCGTGGTTTCGGTTGGATTGTGGTGCATTCACAGCAACGTTTTGGAACCCATTTCTTACATTTCTGACATTTTTGTGTTCACTGTCAGCTTTAAACGCGTCACATTTTCCTTCTATTTCGCCTCCATTAGACTTAATTACGTGTCTATTTTTGGCCTGAGTCTCCCAACATTGGTTTGTTGAGCTGCGACCAGTGGTCAGGCCCACAGGAATTAAATCCATTAACGTCCAGAGGCAAAAAAAATCCGAAATTTGATCTTCTATGTTTTGCTTTTGTTTGACTAAGGACATTTTCATCTTCAAACCTGTACAGCAGGTTCAGACGCCTTTATCTTTGTCTTTTAATCTCTGATTCACTCAGACGTACACAGATTTAACTGGACTCCAGTGCGTGTCCACTGTTAGTTTATCAAACACTGTTTATCCACTGTTAGTTATCAAACATGTTAGTTTGCCTTCATAGTGTAGTTTTTTTTTACCAGGATACTGATCCACTGGTAATTGGATCTTTCAGATACAGGTGTATTTATACTGGTGATCTGTATTTATCTGACTTCTTAAGTCAACTGGCTGCATCACTGATGATTCAGGTGACGTTTAAAGATGAGTCATTTCAGTTCATTCTTATTACTTTGCAGAGATCTGCTTTCATTTTTGATTCAATGTTTTAAAAGAAATAAAAGGTAAAAACCTCCAAGGGGGGGCTGAATACTTCACAGTCCACGAGTAAAATGACAGAAGGAATTCTTTACATCCACAGGCGTAAAGCGGTGACATAAAGTTTTGGCTCGATGATTCGGTTTTCCATGTGTGGAAAGTGTTGATCTAAAGGGGAGGATCCCGGATTATCCTGTTAATCCTAAGAAAACATCACGACACAGCCACGGAGCTATGATGGGAAACTGTGCATGTGTTTGTCTAACGTCTTGAAATAATCCAACTATCGTCTTTTTTTTAAACTTGAGAGGTTTTAACGTCCAGAGATGAAGACAAGCACACTACTGACGAGTGTTTCACTCTCCTGACTTGTTCTGCACATGCTTTTAACACCACATTAAAGGTTTGATCTGATGATGACACTAAATTAAAGATGATAATTTATCCTGTTGTGACCTGTCAAAATGTCGTCCTGCTGCTGGCAGTAGAGGGAATATTTAATGGGAATACATCCAGTGTATTTTAGTCCTGACAGCAGTGGACCGATAATTTCCCTGAAACACTTTCCAACAGGTGAACTTTAAATAAGGTTAATGCTTCACAATTACAGCTACATATTTAATGGGTGTCATGGCTGTTTGCTTGAGTTGAGTAATTCAGCAGAGTAACATGGGCGCCTGGTCCTAAATGAGGACAGGACTCTGGCTAAGCCTCTTTAATGGCAGGCTGTGTGTGTGCGTGTCTGTGTTTGTGTGTGCGGAGAAGCATTGTGCAGAGTTTTTTCACACTGTCAAACCTGTCAGGTGTGTTATCACTGTCTGTTTTTCTCCGAGCCACAGCGGGTGGTGTGGCGTCAGATGATTGTGTTGTAAGAAGCAAGAACTTATTTTATATTCTGCCTTGACCTAAACCTTTGCCTAATCCAAACCATCCAAATGGGAATGTTTCCATGGCTGATGTTTTATTGTTTTGGGGGTTTGGAAGGCTTTTAAACACACAAAAATGATAAAACACCATCGTCCATCATACCATCACCAACACACATCAAAATCTTCTGACGCCAAATCCACAGCCAGCAAGAACACAAAGGGAGAGAAGACGACACAGGAAGACAACACACGAGCCGCAGTAAATCTGAAATGTCCCACACACGTCCGATCGATCACGTACAGGCAGACAGCAACATACACCTTCATGACAGCAGAGGTTTGTGATTTACTGTCGCTTTAGAAAGGTTAATGGTTAGTTATTGGTGTGTTAGACTGCTTCTGTCTCCTTCTGGGATCTAATTTGCCTGTTTAACAGTCTGCATCTGTGCTTTGTCAAGTCGTTCTGTTGATCTTAAAGCACGGCTCTCCTGTCAGGGGACAACACGCTGATACTTAAGCTAATAACAAGATTAATGTAGAGACTCAGCGTTGAAAAATAGCACTGGGAGAGGATGTGAGACGAGGCTTCACCTGAGCGTGTGGACTGTACAGTCAGTGATGTGTTCGACTTCACAGGCAGCGTTTTACAGCTTGTCAAATATCTGTAAACATCATCCGAGTATGAGTCTGTTCTTTCATTTACCTTATGAACTCCTGTGTGTGTGTGTGTGTGTGTGTGTGTGTGTGTGTGTGTGTGTGTGTGTGTGTGTGTGTGTGTGTGTGTGT
>JAUYWH010000026.1:18988456-19001005 GCA_034779795.1 Ctenopoma multispine
TATCAAGCTCCTCTCCTGTGGAACCAGCTCCCAACCCAGGTTCTGGAGGCAGACACCCTCTCTACCTTTAAGACTAGACTTAAAACTTTCCTTTTCGCCCAGGTGACTCTGAACCATCTCTTTGTTATGCTGCTTTAGATTTAGTCTGCTGGGGGACCTCCCACATTACACTGAGCTCCTCTCCTCCACTATCATAACATCATTGCATGTTATTAACTTTGTTTCTTCTCTCTCCCCTAGTTGTGCTTCATCCTCTTTCTCTCTCTCTCTCTCTCTGTATCTGTAGCTCTCCACTCAAGTCACCCCACCACCTGTTCCCTGGATCCCATTCCCTCACACCTTCTTCAGTCCATACAACCCACTATTACTTCTCCTTTGACACACGTTCTAAACTCTTCACTCGCAACAGGAACATTTCCCACCTCCTTCAAACAGGCTCTCATTGTCTGATTTAAGATTAACAGGAAACGTACTAAATTGATTCTCCTCTTATCTTCAAGATAGGTCCTTCCATGTATCGTGGGGAGGTGAGACATCCACACTCTCTAAGGTAGTCACAGGGGTCCCACAAGGCTCTGTCATTGGGCCCCTTCTTTTCTCACTATACACCCGCTCACTTGGTAACATGATTCACTCCCATGGCTTTTCATATCACTCCTATGCTGATGACACTCAGCTATATCTGTCCTTCCAACCAGAGGATACCACTGTTTCAACATAAATTTCAGCCTGTCTCTCAGACATATTGGCTTGGATGTCGAACATGTCAATCCAAATTGGCTCGCTAAAACTAACACCTGCCAAAAGCCTTCGAGTTTGGATAGATGACAAACTGAACCTGAACAAGCATGTTACTGAGACCTCCAGGTCCTGCAGGTTCACTATCTATAACATTCGTAAGATTAGGCCTTTTCTCTCTCAACAGGCTGCACAGCTCCTTGTCCAGGCAATGGTCATCTCTAAACTTGACTACTGCAACTCTCTTCTGCAGTCACTATCAAACGCCTCCAGATGGTCCAAAATGCGGCGGCCCGCCTCATTTTCAACCAGCCAAAATACCCCCATGTCACACCTCTTCTCACCTCTCTCCACTGCCTCCCAGTAGCTGCTCGCATTGAGTTTAAATCTTTGATGCTGCCTACAGGGCTCTAAATGGATCTGCTCTATCTTATATTAATATGCTACGAGTATGTTACACTCCTGCACGTTCTATCAGGTCTGCAAACAAAATGAGACTAAAAATCCCTTCTCCACGGGGTCTCCGATCGAGTCTTTTCTCCATTGTTGTCCCTGGCTGGTGGAACAACTTGCCCTGTCCCATTTGACTGGCTGAGACTATCACCACCTTTTAAAAACATTTAAAAACTCACTTGTTTAAAAAGTACTTCAAGTGAGTCTAACACACACACATTTACAAAATTGTCTAGCACTAAACAATTTCTAAGCATGATCTTTGTCTCGACGAGTTGGGCCTTATCAGGGCTCTTTGTTTGTAGTAACTCAGAATTTATGGAAACCGATATGGTAATTGCTGGTGTCTTCACCTTGTAAGTCGCTTTGGATAAAAGCGTTTGCCAAGTAAAGTAAAGTAAAGTAAAGTAAATTAATTTACAAGATTGTGTTGTATCACACCATTATCAAACAGGATAAACATTCAAAAGTAAAGTAAAAAACTAGTAGTTACTTTCCATCCTGTTGTAGTTTTATTTGATCATTTTGTACAGTAACTGTTAAGATTTAAAACTTTTACATTGTAGTTTCTGCCACACACACCACCCTTTCTTTTTAAATCTTGTTTAACAAGTTTGTCTTCAGTCTAAAATTGGAACCATTACATCACCAGAAAACCAGGTGTTTAAAAGGCGCTTCAACTGGTTTATCCCACAAACATCAATCCACCATGACTGACCGGCTAACATTTGAGAGGGAGAACCGTGAGCGTATCCAGGCGGTGGAGAGTTCATTTGGCCCATCAGGGAAGCCCCTGTACCAGTCAGGTAGAATCCTGATGGGAGAGGGTCGTCTGACAAAGCAGGGTCGTCGGAAGCAAGAGGTGAAGGTTTTCTTCCTCTTTAACGATGTGCTGGTGTACGGCAGCATCATCCTGAACGGCCGCTGGCACAAGAAACAGAAGATCATTCCTCTAGGTGAGCTGCTGCTTTGGCTAAACAGAGAATGTGTCCAGTCAGACAGAAAAAGTCCTGCACAGAGAAATAAGAGAGAAAGTTTTGAGACAGTGGAGGTGAATTTAAAATCCATAAAGAATAGACAAACAAGTGTGTTTCAAAACCATATGAAGTGGAGGAATGAGAATACTTTTTGCATGTGTCCGATAACTTTTTTGACAAGGAACTACAGGTGGAAACAAACTTGTTGACTGTACTGTAGCATAGTATAGTTCTGCATTTTTGTCTTCATATCAACTTTCTAATTTCAGAGGACATCATGCTGGAGGACATGGAGGATGGTGTCCACCTGAGTAACCAGTGGCTGATCCGGACACCCCGCAAGTCCTTTTTTGTGTCTGCGGCTTCACACGGGGAGAAACAGGCCTGGATGAATCACATCCAAGAGTGCAGGGCCAACCTGCTGCAGGGGGGCAGCTGCCAACCTGGCTCCAACTTTGCTGTTTCCTGGATTCCCGACCAGATATCCTACAAATGCATGCGCTGCTTAAACAAGTTCAGTGTAACCAAGCGTCGGCACCACTGCAGAAAATGTGGATTTTTGGTCTGCAACTCTTGCTCCAAGCAGCGAGAAGTGATAGAACACATTCACCCCACAAAGCTGCTGAGGGTGTGCAGTCTCTGCCACGTCAGGAAGGAAGAAGACACATCTCGCACGAGAGGAGACAGCACAGGGAAGAACAGCTCAGAGGAGGAGGATTTGGCACCATCCAGTGATGAAGAGGAGGAGGAGACGATGCACAGTCACGCTCCCAGCAACTGGTTGGACTCCAGAATGGGCACATGGGGACATATGAACGGCTATGATAAACCTAGACCAATGCACCACCGGCCCCACTCAAGCATAACATGACTGCTGCAAACCCACAGTCATAACTAATGTGTTGACCACCAACAAGTATCATATTAATATTAATAAACTTGTGTATATAACAGACCAGGAAATATTCATATGTTTTGAGTGTAAATAATAATAATTGTGTTGTATTTATACATATTTACTGTTAACATAAAATATTACTGCATCCTTCACTGGCTTCATAAAGACTCTTACCGTGAAGAGAAAGCTTCTATAGGCCTAAGTGTGATTTGAATAAATGTCACTGTTTTCTTATCTGTTGTAATTATCTATGAACCATAAAGCACTAGGAAAAAAATCATTGTCTGTTGTAATGATTTCACCACTGGGATAACTCCACTTTATACATATTTACAATTTACAATTTTATAGCTTCATTGGGTGATAAACTATATTATTTTCACCTTGGTGATACAGATCCATCCAGTGTTTTCACAGACTACTACTATTGGTAACTATGGTTTAAATACATGTAGATATTTACACCATCAGACAGTCATTCTTTCAGTAACATCATAAATACATATTACGTTAATTCACCATGTCTCTTAAATTTCAGTAGGTTCAGATAAAACCAAGCTCTAGAGAATGTTTGACTTTAGCTGTGCAGCTATAATGATTCTCAGTCTCACAGGTAACTTGCAATTGTCTATTTTTCCTGGTCACCTGTGGAGTTTCACAGCGCAGTTGCTCAGGGTTTTCTCTTATATTTGATCACTGTCTGAAATCAAATCTGTCAGCACAACAAACTAGGATCGCGTCTTGCGTCTTCTTCTTGACGTCAAAAATATTCATGACCTGCAAACACTGAAACGTCAGCCAACATCAGCCATTGTTGCTGCTTTAGAGGTTGTCTAAAGAAAGGAGGGAAACGTTTTGCTTTTTTGGAGTGAACCTATGAACCAGTTTGACCTACCTTCACACGGAACAAGGAAACATAATGCACTGATCTGTTCTAATTATAGATGGGGGTTGGCCTTTTTTTTAGACAAGTACATAAACCACCTATTATACTGTGATCATGACAGACACGAGCCGTCGAGACTGTAGGTGTTTATGAAACATTCTCATTTATGTATAACAGTATAATAGAGAAGAACATCTCATTGAATGACCTGACTCTAATTACCCCTTCAAATTAATTTTAAATCCTAGAGATTCACATACTTTTGTTAGTTTGGACTGTTTGTTTGACTCACTTTTTTAATTGTGTTTCTTACCTAGTGTAGGTCGTGTATGAAGAGCAGGTCAAATTTTATTTCATATTCATGCAGAAATAGAGAAGATTCTAAAGGGTTCAAAAACGCAGCTCAGAGGAGTCATCTTATTCTAGCTGGTTTATTTGGCTTGTATATGCTGTTGCCTTTAATCTGCATTGTTCCTTCTCACCTCAGGATTATCAGTGTTTATCTACCTTTAGCTACAACATTTATCCATCTTCTGTATTTAGCGTTTGCCTTTAGTGTTGGGTTAAAGTCTGAAACGGTGACATCTAGTGGTCAAAATAGAAAGTCTAAAGAAGAGATGAACGCAAGACTCAGAGTTGGAAAATGGAAAATCCTGTTTTAATTTTCTGCTGTCGTCCATGGTATTTATTTAAAAAATGGTCAACAACTTAAATAAACTTCTACATCACTTTTATGAATTTGTAGCATTGATGCATAGGAGCACGGTAAAAAAACTCCCAGTGATTTTTAGTGTGTTGATTCTTGAAAATGTGTCAGTGTGTAGGACATTAAAACGAGCTGTGCTTCCAGATATGCTGTGTCTTGGAATCCAGACCCGTCCCCCAACAACTGTAGGACCACGTTTGCGTCAACACCAGCTGCTTAACCTTTTCATCGATTTATCATCTTTACTGTGCTGTGTCAGTAACGTGAGTAATCATCAAGACTGAATCATTTATCTTTGCATCATTCTGTGATAAGTTGGCAGCAGCTCAGGTGATTTATGTTGGGTGTGGCCTTGCTGGTAAAAGAGAGGGGGGTGGTGGTTAATGGTAAAAATGCTTGAGGATTCCCTTGAAAAATACTTGTGTATTATCGCTCATCAAACACAACAAACTGGGATCACATCTTCCTGGAAATGTTTCTAAGATTAAAAACATCTGCGACACAGCCAGCGTCGATCACTTGATCCCATGCAAAGAGCTGCGGGAAGTACTTTTCAAAAATGTTAATTAATTGGTTTCATGTTTAAGAAACACTTCATTCAATTCTGCTGACACAGTTTGATAGATGCCTGTAAAAGTCTCTACATTAACTATCACTGAATAAAACTGGACAGTAATAGGTAAATGGTGTTGTTGCACATGTCAGTATCTCCACAGATCACTGGGAGATCTATGCATCTGTTTGACTTCAGTGATAAACAAAGTTGAGTTTGAAGGTACAAACAGTGACATCTGGTGACTAAAACGAAAGGTTTAAAGACGGATTAGATGCCAGACTCATAATGATGTGAATTACATTTATGAAAAATTAAAGTTAATTTATTATTGTTATCACTTTATTGTTGATTCACAGGTTGACTATTCATAGTCTACCAGCATCTTGTAATTTGTTGAGTTGTTTGAAGAGAGTTTGAACTAAGTGACTAAGATGCCAACAAACTCTTAGTGCTGAACCAGTCGTCTGTGATGTTTTTAAATGTTTTCTATAAATCTCTATAAACTCTCTTGCACCAACTTGGTAATGAAACTTGAGATAAATGTGATTAGATAAGTAATAAAACACAAAACTAGTCAACAATATCTAAAGACTGTAGCCTCCAGAATGATCACACAGGTGAAACAGTAACGATAAAACAGTTTAATGCAAAAATAATATATTTAACTTAGGAGCACATGTGCTGCTTAGGGGGAGGAGGGTGGGGTCAGCCCTGTACAGTTTGAATGGGGATTCTTGAACATGCTATTAATTGAAATGACATGATGATGTTTTTCTTTTAATACATTTTTTCTCAGCTGGAGGACAGTAATATTCTGTCCTCCTTCACATCACCTTTGGAAGTATGGTTATAGCAGCTAAAAGCTGCTTTTTTTATTATTTCATAATCAACATTTGGAAAATTGTGAACTAACTTTATGCTGCAATGGTGGTATGACCACTAGTCAATTTCAGTCTGGTTTTTCAACCTGGGTTATTATGACATTGTGCATTTAATTAGGTATTTCCCCCAGTTTGATTGTTCACATTATTTTAAATAAAGTTTTTAAAAAAAACAACTAAAAAAGCTAAACGTCACGGCAGACCTTTTCACTATAAATTATTCTCATCGTCACAATAGTATATTATTAATTCTGAAAATACCTAGCATAGGAACACTCTGGATACTAAAATACGTTCATATCTAAGAAAAATAAAAAATAACACTGAGTCGCTTTGATGACGTCAGATCGCCACTTCCGCTCTTGCTCGCGGCAGTAAACATGGCGGACGGCTAACGCAGTCGCTGTGTGCATTGAGTCCTAACGGCTTTGGTTTATTCTGTCAAGGCTTAAGCGCCAACGTTTCGTTTTTGTTTTACTTTTAGCACCAAGTGGTGCGTGTGTAGGGCGGTGGGCTCTACAGGTTTCATCTGAGTAAAAGGTAAAGTCACGACTTGACTCCCGTGCTGCTCGCTTGCTGCTGATGCTAACGCGGCCCTAGCTGCAGATGCAGCTAACGCTAACTTAACGGCAGCAGCTAACTTTGCAGCGAAATGCTCCACGACGACCTAATCTCACAGGAATTATAGCTTTTTTATTATAGCTACTTAAAACAACTCAGATTTTGAAAGGGTTGTGTCAAAGGTAAAGTTAAACTGGTTTAGTTAGTTTGATAGGCAGATGTTTACTGTAACCTAGCTAACATTAAGTCATAATAAGTCGTGCAGTGATATTTATTTCTTAATTTACGTATTCCCAGATACTAAAACCTTTTCTGTATTTATTTCCTATTAAATGCTAAGCGTATCAGTTATTAACTATTAATATCAGTCGAAGAGCAGAATAAAATAATTCAATTTAATCAAGTACACAGATACTTTGTTGTAGACTTAACTTAATAAACAGGTAATTGCACTGTTCATGAAATATGATCTGATCCTCACCAAAATCACAAATTTCAACAAACACAATATTTCTAAGCTGGTAAAACACAGTTATGATCTTTCATATCTTTATTGAGAACATCCAGTAAACATACAGAGTAATGGTGTTTTAGTAACAGTTTGGACCACAATCAGGCAGCAGTAACCTCAGCAAGCACTTCCTGTGGCTGTGGATTAGACCTGCACGGACCATTTTTCCTCAACTAACTGCTTCAGTTCAGACATATTCTTAGCGCTTCTTTCTGGTGGGACGCCTCTCTAAAAGGTAGATTTTGTGTCTTTGAAGTCATTCTGTAGTAGAAATACTTCAGTGTTTTGGGTCGTCACCCAACGTCTACTGAGCTTCAGTTTGCAGGCAGACACTCTGACATTATCCTGTTAAATACATTGACAAACTAAAATAGCAAGTGGTCCAGGTCAACAGTCAGCAAAGCCTCAAATGATGATGCTCCCTTCACAGTTCTTTACTGTTGAGATGATGTTTTCATGTTAGGTTGTGGTACGGTTATTTTCACACATCACCCGTGTCATTGCTGGGTCTTCTGACAGGTTGAAGGAGACAAACCAACAAAATGGGTCGACGCTCGACCTCTTCCACCAAGAGTGGGAAGTTTATGAACCCCACCGACCAGGCCAGTAAGTACAGAATAAAAAACCAAGAGACATTGTTGTGGCACTGAAGAATCTGTTGTTGTCAGATGTCAGAACAATAATACTTGTTCTCTCTCTTACAGGAAAGGAAGCCAGGAAAAGGGAGTTAAAAAAGGTACTTATGGCCCTGAAACATAAGATTTCTGTTATTTTAAATGCATCAGTCACGTTATATGTTGATGACATTTTTCTTTGTTTGCTCCTAGAACAAGAAGCAGAGAATGATGGTGAGAGCAGCGGTGCTGAAGATGAAGGATCCCAGACAGATCATCAGAGACATGGAAAAGTTGGATGAGATGGGTGAGGCAGCTACATTTCTATGTTTCTGTTAACATTTGTGAAGTTTAAAATAGCGTCTATGAATATTCACATTTTTACTGTCTTTAGGTTCAGCACATTTGGATTGTGTCACACTTATTTATCAACAGCAAATCTGATAAATTTTACTTTTGACAAATTTAAAATAAAGCATTCTGAAACACCTTTAACAGAGTTCAACCCAGTACAGCAGCCTCTGCTGAATGAGAAGGTGTTGAGGGACAAGAGGAAGAAGCTACGTGAGACTTTTGAGCGTATTGTTCGTCTCTATGAGAGAGAGAATCCCGACACCTACAAGGAACTACGCAAGATCGAACTGGACTACGAGACCAAACGAGGGCAGCTGGCTCTCTACTTTGACTCTGTTAAGGTGTGTGTGTGCGTCTCTGTTTGGTTGGAAGGACATGACCAGTCATATACATGCTTCCATTAAGCTGATTTAACTTCAATACAAAAGCATGACAAAATGGTTTGATTGATCTTGATCCTTTGGGGTTTTAACTGTAGCACAGCATTCAGTGAAGTATTTATTTGGAGGTATCAGCATGTTTGTGTCTTCTGTTGTGTTTGAAATCTGTACAACTTAAGTTGAGCTTCGTGTTTATTATTCTAGTTCTTTGTTCAGACTCTGGTGACCTTTTTATGTCCCTTTTTTTCAGAATGCGGAGTCAGTGGAGGTTGATAGTATCCCTTTACCAGATATGCCACATGCCCCTTCCAATATCCACATCCAGGACATCCCGCTACCAGGAGCTCAACCTCCCTCCATCCTGAAGAAGACCTCTGCTTTTGGGTAGGAGTTAACCGCTGTGTGTTGAATGTTTCTGCAGGTAAACTCAGTATGTGGTTTTACTGACTGCTGCTGTGCTACTAAAGTAATAATTCTTTTATATATCTCACAGTAAAGGACCTCTGTCGTCATCCACTGGATCAGTGTTGGCATCAGTGCCCGCTGTCCCACGTCTTCCTCCGGGGAAGAAGCCTCCTGGTCCCCCACCTGGACCTCCACCTCCACAGGTCCTGGCATTGTACGGCATTCCATCCCGACGAGCTTACGGCACAGACACAGGTGAAACACAGAACCGTTGATGATGATTTGCTCATTTTTCTTTTATTTGCAGTAAGATTTACACTGATGCATAATAACGTCAACTAATATTTTTCTCTTAACAGAGCCCTCCATTCCTGGTTTAGACAAGGACTCTGTAATGGATTTGGGAAGAGATCGGGGCAGTGGCAGCGAGAGCGACAACGATCGAGATGAATTGGACGACGATGACGAAAGCGACTCAGAGGAGGACAGTGAGGAAGAGCGAGATAAAGGTCGAGACAGTGACCAGAGAATGAGCGTAGACAGGCAGGATGATGACAGAGAAAGACAAGAGGATAGAGACAGAAATGAAAGACATGCTGGTGAGTGTCTCAGAAATCTGGAAAAACTGCCCACCATCATTTTTTAAAATTTTCACACTAGTTTTTTCTTCTTAATTTTCCTCCACACTTTGATAAATGTGTTGATGTGTGATTCCTTTAGGTCGCAGTGTACGTTTCGCAGATATGCCTCCAGAGGCACCACGTGAAAGGAAGAGGAAGAAGAGGTTGGTGAAAAAGACCAAGGCCATCACCCCTCTGCAGGCCATGATGTTAAGGATGGCAGGTACTGTAGTTTATTAGTGTTGCTGCTGCATGCTTGGTGAGCCACTCCACTTTTTATACTGATGACGTTATGGTGTTTCTTGCGTTTTCAGGTCAGTCGGTTCCTGAAGAGGAAGAAGAGGAAGAAGTAGAGGAGGAATACACAGATGAATCAGACAACTCGGACACTGAGGACAGGGCGCCACCAGGGGACAACCAGTCCCACCTTATGGCCAATCAGCGTCTACCCCCTCCTCCTGGGCCAGTGGGACAGCAAGGTCCTCCACACTTGCAAGGTCCACCGATGACTGGGCCTCCACCACTCGGTCCACCCCCAGCTCCTCCAATGAGGCCTCCCGGTCCACCCTCTGGACCTCCTCCTGGCCCTCCACCGGGTTAGTTATGTTTTTGTCACAGAAGTACCTGAAGGACCTGGTGGTGCTGCTGCTCATCAGTCAGATGATATGTTCTGTTCTGTTTAGGTGCTCCTCCGTTCTTGAGGCCTCCTGGTATGCCTGGAGCCATGAGGGGTCCAATGCCTCGTCTTCTACCTCCTGGCCCTCCACCAGGTCGGCCCCCAGGCCCTCCACCAGGCCCCCCTCCTGGCCTCCCACCAGGTCCCCCACCACGAGGACCCCCTCCCAGACTGCAGCCCCCTGCACCACCAGGTAGGCACATGTGTGCATGTAGTGTGAAGGTGTGTGTGGTATTTTCAGTTAGCAGGTCGACTTTGTGTATGTACTGTACATTTTCATGCATGTCCGTGGACATGTGCTACACGTGTGTGTTTAATTTAAATGCTGTTGCTGCTCAGTGAAACACAGACTAACGCTGCACAAATAAAAACTTCTATACATCGGTAAATACATTTAAGCAAACTTTGTTGTACTTCTATGCGTTGGCAAGCGGGAAAGAAATATAACATACATCTGTTTCTGTCTCCTAACAGGTATGCCGCCACCTCCCCCAAGAGCAGGAGGGCCCCCGCGCCCACTTGCTCCACCGCTCTCGCTCTTCCCCCCACCTCTCAACACCAATGTGCTCAGTGCTCCTCCTAGCATCGTCCAGCGGCAAAAAGCTCCGGGATCCGGCCAGGATGGTTCACAGAACAACTTACCACCACCTGCTATGCCCATGCGACCGGGTGTCATGCAAATGCCCCCTCCCCCCGGGACAGCAGCAGCCTCTACAGGCACCAATCCTGCCAGCAACCCCCCTGGCCACCACCACACTGCCACCATCGAAAAACGAGCCAACATCACATCTGTTGCGGCCGTAGGAGGCAGCCTGGTGGCAGGTGCGGGCTCTGGCGGGGCCACCATCTCTGCCAAACCCCAGATTATCAATCCCAAGGCGGAGGTCACCCGCTTTGTGCCCACGGCACTGAGGGTGCGTAGGGACAAGGGCGGCGCAATGCCCGGGGCTGCAGCTGGGCCTCTGGAAAAATCAGGGGGTGTTGTTGGAGGAAGGAGGGGAGATGAAGGCATGGGGGGTGGACAGGGGCAGAAACATCAGGCAGCATCTGCTCATATGGGCTTGGCTAACCCAGCCCACATGGGTCCTGTGTCCCAGCCCAGCATGAAGACTAAGGACCAGGTGTATGAGGCCTTCATGAGGGAGATGGAGGGACTCCTCTGAGACTCTACAGGGTTTTAGTAGGGAAATGTTCAGGAGGGGCTTCAAACAACAAGAGAGTATTTGTTCCATGTGTTTTCAGTGCAGAGTAATAGAGGTAGATTGTCTCATAGCATTCAGCTAAATAAGTTTCTCTGTAGCTGCTACAGTGGTCACAGCAGGTTTTATTTGGATCTGGATTATTTTGGGTTGTATTCCACACAGTGTGAATTTGATTTACGTATATGTCATACATGTAATTAACAACGATTGGTTGGCACCTCATAAAAACACCATGTTCTGCAGTAAAGAAATAACATATACAATGTTTTGTTTTTTGTTTTTGTACAATTCCTCCGGCCAACCATCTGTCATTTTACATGATCAGAAAAGTTTTTGTATTTCTGTTTTATCGTCAACTGTTTGTTTTATTGATCTCCTAAAAATGTTGAACATTCAAACACAAATGTGGCAAATAATTTGTCTCAAACTGACCTAAAGCTAAATAAAAACCTAAAACTGTTTTTACCTCATGTTTCAGTGTTTAGCTTTATGGACCTGGTTACTGTTGCCCCACTAAAGTGAAGAGGAAAATGCTGTAATAAGTACTCCATTATCCTCAGTTGAAATAGTTGCTGAAAATATATAATTTATTTAGTTTTACTACCATCAAACTGTTTTATGGAGATGATTCCATCTTTACCAGACGCAACATCAGAGATTATTATCCAATCATATATTTTTCTACAACGTTTGGTCCTTTTTTATACTAAAAGTTTCCAAATGATGACTTTAGTACCATTTCTACACTGCAGTGCTCATACTTTTAATTAAGTATAAGATTGGAGTACATCTTCTGTTAATGAGTTCACAATAAATATTTTCTATTTTTAAAAAGTTTATTGGTATTTATCTCCCTACATTTATATTGCTACTAATTAATAGGTCAATTTCTGATGAGAAAAGAAATGAAAGATGATTATTTTAACATGTTTTAAATAAGTAAATTCTCAGAGGTGGCAGAAGTACACAAACACGCGCACACGTGCTTGAAAAAGTACTTCAAAACGTGATAGTACTACTTAAACCAAGTTGAAGTACTGATCACATGTTTAAACATTTAAGTCTGTCTCACCTCCTACAGGTCAATTGATTAGGTATTCATGTTTTAAATAGTTGCTATTTCTCATTACG
>JAUYWH010000026.1:19032353-19060142 GCA_034779795.1 Ctenopoma multispine
TGTGTGTGTGTGTGTGTGTGTGTGTGTGTGTGTGTGTGTGTGTGTGTGTGTGTGTGTGTGTGTGTGTGTGTGTTGATAGATATGTGGAGGTCTCCATACTGTACACTGTGCTGCTGACACCTGTCTCCTAAAGAGCATCAGGCATCGTTCTTCACGTATTACACAAGCACATAGTTTAGTAATTGTAGGTCACAACTGAAGCTTTCAGTAAATAGTTGTTAGACTTATATGTAGTTTTTTAAGGTGTTTCTTTGATTTGAAATAGTTTATGTTGAAGTTATTTTTGAAATTGAATGAAACCAAAATTTTGGTTTAATGAACAGTTTTGCATATGAAAGAAATATTTGTCCTGCAGGTGTGGACATGCTTCCAGGAAGTTTGGTCATTTTCAGCTTTGGCCGGTCGGGCATACCTTGGCAGTGCTCCGCTGTCTTGGAGTTTTTTTATGTAGTGCAGTGTGATCTACTGGAAGCAGTCTAGAATTTCTGTTCGCTCACACACAGGTCAGTTCCCTGTGGATTCTGGTCTCTGTAGTCCTTTGTAGTGTGTAGCAGGACCTTCAGAGTTGAGAGGTCACACACTTCACTAGGCAAAGCTTTTCCTGTCATCTGGACTTTGGTGTAATAGCTTTGGTTACCATCTGTATGTCAGTTTATGGCTGTTGCACAGCAGGGTTTTGCTTTGCTCTCTGGATGCTGAAGAATGAGCCATTAGTGACTATGGTCTTCATGGAGCAATATTTCAATATGTTCTACTGCTCCCAGGAAAAATAAGAAAACGTCTTATCCGACATGGCTTCAGTATTTGCATGTTGATGAAACAGATCTGGTTAAATTGCTTTGTCTTTCTAAACACCAGGGAGAGGATGGACAATTGCTGACTGTGTTTTTTCTGTTTTCTGCGAACAGATCGTGAGGACCAATCAATCCTTTGCACGTAAGTACTGCAACACTCCAAACTCTCCATCAGTTCTCTCACCTTCACCTTTACCCTCTTGAGGCCATTTCTCTGTTAAGGTGCAGTCTTACCAAAATCCACGAACCATTTCAGGTGTCTGTGAAATACAGTTAACCCTGGTTGTGAACTTTGACCGGTGAGTTCTCCACTGTCCAGCTGTTTTGATGGAGGAGGTGAGGCGGGTCTTTCATGCTGTTTGGCCGCTGTGGGAGTGAGGACAGTGACACAGGTTATTGACAGTGAAATCTTTCATTAAACTCTGTTTAATGTACAACTTTGTGAACTGCTGTTGTTAGCCGCAGGTTGTTTTAACATTCCACTACCCAGACTATTTCCTGTCGCCTCCTGCTTCTGATTAACTGAGCAGAGAAGTTTCACCAGGTGCATTTTGGTCTGGCTGCACCTTTAGAACAGATGGTTGTTGTGTTCTTGAGGGTGTTTCTTCTAATAAAGCAGCTTAATGATCTAGAAAATGGAACTGTCTCAAGATGAAGATTATATAGCTCCACCTTAACAGGGCTACCTTATATAAAAGAGAGATCACTCTATTGTTACAGTGTAAGCACTTTATAAGGATCATTGCTCCTGGATTACCTAGTTTCCTGCTTATTTTGTCGTAGTGAACTTTTCCGTCCACCTTCATCTTTCTCTCACCCTGAGTCAATTGGCCAGCTCCCATCATCCTGCTGTGTTTTATTTAAAGACTGGTTTCAAATAGCTTTTTGCGGATGCGGGGTTGTGCAGCAGCTCAGCCCAGCGCTGAGGGAGTTATGAGTGCGGTTTGGTGCCCGGCCTTCATCCTCTATGGCAGCAAGTAATTAAGTGCCACACTCTTTCAGTGTGGCTTGGGGTGAGGGTGCCAGTGAAAAGCTGTTGCATAATTTGTCCTAAATTCAGTAAACTACTCCCCCTGTTGGTAACAGTGACACCATTTTAGCAGTGTTACCCACTATTTAATCAGTAGGATGGTGGAGCAGTTTTTAGAAGCTGTCTCAATGAATTGTGACATAAAAGACACCAGTTGGACATTTACGATAGTACTTATATATGATGTCTATGTTGATTATATTCTATCAGCATAAAGCACTTTGAAATATGAACGTAGAGCAGTAAAAATGGAAAATAAAGTTATTGTTAAAGAGTATTAGCATTTGTGCTTTGGGTTTACATTTTAAGTAACACAGCGCCTGAAGATGCTCTCGTGGGGTCCTGTGTTCTTTCGTGAGGCATTCAGGGACAGTAGTTCATACAACCTTTGTAAATTGCTGTAGGCCAGCCTTAGATGTGAGACATTCAGAGACAGTACAGAGCGTAGGTCTGTACCCCTCTCCCTCTCAACAAACAGAACTTAAGGCCCTCTGAAAACTATAAATATCCTATATTATTTTACCTGGAAGAGATGTAGCAGAACATGTTTTTCTTTCGTCATTATCTCATCATGTTGATGATATACTATATATATCACCTATGGTTGTGATCATAATGTTACCAGGTATGTGCATTGCCAGATCAACATCACGTTGCACTGCAGAAAAAGTTAAATCAGATTTCATTATTTGGATCTGGTGACACTGCATTAATTTGGTGCAGCGACTCATGGTCCCGGCTGCTGCTGCTGCTGCTGCTGCGTAGAGACTCTTCCCTCACTGAAATGAATGAGAAGGACGTAGCCTTTCACTCAGCTGTAAAAATAGTCTCTGAACAAGCTGTGGAGATGCTCTCGTGATGGAGTTTTAGCTTATGACACTGTTGTTTAGCTGCGCGGGCAGTGATGTCACCAAAGTAGAAATACAGAATATGAGGATATGAAGACATCAGGTCCGGCTGCGCTGTCTAACTAACGTGACCTACAGTAGAAGGCTGAACCTTAATATTTCATTCGAGGACTCGCACGTAGGACTTTAGTGCGGCAGCTAAAACTGTGTCTTCCATGTGCTGCAGAGCTAATAGCCAGCTAGAGTAAAGCCACTGGTATGTAGCTAGATGTAGTGTTGCTGGCCTGGTTTCAGCGTTGGCCCCGGTTTTCGGGGCTCTGTGGGAGCTGTGGATGGCTCTGCCTGAACATAACTATCATTAGAGACAGACCAAAAGGAGAGACTGGAAACTTTGGAGACTGGCCTAGCAAACCACAGGGTTCTCCAGTAAAACCAACTGATTGAGGAATGGTTGGATTTAGAAAACAACAACACAACATCTCTCACTTTTCCTTCTCTTATTGTTTATTGTTTCCTTCGGGTTAATCCAGTCAGTCCTGACGGTCATAATGATGAGTAAGACGTCTTTTGGTTTGGCTCTTGTCTGCACTTTGTTAAACTGTGGACAACTTAGACAGAATATTTCATAAAATGTGGTCGTGCCTCACAACTAATAGCTTGTAATTCATGACTGCAGAGGATCAGTGTTATGATAAAGGCAGAAGCTGGAACCAAAGTGTTGCTGTTTTCTTTGACTCGTTCTCCGTCACCTCTCATCTGTCTGACCGTGTGTATGTCCATGTTGTCTCTGCTTTGTCTTGTCAGAGGCGAATCAGGCGCTGGAAAGACAGAGAACACGAAGAAGGTCATCCAGTACCTGGCCCACGTTGCCTCCTCACACAAAGGACGCAAAGACCACAACATTCCTGTGAGAGCCCCACTGCCTCTCCTATTCTCATTATTTCTACTCTAACCTGGACCAGAGTCCTGCACCCGGTCAGGAACCCACAAAAACTATTTGTAATGAGTAAAAGAAAGTAATTCATTCAACTGCAGGAACAGGCAGGACGAGTATAGATTTCCTTTAACTTGTGCAATTTTAATCTTATTAATGCAAAATCTTAGCTTATTTTTGTTACATTAGTAACTGGAGCTGTCGACACAAGTGTTTTCCACATCTGAATGGAACAGTGTCCTTAGACAAGTCATCCTGCAGTTCTACTCACAAACAGCCTGCGATCGTCACCTGGTGGTTTTAATGCTGTGGTGGACACACAGTCTGTCACAGCTTGTTCAGTATGAGGCTGTGGAACCGCAGACATATGCTCCACAACATTAAAACCACCAGGTGATGTTAATGTTGTGGCTGATTGGTGTATATGTCTTAATGGGTCAGGCCCAGTACCGAGCTTTATCAGTGCAGGATTCTGGCCTGGTTCCTCCTCTCCTCTCCTCTCCTCTCCTCTCCTCTCCTCTCCTCTCCTCTCCTCTCCTCTTATTTTTATATGTACTACTTCCCATTATTGTTGTAAATTAAAGGAGTAGTTCAACATTTTGGAAAACATGCTTTTGCTAACTTCTGTCTGACAGTTTCTCAAAGTTGTAATTTATTGTTTCTTTACTTTTCACACAGATTGAACAAACACAATATAAAGCGTTAGAAATAGAGATGATAATAGGTTATTTTACTCTGGAACAGAGACGCTAGCTGTTTCCGTTTGTTCCCAGTCTTCATGCTAAGATGGGCTAAGCATAACTACTTTTCTGTACGTCCACAAAAAGTGACACTGATTTAAACATGCACACAAACTTTGAACTGCGAGTTTGTAAGTGCACCATGTAAACGTAGACGTCAGTGTCTACGACTTCAGTAAGAAGCAGATAAATCAAGACCTTACTCACTGTCAGAAAGCAGACGAGTCTTTTTACCAAAATATTGAAGTTTTCCAGTCGTGAATTGTAACTGTTATTGTGCCATAGTTAAATCTAAAGTGTTACTTTTTATTCATGTGATAAAGTGTATTAATCCACAGCCTAATATAATAATAATAATAATGACCTAATAGATGTTAATATAGCCTGACTGACTGGTCACTGCTTGTGCTTCATGCCATTCTGCGAGAGTGTGGCCAGCTCTGGGCTAACTGTGTACTGGTGTTCTGTTTCCTGTGGCTTGTGTCTGACACGAGCGCTTCAGGTTTTAACACTTGCATTTGTTTATCCTTAACAAACAGCCCGAATCTCCCAAAGCATTCAAGCTACAGGCAAGTGTATCTCCCGCTTCTTCTAAAAGAGTGTGTGGTCTGTGTTGATGTTTGTGTGCATGTGCATGTCCTCTCTCAGACTGTGCCACTTCTGTAATGATGCTGACAGTCTAATCTGAGCTTCTTCCTCTGTGAGGCATTTGTTTGTGCTGGCTCAGCCTCCTCACGTGATTATATGAAGCCTAGTGGATATTCCATTGTTGCTAAAGAGCAGAGACACACCAAGCTCACATCAAAGAGTCAGCGGCGACAAAGGCAGGCACTTGAACACAGCACAAAGACCAACAGTCAGCTAAGACTGGAAATAACTTGACAATGAAGAGATTTGTTATTCGCAAAGGGAACGTAAAAGACTGTTTATACCTACTTCTAATCCAGAACATGTTTGATAGGAAGTTGGTTTCTTCTCGTTTGCTGATTTGCTAAGCCAATCAGAGTGGTTCCTCTCATCGTCTACCGCTGATTTCACTGATTCATTGAGACAAAACCCACCGACAGCGGTCTGCCTAGTGCCAACGAAGCAGGACACCTCAAAAACCAGGACACAGACGCTCGCCGATCATCAGCTCAGTGTCTCACAGGCTTAATTTGGCTTCTCAGACTTTAAAATGTACATGTTTTGTCTCAGAAGTAACATAAATGACACTCTGCTGATAACATGCTGCATTTGTGCCAACTTCACGTCCAACTAATCTTGTTATATTCTGGCTTATTTCTTCTCTGGTTGGTTTGTCCAGTAGCTAGTTTGTTTTTCTCACCTAAAATAAACCTGATGTGTCTGTATTTTCTCTTTATCTAACGACCATATAAAACAAAATGAGCCACATAATGTGCAGCCGTGCACAGCGCAGAACCTGGACAAATGCTTTCTAAAATGCTGCATTTCAGTAGCTGTGAGTGTTGCTCCCCTGCCAGAGTACACCATCCACACTGACCCCCTTAATGCTGCTTTCCCTCTGGGTTGCATTACAGCTGCCACTGAGCACAGGCCAGAGGAATGTGGGAGCAGGGATCGAGGGAGGGTGAAGATATGGTGCAGGAAAGGAGGTAGAAATGGGGTGAAAGTGGAAAAGAAGGAAAATGGGTCACACTAGATCAAACTTTCATATTCGTCTCAGTGAGATGGGAATAGATGTTAATTCATATTTGTATACAGGTGGTTTCAGTCTTAGTCTATGTTAAACAGAGTCTGAGAATGTGGAGGACGACTCACATATACTGTACGCAGGAGGCTGCTCACAGATGCCATAACATTGTTCTCCATGCCTGGCCCATAGATTTCTGTCCAGATAGACTTTATATGCAGACCTCCAGCACAGCTCAGTGAGTCAGAAAACCTTGGACCTCGTTTAGTTGTCGTTTCCAATCGTGGAGTTATTGCCGTCGTACGAGGCCAAGTGGCTCTGGAGAGTTGATCCCTAAAGCAAATTTATTTTCAACATGTTGCTTTCCCACTTTTGCAGGAGGGTTTTTCCATGAAAAGGGTAAAAGATTATGATTCCTCATTTTCAGTTTTGATGTGTAATGCTGCTGTGATCTGCCCCCAGCTACACGTCTTTACTTTCATGTGGCAGTGGAAAACAGTAATGATAATAATAATTAATAGCAGTAGAGGAGTGACATATTAGAATGTTTATATGAAAGGTCAGCAGTGCAGCGTGTGACATGATGCAGTAATTGTATTTGTAAATGTAAATTCAGATTTTCTTAATACATACACATGGGCCATGATGTGCAGACTGTAGCTTTGGGATTAGATTGTAGTTACCAGGTTGACGGCTCCACTCAGACTCAAGCAGTTGTATCTAAGTCGAGTTTTTAAATGGCCGCTTCTGGCCCGTAAACCAGGCAGCAAATCGTAGCTCAAGCAAAACTGACTCTGTTCCCCAAGTGCAATCCAGAGGAGGAGTGTCCTGGAGTCTGGACAAGGCAGGGTTTGATGTGCTGTGCTCTGGACGGTGACGCTACAAGCACTAGCTATTTCTGAACCAGGGGATTGTGTCATGCACAGGAGAATTAGAGGTTTCAGGCGCCATAGAGAATGTTCCAACCACCGATCAAACCAGTTTCTAAGATGTGGCAGGAAGCAGCCATACCCTCATGGTGGTGCACTCTCTGCAAACAGAGGGGATATCATCACAGAAGAAGTAGTCCCTCACTCATCAACTCAAACTAACCATTTATATGGCATGTTTTGAAACTCTCTGCAGTGCCTTTGTGGTTTCACAAGTTCTGTCAAACTGTTTGGTTGTCTTGGCCCCTTCAACTTGTCGAGTTCTCCTAACAAACATCACATTGTGCTGCAGCAGACTAAAGTAATGCCAGAAGAGTCTTGATAAATTGCTGATGGTCTGGAGGATGGGTTTAGCATATCGACTTGGCCACTTTCTCCTGTAGCTGCTCTGTCGCGGAGAATTGATTTTGTCTTGCCAACTTGTGTATGTTTTGGCAGACACAGAAAAATGTAATAAACAGTGTAAAAAAGATTAATTTCATGGTGCCAGGCACTGGAAATGTCAGACAGTTAGTTGGATTCTTATCTCTCTGTCTTTCTCCACAGGGTGAGTTGGAACGCCAGCTCCTGCAAGCCAACCCCATCCTTGAATCTTTTGGCAACGCCAAGACAGTGAAAAATGACAACTCGTCTCGCTTCGTGAGTTCACGCTTCCTGTTTAAAAGACATTCGTACTGATGGTGCTCAGTAAAGAAACAGATGCTTCTGTTCCCAATTTAAATAGGTTTTCTTCATGTTGAACATAGCAGATGTTGCTCTCTCACGTCAGCTCTTCAGTATATTCTGGAGCCATTCACAAAGTTAGAAATGCATAAACAAGATAATCTCATGTTTTATTTAAACTAATTTCCTTTTATCTTGGGTTAAGAACAACCTGCAAATTGGCACAAAAGATCTGTACAGAGAAACAACTAGATTTATTGTCTTGTTTGGAATATATTACAGAGCTGTTGAGAAATCAGTGAGACTTAAAATGAGAAAATAATATTAAACCAGCTGGATATCTTCAGGGAAACGGAACATCTGTCATGCAAATGTTCCGTTTCTCGTCAGCTTAATCATTGTTTTCTCATCCATGAATTGTTACTTTTAGCTTCTCATTTTGTCATTTTTAGCTCAGCACTGTCCAAAAGAAACAAACTCAACTCACCACAACCTGCATCTCTGATCACAGCGGGTTGTTAGTACAGATTTAACAAAGGAGATGTACAGTAACTTGTACATTACAAGTCACCTTTCAAGGTGCTGCCCCTACCTGGAGTGAACAATATTAATAATTCTTTGCTGTCTAATAATCTAGGTTTATAAAGTGGGCGGATGCTTCTCAGATTTAGTTGGAATCACAGCAGTTCTTACTGTAAGCATTCAGACCATCGATCATCATGAGTCAGCAGCTGCTTCAGAAGATGAGCAGCGATGACCAGTAGATAGACAGACCCACCTACTCACACGTGGTCACTGTCAGGAAACCACAAACATACCTGAGATCCTTTCTGACCCGTTAACCTTAGTTTTCACTGGGTTCCTGTCATCAGAGTCCACAGGGAGCAGGAAAAGCTGGCAGGCTGACATCATGTGTTCTCTAATTAACCTGAGACGAGTTAGCAGCTGTATTTCTAACATACATGTGCTTCTTGTTTCCTGCAGGGGAAGTTCATCAGAATCAACTTCGACGTCACAGGCTACATCGTTGGGGCCAATATTGAAACCTGTATCCTCACTAACGGGACGCACTGAGGAAGCAGGCGGGTTGTGTTGATTGGAGCTGAAGTGAAAGGCACACACTGAGTTTAGAAGTGAGAGTCGTGGTTAGAGTTTGTGACTCACCAAGGCTTAGACTTAACCACAAGAATGCCATTCCCATTCTGTGAATTCCCCAGTCACAGGGCAGTGAACTGTAGAGAAGCGTTTAGTATTTTTATTCAGCTCTGTTAATGTCTGTAGACGAGAACACTGAACAGAGGCGTCACTTGTTGTGTTTCCTGCTCGTGATTTCTTCCTCAGTCCTTAACTTCTGCTCTCAGACCTTCTGGAGAAGTCGAGAGCCATCAGACAGGCCAAAGATGAACGAACCTTCCACATTTTCTACCGTCTGCTCGCAGGAGCTGGAGAGCATCTCAGAAGTGAGTGTGTGACTGCTGCTGCTGTGAGGAGCTGACAGCACGGGGACGTTTCATGTTTTTGTTTCAGGCAAAGAGCAGAACTAAAGGAAGCTGGTTTGAATTAGCACTGGAGGAACACAGTCTTTCTCTCTTGTTAACTTTTAATTTAGCTCGTTAAAACATTGCTTCAGGATGGCGCAGAAGGGGTTTAGACACATTTTCAGAATATTTCTCTTATGAACTAGTGAATTTAGTTGAAGTGAAGTTCACTCGGTCTCCCCCACATTTATCCTCAAACTTGAACCCAAACCTCAATGTAATCTGAGTATTTTCACCATCAGAACAAAATTATACACATCACTCTACGTAACTAGAAAAACATCAGTATCATAAAAACCTGATTTCAAATGTCTTTACCATCTTTGTTTATTCATTAATTAGCCTGGGACAGTGCATACTGATTACTTTCCTGACAATATATCTTATTTAGAGAAGAAGCACGTGGACTCATCCGTACACAGATCTGATGACTAATAAAACAGTCGGTCCTCTTCATTAAAAAGAGCTTTAAGAACTCAACTTCATCTGTTTCACGTCTTGTATATTTCCTTTCCGGCTACAGCGGACCTGCTCCTCGAAGGCTTCAACAAATACCGTTTCCTGTCCAACGGTAACATTCCAATCCCCGGTCAGCAGGACAAAGAGAATTTCCAGGAGACGATGGATGCCATGCATATCATGAGCTTCTCCCACGACGAGATTGTCTGTGAGTCACGCTCTCCTTCAGTTTCTGCGTGTGTACAGTGGCAGAAAAATGTATGTGAACCTTCTACATCAATCCCACCTTAGAGCAGCTGTTCCCTGTGGAACATGATGTGTGTTACAGGGATCATTTTCTCACCAGTTAATGCAAACAAGTGTTCACATACTTTCTGTTGCTGTAATTACAAACTTTTTTTTCCCGCTTACTCTGCCGTCACCTCATTTCCCCACCTGGAGATTAATGAAGTGTTATCTTATGTTTGCCAGGTATGTTGAAGGTGGTCTCTGCAGTGCTGCAGTTTGGTAACATTGTCTTTAAGAAAGAGAGAAACACCGATCAGGCCTCCATGCCCGACAACACAGGTAAACATTCACCATCCACCTCCTTTCTACTGCCAGTCACCATTCATGAGTCCAGAAAGTGACATGATCTGGTCTGTACTTAAGAAATGCACTGTTCAGTAAGAGAGAAGAAATCTAACTTAACATAGTTAGTTTTATTATGTCTGCTTCCTTGAACAAAAAGTTTGACCCATATATTCTACGCAGTTTGTCAGTGTTGCTTTCAGACTTATTTATTTGATTTAGCATCGTTAAGTTAAACGTTTCCTCACTGCTCCCAGCGGCACAGAAGCTCTGCCACCTGCTTGGAATGAATGTGATGGAGTTCACCAGAGCTATCCTCACCCCGAGGATCAAAGTGGGACGAGACTATGTGCAGAAAGCACAGACTAAAGAACAGGTAAGAATCCAGCCGACTGTGGGGATGATATGGGTCAAATGCTGAGTCATACAGTGAGAAATCCACAACGGCAGCACAGTGTTTAAATTGTTAGAACTCATCAAGCTCTGCACATCCATAATTAATCCTGTCTCTCTTGGTTGCTGTTGGTTTTTCCCTCAGGCTGACTTTGCTGTTGAAGCCCTGGCGAAGGCAACGTACGAGCGGCTGTTCCGCTGGCTGGTCCACCGCATCAACAAGGCCCTGGACAGGACCAAACGCCAGGGAGCGTCGTTCATCGGCATCCTGGACATAGCTGGCTTCGAGATCTTTGAGGTGCTGGCAGTGACAAATTAATTTACACACAAAACTGCCTCCCAGTCGTTGTGACTTTAGTTCCTCACTTGTCTGAATTTGTTTATTGAATCATGAGCAGTTTCCATAAGTTACTGACCTGCTTTTTATTTTCCTTTCAGCTGAACTCATTCGAGCAGCTGTGCATCAACTACACCAACGAGAAGCTGCAGCAGCTCTTCAACCACACCATGTTCATCCTGGAGCAGGAGGAGTATCAAAGGGAGGGCATCGAGTGGAGCTTCATCGACTTCGGCCTCGACCTGCAGCCCTGCATCGACCTCATCGAGAGGCCGGTCAGTGCTTTCGGCTGTGTCTGTTTGTCTGCGTTTCCTTGTGAATATGTGCATTTAATGAAGTGTTTCTTTTCAGACTAACCCCCCTGGTATTCTTGCTCTGCTGGATGAGGAGTGTTGGTTTCCCAAGGCCACTGACAAGACTTTTGTAGACAAGGTGCTGCAGGAGCAGGGAACTCACACCAAGTTTCAGAAACCACGTCAGCTCAAGGACAAAGCTGACTTCTGCATCATTCACTACGCAGGGAGGGTATGTATTTCAGACCCATTAAGGTGTCTTACATTCTGACTGTTCTCTTGGGAATTGAAGCTGGTGGGACCTCTTACTTCAGTCTGCTACTGCTCTTAGAAGAAAGCTCTTTACAACTAAAAGATGCAATATGTACTTCTGAAAACCATTATTCACGTCCCTTTCATAGCCTCAGATTCATGCGTTTCCCTCTGTTTCTGCAGCTCCAAAGGTGCAGTTAACCAGGTCACTGCCTGAAAACAATAGCCCAGTTGTTGTACTGAATCTGCAGAAAAAACACATCTGGTTCACATTGGAGTCTTTGGTGCCTGGTTACATAACAGAGGTTTTCAACTTTAACCTTCATGTGGTGGTCTACAATCTGTAAAGAGCAAACAATACTGCACCACGTTCCAGAGACGACGTTTGTCAGTTATAGTGTGAAAACTCGTATCGTAGTGTTTGTTTAAGTAGATTTACCTGTTTCCTGAGTCCTGCCATGTCAAACAGGCGAAAACCTCAGATCCAGTCAGATAATAAGAATCCAGTCTTCAATCCTGGAGCCAGGATTAAATTGGAACTTCGTCAAATAAATCTTGCATGACGAAGTGATACTCAAGAGGAAAATAAGAACAAGCAGTGAGTTTGCTTTTCCAGGATTCTGATGAAACCCATATGGAGGTCTTGCATTCCTCATCTCAGGTTGCTGAGATGAGGAACAAGCAGAACACAACCATGACTTACGTTCCGCTCCAGTCCAGCGTTCTTCACAGTGTGTTAAGTCAGGGTCAAGTCATTATTTTACAGATAACCGAGCTCGCTTTGGTGTCACTCAAATAATATGACGCCTTTATTTTAACCATGGAGCAATGTGATATGACCCAGCAAGCACTCGTTTTCTCTACTCTTATTTGTAGAGAAAACCATGGCATCGTGTAGTTATGTGCATTTCGTGTCAAAATGACCATTTAGAGTTTGACCTTCTTTGATTGGTTAGAAGGAGCCTCTTTCAAAACACTTTACAAGGGAACATCTCTGCATAGATGCCAGTGATCAGTTTTTGCTGATGTCACACTGAGTGGTGGAGGGATCGATTCATCACTGCTACAAAGCTGCGTCCTCCTTGTTAAAAGCAGAACGTTTTAATGACTTTGGTTTCTGTGGAGACAGCGTGTGATCTTATTTTTGATTGAGCTGTTGCAAAACTTTCCCTTTTTTTGTCCAAACTGTATCTTTTAATGAGCTCAGTATCATTAAGTGTTAGAAACATCTCAGCACCACCTCCTGTACCTGCTCACACCTTATGACACCTCTGTAGGTTCACTGCATGTGACTGAGGTGATTTCTCAGTTTTGTCCTTTGTTGTGTTTGTTTCCTCAGGTGGACTATAAAGCTGATGAGTGGCTTATGAAGAACATGGATCCCCTGAACGACAACGTGGCCACACTGCTGCACCAGTCGACTGACAAGTTTGTGGCTGAGCTCTGGAAAGACGGTGAGTCTCTTCACACTTCTCTGCTGTGCAGGAGTCACTGAGGTTTTACTAGTGGATGTACAACTGTGATAACTTCCAACTAAAATACAACATTGAATCCCACATTTAAAGTAAAGCAGAATGTAGTCATCCTTTATTCTTTCCTGTCTGAGAGCTCACAGAGCTGAATGACTGATTAGCTGCTAAACCTGTATTTTCTCGCCCCGCGAATACATGTTAATAATTCAGTGAGATAGAAAGTACTTAGTAGTCATTTTTTAATGTGACATATGGAATTACCGGCAGGTCAAATTGAAGATAACACTGGATATAAAACACTTAGTGGACTAATCTTTCTCCTGATTAATGGGCAGCTGTAACAGCCTGTAACACTGGCCTTAATAACAAGCCTTACATAACGTGCATGTACTGTAGTGGATAAACTGACTCTGTTTCTTATAGTTGGTATCTTTGTGTGTTCGTTTTCGTTCCTACTTTCCATAGGCTTTCTTTTTCCCTCTCACTCTCCTGTCTTCTTTCTCTGTCTGTGTCCCTGTTGCTGTAGACATTCAGACGTTTCAGAGAGCGTCTTTCTATGACAATGTGTCTGGGCTCCATGAAGCTCCAGGTGAATGTTAGTAACTCTTTGTGTACCTCTGACTTCTCCTCATCCTCTGCACTGGAGCACTCATTGGTTCCTCATGTCACGGCTGCTCTGTGAACCCCTCAAACAGCTCCCCTCTGGCTTTGCATGGCTGTATTACTACCATATTTAAATTCTATGATATTAAAATATTTCACTGTGCCATTAATGCCCTTGGCCTACTGCCACTGTAATTATTCCAACAAGTTTAGTTTGAATGTTAAGACTGATGAGATATTTCTTTTCACACACAACAAATATTAGTACAAAGTCAATTTGTTCAATAAAAATCAGATCGAAACAACCACATTATTAAAAATGATGATGAAACATGAGACAAACAAATGTATTTTGTATTTAAGAAACAATAATGGGACTGTTTGTCATTTCCTGGTGTTGAAATGTGATCTGATCTTCACCAAACTATCTCTCGAACGATCTATCAGCAAACACTAAGCTGGTAAAGCACAAACAGTCCTGACGTATCACGTCTTTATTGAACACACACATCAAACATACAGTAATGGTGGAAAAACGAAACGAAACAAGTTTACCTGTAGCTGTGGATTAGACCTGCACGACATCGAGAGGAACTTTGGACCATCTTTCCCCGCAGAGCTGCTTCAGCCCAGACAGATTCTTAGGATGTCTGCTGTGAGCATCTCTCTCCAAAAGGTGGATTTTATGTCTTTCTGTAGTAGATTTACTCTGATGTTTGTCCTGCTGCATCACCCAACTTCTGCAGACAGACACATTTTCCCTCCACAGTGGTAAAACTGTCCAGGTCCAGAGGCAGCACAGCAGCACCAGTCGTGATGATTTACGGTGTTTTATCAGCTTAAAGATCAGATCACATTTGCACAAAAACAGCAAATAGCAAACAGCACCATTACTTTGTTTTGCAAATGTCACAGTAGCTCGTAGTCATAAAGAGCGACAGAAAAACGTCTCATTTCTGTTAAAGACAGCGTTTCAGTAGTGGTAGAAGTACTCTGTGGGGCTGAGATGTGTAATATTAAACTCTTGAGCTAAATGAAATCAGTATCTTTCATAGTTCCCCTGAGTGACGTAGTTCCTTGTAATATCAGTTTCAAAAGTATTATCAGCAAAATA
The DNA here is from genome assembly GCA_034779795.1 of Ctenopoma multispine. NCBI lineage: Eukaryota > Metazoa > Chordata > Actinopteri > Anabantiformes > Anabantidae > Ctenopoma > Ctenopoma multispine. The sequence goes on from JAUYWH010000026.1 coordinate 19,046,977, forward strand.
AGATACCTATGGTTGTTGGACAAATGTAGTGAAAGTCTAAATTTCTTACTATGGAAGTGCTAGTACCTCAAATTTGTACCACAGTACTTGAGTAAATGTACTGTGTATGAAGATGCTCTGACGACTGTCTAATCTGTTTTGCATTGAGCAGGTCTAAAGCAGACTGTGCTGCAGGACACTAAATAAGATCAAACAGCAGTGTCCAGACACAGTTTAGCACGATTATCATCGGATCTAACGTTGATTTCAGTTTCTGCTCAGTTAGTGCTGGAATTCTTATGCACTGGATGAATCGATGTCCTTGATTCATCATCGTGTTTTAAATACAAAAATGGTACCATTTGTCTTTAGAGATTGTCTTTATTTTGTCTTTTGGTATTTTTATTTGCACCAAACAGAATCAGTATCACTGACACATTAGTTTCTCTGAAGTTGGACTGACTCTGTGTTCTTATATGATGAAGTGTTTACTTTACAATAACTTTGAATAAAGGACTTTTCTGCAGCGGATGACTGAGAGAAACCACCTCTGTGTGTTTGCCAAACGTCCCAGTGATACTGTCGTTTGTCTTCATGCTTTATCACAAAAAAGAAAAGAGCAAACCCTGCCGAGCTGAACACATCAGTGTTTCCTGATGAACATTCATCTGATGTGAACAAGCAAAGTCAGTGTCCTGGCTTTTCTCTTTTCTGCAGTCATGTAATTAGCACAGCACTTTACTCTGATATCCTCTCCATTAATACAGTTACCTTTTTCCATTTGTCAACATCAGTCGACCGGATCGTGGGTCTGGACCAGGTTTCGGGTATGAATGAGACAGCATTCGGCGCCGCCTACAAGACCAAAAAGGGCATGTTCCGCACCGTGGGGCAGCTGTACAAGGAGCAGCTGTCTAAGCTGATGGCCACGCTGAGGAACACGAACCCCAACTTTGTCCGCTGCATCATTCCCAACCACGAGAAAAGGGTGAGTGTCAACACTGTCACAGGTACCAGCTGGACTGGACTGAGAGCTGCCCCACTAAATCTGTTGACCTGACTGTAAAGGAGTTTCTGGGTAATGTATGTACCACATATTAACATCACAGTATGTGGAGTAGTTACTGATTCCCACAGTGATGCATCTTGGCAGTAGGTTTGATGAGATGCACTCGTACTTTTTCTAACAGCCACAAATGAAACATAATCTTACGTCGTCTCCCAGGCTGGTAAACTGGACCCCCACCTGGTTCTGGACCAGCTGCGGTGTAATGGTGTGCTGGAGGGGATCCGTATCTGCAGACAGGGCTTCCCCAACCGCATCGTGTTCCAGGAGTTTAGACAAAGGTAATGTTTCACGTTTAGTTACAAAAACACATTTAAGGACATGTAACTATATTATTATTACTCTTATTGTTTTATGGAGATGGTGACTGCAATTTATGTGAGACGATAGAGGACTCTCATAACCCAAGCAGCAGGTTTCTGCAGAGCTGCTAATAAAACCCTGATGATCGATCTGATCTCATGCTGCTTCTCTTCTACTTCTCTCTGTCTTTTATTCGACATTCTCTGTCTTTGTTTCTGTGGTCACATTATAGTCGTGTGCACGTTTCACATCGTTACAGATCCACAACTTAAAATGAACGTGTGAAACACCCAGGATAAAATGTTAACCCAAAATTAAGCAGGATTTGGCCATTTTTAATATTTTCTGCGTGTGTATCTGTATAGCTTACATTTAAGCAGTTCTTCTGTTGAGGGTAGGTCCACTGCAGCTTAGTGTCTCACACTAAACAACTGTGTGTAAAACATTGTCATAATGAGTTTTTATCCTCTCTGCTTTGTGTCCAGGTATGAGATCCTCACCCCTAACGCCATTCCTAAGGGCTTCATGGATGGCAAGCAGGCCTGTGAGAGAATGGTAAAAACCTAGGTCTCAATTTAGAACAAGTAGGATTAATTATTGCTTAATTTATGTCAGTTACTATGAGTGTTTAATTGTCAAAAGACTGAGGCAGCTGCATGATAGCATCAACAAGATGTTTCTGCTTTATTCACACTGTAGCATTAACTTAAATCGTCTCTACTGCCTTGACAGTGTGTCTCCTTCTCCCTGACAGATTCGAGCCCTGGAGCTGGACAGCAACTTGTTCCGTATCGGCCAGAGTAAAATCTTTTTTAGAGCGGGGGTCTTGGCCCACCTGGAGGAGGAGAGGGACCTGAAGATCACAGACATCATCATTTACTTCCAGGCCGTTTGTCGAGGGTACCTGGCACGCAAGTAAGTGTTGGCTGCCCCACTGCTCCGAGAATCTGAGCTTTAACACCTCAATATTTCTCTCTTCATATTAGATCCCAAAAAGGAAGATTTCACTGTTGCATCTTTCAGTCTTTGTTCTCTTTGTCTCCTACTCTGATGCTTCAGGGCCTTTGCAAAGAAGCAGCAGCAGCTCAGTGCTCTGAAAGTCCTCCAGAGGAACTGTGCTGCATACTTGAAGCTGCGTCACTGGCAGTGGTGGAGACTCTTCACTAAGGTGAGTGTGTGCAAGTGTAAATGTTTGCATTTGTAGTATCATGGGTCTTTTCATAGGAAACTCTGTGTTTCAGCCTGTGGGGTGCAGTTAAATAGTTTATCAGCAGAGATCAGCCTGTGAAACATCTGCTCATGTGGTTCTGCAGGTGAAGCCTCTGCTGCAGGTGACCAGACAGGAAGAGGAGATGCAGGCTAAAGACGAGGAGCTGGTCAAAGTCAAAGAGAAACAGACCAAGGTGGAGGGAGAGCTGGTGGAAATGGAGAGGAAACACCAGCAGGTCAGTTACAACCACAGCAAAACTGCAGCACTAGAATCAAACTGTCATGATCATTATAACTTTAAAACGCTTATTGAACATTTTATCGTTATTTATGTGCAGTTAATGGAGGAGAAGAACATCCTAGCAGAGCAGCTGCAGGCAGAGACAGAGCTGTTTGCAGAGGCAGAGGAGATGAGAGCTCGTCTGGCTTCCAAAAAGCAAGAGCTGGAGGAGATCCTTCACGACCTGGAGTCCAGGCTGGAGGAAGAAGAGGAGAGGACCCAGAGCCTGCAGAACGAGAAGAAGAAGATGCAGTCGCACATCCAGGTTTGTCCATGGCGTGTGGAATTATATGAAACATTCAGTACTATTCTTGCCTGTATATACCTTTTTAAAAAGATTACTATTTCAAATTGCTTTCAAAAATCACTTTGTTAATTGCGTTTGCTGCTCTGATGAAATATATGCTCATGTAGGATCTGGAGGAACAGCTGGATGAGGAGGAAGCTGCCAGACAGAAGCTGCAGCTGGAGAAAGTTACAGCTGAGGCTAAAATGAAGAAGTACGAAGAGGACATTTTGCTTCTAGAGGACCAGAACTCCAAGTTCCTTAAGGTGAGCAGAGAAGGCTCTGAAGTGTCCAAATGGATGGGTTTGAATGGAAAGTGCAGAACTGTGAAGAGGACAAGGATCTTACAGTCCCTAAGGAGCTTTAGTTATTCGCTGCATGTGACGTGTGTTGATAGGATAGCTCAGTGCTAACCTGCTTGTATTTCTTCTCTCCTTCAGGAAAAGAAGTTGATGGAGGACAGAATCAGTGAAGTGACCTCACTGCTCGCTGAAGAGGAAGAAAAGGCCAAAAATCTGGGAAAGGTCAAGAACAAGCAGGAGATGATGATGGTTGACTTGGAAGGTAAATTGAACATAAAACAGAGAACACTGGGAGTTAATCTGTGACACAGTGTTTTATTAACCCATTATTCCCTCTCTTTCCTAATCCAGAGAGGCTGAAGAAGGAGGAGAAGACCCGTCAGGAGCTAGAAAAAGCTAAGAGGAAGTTGGACGGGGAAACGTCCGACTTCCAGGACCAGATCGGCGAGCTGCAAGCACAGATAGAGGAGTTCAAAGGTCAGCTGAGCAAGAAGGAAGAAGAGCAGCAGATGATGCAGACCAGGTAGGAGACACGGGGACAACCCCAGAAGAGAATCAAACAAACTGTTCAGTGCCTGTGAAATTATTTCACCAACAGAGTATTACATAACTCTGCGTGAGCTGAATGTGTGAGTTTTAATACTGAGTCATTGAGATTCAGATCTGTGATGTGAGTCACTCTGAAGTAAGTGCTACATAGCTGCAGAGAACCATCATCAAGACACATTCACACCTGCCATTATGGAACATTTTATTAGACTGACAACACTGCAGACAGGTGTACAGCAGTCGACTTATAGAAATAGCCGGTGAGCCTTTACCTGGGTCGTGCTCCATGTGACATGCTCCATGTATTTATTTCCCGAGTCTCACTGCATTGGAATGTGGTGTGCACATAATTCCTGTAGTATAAGACTTTGCGTCTTAGTGTGACAGCTGTAGATGTCAACTGTTTTGTTAGGTGGTGATTCTGAACTTCTGCCTCTGCTGCCACCCAGTGGATGTTTAACACCTCAGAACACCCACAGTGGTGGCAGGAAGTGAAGACGACCTTGTTCATGGTTTTAAATAATTAAACGAATAAAGCACCATGTTGATCTTGGATTTAAAAAAAACAAATAGGCATCAATAATACATGAAGTGATGTGTACATATCAGTGAGTAGCTAAAATAAATCCATTTATATATATTTAAAATTGACGTGCTAATATCACACAGCGCTTAATTTTTAGTGGAAACATATTTCTTAAGTTACTCTCTTGTGTCCTCAGTCTGAGGTTTTGTTATACACTCATCATCGTTCTCGTTGTTTGACAGGGGTGAAGACGAGATCAGCCAGAAGAACAACGCTCTTAAGCAGGTGAGGGAGCTGCAGGCCCAGCTGTCTGAGCTGCAGGAGGACCTGGACTCAGAGAAACAGGCCAGAAACAAGGCCGAGAAGCTCAAGAGGGACCTGAGTGAAGAGCTTGAGGCCCTGAAGACCGAACTGGAGGACACCCTTGATACAACTGCTGCACAACAGGAGCTTCGGTACTCTGCCCTGCATTTTACGTTCACAGTGTAAAACAGAATGTGTTGCATTTAGCAGATGACTAAGACTTAAGACTTTCTGTTTGTGTTCTTTGTAGGACCAAGCGTGAACAGGAGGTTGCGGAGCTGAAAAAAGCCATTGAGGAGGAGACTAAAAACCATGAGGCTCAGATCCAGGAGATGCGACAGAGGCATGGAACAGCACTGGAAGAACTGTCTGAACAACTGGAGCAGGCCAAGAGGGTAACATAACCTTCAACTATATACAGTCATGGCTATGTTCACATTGACGTTCCTACTGCTCAATTTCAACCTTTTTGTCATCGTTTTAGTCTTGATGTTTCACATTCACAACACTTAAATGATTCAGGTCATTAAAAACATTTTAATATTACACAAAGACCTGAGTAAATACTACATACAATTTTTAGATGATGATTTCATTCATTAAGGGAAAAAAGTCCAAACCTGCCGCATCTGATGTGGTTTATTTATATCATGGAAAACCTCAACAGAACAGAAATCCTAACATAATAATAGGTTCATCAAATCCACCACAGAGAAACTAGAGACACGGTATCTCCATCATCTGACAACACAACCATTTGCTGTTGATTATGTGTAGTTCAAGGCTAACCTGGAGAAAACCAAGCAGAGCCAGGAGACCGCCAACAAGGAGCTGGCCAGCGAAGTCAAGATCCTGCAGCAGGCAAAGTCAGAGTCCGAACACAAGAGGAAGAAACTGGAGGCTCAGCTGCAGGAATTCATGGCCAGAGCCACTGAGGGAGAAAGAGCCAAAGGGGAACTGGCCGACCGCACACACAAACTGCAGGTGAGTCTCACAACTACAACCATTAACAACTTTTAAACAAGATACAAGAAAACATGAGCACTGATGAAATGCAACATGAACCTGGTTTTAACCTCTTCATACAGACTGAGTTGGACAGTGTGTCCACCCTGCTGGAAGATGCTGAGAGGAAGGGGATCAAGATGGCCAAAGATTTTGCCGGACTAGAGAGTCAGCTACAAGACACACAGGTGACGTTCAGTGCCTGTGGACCGTGATCACACTAAATGTAGTCTGTGCTTTCTGTTAAACTAACCGCACAAATACTCACTGTCATTCAGGAGTTGCTCCAGGAGGAGACACGTCAGAAACTAAACCTCAGCAGTCGTATACGCCAGCTGGAGGAGGAGAAGAGCGCTCTGCAAGAGCAGCAGGAGGAGGATGAGGAGGCGCGCAAGAATCTGGAGAAACAGATGCTGACTGTACAGGCTCAGGTAGGACAGGTGGATTCTGATGTAGGAAACCATCTTTAAATATTATTTACTATTTCAGTATCTCATGTTTTTTACCTAAAGCTCTCTGAGAGTAAGAAGAAGCTGGAAGATGATGTTGGAACCATTGAGGGCCTGGAGGAGACAAAGAAGAAACTGGTAAAAGACCTGGAACTGGCCAACCAGCGCCTGGAAGAGAAGACCATCGCCTTTGAAAAGATGGAGAAGACAAAGACTCGTCTGCAGCAGGAGCTGGATGATCTGACTGTAGACCTGGACCACCAGAGACAGATAGTCTCCAACCTGGAGAAGAAGCAGAAGAAGTTTGATCAGGTGAGAAAGTGTCTCAGTGGGGATTTTACAGATACATTTACAAATACTGTGGAGGGGCAAACTGGAATCTGATATCCTCCTCTGTAGATGCTGGCTGAGGAGAAGAGCATCTCAGCTCGTTATGCTGAAGAGCGTGACCGTGCTGAAGCAGAGGCCAGAGAGAAGGAGACCAAAGCTCTGTCTATGACCAGAGCCCTTGACGAGGCGCTCGAGGCCAAAGAGGAGCTGGAGAGGGTTAACAAGCAGCTCCGCTCTGAAATGGAAGATCTGATGAGCTCAAAGGACGACGTTGGCAAGAATGTGAGTGTTAGGATCAACAAATCACATACAGTATGATTTAGTATGACAGTATACTGATATTCTCTGATTCCCTCAACTCTATCAGGTCCATGAGCTGGAGAAGTCCAAGCGCACTCTGGAGCAGCAGCTGGAGGAGATGAAGACTCAGCTGGAGGAGCTGGAGGACGAGCTGCAGGCCACAGAAGACGCCAAGCTGCGTTTGGAGGTCAACATGCAGGCTATGAAGGCTCAGTATGAGAGAGACCTTCAGGGTCGGGACGACCAGAATGACGAGAAGAAGAGAGCCCTGGTCAAGCAGGTGCGGGAGATGGAGGCAGAGCTGGAGGATGAGAGGAAGCAGAGAGCTCTGGCTGTAGCTGCTAAGAAGAAACTGGAGATGGATTTGAAGGATATAGAGGGTCACATAGAAGGAGCCAACAAAGCTCGGGATGAAGCCATCAAGCAGCTGCGCAAGTTACAGGTACAGATTGGCTACATATGTCAAATCATGTCATTCGTCCATCCAGTGAGCAGATGTTCTCAGTAATGTGTTGTCTCTTTCAGGCCCAAGTGAAGGACTACCAGAGGGAGCTGGAAGACGCCCGAGCTTCCAGAGATGATATTTTTGCCTTATCCAAGGAAAATGAGAAGAAACTCAAGAGTCTGGAGGCTGAGATCGTGCAGCTACATGAGGTAGCTGGTCAAACGTTTTGTGGTGTTGTAGGGCTTTGATTTGTGTTTGATAGGTTATCGTGTTCACTATGTAACGGTTGGTGATAACTAACCAAAGGCCCCTCCCTGAAAGAACCTGTCATTAACCTTTGACCCTTTTCTGCAGGATCTGGCAGCATCTGAGAGAGCCCGACGTCATGCCGAGCAGGAACGGGATGAGCTGCAAGATGAGATCTCAAACAGCACCTCTGGGAAGTAAGTTGCTCAAACCCATCTGACCTCGAGACCTCAAAGTCTCTGTGATCCTTTTAACCAGCTTGGAGCATCAGAAAGATGAGGGTTATTATAAGGATTAGAGGGAAAATGAACAAACAGAATTAATTACAGGGTGATAGTGAGATTATTTGGTTGGAGGCAAATAAAAACTGATTCCGATAAGTGGCAGATTATATATTCAGCAACAGTTTACCTGCAGCTGTTTTGTTCCTCAGGTCTGCTCTGATGGATGAGAAGAGGAGGCTGGAGGCTCGCATCGCCCAGCTGGAGGAGGAGCTGGAGGAGGAGCAGGGTAACATGGAGCTACTCAACGACCGCTTCAGAAAGACAACCATGCAGGTAAATGATAGAAGATGTTTATTAAACATCTTTAGCCAGATTTAAATGTTATTAAATTAAAAAAGTTAATTTTGAATTAGACTCTAAGCAGAGAGATTAAAGCCAGTTTATTACATGAGGTTCCCACACAGAGGGATGTTCTCTGTTCTCTCATTCTTCTCCTTCCTGTTTCAGGTGGACACTCTGACCACAGAGCTGAGTGCAGAGCGCAGCACAGCCCAGAAGAGTGAAAATTCTCGCCAGCAACTGGAGCGTCAGAACAAGGAGCTTCGAGCCAAACTGGGCGAGCTGGAGGGTTCCGTGAAGAACAGATTCAAGGCCTCCATCGCTGCACTGGAGGCCAAGATAGCACAGCTGGAGGAGCAGCTGGAGCAGGAAGCAAAGTGAGAAATAACTCCAGTGTTCTGTAGTTCAGGAGACGAGGATCAGACACATTCATGGGTTTATAACGTTAAATCTTCTCTGTTGAAGGGAGCGAGCAGCAGCCAACAAGATCGTGAGGAGGACAGAGAAGAAACTGAAAGAAGTCTGCATACAGGTCGAGGATGAGCGTCGCCATGCCGACCAGTTTAAAGAACAGGTGCCGCTCTTTTTACGTACTATCTGTCTGATCAGGTCTTTGCATAGTTTGTCCTCCTTGTAATGTGTTTTCCTTGGTGTGTGTGTGAAGGTGGAAAAGGCAAACTCTCGCATGAAGCAGCTGAAGCGTCAGCTGGAGGAGGCCGAGGAGGAGGCCACGAGGGCCAACGCCTCGCGCAGGAAACTGCAGAGAGAGCTGGATGATGCCACTGAGGCCAGCGAGGGTCTGAGCCGTGAGGTCCACACGCTCAAGAACCGACTCAGGTACAATTGGGATGGATTTCCAAGTCATCACCCACCGATTTTTGTGTTGTCTTAGAGGTTAAATTATAGTTTTAATGACACAGTTTACAACTGTTACATACAGCTCTGGACATCACATGATGAGTCAGCAGAAATACCATAAAATGCACTGAAGCCAAACTGCTGTCATCTGTATATTAATAACTTTCCTTTAACTCCATCCTTCTCCACCTCTCCCTGCAGGCGGGGCGGCCCCATCAGCTTCTCCTCCAGCCGCTCGGGCCGACGTCAGCTGCAGGTAGAAGGAACTTCCTTGGACCTCCTGTCTGACGACGAGCTGGAAAACAAGATCACAGACAATAATGCCAATGAGACTCCAGCAACCCAGCCGGAGTAGAAAGAAGAGGAGGCCGACATCTCTGCTCCCCCGTCTACATCACCTCTCAGCCTAAACAGAATCATCTGCACTTAAATGAACAGCCCCTCTCTGGACCGATCTACTCCCCAAGCCACACAGAGCATGATTTAATCAAGAAAATTGCAAATTCAAAAAATCAACCGTAAACCTTAGCAGACACCAGCAGCTGGACCCCCAGCGCTCTCTTCATCGCCCCACCTAAGCCTGTAAGAAGCCCGACTCCCCCCCTCATCGTAAAGCTGCAGGGCTGCAGAAAAGCAACTTGTTTAACCCACAATGACTCACATGCTCTTAACTCTGGATGATGATGATTAAATGCTTCCAAACACTAAAATAACATTTAAAGATCATGAAGCAAAAAACTGACTTATTTTTCCAATAATCTAAAACATACAATGTCGTCATATCAATCGGTTTAATTATGTTAGTGTAACTGAGTAGTGTTTTTCTGGTTCTATACTAGGATTGTTTGCTTGCGTATAAATATGAAAATGTGACTGTGAGCTGCCTCGTTGCCTCAGTGCTTCACATGTTTGACAGTAGGTCAGCGTTGACTTGTAATGATTTGGTGAGCGCTAAAAACAGTGTTCACGCCCTTTTGTTTGTTTGCTTACTTCTTCTGTGCCTTTTTTTTTGCTCACTCGACACCAGTTTATGCCACATATGTGGAACCATGGAGGTATTTTCATAAAATAGACGCTAGTGGAAAACTGCTTTTCTTTTCTTTGTATGTCTTCATACAGCTTTCCTGTTAACACGATGATGGACATGTCAAACTGTGCGGGATTCTTTGTAGATGGGTGCTATGACTTTTCTTATCGATAACTTTTATACTTTGAGTTATTAAGATTCAAAAAAAGATCCAGTAGACGTCAACTGTATTTATATATCTGCTATTGTATACAGTACAAACTCCATTTGTCTTTCAAAATGCTCAGTATTGCACATTGATAAACTGGTCATGAGTTATTACTTAGGACTTACACAAAGCATAAAGTCTATGGAGCCTAATTCACTCTGGTTGTATTCATAACTCAATAACTGAGGAGTCAGACATGCAAATAAAAGTTAAAGTATAGATTATGGATCAAAGTAATGAAAGGTATTTTTACTCATGTACTATTAAAAAGCGACTTCACCCAATTTCAACTTGCTTCCTATAGTTCTAGTGTGGAGAGTACACGTATATAAATATTAAACCTCCGTCTGCCTTCTCTGTGCTTCTTGTCGCTACACGTAGACGCAGCATCAGAGAAATGTTGGATCAGGTCTTTTAGAGTGAAGTAATGTATAAAGTTAGAATATTGTGACAGGACTAGAGAGAAAACATGTTTAAAGTAAGGAGTGATTAATGCATCAAGAACAAAATCATAAAAACTACATGGGGGGGATTTTATCTTAAATGACTAAATTAATGTGTTTTAATTGAAGAAACTTAATTTAAAATTTAACCAACTATCTTGTATCGTAAATGAATTTCTGGCATTTGTAACAAACTTAACATCGGCTGTAAACACAGCGAGTTATGAAGGGTTTCATTGTGGATATACTGTCTCCACACACCTGCATTAAGAGGCCTGATCCAACATGGCAGCTGAGTTGGCCCATCGCCACCAAGACAGAAGCAGCAGGCAGCATCTATGTGTGTGTGTGTATATATAAATACATATGTGCCTTCTTGTTGCTAATACAATGAAAGATACATTATTTAACACAGTAAAGACAAAGAAAGTTACTACACTGCACAATTTGGTGAAAAAACTAGAAACAACAACCCTACTGTGATATAATAGACAAATGGTGTCATGAGTCTGCTTCTAACAAAGCAGCATAAATCATACAAAAACCCTATTTTATTTCATCACATTAATAAATGATGTTAAAATTGCGGCTTTAACCTCTAAACGCTGCTGAAATGGTTCAGATGGCATCATCTGAACTGAAAGACTCCTCCAGACGATGGCACCTGGAGGAGTTTTTCTGATAGAGAAATATCTGTAATACACTGTTGAGACTTTAAAACCATTCATATACAACTGATTAACAAACCTGTTTCATCCTTCATGGGCTGAATATTTTATCATCCAGATGGTTAGAAAAGCAACAATAAGTGTCTTTAAAAATACTTTTCTGTCAATATAATATAATTCTATAAACTAAATAATACTAATAAACTTTGAGTTCATAAATGAGAAGCGCAAACTGGAGGCTGACTGACTGCAATTTAATTAAATGCTCTGTTTTTCCATCTATTTCTTCAAATAAATTTTGCCCAATTAGCATTTCAATATTAGCCTAATACACCGATATCATGTATGAATTTGGGTTTTACCATTTAGTGAGGTAACAGATGACACCAACAAACACACAAAGCCTTTTCTACAGGTAAGTGTTGGATTCCAGGCCAACAGCAAAAAAAAATTGGGACTTAACATCTTAATCTGTCCTCTAAAACAAACCCACCTGTGTTTTTGTCTTGTGCTCCACTGGTGCAGGCAGGAGGAAGAAGAACCTGTGGAGACCGACTCTGCGACTGCAGGATCCCTTACAAGCTGCACAGCTGCATGAATGTGTCCTGAAACTCTGCTTCCAGTGATACCTGCAGGAACAATCACAACACGTTATTCTGATCGTACTTCCCTGCTTTGAAATCACGTCACAGAAAACTTCAGGGAACAGGAGCGTTAAGAAATCCTGCTTTTCCAAAATGCTGCAACTGCAGGATTCTCTCTGTGCTGAAACATCAACTTAGCTGTTTACACTTGAAGTTAAGGGAAATCTTAAATGACAGATTCTCAGTTTTTTTTTATCCATTTGTTCCAGTTAAAGTGTTTAAAACCCACTTGTACTCTTGTGAAACACATAGTAAACATTTTCAAAAAGTTTGAATAATGAAATAAACAATTGATTTAAATGTTTTTCTTTTAATGAAAATGTTTCATATCTTCCTGTAGTTTCAGCCCTCTTTATCAGGTACAGATCTGTTTCACATGAACACTGAGGAAACATTAACAGCTCAACACCAGTTTATTATTATTAATATCATTTATTATTGAGCGCTGTAAATTAATGTCTGATCCATCAGCAAGATGATGTACAAATAAGAAATGTTAGCTGATGACTGACTTCAGTTATTACATTAAAAACACTATAAAACTTTGTAACTTTTATAACACTTTTATAACTTTTATCACAGATATAAATAAGGATCCTTCTGAACCTTTATCTAACCTGACATGTTGGCTAATGTTAGCTAAACTTTAGCACCGTCTCGTTTCCCCAGCTGAAGACATTTCTCCCTAATCTTTGTCTATGTTGCTGTAGGTATTTATAATTTGTTTCAGGTTTCACAACCAGTACAGAAACTTTCTTTTTTGTCAAACTGACAAAACTTATGGCCCAGATCTAGCTCCATAACTTCTCCTGCAGACTACAGACAATAATTTAAATTTTCAATCTAAGAACTATAATTGGCAGCATGCACAAACATTTTGTTGTTTTTATTTATATCCTCTTGACTGAATAATTTCATGTAAATCGACATCAAAGTCCGACCCAGAGCGACACAGCGAAACGACCCATTCCGGTCTCCAGCCAGTGGATGGTGCATCTCTTTATTTTTATGTGGCTTATTATGTGATTATTAGTGGTGTTTTCATAAATACAACACAAACAATAGGTAGATAAAAAAAAATCAGACACCTACACGCTTAGATTTAATTCAATTCAATTCAATTCAACTTTATTTATATAGCGCCAATTCACAACACAGGTCATCTCAGGGCACTTTA
>JAUYWH010000026.1:19060406-19092653 GCA_034779795.1 Ctenopoma multispine
TTATTAAGTTCTTATCATTCACTCCTCTTGTGTTCATTTTTGATTTATATAATTTAGGTGGACGGGGAGCAGACACACTCTTTATGGGGTGCTGATAGTTTAATTTATAATTTAATCTTCCTCCTAACTGCTGAAAAAGAAGTGAACTTCAGCATTTTCAGTTTCTACATTTCAAAATAAAGTTTTAGCATTATTTAATCTAAATGAATTTATGTTTACTGTTCAACTTCTGAACGTTTCTAAAATAACAAACTGCAGCTACAACCTGAACATGAGGTGAAACTGAAGCTAATGCTTATGTAAATGTTTACATGTTAGAAGATTTCAAATGTTGATTCAACAGACTACGGGGTTAACACGCTTTATTTTCTACCTATAACTCAATTTAATCTGTTGATTTATCTGCACTAAAAGAATAAAATTATAAAACGCTCAGTGGCACCTGCTCAGCAGCTAATTTATCTTAGCTAACGCTAAAACTCGTTACTCACTAGCATAAACGTAAGTATTACAGCTTTACTTACATTAGTAGTTGTTTGGTAGTCGAGTCTTCACAGAAAAATGTTTATTTATCCGGTTTATTCACTTTCGCTAAAGAAAAAGCTTCAAAAATCCTCACAACACCAGAAAAGTTTAATTTCAGTCAAGTCTGAAGAAAAGTTTTAAACAACAATCTGCCGCGCTCCATTTTGGCTACGTCACCACGTCGATTAGCGTACAGCGGAAATGAGGACACACGTCAACTTTGTTTCCGGTTTATTAAAATAAAGGCACGAGGCATTTAAATATAATAAAAATATGCAAATGTGTGTTTTATCTGTTAGTTGTTATTCTGGCTTGTTTTATTTGTTTTATTTATTTTTGTGTTAAATAAATCCATACACGCATTTCTATACGTGAACTGAAATTTGAGAATCTAAAATACTTCAAAGTAAAAAAAATAAGATGATTCAACATTTCTAAAGCTGCAGGTCACACTATCGTTGGATAAGCTACAGTTTTCTATCACAGTAAAGAGAATAAAATCTTATGTGTGCATGTACACAGTTCTGTGTGTATTTTCTGTTATTAACTGGTAACTTTTATTTGACTTTTACGTTTGTATAGTGAAGGATCTGATACTTCTTTAGCACTGATGAAAAATGAGACACAAAATAATCCCACAAACAGTGGTGACTTCGTCCAGAAAACACACAGTGGAGTGAGTGCGTGTGATGGGCTCTGCCAGAGGGCAGATGAAGTGTTTCTAATGCGCCAGGTTGTGGAAACAACTTCTATAATCCTCCATCATGTGATTCATAGTAATAATCACTTCATAATGAAGAGGGACGTGTGTCGGGCGCAGGACAGACAAAGGACAGCAGGAGAACAGCCAGTTCACAAAAGCTCCGTCATCAACACCTGGACGACAGGTAAGCGTCACTTTGACTGAACATTGTGAATGTGACAGGCTGACTTTTGTTTTCATCATTCAGTTTATTTCTAAAAGGGTTTATGACTAAATGACAGAAAGCAGCTGCGCGCATTTCATTCACTGCACCGACCAACTGAACCTCTGAGGCCGGACGTGGCTCAGTGAAAGTGATTTGTTATTATCTGTCAATTGGTTTTAGAGACGTTGGACACAGTTAATTACCAGGTTCAGTAAATTGTCCAACACAGTTATGACGTTCATTCATTCACTAACAACAAATATTCAAATGCAAATCAGCTGGTGAATCACAGCCCGGAGAAAAGTCCCATAAATACAGACGCAGATCATCGTTTTCTCCTCGCAGGGCCCGACAGAGGCGAACCTGCTGAGCGGCAGAGAAGGAACCGACTCAGGTGTTGTTGAAGACAAGAGTGTAAAATCGTACCATGTCCGTAGTGGGCGCGCAGCCTTTCATCAAACCAATGCAGCCGTCACCGTCAGTTTCACCTGGCATCCAGAGGAGACACACGCTCCCCGCAAGCGAAGTCCGCCCGCTCAACACGCAAGATGCCATCAGCGTCTTTGAAATCGAGAGAGAAGGTGAGTGAGCAACTTTAAACGTCATGTTTAATGTATATTCTTCATTCACTGTTGCGTAATGAGCGTGCGTAAAACTGTGCCAATGTATTATTATTGGTCGATCTCTCTCTGTCTCAGCGTTCATCTCGGTGTCAGGTGAGTGTCCCCTGCACCTGGATGAGGTGCGTCACTTCCTCACGCTGTGTCCAGAGCTGTCCATGGGCTGGTTTGAGGAGGGCCGGCTGGTGGCTTATATCATCGGTTCTCTGTGGGACCAGGACAGACTCACTACAGTAAGACACGTCTACACATTTCCAGTTTAACAAATGCAGATGAGGACTGAGCAGTAATGATGATCTCTATCCAACATGTCACAGGAAGCACTGACTCTCCACAAGCCCTGCGGCTCCACCGTCCACATCCACATCCTGGCCGTGCACCGCACCTTCAGGCAGCAGGGCAAAGGTCCCATCCTGATGTGGCGCTACCTGCAGTACCTCCGCTGCCTGCCCAATGTGCGCCGAGCGGTGCTGATGTGCGAGGACTTCCTCGTTCCCTTCTACCGCAAGTCAGGCTTCAAGGTGCTGGGGCGCTGTGCCATCACTGTGGCCAACCTCACCTTCACAGAGATGTGGTACCCCATCAGCGGCCACGCGTACATGAGGCGAAACAGCGAAGCAATCCGCTTCCCTCAGCATCCTTTGACTTGGCCACTGACAAAGACTGACGAGCACGTTGATGTATGATTTCTCTCCCCTCACATATCTGCACAGATTGTCTTTAGTTCAGTGTTGTACTCTCTGTAGCATGTGTCAGGTTTGTCAGTTTTCAGTGGCATTTTCCTTCTAATCTGTGACAACAGCTAAATGTCTAAATGTGTGTGTAATTCTCTCACCGTGTAAAATAAAAGCAAGACTGTGCTATAAGGTAATGTGATGTATTATATGTAGTCATTTATTTTGGATGCTGTGTGTGTCGCTCACCTGTGAGAGGACTACAGTAATGTGTTGAGACATAACTTCTGTACATGGAGTTACACTGATGGTGTGCTGCATTTGGATTTGTGGTTGTGCATTAATCTGTCTCGTGCTTAGCATCTTTCTGTGCTTCCCACAGCTGTGGTCTGACGTCAGCGGCCGCGCTTTAGCTGCTCAACCACAGCTCCTCCAACTCCACTGTGGAGGCTTTAGAAGAGGATCCACTTATCAGTTAGACTGCAGACCAACATTTGTACTGCAGGTTCTGCTTAGACGATGTGAAGTCAGACTTTCTTTTGTTGGTTTAGTTTTTGAGTTTGTGTCTGTTACAGTTTCCCAAATTCAATAAAATGTTTTTATACTGTTGTTTTAAGAGGAAAATGAATTTCTTCATTCCACACATTTATACAATGAAACAATATCTTCTACTGAGTAGCTCATGATCACAGTTGTTTTTTAGCCTTTTTGCATAATATCACCAGCTTTATGCCAATAACTACAGCTCTTACTGAACTGTACTTTCTGAGACACGGGAGCCTAATGTTCATGCATCAAGCTTTAATCCATGATACAGTCACTGACTCATGTCTAATCCACCAATGTGCCCGGCGAGCAGCTCCCGCTCCTCTGAAGGACAAACCTGGCACCTGGTCACCTCAAATATGACCATGAACTCAAATTAGCATCAGCAGATTACAGTGAGCAGGTTATGGATGCTTCAAATCTGATGCCAAAACTTTTAGAAGGTGTCACAGGAACCTAAAGTCAGACTACATCACACAGGATTCAGATTTTACATCTAGTGAGTGCGAATCTTCTCTTTGTCATTCACTGTGAGAGAGAGAACAATGAACACACCATTAGTTATTTGATTAAATCACATTTAAACTGGTCATGTTCTGCTTAATTAAGGGTTCACGTTTTATTCTGGGCTCCACTGATAAAAGATTATATGATTTTCCTCCTCATGCAACATCTCCTCTGGTCTTGAGAATTAAAAGGTTAATTTAAGCTTCTGTGTCTTTAAGGACCCCACTTCCCCTCACCCCACTCTGTTCTGATTGGTAAGCTTGTTGGAAGTCTTCCTGTGGGCCAATCTATGCCCAGTTAAAGTCCAAGTTTTTAAGGCAGTGAAGTAAAAATCATGCAAGTTTTTAATGTCCTGACATCAGTGCCAAGCTATTATAATATGTTTTGAATCTATGAAGCAGTGTCTTCACAGTAACCTACGTAGATCAGAATCAGCTTTATTCACCAAGTATGCAAGCACATACAAGGAATTTGCTTCTGGTCTTTCGTGGCTTTTCTAGGACAGTACAGACATTGGCAATAACAACAAGGAATAGGTTCTAGACAACAGCTTATAAAAAACAGATGCCACCCTGAAAGATGTACCCTACAGTCTCTCCTCAGCCACACAACTGAGACTCCTTCTCAGTCAGACTGTTTATGAGTATTTCACCCTTTACAGCAAACGGACGTCACAGAAAAAAACACAAAACTATGTTTTCAACTTAGAAATCTAGAGTACATCAGCTTAAGATTTCTTTTTTGGAAATCTCACTGATCATCTGGTTAAATCCGGTGAAGACTTTTCATATTTCCAGCCACATTTGCTCCTACAGACAGAATATATCAGCAGACTGAAGAGGGCTCGCAGTCGTGTTGGTTTCAGAGAGACACACAGCCAGCTGGACTCTTCGAACAGTTTGGATGCTCACGGATGCTAAAGTTTATTTCTTTTGGCAGAAATTTTAGACCAATGAAGAACAAAACAAACTGACTGAAAACATTTGCTATTTGTTCTGTTTATTTTTATAGCTGTTAATTCTAAAAGTTAGCTTGAACCCTGGCTGATTTACTAAGAGAGCTTTTTTATATCACTGAAATTTGCTTCTGATATTGTCATTTGAAGAGTGAAATTCAGGACAGCTCTCTGAATAACCACGATTTAAATACTAATTGTTGTGGTTATGGCATGATTGCAGGGCAGGTGTACACAAGGCTTCATCATCATTTATAGAGAGAGTGATCGAGAGACAAATGTGTTAATGTAAAGGTTTAAACCATCTGTTGTGCTGCAGTCTAGTATTACGACAATAATAATTCAGCAAAACAAAACGGAGCTGCCAATTATCACGCACACCACTCAGCCAATGGTCCTGTCAGTGCAAACGTGTGATGCTGATGGATTCTGTGTTATTTAACAGGTGTCTGCACTGGGAAATATAACTCAAACTCAAAAAAGTATGAGTGAATCAGCTGCCTTCAAATTTTACATAAAGGAAAAAATTCAGTTCATTCTTTTAACAGAACTTCATATTATTTTTGATTAATTATTGCATGTTGAATAAAAACGTGTCTTGGTTGATTTACATGTATTTCTTATTAAATGGTTTAGGTAGTTTATAGAATATATAGGTCTATATGATATAAAACGTATTGCTATTTTTCTTCATTTATTTATTTATGTCAAATTAATGAAGAACTATTCCTGTATGATGTCTATATTGTGCATAATTCCCCCCAAAATAGAGACATACAAATAAACAATAGTATGAGACCTATAGTACACACTCTGTGTTGGTTTTGTTATTACAACGTGTTGAGCTGCGTTAATTTGACACCCGACAGGGAACATCCTTCAACCCCCCTCTAAACCCAGAGTGGGGCCAGTTCAGCCTCCACGTAGACAGGCTCATGTGCAGTAATCCCTCAAAGATCCTCTCAGTCACTGGGTAATCTGGCAGGCAGACATCCCAGCACAGAGGTGACATATTCCCACAGCAACACCTGCACCCTGGGGTCAGATGCCGTCTTTCAGACAAAAACACTATCACCTTGGCGAGCTGAGGTGCGTAAGAAGACATTTGGTGATACCCGCTGATAAGTAGCACACGGTGGCAACTACATAAAAGTTTTTTAGTTATTCCCATGTCTACGTTTGTCTGAGCAGTCTATTATTAGACATGTGTCTATTTAGAAACCTGTATCTGACCTTGTTAACCTTTACACACTACAAGCTTGTATGTGAGACACATTTAATCTGTACTCTTAATCCATCATTTCCAAGTATGTGACTCGCCAGGATTTCCAAGCATTATATGTTAAGTACAGCTAATTTGCTAAACAAAATTCACTGTCTTGTAGAGTTTTTTTCAGGAAAAGGAGATATTTGCTTCATAATTTTTAAGTCAAATGTTTGGACACTCAGTGTTTTTCTTTACTCCATATTATTTTAAACATTGTGCATTTAAACATCCAAACTATGAAAGAACATGTATAGGATTATGTAGTCAACAAGAGTTAAATGACCCAGAATATGTTTTATTAGAGAAACCTGAGTAAACTGAGGTTTGGAACTGAGGTCTGAGTAAACTGGTTAAGTGCACATAAACACAGTCACTGTTGGTGACTTACAGCAACATGCCATCCCATCTGGTTTGCACTTAATAACCCCAAACACACCTCTAGGTTATGTAAGCGCTATTTTTCCCAAAAAGAAAGTGATGTAGCGCTGCATCGGATGATCTGATACTGGGGATGTCGGATATTATCGGCCGATATCGGCATTAAAATGCAATATCGGCTTTTACTGTTTTAATGACACAACCTTTACATACTACGCACATATTATACATCAAATCTTCAGCTACTTCTCCTCTCTCTCAAAATGTCAAAGTATGAAAAATCTGAGGTTGATTTTTTAAGATATTTTTGTTGTTTAAAGTTTAAGTTTGCTTGATAGGAGATATGTGATGTTAGTTACCTAAAATGATTTAGTTTTTCTTTTTTTTTGATGAGGAGGGACCCCGCATATATTGGTATCGGTTTATATTAATATCGGAAATTAAGAGTTAAACAATATTGGTATATCAGATATTGGTAAAAAAGCCAATATCGAACAATGCTACCGGATACTGATGTGGAGAAGTGCTGTCGACGTCTCCCATTAATTAAGACTTAAGCTAGAAATTAAGGTCTAGCGGGGGTGCAGAGACAATTGCTTTTAAATATTTTTGAATGAGGCTCCCCATTCAAACTAACCAGAGGATTTTACAGCTTCTTTGCCAACCACGTAGGCTGAACACACTGAACTGCATTTAGTTAATTAATTATACTGAAGGGGTTAGGGAAAAAAAAGTGAAACCTTTAGAGTTTATTAAGAACTTATAAAGAATTTAGCTTGACACTCCTGAAACAAACAGTAGACAGTAGACCCAAAAATAACAATGAAAACAAAGCAGATCCACATGTGCAGGTACCCCAGTCTTTTTAAATGTTAAATGTATAGTACTGTCTTCTATAGTACATTGTCTTACATCCTCTAGCACCAGTAGCTGTAGCAAATATAAGTGTGGTACATCTCAAACTGCACATTTAAACTTTGTTGTATGAGGAGCTGAACCGATAGTTTGAGTATGAAGGAGTATTTGCAGAATCAGTGGAGGCTGCAGGAAGCAGCAGGAGCCCAGTGCTGACGTCTCTCTTACACCGATCCATCGCCTGCTTGTACGATATCTTCTCTTTAGTGATGGGGTCTACCAGCTCTTTAGTGTGGGAAGACTCATCTCGCAGCTGTTGTGCTGTTGTGCTGTCAATTAGATTGGTGTCAAGAGCCTCTTGGACAGTGAGACGACCTGCTTTATTAGGATTCACCAGCCCACCAGTGAGATACTGAGCTTCCATGTACCTCCTGGCATTTTCTTTGGGAATGTATCCTTTCTGTGCCGCCTGTCCCACTGCAAGACGCTGTTTGGTCACAGGGTCCTCGACTCCAGTGAAGGCTTTCTGGGCATTTAGAAGTTTGTGCATGTGACTGGTCTCAATGAGAAAATTTTCAGCTGCCTTATGGACAGACAGTTTGTCCTTTTTGGTAAGATCAACAATGCCACCACAAGCAGCTTGGGCCTCTAACAGCTTCAGAGCTGTGTCGGCATCAATCAGTTTGCGGGTAAGAGCACTTCTCACCGACATACGACTATCAGTGGTAGTGTCAAAAATACCCGAGATTGGAAAATACTCATCACCTGCGGAAGGTGTGAGGTTGGTCAAACTGCCACTTTTTTTAGTGTTGAGGCTGGTGTAGGAGGACCTCAGAGAGGTTGGGGTGGTAGAGAGGTTGGTCAAACTGCCACTAAGTTGAGTGTTGAGGCTAGGGTAAGAGGACCTAAGGGAGGGTGGCATGGAGTTTAGGGGAGAGCCTGCGAAGGGTTTAGTAGGTGACCTTGGCGTAGGTAATGGAGGTATGTAAGGCTTTCTGGTTTCTCCTGCGACAAGAAGGGCAAACTCTGAAATGGGCATTTTCCCCTCCTTGTAGCGGCTCACATCATACTGGGTCAGGCGACCATCCTTCAGAGCGTCCTTGACAGCGTACTGCTTCCCACTCTTCCGATCCTGCAGGATTGTTGTGTCCCCATCTGGACCAGTTGAAGTAATCTCTTCCCAGTCACACTCCAGCTCAGACAGGTGAATATACTGGTTACGATCAATTAGCCCCTGTAAGTAGGCATCGTAGGGAGACATGTCTTTACCAGTATCCGGATCCAGGATGGTGATCTTTGTGGAAAGATTTGTCTCCCTGGTGTGAGTTTCAGTCTGGTCCTCCTTCTTTATGCCACTCTGCAGTTCCATAATGAGTATGTCTCGTTGGTTTATTTTGTCTTTTTCATTCAGGATCTCCTTTTCCAGCCGTTGTACTTCAGAGGAAACCTTGACACTCCTTTGTCGTGCCATCCGGTTTCTTTCACTCAGCAGTTTGGACTGCTGCTGGAAGGTAATGCTGATGTTATGTCTTTCAGACTCTAGAGTTTTGAGTTGTCTGAGGATGTCCTCCTTCTCCCTCTGCAGAGCATCTCTGCTACTGATGATGGCCTTCTCCTCCAGAGATGTTGCAGATCTTGATGTCTGCAGATGGGCAATTTTAATGCTGATGTTCTGAACATTATCTTCCTGGTCCCGCCGGAGATTTCTCTCCTGTGTTACTATTTCTCTCAGATGTTCCCTTTCAGCTTCTACTTCTGGATCTTTCTCTACACGAACAACTTCTCTATAAACAACCTTTTCAATTGACTTCTCTTTTTGCAGAATTTCCAATTTGAGCTTCAGGTTTCGCCTTTCTTTCTCTAGACGAGTGATATTTGTGCCCTCAGTTTCCAATTCACCACGAATACCTTCAGTTAGCTTATCCAGCTTTGGATCCCTCTCCACTTTTAGAATCTCCTCAATAACAATCTTTTCCTCAATGGGTGGTGGAGCATTTTCCAGTTCGAGAATTCGAGCTTTGATTTGCCTGAGCTCTGACTCGACTTGAATCTTCTTCTGACGATCATCCATCTGAGCCAAGGTATTTTCTTTCTCTTGAATCAGGGCTCTGAGCTGTCTGACCTCCAATTCAAGCTTCCTACGGGCTTTCATTTCTTCATCCAATGACTTGTTCAACTTCTCATGGTCCAGGATCTGCTTGAGGTCTTTCTGAAGACGTACCACTTCCTGATATACTACCTTCTCCTCTGGCTTCTGCCTTTCCAGAATAATAAATTGGTTCTGGAGGTCGAAGAGACACTCCTCCAGACTGCGACGCTGTTGAATCTCTTCTCTTACATTCCTCCGAAGTCTGTCAGCCTCTTTCTCAAGGAGAGGATCATTCTCATATTTGATAACTTCTTTATTAACTAGCTTTGTCTCCACTTTGGATTTTTCTGCTTTCAGCTCATCTCTTTCTTTACGTAGGCGCATCAGCAACTCTAGGGTGGTATCATAGTTAACTTGTAGACGGGAGACTTGGTTACTCAGTCTTTGTAATTCCCTGATAACCTCAGGGCTTTTCTCTTCTTTGAACACCTCCTGTGTCACCTCCTTGTACTCCACTTTAGGTTTCTGAGCACGAACAGTAGTTAGAGTTGTTAATAATGTATTGGTTTCTCTCTCCAAGTCTGTACGATTTCGGCTACAGTCTTGCAGCTCTTTCCTCAGGCGTACCAGCTCAACTTCTGTCTCAGGATCGACTCTGAATATCTCATTGATGATCTCCTTAAGCTCTACTTTAGGCCGGAGCTTATCCAATTCATCAAAACGTAGCTGAAGAGTGGTCAAGTCCTTCATCAAGATGGTGTTTTCATCTTTCTCCTCTTCCAAGGCCATTTGTAGTTTCCTAAACTCCTCAGTCGTTTCTGGATCTTGTTGGACTTGTTTCACCACCTTAGTGACTATTTTGGGTTGGATGGTGGGAATGACTCTTTCTAGTGTGTTAATCTGGCTCCTTGTACTAAAAACGCTATCGTTGAGGGATTTGCACCGAGCTTCCTCCTCTGCAATATGACCCTGGAATGTGAGAACAGCTTTAAGCATCTCTGGATCTTTTTCAAGTCTTACCACTTCCTTCTTAACAACCATCTCCCTGATTTTCGGTTGTTGCTGAGACAGAACCGTGAGCTCAGTTTTCAGATGAACTGTCTCAGTACCTCTTGTTTGGAGCTCCTGATGTATTCTCTGTATCTCATCTCTAATCCTGACTGCCTCTTTATCAAGCTGCGGATCTCTCTCGTACTCAGTCAACACCTTGGTCACCAGTTTAGGTTCAACTTTGGTCAGCAGAGTTTCCACTTTGATAACCTGCTCATTTATAATTTCTATCTCTGCGTGGGTTCTCGACCTCTTCAGTGCTTCATCCTGGATCCGATTCTTCAGCGACTGTAGTTCCGACTCTAGTTTAGGGTCACGGTAGTACTGTACCACCTCCCGCTCCTCCAACCTTTCCACTCCTCTCCTACTCCTCAGAGACACAAACCTCTTACGATATGTTTCAAGGTCTTTTTCAGCATTTATACGTCTGTCAATCTCTTCACTTAATTCCTTTTTCAGATTATCAATTTCCTCCAGGTCCTTCTGCTGGCTCTGTAGCTGCAGCTGATGGCTGACAACTACCTGACTGACTTTCTCATCATTCTGTATATGAATTAAAGAAGGAAAGAGAAGTGAGGTATTATTCTACCGCAACGTGGGTGTTGCTGATGTAATTTTGAATCTAATGATTTCATACCCTGGCCTTGATGTTCTTTGCCGTCTCCAACTGGTTGAGTACCTGGCTGTTCTCTCCAGATACCTCAGAAAAAAGATTCAGTAGATCTTTTTCCTGTAGCAGAAGGCAAAATGTTAGTCAGAGAAAAAGCAGACAATTGTCTTCTTGACAACTGTATTTAGGGGACGGGATGTAAGCGTACCTTTCTCTGTACAGCCTGAGCCATGGTTTGATTTTTCTTTTGAATTGGTTTCTCCTCATCGTCCTCATCATCATCATCATCATCATCATACAGAGTACCACGGTATGTTTTGGATTTAACCTCATACGCCTGAAAGGAAATATTATTAAGCAACATTAAGTATTGTGTAGAACCAGAATAATGACACACTATCAATCTTTTGAATTATCCCCTCATTAAAATAAAAAAATCAATGAAGCCTCATCAGAGAGGTATAGAGTTTGTGTTGAATGTCGGGCGTACCTCTCACTGATAATAGTATTTAACAACAGAATCCATTTTATTGAACAAATTCCCAATAGCATTAGGAACACTTTTATTCAGATTCAAGGAGAGATCATTAAGTTAAGTTGATTCAGTTAAATACATGGAACTTAAAACTGAAACTAACACTGAGTGTCCCGTAGAAGTCTAAATGTGTCCGTTTCCAATTTCTTCAGCCTTCCAAATGTAATAATAAGGATTTAGCAGCAGGTGTCACCATTTTCTATAGTTTCAAAAGGGCAAACCACTTTCAGCCGCTTCATACTAACTCAGGGCTCCAATAGCACGTGGAGGTGCATACCTAATCTGCTGTACTTAGGTTGGACATAATGAATGAAAAGAATACTCACATATAAGATGCTTTGCAGGTCACGGGAAAGAATTTTGACTCGGTTTAAATCCTCTGATTTCCTCTTGATGTCATCCATTGCTTTCTGAACAGTGGACACATACGATATGGAAAAGCTGAATTTAGTCACTGTTGTTTGAGTTAGTTTGTTTACAAAATAAGGAGCTAATAAATACTTTCTGTCACCTTCTGAGAGTTCTGCTTGGCTGTTATTTGTGCCACATCATCAGTAGGTTTGATCGCGTTGTTTGGCAAATTGACCAAGAAAAAATCAACTGACTGAACAGCATTCTGAAAGTCTTGGTTTTTATTAGTTGCTTCCTGTATGAGAGCAATCCTAAAGCAGAAAATAAGACAAACACAGAAAAATACATTTGACAGGACGTCAGAGGAGTTTACTTATAATGATGCAGGAGTCATTGTCTTTTCCTCACCTGTCCTGAAGCTGATTATCAAAAGTGGTGTAACGGTTCTTCAGACGTTTCACCTCATTCTCCTGGCGGCGGATGTCAGGACAGTATTCATCGAAGCTGCGCTGCAGGGAGCTGCACGCTTGCTGGGTCAGATCCAACTCTTTGCCCAAGTTATTCAACTCATCTTTAGTTGAAGCTGCATCTTTACGCAAAATCTGTTCGATGGCATAACATGAAAAATAAATGTTTGGATCCCTTTGTGGCACCTCATGTTCTACACCCTCATATGATCCTAAATGTTTTTGGTTGCGTTGTAAAGTACAACACCTGCAACTGTTTGTTGCGACTCTGGAGGGCGTTAGGCTGATTAGGAATGCTGCCATCTTTAGCTAGCTGCTCCTCAAACCCGGACACGATGCCTTTTATGTTCTGGATCTTCTTCTCTAGGAACATGGAGGTTGTAGCTCTGGTTTAGAGGAAACAAACACTGGATGTAATAACAACACCAAAACCTCAATATGGGTTTTCAAAAGAAAAGTGCACACATACAGTGGTACTGCTCGTCTATGTTCAAGAGTTTGATTCATAAATAACCATGAAATCACTCTTTCACAAATGTATGACACATTACATGGTTTTATGTTTTATAAAACAATGATTACTTTTTATTATAAAGATCGAGAAGTGTGTTGATGTCATCGAACTTGTTGTTGGCAGCGCTGAGTTTGAGGGGCAGCGTAGAGGCAGTGGGTCCTAAGGGTTTCTTGGCCAGAATAGGTTCCATATCTCTCTGGACTGTAGACTTCTCAGACTCCAGCTTCCTTACAGCCAGAGCAGATTTCTGAAAATTTAACAAGATCATTTTATTAATTAGTTTTGTTTATGTCTGTGCAAAAACGTCTGAAAACTCCTTTAAGGAATTTTCTGGCAATAATCTGTTTTTGTGCTGTGCATAAGTAATGCTGTCTGTAACTCAACTGAATCTTTGAGTTTCATTAGTCCTACACTGTATAAACAAACACAAACACTGTATAAAAAAATTTAACTTCTATGTGCTATTTTCTGTAATACAATGTTTTTGTTGCTCATACACTAAAAATCTGTGATATTGTTAAGTAAACCTTGAAACAATCACAAAGTCAAAAAAGACATCCGAGACCACTAAAACACAGATTTCTTCTAGCAATGCTTCTGCTGACATGAAAATATCATACGTTCCTCAAATGTTCTCAGATGTTTTTATATATTCAGTATGTTCCAGACCATCACAAAGTAATGAAAGTATCTCAGAATATATGAGCAAATACTTTTTTTTTACATATGAAAACTAACTTCATCAACTGTGACATTGAGCTTTTGTTTTTTACCTCGTGCTCTTGCAGCCTGTTCTCCAGGTCTTGTGTAGGGTTGCGGTTGTCCAGCGGAGCCCTCAGTCGGCTCAGGATTTCTTTTTCCACCTTTGCCAGAGCTTTGTTGATCCTGTCCAGTTCGCTGGCGAGCTCTGCAACTTTGGGATCTTCAGGAGCGCTTTGTACGACAGCTGAGAGGGAATGACAATAATTATACGAGGAAAAGTTGGACAAGCCCAAACATTCCAGGAAAGACTCTTCATGACTTTATGATCAGAGGAAACTTTTTTTTTAAAAGTGTGTTCAGATGTTTTTCTGCTCACTTGTCTTCTGAGGGCGCACCACCTCCACAGTAGGGTTCTTCAAGGAGGCCGTAAGTGCAGATCTACGACTTTTCAGGTCTGTCAGCGCTTTGTCCAGACTGAACAGGCACAGAAAGATGAATCAGCAGTTGGAGTTGGGCTTTCCAATAACACACAGTAGATAATGAGTTTGTACTGTGTACCTGTTTACTTTCTCCAGGGCCTCTGGATCAGGTGGTGGGACCATGAAACATGCCCCAGGGAGGGTTTTGATCTTTCCACTGCTGGTCTGAAGCTTCCAGTCTCTGCTATCAGAGATGGACTTTAGGGTGAGCGTCTCACCACGACTCACTGAGTCCTGAAACCACCAGAGAAGATCATAAAATAGACCGCAAATTGTCTGAGATCACAAGATGAAACAAACAACTGATTTTCTCCCGTACCTCCTCGTCAGTCCAGTCACACAAAGACACTGCAGCGGTGGGTTTGCTGGGCTGGATTCGTCGCAGCTTCAGAGGCACAACGCCACTGCTGAGCTCTCTGAGGGCAGCCAGGCGCTCCTCATTCCTCCTCACTGCTGGTTCGTCTCCCTGAAGGCACAAACACAACACAGACATGGTTATTACGTGCTGCAGTACAGACCCAGCAGGAAGAGATAGAGCTGGTTTTGCAGTTCTCATTTAAACCACACTGGCTGTTTTGAAGAGCACAGCTAGTTATAGTATTTTAGTATATTTAACAAATAAAATCATTGTTACTGCTGACGATGCTGCAGTACGCTATATGGCTGCACAAAAAGTCTGACATCAGAAAAAAAAAACCTGTTGTACCTCCAGTGCCAACAGGACCTCAGGGTTGCTCATTTTGGCCAGAGACTTTGGGTCCAGGATGGCACTGAGTCTCTCCAGTGACTCAGACAACGTCTCTGCATCCAGCTGGAACTGCATTGAACAAACAGTCACTTTTTAGCAAACTGTAATATTCAACTGTAAATGTCTGATTTAGCAGAGGAAAATGTTCATTATCAGCTCTGTACCTTCTTGTAGTCCTCAATGTTTTCCATGTGTGTTTCCTGTGCTAGACACAAGTTGAGGAAGGCTTGCCACTCAGCCTGCACAGTGTCTCTGTGTGCCTGATAAAAACAAAGAAGTCAGTTCAGCTAAGGTCAGTTTTTTAACCCTTGGAAATCTTCCGATTGATCACAGCTGACAGATGTACCTTTATTGTTGGGCTGCCGGGATGATTCGATTTAACAAGACGATTTCCGTCCTCATGGAGCTTGTTGACTTCCCTCTCATGGGCTAACAGTCCATTATTTTTGAATTTCTGTGTGTAAAGAAAAATGTCAGACCTAGAAAACATGACACAGTGTTTGAAGTATTCAAATCAAACTCTCCCAGCAGCCAAGCAGTTACTCTGTACTGGACTGGTTGCACTAGTCCGGGTCTTAGCTGGTGTAACCAGTTCCAAGAGGATTAAACTTTCAGGAACTTTCAAATATAAGTTTTTATGTTATTCAGTGAAAACTCATTCCACACAGAACCTCCCTCTGATCACAATGATGATGACATATGAAATCATATGAGAAATTCATCTGCACACATGCGCTCCTCTAGCTGTTCACCTCATACTCCATGCGGACACCTCTGGGATCAACCATGCGATCACTCCAGTCTCTCTGGAGGATCCTGTCCTGCTGGCCGGACAGATAGATCAGCTCCTTACTGCAGCTCTGCATGTACTCGTACAGAGACGCCAGGTAGTTGCGCCTGCGCTGGGAGCTCTCCTGCAAAAGACACAAACAAGATGTACACACTACGAACAAACGTATAGAGAATATGCATCCCTCTGAACCTTTGTGACCTCATTTAAACAGCACGTGTTTAATCCTTAGAGTCAACAAGTGAAAAAACAACTCACCAGAAGTTGAGCATATTTCTCTCTGAGGGCAGCGTACTGCTCCTACAAACAAAGAAATGAAGAAGCGTGAACACGATTCGTCCTGAATGTCGTCGTGCACACGCGTGTTGCTGCAGTGAGGTGCTACCTTTGAGGTGACAGTGCTGGGCTGCAGCTGGTTGCTGTAGGCCTCGATCTCCTGGTGCAGAATGTTATGTGCTGCAATCTGCTTTTCTGCATCAGACAGCTTGGGGCCATATGCCTCTGCCTTTAACTTTTTCTGTTCAACACAACGTCACACAGGAGAAAACTGTTCAGCGACTGACACAGCATAAGTATATCCAGCTACTGGAACCCAAATGTGGCTTTCTTGTGGCCGGTGTTGCATGAACTGACCAGTTTTTCATCCAGCAGAGGACCCCAGCCGATCTTTTGTGTCAGGTCCACATTTTGCACCTTGTCATACAGTTCCCTGTAGGCAGCACAGTCTTTCACCCAGCGGTCGTGGAGATTTCTCACACTGAAAACAGAAGACACAGGAGACCTTCAGTCACTGGTGTGTTCCCGGGTGGAGATCAGTGAAAGGTAAAGTGAAAATGACAGTTTGTGGCAGGCGTCTCTGCGTGGTATGTGATGCAGTTATGGGTGAGGGCGTGTTCGCTGGCATGCATGCTGATATCTGTGTGTGTGTTATTTAGCTTGACTGTGACGATTCAAAATAAACTCACTCCTTCTCTATGTCACCAGCCTGCGGGTGCTGCAGCTTCTTGGCCTTGTCCACGTCCATGAAGAGATCCTTCAGCAGCCTCTCAGCCTGCGCCAATTTGTCGGCGTTCTCCTCCTGGTGCATCCACGGCTGTTTCTTCACATCTCGCTCTGTGTCCTGCATCAGGGGCAGTATTGAGTTTGTCAGATCAAAACTTTATATTTGTTGTGACTGTAATGTTTTTCTAAAGTGTTTCCTAATCCGGAAACACATCCTATTTCTTCAAGTCACTTTAAGTTAGAAGCACAGTATATTTGCGTAGTGCTGTTTTATTATTTAGTGTTGGTACTTTTCTGTCCAAAACTGTTCTGATATCACTTTATTTACACGGAAGACCAAGTTGCTGCAAAGTATCTACTGTATCCATTTAGCAAAAAGCATTAGCTCTTGTTCTGAAAACTGAACAAGCTACTGCTTTCAAGCATGGTCAAGTCTTGTCAAGTCATAATGTGTCCTGCTCTATCAAGTCAAGTCAGTTTATTTATAGAACATTGAAAAGCAACAGATGTTTGCCAAAAGGCAAAAATGTGAGGTTATATAATTATTTCAAAAACATGCACGTAAGTAATAAAAGAAATTAAAAACTCAGTTGTATGTCTTACCACAGTCAGCAGCTTCTCTGATTGCAGAATGTGCTTCTCCACTTGATCTGCATTTTTCTGCATGCGAGCGATCAGCACAGCCAGATCGGTGACCTGGCTCCTGGATAAAGACACATAAAGATGATGACGTGTTGTAATTCTGTGCAGAAACCTGAGATGCTGCTTTGCATAATCTGACATTAGGAAACTAATACATAAAGTATATTAGAACACGTTCAAGTTACTGGGATTAAATAACAGCAATTTAAATGAGCAATTTCACTTTAACAGAATCAGATTTCTACTGGACTTCTTTAGGAGCACAGGAGCCTCAGTCACAATAAATTGATCAATCAGGATGATTTGACTTGAGTGTTTTTCTCTTTCTGAAAAAGCTAAAAGGTCAATGTGTTTAAGAGGACGGGGTCTGAACATACTTCAGCAAAGGCTTCACTGTGTAGAGGAGGTGCTTTTGTCAACCGCAAGCATCTTATTATTCTCATTTAACTAGTAACAATAAGCATGATCCAACATTTGTTTTGGACACAGTTGCCAAGCTGCAATGGTTAAACCCCTGTTGAAGAAACTGCTTCTTGATCCAGAGTCACCAAATAATCACTGACCAGTTTCTAACCTCCTGTTCTCCAAAAGTTTGGAAAGGGTTGTAGCTAAACAGTTTTCAACTCACATATCTAACAAATCTTTTTCAATCCTTCTGTTCTCCTTTTAAGTCCTACTGAAACTGCACTTATCAAAGTGGTAAATACATTTTTGCTAAATTCCACATGTCTGCTTCTCTTACTGGACTTCAGCGAAGCTTTTGACACCAGTGATAATTCTATACTCCTAGATTTTGGTGATTCCGGATTCCCTCTTGCTCGGCTAAAGTCCTATCTGAAAGAACACAGTTTGTTTCTTCCATTAATGCCATGTCAATATTTTGTGATGTGAAATATGGAGTACCCCAGGGCTCGGTTCTTGGCCCTCTCTGCTTTCGCTTTATATTTCAACCATAGGCCAAAATATATGCAGTCATGGAATTAATTTCCAGTGTTATGATGTGTATGATGATACACAGCTTTACGTCCCTGTGGAGGCTGCTGACTCTTCTGAGATCACTAAATTCAAGTCCTGCTAGTCTGCTTAAAAAAGCTGAGTGTCACATAATTTTCTGCTCCTAAATTAAGATAAAACTGAAACACTGGTCACTGGCTCGTCCTGACACCGTCACATTTGATCAGTTAAACTGTTGACAACTGTGTGTGACAGCCATGGTCATGGCTCTCTGAGGACACATTTGATCCTCGCCTCGCTTTTAAACAGCACATTAAAGATATGACTAAGACTGGCTTTTTTCACCTACATAGCGAAAATTTGGCCTTTTCTGTCCACAGCAGATGCCTTTGTTTCATGCAGATTTGATTATTGTAATGTTCTGTTTTAAGGCTTGCCCCAAATCCTGCTGATGAGATCATGGTATTTATTTGAAAATTACGGCATTCATCAAACTCTTTGTTCTCTCTCTTTAAAACACATGAGCCCACAGGATGTATGCCTCTCCCTCTCTTCTCCTCTCTCTCTTATGTGAAGTTGTGAATAACACTAATACTAGTGTGGTACTTGAGTTAATATGATTTAACACTGGTCATTCATAAATTTGCTTTGAGTAGTTTTCAACTTTTTCTTTTTTGGTCACAGCTGAAATGAAAAAAAAGAGAGTAAAACCGATGCAGAAGGACTAGAAAGAGCCAAAAAATGACCAAAAACAGACATAGTACAGGAAGGCATGCAAAACAAAGCAACTAAAATCAACTAAAACACAACATCCTAATGCAAAACTATCAAAAACAGACTGCAATCAAACTAAAGAAGACCAAAAAGAAATACAGAATAACCACAGACTCGAAATGATCAAAAATAAACTCAGTATTGGGGGGGCACTCCCCTGTTTGTACCCAGGGGTCTATTTTCAGGTAAGACACTTTCTGCAGTCCTGCTTGTTCTGTAGTTCCTCCTCCGCTGTCACAAGAAAGTCAACTATTTTTCTTGACACACCTGAACCAAGATCCAGGGAACACATTTTAGAGGATGTGGGTGAGTCCCCCCCCCCCCATCCTCACCAATCAATAGTCAGGAATGTCTTCCTTATGTCACACACGTTCCTGTCACTTTGCTGTTCAGCTCTTATCAAATGAACAACGGGTGGAGTCAGACATTATGACTCGCAGTAGGTGAAGGAGGATTCGTTCTTACTGTGGAAACTTTTTATTGGTCTCATTGATAGAAGGTAACTAAGTACATTTACTCACTCACTTTGTGCAGTAAACACTGCACTTAGAAGCTTAGTTTTAAGGTTTCCACATATGTTGTGTGCAAAATATGATTTATTAACTCTTTGTCTTATTTGTATGGAGTTTGGTTGATGATAATGAATTAGTTAAAGAGACATTTTTCTGCAGATGTTTAGCAGATCAACTAGAAAACCTGTTGGTGATGATTTGATTGACTCACATTGTTGGTGAGAAGCAGAAGGCTCTAATCATGAACTAATGTGAGCTGGAGAAGGCATAGCCGAAACACTTCCACTTGAACATGAGAAGATCTGTTCCTCATGTGTCCGAACTCTTTATCTTTGTCTCCATGGAGTTTGGGAGAACGCACCCCAGAAACACACTCCTGAACTGTAGTAGAGTTCATATCTCTGCTGTAAAGTCATAAATATTCCCCACTGTGAAGCAATGCAGGCGAGCTCGTCCTCACGTTATAAACTCTCTGACTGACTCATTTCCATTAATGCTCAGGTGTCACTGCGGTGATTAAGACAAACACACGTAGCTGCAGAGCGACTCTGCCCTGCCACTCCCTCATCATTTCCTGTCTTCTGTTACAGTCTGGAGCCTCTTGGTTTCAAGGAACACCCCCTCCACCAACCCCAAGGGGTGACAGGTGAAACCGAGAGGAGATAAACACCTGATTAGTCACTAGAAAGAAGAGTTGATTTGAGGTTGCGCAATTTCAACCATCTAAGTGTCCACACGTTTAAGTGTAGCTTCCCGAGCACTGACAACAGGCTGCACACTGTTATGTACTTTCCCAGTGGGATTAGAGCATGAAATGCACACTAACCTATCAGCTTAATCAGTTGGCTTATCTGAGTGGCAGCAGAAATTGATTTAATGAGTCACACACCCCTTGTGCAAAGATTCAAACAAAAGTAGTTAAGTAAAGGAGAGATGCTGGACAACATGTAAAGTTAGTAACATGTTGGAGTTATCAGAGTAAACAGGAACATCCCTCGTCGTTCTGTAACTTTTTCATTTTTATTAAACACACTGAATGTTCAGCCAGATGTCTGTTCATTAGAAACAGTCTAACACAACAGTGCTGCACGAATCTTCAGCTACAGTTTGTGCAGCATTACACTGTTACCTCTCTCTGTAACGCAGTACGAACTACAGTTCGCTCTGAGTGTTTCAACACTATCACCTTCACAAAGGAGGATTTGCACTGGATTTAGCTTGGTGTACCTAATAAACTGACAACTGAATGAAACAGGTCATTGCTGCTTTCACTTGGCACCTGACACCACTGTTAATGTCCAGGGAAAACCAATAACTCTCTCTGCCTGATCTAGATTTCAGGTCAGTGCTTAAAGCCAAATAAAACAGCGTGAGGCAGCGACAGAGAGGAGACAAAGCAGGAGACAGTAAAGACAGAAACATACGACTGGAAATGTGACACATTCACACAGAGGAAGCTGTTAAACTCACTTGCTGAGCTTTACAGGGCTGATCTTCGACATCTTGGTGGGGAGGGGGACCGTTCAGGCCTGAGTCCGAGTGTATTTCTTCTCTTCTCCACTTTCCTCCTACTCTCACTCCTTCTGTGTCTCTTGTGGCGTCTCCCTCCCTCAGGTTAAGGAGCGTCCACCTGTCTCAGCCCCTCCCAGGCCGGCAGGTGTGTCAGCGGGGGAGCAGACCGGGTGGACCTGTTCCACAGTCATGCCGCTTCACAATCCTCTCTCTTTTATTCTCTAGCAGCTTTTCCTTCAGGCAGTCATTCTAGTAATTCCTCACTGGTCTGCTTCCTTAAAACTGTGCTTTTTAGAATAAACCAGTCTCATTCCATCAAAAAACGATTTGACATCAGGCAGATGAAATGAAGCAGTTATGTGCAACACAGGAGACGTGCATATCTGGAAAACATAACTAACATAAGTAAAGTTATATTTTTTGGAAAGTGTTCAGCCCCCCTCACTTTTTGCACATTTTACAGTGTTGTATAAAAATTGCTAATTTTGCCCAATAATCTGCACAACAATGAGAAAGTGAAAAAGTTTGTTTCAGTTTATACATTTTTTCAATCAATATTCACACCTTGTCCTGTAACTGTGTTCAGGTTCTTTCTGTGTGTTTGAATTTTTCTTGAGATGAGTCAACTTGTTTGTCCACATGTGACTAATTAAAGGGATTGGATATCGCACAGAGAGACGCTCTGATTCCAAGAAGAACACAAACGTTTGGAACAAAACTCAGATTTAGCCAGGCTGAGGAACCAGAAAAGAAAGAACTTTAATCAGGGATGTCACCATGAACCCAACGATCACACTAACAGAGCTGCAGTCGTCCTCTGCAGAGACAGGAGAACAAGCTCAGGAACACTCCATCAATCAGGTCTTTCTGGTCGAGTGTTGAGACAGAAGCTTCAGCCTGTTTCAGTTGGAAATAATATTTAAAAGACTCCAAGAGCACGAGGACAAAGATTCTGTGGTCACCTGCTACAACCATCCCTATTGTGAAGCATGGTGGTGTCAGCGTCATGGTATGGGGCAGGGGTTGGGGTTATCTGCAGTCAGAGAGACTGAACAGACTTAACCCCCATCAGATATCTGTGGAGAGACCTGAAGTTCACAGATGTCGAGTAACTGAAAAAAATCTAAAGAATTCTCGTAAATCATAAATAAAATTTATGATTTAATGACCGTATGAACAAAAACACAACAGTCTTTGTGACTGAAACGACAAGTAAATATGTCTATTGCACAAAGTGGTTTAGCTCTTGACAACCTTAAGGAGGAATCGTCTGCAATAAATTCTTAGCTAATTAAACCTTTTTTCCAAAACTGAAAACCTTGGCTGACCAAACATCAAACTGCTTCTATGGTCCTATCAGCAAACCACACACTTTTAGTCAGCAGGCGAAGACCGTGTCTCGAAAAGGGGGCCCCAGAGCTAAAAGAAAGGGGGGTCACTAGGAAATGAAAAAGACACAACAAAGATAAGAACACAAAATTTATGCCTACCACAGTCTGACACTGTTGGTTGGCCGATCAGCTTCTTGGGATCCTGTGCTCCTGCAGCAGGTGCCACTTGTTGCTGTTCCAGGAGAAACCACAACAAAATGTGCACTACATTCCCTCCTGGACTATTATTGACCCGTTTCATCCATCTTTAACTTTTTCTTTGTTCTTATTGAGTTTTTTGTATTGATGTGTTTTTTTCTTGGAAATAAAACATGAAATTAAGGTAAACTGAATAATGAATGTCCAAGTATTCATGTCTGAGTATCACTGGTTATCCGTCACACGCCCTGTGAAATTATCTTTGCTGCATAGGAGTCAAGGTCTAATGTGAGGAATGCAAACTTCACCTGCTGTCAAACACTCACACACACAAAGCTGATAACAAAGATAGTGTGCAAAAGTGCATGCGTTGTATTTTGTGTATGTGGGTGTGTGTTTGTATAAAGTATAAAACACACATAGGAACTATTCATAGTGAAGTAGACGGTGCGAGCACCTCTGTTAGTGGAGTGGAACAATGCAAAAAAGATTTTATGGCTCAGTGGGAAGATATTGGTTCAGCATGCTGCTCTGTCTCATGCCTGCTGTGGGTGTGCGTCAGACACACCCACAGCAGTTACTCCTCAAACCAACACCCACATGCCTGCAGAGAGGGGGAGGGATTAAGGAGCGGGGATTAAAAGGTAAAGGCAACCAAGATCACACAGACGGGACTGAGTGACGAGACAAGAGAGCAGTGATGACTGAAGAAGCCTGCCCCACTCGTCTTTCACCTTCATCCCTGCTGTTGCTCAAAGTGACTGTTAGCATTATTTTAAATGACAGGGTGAGAATGTGCACAGAGTGATGTTCAGCTCATTATCTTCCAGAAGTGACTCCACTGTTGTGGGTCAGTCTCAGCGCTCATAGATCTTGTTATACTCTAAAAACCCAGTGCACCAGCTGCTAACACCACACAGCTACAGACTGTTGGAGACAAACAGGAACATGTTGCAGCTGAAAATACGGATGTTATCCTCTAGTGGATTATTAAGATGCTATCCGTACAAATACAAATGTATAAGAACTCATTTATGTCAATAATAATATCAACGAGAGGATAGTTTGAGGAAAAAACTAAATGAGATCATGTGAGTAAACAGTAACAAAGGGAAATATAGATATTAAAGACATTTTAAATAGATAGATCACTGATAAAATAATATTAGTAATGGAGCGTTCACATGGTGCACAGATCCCACTGTACAGTCTTATGGCAGTGGGCACAAAGGACCGTCTGAAACATTCGACCTTCCTTTTTGGTGGAATTGGTCTGTTGGTAAACTACACGTTTATCCTATCTGATGTGATCTTAGAGGCTGGTAGAAACCAAAAACTGAGAAATAAATATCAATCTTACCTTCGATAAGAAGAAACAAACACGACTCTGGCTGAATATATTTAAATTAACTACTGACCGTACAGCACAAGTTGTTTTAAATGTGCTTTATAAATACATTTGATTGATGATGCTCACTAATTGGACAGTGGTGGAACAAGTCCTCAGAGCTTCAGTCGACTCTTTCTTGGTCTTACTGAGAGAACTTCAAAGATAAAATCAAATATTGATAATGATATTCATGATGGATATCTACAGTATATCTTACAGACTGAAAATAAAAATTAAAGACTGTCACATTATTGGTTTATAATGAGGTATTTTATTTTGAGCTTTTAAAGCTTGTGAATGTTACGTTTACAGTTTTTCATAAAAAAAAGAGTCTTTTCTACTTAATGTCATATGAAGCACATAATAAACCAGGACGCGCTGAGAAACTATCTACTGGTTAATGTTAAATCCACAGAGTTCAGGTCAGGGTCATGTATTCACAAGGAGGGATGGGACATAATAACACGAACACCTGTGCAATCTGAGGCAAAGACTCAAATAAATCAAACTAACGTGACAACAGTCGATTGTGCTCTTCTGTGAAATATATTTACAAATGCAAAGCTTTATTTTTACTTCACATGATGCAGCTTCAATCGAGTCCGTCCCGGCGGTTTAAACTCCACGTTGTGCAATTTATCCAAGATAAGCTCAGCTCTGATATAAACCTTACAAACTGTCTCAGTGGTTCTTCAGTTTGACCATGTAAATAGGATTTAGTCCTGGAAACACAAGGTTCAGTATGTTTTTAGGTAAATGCTGCTGTCAGCAGCTGGGTGTGTCTGACTCATGAAAAGAAGAATGCTCAGTACTATTGACACAGCGTTCCACACATTCTTCCAGGTCATGCGTCTTTAAATATGTAGAAAGCTGTTTAAATCAGCCGCTCCCACGTCACTTCGTGTCGCTCCGTTCACAGGGAGCTCTAATCAGTGTGACCGGGTCCAGGCTTTGGTTTTACACAGGTGAAGCAACATATCTGTGACGACTTGGCCCAGTCCACAGACGCTTCTTAAGCTAATAACAAAAAAGATGCAAAGTGTGAAATTAACATACGGGCGTCAGTGGCAGAGCCAGATGTGGGGTTTTTAAATTAGGGGCCACATTCTCATTTCTTTAACCAGTAAGCTTTATGCTCACATTTCCAGAGTTTGTCCTTAAGTTTAACCAGTGAACTGTTTTCATACAAACTCACAATGTAAAGTACTTCAAATAGTTTATATAAAGCTACTACAAAAAGAGGATGAATAAAACACAAATAAGAGCAGAATACAGTGACCGTTTTCAGTCTAATATCACTTTAAATGATGCACAAGTCACTGCAATCTGCTCCCAGCTTTGTAGAAAAACTCACGGGGGTGTACAGAAACGACAAACGAAGAGCCCGAAGCACATCATCAAGAAATATATACGAACAGGTTACTGTACATGTCCAGGTCAGAGTTCATCAAGTGTCTGTAGCTCTGCTGGCACAATCATCTACCTAAAGCTAAACTCAGACATAACACACATGCTGATCTCATTAAAGGACCATTCTGCAGTTTTTTTGCACTGGAGCAATGGTTTGCCAGCACGTCTTGCTCTGTATGTGCTCGTATCATTCACACTTCTAAAGATGGTTTTAGTTGTCGCTCAGCAGGAGTTGACATCTTTAATGTTCCCTTATATTTATCAGTCCTTATACGAAAGGGAAGCTGCCATTTGGTCCTGAACCAGCAGGTGGAGACACTTTTATAATTTTACAACAGGTGTCTTCAGCTGACTTTAAATTAAGTAGCTAATGAAAAATTTGTTGTCTCATGACATAATCAGTGTTGTCAGGATGCCACCTTAATGAGCATGTGATCACCAGTGGGACAGGGAAAACGAGTTGGTCTCTCCCAGCTGGGCTCTGGATCAGAAGTATGACCAAACAAAAGGAATCAACTCTGCTTTCTAGGGCTTCTCAGCTTATTTACATACACCAGCAAATCAGTAAACATTCACACTGAAAAGCACATGATGGCTGAACTAAGATCAAGATGAAAAGGGGGTTTAAAAATGATACATGCAAACTGCACCTATACAGTTCAACAGTTGGTCAAGTTCTGATGTAGTTTGGGGCAGAGACTGACAGGTCTAACTGTTCACATTTATGTACTGTTCTGTAGAGTTGATGTTGTGAGAGAATAAATTAAGTTAATTTGTGACTACAAAAGTTTTACCTGCAGGTGTAAGAGGAAACTGACACCTGGAGGGCAGCAGGATGTAGCACCAGATTAAAATACATTTCACAAGTTCAGAAAATGAGCAAAACACAAAGTCTTTTTGTTTTTTTATTGGAAAGATCATGCAGTGCACTTCCAAGATAGGAGCTAATCACACTTTCAATGATACACATGAAAAATCCCAGTATATTTGTAATTACCTAGTACAAAACATAACTAAACATAACAGAGGAATGTAACAAATTAAATAGTAATAAGAAAACAAGTGTGCAATGCCACTAGCGCTGCACTGCAGATCTTAAAAGGCTTGATAGAGGCTGAAGTTGTTGGTAACCCTGTTGTGTAAATACAAAAACTCTGGATTAAGTATCGAACTTAGAACAAGACAAAAAGCAATAATTTACTTTTTCAAGTGTGTGTTTACTGAGAGAACTGAGGAGGCATGGGGTAGGGCACCAGCGGCGGAGGGTGCTGCTGTGGAGCCTGTGCCTGGGAGAAGGGGAAAGGGGGATGGGCTGCACCGTTTTGGGCGCCACCCTGGAAGTTGTTCTGACCTCCGAAGGCGGCGGTTTGGCTGTTAAAGTTGGACTGTCCATTACCATTGTAGCTGCCGGCACCGAAGCCGTTGCTGGTGTTGCCGTTTCCGCCCCCGTAGCCTCCGTTCTGTGTGTTTGTGCCAAAAGTTTTGTTTGGTCCGTTGTCATACCCTCTGTTGTTATCCCTGTCTCTAAAACTGCCATAATCACGCCTTCCAGAGGAATACCTATCCCGACGGTCATCTCGGAAGTCACCACCTCGACCTCCCCTTGAACGACCTGCAGAGGAACACACCTTTAAGAAAACATTTGTGGCTGTAGTGATCAAATTAAAAAGATGTGTTAGAGACACTGACATGTGAAAAGCCCATCCACAGAACAGGAAAAAAAAAAAAAAGCTGCAGTACACAGCACGGTTTCTGTGTCTCACCAATTAGATTTACCTCCTCTGTCTTCTGCCATCTGGAGGAGCTTGGGGTTGATGGCCTGGTTGGCCTCTCGCAGCACAGAGATGAGGTCGCTGGCTTGCCTCATGTTGTTGGGAGTGAAGAACGTGTAAGCCGTGCCTGTCTTTTGGCTACGAGCTGTTCTGCCAATGCGGTGGATATAGTCCTCTGAGTTGTTGGGGTAGTCAAAGTTGATGACGAATTTCACGTCTTCAACATCTGTGAGATTGCGTTGCAGTGTGGCATAAAGGAAAAGCAGCACACGAGGACGTGCGCCAGCACCACCACAACAACCAGATCAAAAACAAAGAGGCCAAGTTAGTACCAACGTGAGGTGGGGGTGGCTGGTTAACCCACCAGGCTGCAAGAAACTGCATTAGACAACACACTGACATGTTAACTCCACGGGGAGACTACGGTGGGAAAAGAGGAACGATGCACACTCCTTTAACTTCCAATCCAGTGGGATAAACTAAAAACCCTCCCTCTTGAGCCAAACCACCCTCACAAGGAACGAATCAGAAATCTTACCCTTTTTTGGAGTATGCATTCACTAGTCCATTCCCATTGCAGCACACGCCCCTCATACTGTCAAGTGACCCTCAGGTGTCTACACAGTAGGGCTACTAAGCACACTACTGCCTCCTAGTGTCTGAACCCATGTCCCATTGTCTCACACAAGAAGTTTGCTATAAAGTTCCCACTGCAGTGTCTCTTGCCAAGAAACTGTAGATCTGAACCGATTTGCAGGGTGCCTACAAACAGTGCATCCCCGTTCTCGGCATGGCAAGAATACTTCCAGACCAGACCCAGTGTTCACTTGATCATAATGTCTCTCCTTGGCAGGTCTCGACATGACTTTGAAACGCAGGCGAGGGAGGAGTGTGAGCTTGGATTTGTCCAAGTGTGTCCAACTAGCATGTCCCACTGTCACCAAAAGCGCCAGTAGCCATGTCATAACAGAGGTGAAGGTATGATCGATCTGACAGACTGCTCTCCCGACAGAAGTTTAGGAAACTGCAACATTAACGCCACCCATGCTTTACAACGAGTCTACACAACAGAAAGCACCGTCCAAATGACTCAAATAGCTTGCAATGCAGTGCCCAAACATACATGCAAGACAATAGGAGACAGTGTAGCTGGGCTTTGAGCTGGGACAGTTACAGAGCCTGGGTGTGTGAAGCAGTCCAAACCATTGCCAGAGAACAGGCGGGCATATGGGGGAGGAACCTCAACTCGCCCCCCTTTTTAGGCAGGCCAGCGCGTTATGTGCTGTACTTGGGCCTGGCCACCTCTGAATATCTGCACGACTGGGAGACCGTGCCTCGCCAGTCAGGACACCTCCAAGAATGCTCCTTCCCCCTCTGGAGACCTGGGCTTGTCATGCCAAGGCCCTGCCATACAGACCGCTCCTTCAGGTCGGGGAGAAACTCAGAAAGAAGCAAAAGAGTTAAAGAAAGCAAATTCACTTTCTTTTTGAAATGCATTAGAGTATAACAGTTCAGGGAGGATACTGACCTAGACCCCTGGAGGCAACATCTGTAGCAATGAGAATTGGAGCCTTTCCAAATTTGAACTCTGCAAAAATAAGTCAATAAAATGTGTTTAGTATCTCTTAAAAGATGCAGTGCATATTAAGCAGCAATGTAGAGTATCAGTGATGCAAGTTTACCATTCAGAACCCAGTCTCGCTCCTGCTGGCTTTTATCTCCATGGATTCCCATAGCTGGCCACCTGACAAAATATAAATATTGCACTGTCAATCACTTCAAGAACAAACTGACAGGGCTGGGAATCTGTATTTAAAAATTAATACTCACCCATCTCTCCTCATCCTCCTGGTGAGGTCATCACATCGCCTCTTTGTCTCTACAAAGATAATGGTCTTGTTCTCCTTTTCACTCATGATTTCTTCAAGCAGACGGATCAGTCTGAAACAGACAGTTAGCAAAAGTTTTAATAGTCTAAAGACCTAAAGATAATGTCAATTAATCTTCTCACAGCCTTGGATGTCACTTACTTATTCTCCTTCTCTCCATCATTGCAGACATCTACGATCTGCAGGATGTTGTGGTTGGCACTGAGCTGCAGCGCCCCGACATTGATCTGTACGTACTCCTTAAAGAAGTCCTCTGCCAACTGACGAACTTCTTTGGGCCAAGTGGCACTCCACATCAGAGTCTGGCGGTCAGGCTGTATAAGAGTACAGCACTTAGCTACAATGTCCTTCGGAGCAACGTATTACTAGTGTTAAGACCTTAGCTTCACAGCCACTTACTCTGATCTGGTCGACAATTTTTCGGATTTGTGGTTCAAAGCCCATGTCCAGCATTCTGTCTGCCTCATCCAGCACAAGATAAGTGCAGCGACGGAGGTTTGTCTTTCCAGCCTCAAGGAAGTCAATGAGCCTTCCTGGAGTGGCAATGCAGATCTCCACACCTGGAACAGAAGAATTAGTGAGAACCAAATTCTAGACACAGCAAAACCACAAACATTAACAAGTCTTACAGAGCAGACTTCAATACCTCTTTCCAAGTCACGGATCTGGGGGCCCTTGGGTGCACCTCCGTAGATACAAGTGGACTTGAGGCGAGAAGCTCTGCCGTATTCTGCAGCCACCTGTTGCACCTGCTGAGCCAGCTCACGGGTAGGGGCCAGTACCAAGCACTGTCAAGAGGGAAAATAAGAGTTCAATAAACAGAAACGTAGACATTTAACACAGTCACAACTAAAATTTGCTTATTTTCTTCTGAGTGCTAAAGTAGCACAGACATTAGAAAGTGAAATATCTGGTACAATTCAAGCACCAGACCACTTGGTGCAGACGACTAATGTGTGATTAAAAGACAATATAATCAAATGCTGTAAAAATAAATTAATTTGTGACTTACAATTGGACCATCTCCACGTTCCAGGAAAGGCTGGTGGTTGATGTGCACGATGGCAGGCAACAGATACTGTTGAACAAACAATCAATGATTTTCAGAACAAATCAGAGTAGTATTTATTGACATTGTGAGTAATTGAAGTAAAACTTACAGAGAGAGTTTTGCCAGATCCAGTTTGAGCAATTCCAACCATATCCTTACCACTCAGAGCCAGAGGCCAGCCCTGAGCCTGGATGGGTGTTGGTTCAGTCCAGTTCTGTTTGTTGATCACATCCATCACATAAGCTGCAGAAAAGATCAACGGTTAACTGCTGCTTCAAACGCCTCTGTACTGGTATAAATCCACCAGTGGCTTTTAACTTACATGGAAAACTGGCCTCGTGGAACTTGGTGATGGGATTTGGGCACTCTCTCCCCTTCACTGTAATGGTCATCTGCCTTCTGTACTGTTCAACTTCTTGCTGCAAGATAAAAATGAAATCGGATTAATTTAAGCGCCGATTGCATAACAGCACCACGTACAGGAGGCGCACATGTGTATTTGTGTTGCATAACATTCACGGACACGCTGCCTACATACCGGAGACCTCCGGCCAACGTCGGGGTGCTGCTGATAGAAGTTCTTCTCAAATTTGGGGAGCTCGTCCAGGTTCCAGTGTTTCTTCCGCAGCCGATCGCCCGGGTTCCCGAACTTTCCCCCTCCTCCGCCGCCGCCACCACCACCACGGTTACCCCCAAAGCGAGGAGGACCACCGCCATAGCTGCGATTAAATAACGTTAACAAAGTCAGACTGGACTCAGACGAGTCATTTACGGCGACACTGGGAGTTTAGAAACGAGCAGCGTGCCATCTTAAATGCGGCCGTCAAACAGCCGCCATATACTTTCCAGCCAGCAGAGGAACAATGGAAAGAACAGCCGGCATTTTGTGACCGCATTCAGGCTGCCACATGGCGAGAAGCCGAGTAGCTGTGTTAGCATCAGCTCTCCGCGGCCTCAGGGTTCACTTAGACACAGATTTAACATCTCAGACAAACTTTTACTTATAAACACAATTTAACAAGGAGACTAGTCCGTTAACGGGACGGTTATATGGGTTTCCTGCGGTGGTGAGATGTAGCTAGCTAACGGAGCTAACGGAAACCGCTGTACCGGGACACGAGGCCGGCGAAGGCCTTGAGCCGAAGACAACGGAGCCGTTCACCGGCCTGTTGTAGAATAATAAATCCAACCAGTTATTCACCCGTCTAACTGCTCGACTCACAGTTA
This sequence comes from Ctenopoma multispine, assembly GCA_034779795.1. Classification (NCBI taxonomy): domain Eukaryota; kingdom Metazoa; phylum Chordata; class Actinopteri; order Anabantiformes; family Anabantidae; genus Ctenopoma; species Ctenopoma multispine. The sequence continues at coordinate 19,091,641 of JAUYWH010000026.1, forward strand.
ACGGGAAACTGGTAGAAAATGTGACTCTTAATCACAAATCAGTGAAATATTTCGACACCCGGCTCATTTTCACGGCTGTGAGTCGTGTCGGCCATTTTCACAGATCACGACAGAAAGAGAAAAAACTACATCACCGAAACACGAGAACATATACTCACCCTCTGTCTCTGTCTCTGCCGCGGTCTCTGTCGGAATATCCAGGCATGTTGTAAACAAACGGTATAAATAAAAAAGATAAATACTCTAAACTGACGCTCAACCGCCGACTAAAAAGAAACCGGGCCGGCAGTTGTTCTGAAATCCCGGTAATGCAGAAACGAGGCCCGGCTTATATGGCAAGAGGAAGTCGCCCTTCCGATGTATTCATACGCCGTTGTCACTTCAGCTTCTCAAGACAGAAAAAATAGACCCTCAGCGAAACTGTTTAAAATAACCATCTGTGGTATAAGTACATGACGTAATACTCGAAAATAAGTGTCTTTAAAGTCTTTCAGCACAAATACAAGGATATAATTCGTAAAGAGACAAAGACGACAGAAAACACAACCAAGGATTTCGAAGGGAAATCACACAAAAACACTGATTATGAAGGTAAAAATCAAACGTTTATTATTATTTGTTATGCGTTTTCTTCAACACTTAAACCAGCAGCTCGAAAGTAAAACACCTGATGCAGGACCTATTTTATTACTACAACAAAAAGTTGGCGGATGAGTATGTGGGAGACTGTGCTTCCGATGTATTACGGTAAGTGACGTCATTGGGCTCAACCCCACCCCGAACGTGGGACTATTTTTTCATCCTCCTACGTTTTTTTTATTGTAATGTGGTGAAATTTAACTTAAAGGACAAGTCTACAGTTTTTATCTACTTGATGTGATAAAGTCAAACTGCTGAGGCCTCATTAGCTGCAGACAGAAACAAACTGTAAAGCACCTATACAGTTCTTTACTATTGCCATATATGAACTACTGCGTAGAGGTCTGGGGAAACACATACAGAAGTAACACAAA
>JAUYWH010000026.1:19092753-19112423 GCA_034779795.1 Ctenopoma multispine
CCTTTTCAAACACAAAAAATTAAATGATAACATGTAATTATGATGAATGCAAATGTTTGAAATAAAAACTCACTAAAAAAAAAAAAAAACTCACTAAAGCACCTTAGGAAAGTATCTGTGAATAATATGAACAAGAGGACTGGTTACAACATGCAACACGAAACCTCTTTTAGTGTTTATATCACACCTGGCTGTTGTTTAAGACACATCTGGAAAAACGTTTTGTTGATATGATGAAGTCTGGTTTATTTTGTGTCCAGTTTATCTCTGCAGTATCATGAAACAACAAAAATCTTACTTCACAACTTTTCCCCCCACACAGCCCACTGCATTGTCCTCCCAGCTTGCCTCCCTGCCTTCCCCCCTCCGAGCCATCTGCCAGCCGTTTTAATCCGGAGAGGAACCAGTGTATACACAGTGGGAGGTCAGGGACACGAGCCATTCAGATGTAAAGCACTGACATTAATACGGAGACAGTATGGAACCAACCACTGCACCACAGGGTCTGTTGAAGCACAAAACTAAAATGACCATTGTTTCCAAACTAGGATGCAGCGTAAAAAAGAAAGAAGAAAATCTTTATGAAATATTTGCTGGTTTTGAATTTGATGCCAGAAACACGTTTGAAAAGGTTGGACAGGGGCACGTTTAACTCCTCTGGGATACGAAGAAAGCACCGGTTTTAGTTTTATAACATTTTACCACATTCTTGGTTGATGTGGGATTCGAGCTGCCCAACAGTTTGTCATTTATCACTTCATAATATGCCAAAAATATATTTAGGCTGCTCAGACATCTGGACTCTTTTACTACTGAGCCATGCTAATGCTAATATGTGCATAACATAGTTTAGTGTTGTGATTCTAAAACAAACAAGGCCTTTCCTGAAAAATTTGTCATCTAGATGGTAGTATATGTTGCTCCAAAACCTGTACAGGATATATCGGCCTTGTCATGTGCACTAATGAACGTCTGTACCACCAAGCTATGCGCTGGTCATAACGCTTTTAGACCAGAGGAAGTAATGTCCACAACTTCAAACAGAACAGTTTTCCACTTTGCCTCAGTCCATTTTAAATCAGCTTGGCCCCAGAGAAGTGGCTAGTGGTTCTGAATCTTATTTATATTGGTTGTTTATCGTGGTTCTTTGTATGGTAGAGTTTTGATTTGCATCTGTGGATGCAGCAACAAACCATATTCACTGTCTGTGGTTTTCAGGCTTTCCTGATCCTATGCACAGAACTGTGTCTGTTTTTAACTCTGTGCCGCCTGACAACCCGAACTTCAGTCATTCAGTATTGGTTTTCAGCTTTGAGAAATTCTCTTAATCTTTCAAATATATGATGGGCTGCAGATGACGTAATCCCCCAGTTATTTGTTAATTTAATGTTCAGAAACTTTTTTTTATTTAGTTTTAACAAACTTTTTCCATCTTCATTGGACCAGACCCAACATTTTTCAGTGTGCTGTTGCCATCAAATTCAAATTAAGCAAAAACTTTTCAAAAAACAATCACATTTTCAGTTTGAATATTTAATATATTGTCTTCGTGCTTTTTAGAATAAAAATTATGCTTATTTTCAAATCATTGCATTCTTTTTATTTACATTTTACATCCCAGCATTGCATTTGCAGCATTTGTGGAAACTCAATTGTAGTCAAATTCTGATTTGACAGTTGAAATAAAATACTAAAAAGTAAAAAACAGACAGGACATATGTTTGTACAAGGCCTTACATTGTTAGACAAAGGCAAGTTTAATTAGAACTAATTACACACAAAAATAAAATACTCTTACAAAATGATAGTGTTAACATACATCAAATTGCATCAGTCAGCTATAGAGATATAATCTTGCTAGTGGATCATGCTATTAAAAAACAAAACAAAAAAAACAAGCAGCGTCTCTCCACTTTAATAAAAAGTCTGGTTGTTCAGTGAGAGGCAGCTACGGGGTTTTGCTGAGCGATGTGGTGTAGGAACAGACAGAAGGGTGATCTGCTTGTGCACTGGACTTAAAGGTGAACGAATATCTGGTCGAGAAGTCGTCGTTAAAACACGCACACAGCAGCCTCACTCTTGTTCGTGTGCAATTCCTCTTTTCAGTTCAAGAAAATCTTTTTCTCCTTAAGTTAAAGATAAATTACAGGTTGTTTGATCCACATATATGAACAATATCTTATTTCTGTACAAAGCACCATCTGAGGACAAAGAAGTAAATCAACGAACCGTTCTTATATATATATAATTTTTTTTTTAAGTGTATGCAAACGTTAAGAACAGTCCACGGTCGTAGAGATTGCTAGACAGGCAGCATCTTTTTGAAAACATTCAAGAATTTCATTTTTAATCGTAGAAAACAACCCCCCCACCCCTACTTTCCCCAAATGACATAAAAACGTCACCGTTAAGCAGGATAAAAGTTCATCTCAGTCAAACAGAAGCACATATGGAGACATGCAACATTTACTGTGTGTTAATGGTCTGCTATGGGCAAAAGTGATTATTACTTTTATTTCCCCCTATTTTAAATAACATTCAGCAAATGAAGACAAATGACCAGATTTAGTTTGTTGTAAATGACGCTACAAACTACACAGCGACATCTCCTGAGAACGTGGCCCCGGCACGGCTCCGGATTTCCTCAGGTACGAGCACGAGTAGTGTCCTGTGTGCGTTAAGCAGTAGTACGTCAGTGAGTTAAAAAAAAAAAAAAAGCCAATATAAGACTAACGTTAATGCTTTTTAGCACCACATGGCACAAGGTAGTACGTTTCTCTTTTTAACGACAACGTGGAGGCAGCACAGAATAGATTATTATGGCCTTTGGAACAGAACACTATTAGACATTAATGGTAGGTTGCATGCTAGTGACAATAATAATTGTAGTAATAATAATAATAATATAGCCCAGCTACAAATAACAACCTGTGAAAAAGTATAGTAAGAAAGGAACCCCAACAAATGTAGCTCCAAGATGAGATCAACTGAATTTAAAGGGTCTGTTCAGTATTTGCAAAGATTCATTCATTCAAAATGTTTATGGCACTCTGGATACTGTGATTTGTAGGTTTTATTTTATTTTATTTTTTTGCTCGTAAGACAAACCTTCTCTTGCAAAGTCAGAGAGAGGTGTCGAGAAATTAAAACCACAGCATTCTTTAGTGAAATTCAGTCTAGCTTCATTCTGCTTTCACAAATTGTCTCCTATAATTTAAACAGTAACACTTAACATTTAAAAGATTTTATTTTTCTGAAACAATGAAAAGGGGCTTTTGAAATATAACAGCAATAAATTATATATATTATATAGACTTTTATTGTTTCTTCTTCAGTTTTCCCCGTTCTATAAAAATAACATTTCAAGCTATGCATTCATTTTATTCAAATTCAAAACAAAAGTAGCTGTCAAACATGTGAAGCTTTCTGAGTGGAGGTGAGAGCAGAGGCCCCAGCTGCTGTCTTTGGAGAGGGCTGTAAACAGTCGGGCTCTGCCTAATTCATTCCCCATGTTTCCAGGCATCGTTGACAACCACGGTGCGATCACGCCGAGGCACCGAGCAGCCTGAGTCGTGCACATCCAAATCTAGTGTTTCCGTTTGTGGTAACCAATAATAACCCTGTACTGTTGCAAACAAACGAGACTTGTTAACGTCGTTTCGGAGCGGACTGACCTTGTGATCTGCTGGGTAAAAAAAGTGGGAGCACTGCTACATGGATACAGTCGATTGTTCTTTAAATGCTAAAATGAATTTAGAAAAAAAAGGGAAGAGACAGCAAATTTTGCTGGTTCCACAAGTTAGTAAACAGTCGGAGTTATTAGCAGCTGAAGAGATCCTTTCAATGGTTTAAAAAAAAAATGGGAGAGGGCTGGAGGGTGTAAAAAACAAACACAAAAATCCAGTCAGATGACATTCGCTGGTCTTCTACACACACCCTCCTTTAGCTCACATGTCCCCCTGGGATTTTTGGGAGACTCTGGGTAAATCAACCGCCAACAACCCCTGTGTGAGTGGACTGGAAGGGGCAGAACAACGGGGGCGGTGGTGGTTTTGGGGGTCACGATGTTCTAGTTGTTGTGGAGCTTCGCCTCACGCGTCCATGACTCACTCTACAGCAAAGCCGCACGTCTCCTCGATGGCTGTGAGCAACTTGTCGTACAGTTTGTCGTAGTGCTCGTAGGGAGGAATGTCGATCCGATTGAAGCTGGGGAGGGAAAAACACATTTGAACAATGCACCACTGACACAAAGGTGATAAAGATCAGATTGTTGTAAACGTTCACAGCTCGTTTACCACGTGTGGGCTTTGGGCAGGTTGTTGGTGCTGGCGTCAATCTGGTGGATGGTGAAGAGCCGTGGGCCAGCAGCACCTGAACAGAAGAACACAGCACTTCGCTCAGACGTCTGCACTGGTTCCCACAGATAAAACTAATTTTACAAACAGGACGTAGAGATACAGAGATACTTTGCCACATATCTAAACACGCAAACTGCAGCTTGTGCAGCAGACTGAGGACATCTGTGCTACAACTCTTTACGTCTGCAGCATACTACAGTAACCTTTCTGAGAGTCCATCGGTGTGTCGTCACAGGGAGCTGGTGTGGAGCCATGTTTGATTCAACACCAAAAACTAAAATAAATCTGTTCTCAGTCCTTTTGTTTTCACTCTAGAAGCACACTTAACAACTAATAACTTGGACACAAGCCTCTTCTCTCTCACAACATCTAACTTTGTCCAGACATGAGCAGCGTTTTAGATCACTTGACGTGAACCTTTTACAAAACTCCTGCCTCAGTGAAGACACAGATATTCAGACATGTTTCTACCCAGTAACTTCAAGCGTGTGCTGGTCTCTCCTTTGCTTATAAGGTGATGTCAGATGTAGTTGTTGCTTATGGATATAGGAAAACAATGAGCAGCATCCTGACATCATTAAAATGAAAAGTCACAAAGAATTAAATAAAATGTTATGGTTCAAATTAAATAACAATAAATTAATAATACAAAATTATTTTAGCTTAATAACATTTAAAATCATTTATCTGAATTTATAGGATTTTAATTAAATTTCCAGAGTTTCCAGTTCATTTAAAGTGACTTTTATTTCCAGACTGAAACAGTCAGTTTTGCATCATTTGGTGGATTTTGCATCTAAAAACATAATTAGAATAAATCTGAATAAATAGAATAATTAAAGGTGACACTGTGTCAGTGTTTAAATGTACACAGATTTGACTGGGAACTGTACTGAGACACCAACAGTGATGAATGAACCAACTTCAGTTCAGCTTTTAGAATGAAAACAAAGCTGCAAACACACACCTATCCTGTGCTGACAGAGCCTGTGAGCAGAGACCTCACTGTGCGTAGCAACAAATAACACACAACTTTTAACAGCGTCAAACTGTGTCTGAGTCCTTCGCACAAAGAAGCAGTCTCACAGTAGGGTTTTGTCTATGCATACACACTGAACACGGAGCCTTCACATCACAAAACACACAGTGCTCGTCCTGGCTGTTGGTACCTTGAAGGGCCTTGAAGCCTTGCAGAGGAACTCTGGAGGATCCTGTGACAAACTGCAGCAGCCGGGCTCTGCGCTCCTCTTCGAAGGACTCCACAGCCTTCCAGAACCACTTGACGATGTTGCTGTCCGGAGTGCAGTGTTTGAGCCGCGTGTTGGACTTCCAGTCATTGATGTCGATTTTACCCAGCCCGCACACGATCAGCTACAGGCAGGAAAATCAGGTCAGTGTGTTGAATTTAAAGACTTGTAGGTGCATGAAAGGTGAGTGAAAACACATTAAAATCACCTCTAGCTCCTTCTCATCGAAAGCCTTCAGCAGGTGCTGGGGGATGACCTCATTGAAGCCCTTCTGCAGAGCCAGGAACTGGGCCTCGATGCCTCGCAGGAAACGCCAGTTGACGTAGAGCCGGACGTACTCCTTCTTGGTGTCCTGGGTGACGGGGATGCTCTTACCATTGGGCTTGAGCTCGTGCTGGATGATCTCTCCGTAGGCATTGTGTTCCACACAGAAGGTGTGGTCCAGCACACCTGTAATGTCATTGTCCCTGAAGAGAGAGAGAAACGTGTGAGTTATTTGTCAAAATGGGAAGCAACAGGATTTTGTTTCGTCAGTGTTAATTAATATTGTTTTTTTCATCCAATGAAACACTAGTGAGATCTTCTTTGCTAAATCTGAGCTGGTTAGTAAAACTTGTGTCAAAGTCCATTTAGATCTCAAGATATGAAGTCATTGCTCTAATTTGGGGAGTCTTTAAAGATGTTTCCCCAAACAACGACTAATTCTTATTCATATAAAGATCTATAAAACGTGATGAGGGCTTAACATTAAAACCAGCAGACGCACCGCTGACATGCAGTAAAACATGCGTACAGGACGGGTGTGTGCAGAAACGTTGCTCACAGTTCAGAAGTCTGATCTTGTCATGAAAGGTAACTTTTCCCTAAACAGAAAACTCCTTAACTTTTTTATTGAAACTGTATTATGTATTCATTTATGTATTTTATCACCGTCTTGCATCTCTTCTTAAAGCACTTTGTAACTGGGCTGAGAAAAGTTATTTTAACACACGTGAACATTTAATGACCAGTGGTGTAAGAAATATTCATAAACTCTGGGGGGCGCTGTCCTCATAGTATGAGAGAGATTTTAAACTATGTGGGTTTAGTGTACACAGAAACACAGAGAGATGCAGTATAAATGTATAAAAGTACATTTACTCAGCTACAGCTGAAACTGATTTAAATGTCTGTGAAATATTTTACTTTTTCCTCCACTACTGCATCCAAAGCATAAAACATTAAACAGTGAAAACAAACTGAGCTGAGAGAAGAATAACTGGCAATGATTTCCTTGTTCCAAGACAATTTGCTGCTACAAACGGGTCTTTTACGTACAGGATCCAGACGAGGCTGTTGTGCAGGTCGGGGTCAACAGACTCCATGTCGTCCAGAGTGATGGGTTTCCCCAGCAGCTGTTTGTAGAAGGGTAGAGTGAAACCTCCGTCTATGTAGTGGCCGTGAAACACTGCCATCCCCATGATACGGCCCACGAAGTGAAAGTATGACAAGTGCTCCTGCAGGGAGACAGATCTTTAGTTTCCAAACGAACACACAGCAGCATGTTTGAGCTGTGATCCAGTTCTGCTCCAGACTGTTTCTAACATACACAAACGTTTCTGACATGAGGAATTTATTACTCAGTGGAAGAACAACTCACTATTAATCCTCGGAATTACCCTCTGACAGACCAAACAAACACAGACAGAGCTGAAGTTGTGTAACAGCAGGAGAAATGACCCGAAGCTCAGACTGTCTGAACTGTTCTGGACAGTTCGCATTAAACTGTGACATCGGGTTAAAACTTTCCAGTGTATCAGCGCCATCCAACCTGTGTGTTATCAGCAGTGACTGTGACTCACAGGGTTGACGGCAGAGTCTGGGTTAATCTGCAGCGTGTAGATGTCATCCCGAGAGTACTGGAACAGACCATAGTACGGGTTCAGCATCTCATGTGACAAGAGGTAGAGCCACTCTCTGCACAGAGGACAGCACACAGGTGGAAGACGGCAGGAGAAGGAAGAAAAGAAAGAGAGTTAGTTACATCCTCTGTTTAAAACGTACTGAGAAGAAAAACATGAACTTTGCGATTGAGATTACTACTAAACAAAACAACAGAGTAGGTTGTGTCCACTAGGGGGCAGAGCTGTGGGTTACCTTGGATTTTCAGCAGTACCCACAGTACCTGCTAAGACTCTGCAGAAATTGAGCTTTACTGACCACATCTCCTCCACCTCTCATGCTGCCCTCTACAAAATCCTACCTCTCTGCTTATTCTACCTAGCCCCCTGTGCAGCCACTGTCATCATCTGTCATCTGCTGCTATGCTCTACAGACAGGGCTGCCATTAAGCACAATAAAACGTCTCCGGACAACCCAGAAGGCACCGGCTCCTGTCATGTTTGATTAACTAAAAAAGGCTCATCACGCTCACTCACTGACAGAAGCAGTCAATACAACAGCACCCTCCTGCCTGAGCACCCTGATCCAGGTCTACATTCCCTCTCGCCCACTAACACCACACAGAAAAAGAAGCAAAGCTTTTTATCTCACTGGTCCTGCGATGGTAGAATAAGCTCCTAACTTTGCCCACTCAGCAACCTCAGTCCCAAAATTCAGAAAACTGCTGAAAACCTCTTCAGCAACTTTCTATGAACTTAAAAAAACTAAAGAAAAAAGTCAAACAAACATTTATTCTCTTGGTCCTTTGCTCCTATTGTCTTCTCCCTGACTTTTGTATCTCTCCAAGTCGCTGTGGATAAAAGCGTCTGTTAGAGGACTGAATGTAAACATACCTGGCCACGCCTCCATAATCGAGCCCCTCCTCTCCTCTAAACTTCACCATTAGCCTTTTCCACAGGTCCTTCGGCCTCATCTTCATCACCTGCCGATACGACTCCTGCAACACAGACACACGTGTCAAAGACATGAACAGCAGAAACACTTGTCACAGTCCGATCCAGCCAACACAATTTGTTCTATTCGTGGCTGTCGCTTTAACAGTGTGAACGTTTACAGAATAATGTACATAAAGACATGGGAAAGCTGCTGATCCAGGCCGGTTAATGACTGCAGTAGTGGTTTAAAGGAACACGGCAACAGATTGACATGTTCACAAAAAGCAACTAAACTACTAGAAGGAAATATAAGAAATACAAAAAGTCTGTCCTGACGGCAGACACAGGTCGCTCAGATGTACCACACTGGTCATGTTTGCACGTAGCCTCCGTGTGCGTCAGTGAATCGAGGCAGACAGATGTTACTGTATAAACTAACAGCTAATCGGTTGTGAGGTTAGGGTCTCTCACACAGTGTTCATCCTGCGTGCAGGCGGCTCACAGCGTCAGAGGGATGGCTCATTTAAAGTGGATTAGTAGCAGCCATAAGACTATAATAACACGTCCTCTTCCCCGGCCCTGATCCCCTGTGCCCTGCAGGTACAGCAGACAACTGAGAGGTGCTGAGGAAGAAATGTAAATGTCTCATCAACACAGAGACAGTTCTGACAGCGCACCAGCTAACACTCGCCTATTCAGTCATAATTTAAAGCTTCAGCTGGTCTGGAGATGCTATGCAGTTATGTCTTGCTCAACCTCAAGACGTCCTCTGCCCATCCACCCCCCTCCCCTCCCCTGCGCACCCACCCCGCCCCGTCTCGCTCTTGCGTTGAGATCAGCCAACAAAAATGTCTTCGTTCAGATTAACAGACGCGGCTGCTCCAGCACATTCCAGTGCATATTTTATGAGGGTCACACGGTCTGTTTGCAGGTGTTGTTGCTCTGATGATGGTCCTGCACCTCCTAGACGCAGAAAAAAAAAAAAAGACCTAATCCGCTGAGAAAATCATCTCAGAGGTCTGCTTTAGATTTTGGACAGACCAGCTTCACACATCATAGATAACTGTGTTTGTGTGAGAGAGAAAACGCTCTGCCAAACTGCTCTGGGCAATGACCTTTATGGGGGCAGACAAGAAGAAGGTGGGGGGAAAAACTTCAGAGAATGTTTAACATGGCTCAAGTGAGTCCATAAATAACTTGTATAATTACAAGCAGCTCTGGATCAGGCTCTGCTCTTTTTGTTTCTGCTCCACTTGCAGGACCAGCAGAGCACTGGCGCTGGTTGTAAGTTCAGGTTCAACACAGAGTGGATATTGTTAATCGCCTGCGGTGCCAAATGTAAATTTGCTGGCTGCAGTTTTGGGGAAAACGAGGCAGAAGGTTGCGCAATCTTACATTATTTCCTTGTTTGTCTAGGATTTTAATTTGTGCGTGCATGATCGGGCTGTGACAAGTGAATTTCCCTCTGGGTTAAACTATGCACCTCTCTGCGAGTGCCTTTAATAACAGGCACCGCTTGTGAGCGTCAGATGATATGACGACGTGACTGAGCTTGTTTCTTTCCATCCTCACCTCAAAGATCTCCTCGCGGGACACTTCAATGCGGCAGTGGCCAGCCTGAGGCTGCTGCTGGGACAGCTCCTGGCGGAGGATCTTGAGCTTCTGAACAAGGTCTCGCTTGTACTTGGGAACCGTGAGGCACTCGGCCTCCTCTGGGAGCTGACCGGGGGACACCAGAGCCTGCTGGGCCTGATCCTTCAACTGGTTCTGACGACTGGAGGGAAGGAGAGAGCAGAGGAAGGGGGTAGTGTGAGGAGGCAGGGAGGGAGAAGCAGAGGGGAGGAGATGAAGGACAAAAACGATAAGCTTTAAGGAAGCCAGCACAAACATACGAATGCCATGACACTCAAAACACAGCGTTCCGACAGTGAGAGTTCTCACTCTACCCTCTGCTGACCGCAGAGAACGAGGAGTAGACACACTGAGGTCATCTTGGAAGCACATCAAGTCAAACAGCTGCCCCAGGCCCCTCACAGGAGACATGGAGGTGGGAATACTGGAGGTAAGACACGTCACAAACACATCTTCCTGCAGACTCTGTGATAAATAACTCTTACTGGCCTAAAAAGCCAAAATGCAGCAACTACATATCCAGTGAAAACTGAGTTCAGAAAGGATTTATTTACCCATATAAAAATTATTATGCCACAAATATGTGTATTTATTTTTAAAAAGCATGTAAAGCTGTCACAAAGAGCCAGACAACTCCCCCCGAAGAGATCAGGTTGGCTGAGTCGTCTCATCTTTTAAAGACACATTTTTTCCTTCCTGTGATCTTTTACCACATCTTCCTAATTTTCATCTTATTTTATGCCGTTTGTTTTTCTGTAGTAAAACACAGTGTTAAAGGCTGAAAGGTTCTTTATACGATGTGTTATTGCTGTTATGATTGTAATCCAGAATCTTCTTCCGCATATCTAACATTTAAATTTTCTCTCTTTTTGTCCCCTACAACAGGATTGAATTTTCCACTCACAATCTGATTACTCTGATATCCTTTTAGTGGTCACACACTTGTACATCACAATCACCAATGGGCCTGCTGAACTGAGCACAGTTGAACAACGTCTAGACAGAGAGACTGTAAGAAAGAAATAAAATAAGGACATACTAAAAAAGAGGGACATTTGTTCACTTTATGATGCTTAAGAGCTTCTTTCAGATTAGTTTAGATTTACAGGTTAAAAATAATTTTTGAAGAATGAAGGCCCTATCTTAACATCGTTTTTTTAATACTAGTAACAGTCTCTTTGTCTCTCCTATACTGGGGTGGAGTTTAAGTCTCTGTTAAAATTAAAAATTAATAAAGCCAGACCAGAAAATAAAGTGGATGTGGAGTATTATGTCCAGATATAGACTGCTCTTGTCGTGTCCATGTGTCAACATGAGTCTAAGTCATCTTCTGTGACAACCACAGTTAACCACAGTATCAATGCTGCGGCTGTGAACATCATCTGTGGTAACTGAGGTCTCGACTCTGGCACATACCACAGGACGGAGAACAACTTTTGAACCAGGCTGTGTTTCAGAAGGCCTCAGAGGGTGGTGCAGTAGGGAGAGGACACACACACAGAATCAAAAGCGCCTTTATGGGGCCGGCACTAAAGGATTATTTGCACAATGGCCTTTTGCACTTCAGTGGGGGGTAGCGGGCACGTTCGGCACTGAGCGGGGTCATAAACACCAGACTCTAGAGCCAAGCACAGAGGGTGGTGGAAACATACACAAGTCTGTCTGTGTGTGTGAGAGCGTGCAGTATGGATGTGTAGGATGTAATACACAAAGTGATGCCAAGGTTAAAATAAACGTATCCACACTCACTTAATACTGTCGAGACACAGGAGGAAACAAATACGGGAGGAACCTCAACTGTCAGCGAACTCACTTCATCACAGAACACAGCCATGCTGCGTTTCCCTCTGCCACAATGACAGCTTCTCCTTCACAACGTGAGTTAGAAGCCAGTTTGGCTTTTCAGTCCCTTCCTGCTATCCCAGAAAGGCCACATGACCCCAGAGGACACTCGAGACCTCCTCACGAATCCCTTTATTTCCTGCAGACTAGACTCAGAGGGAGGGAAGGCAAGAGAGGGAAAGGGGAGACAGGAGACAGGAAGGGCACTCTGCTGAGAGCACCCAAACACCACAGACAACTCAGAGGGTGGGAGGGAAGGAAGAAGAGACGAGGCGTGGAGCCTGCACTTTCACCCATACAGTAAATCAAACGTTCCTGCTGCGTTTCTCCAGCTCTTTCTGTCATGGCTGCAGGAAAACATGTCCCAGGGTTCTCGCTGCTCTTTCCAACTCACTCACTCACTGACGAGCACGACTCTGGTGCAAGACTCACTGCAGAGACCACTCAGCATCATAAAAGCAGCGTTTTTCTCTGTTACAAATCACAAACGACTGGAAAATGATGCCGTTATTTCTCATGCAACTGTTCAGAGTCAACTCCAGCAGCCAGGTCTTAAAACCAGACAAGGATTAAGTTACCTACTGAACAGTGACCTTGACCAGTCAGGAGGTCTGGATTCAGCTAAAGAAGCAACATCATATGGAGATATAACCGAAACCATGCTGTGGATGCTCAGGCATTGTCTTAAAAGGGGCAGTAAAACTGAACTCTGACAGACATATGTATATATCTCAGGCATTTTTGTGAGATGACTGCACACGAGGGGTGAAAATTTCTAAAATCCCTGACTTGATAGAAGGCAGATGTCGTGATGGAAATCCACGATGGCTGATATCTTTTCCAGAGTTTTGTCACAAGGAAGGAACATCACTCCAACATTTGTTCTTTTTGCAGTAATAGAGAAACTTTGGTTTGAACAGAAACTGTCCCTCCAATAAAAGGTCAATAAATCAACAATTACAGGGTTAATTTAATTAGAATGGATTGAGGAGGGATCGGTCTAAACCTCAGTTATGCATAATTTATTTGAAGAAACTATTTCACATATAATCTCAGTCCAAGATCCATGTGTCCTCGAATAACCAGGAAATGTGCAACATAACATTTTAAATTATTTAACTTTCTACTTTGCAATAAATGTGTGTAACAAAAACGATGAACAGAATTTGATGGCATCCAGACACTAATACGGAGAACAAAATGATTCCTGTGATTTTACTTAAAACAACGAACCCACTTCCTGGCATTGATGTGTAATAATTATTCGACCAGAAAACATATACAACAGAAATTCTGAGCATGAGTTTTTGACACATCTGGGCATAATCACGTTTGTGACAAAAATTCCTACATCAAAAAGCGAATGTGGCGTGCCAGGCTACATTTTTATAAAGACCTTTCAGGAGGCCACAGACGGTAAAAAAGCAAAACTAATACAAAATCCTAAACATGTTCTTTGATCTATCAGAACAGGGAAAAAAAGAAACCTGATCTCTCCATCGATGCATTCCGTCTCTCTGCACGGAGAAGGAATGAGGTCAGGCAGAGGAGGCCCACCAAGGCCCCCGTACCCAGCTCCACCTCGGTGGAGCAAAGACCTATGGGTAATTCTACGGCTATCGCAGCACAGTGTTTGAACAGCTGCGTGGGGGAAGAAATTCTGAACACGTGCATCTAAGCACGGAGGCATTTACCAAGCACAGAACCAACACACATGAATGGACGGACACACACACACACAGCTCATTCATTGACTTGGGCATCAAATTTATGCTCTGTTTCCTGGAGGTAAGACGCTCCCCCAGCCAAGGAAACAGCAGCCTTGGTTTCCACTCCGCTATCTCATGTCTGGCCAAAGCCAGCTTTGTGACGGATTGTGTGCTAAAACGCCTTTATGATCAAAACCTCTGCAGGGCTGAGGAATTTGAATTTTTGTGTGGAAAGAAAGAGTGTGGAGGAGTCTGCTGCGTATGTGTTTTTCTGTGAGTGCGTGAACGTCGCTAAACCTTGACAGGACTGAACTGCACACACCTTGGCACAGAGTCCCGCTGCAAAACACTGACTGAGGAGGAGGCAAAGGGAGCAAGTGTGTGAATGTCTGAGTGTGTGTCTGAGCGTGCGCTGGCACGAAGCCCAAATCTTACCTGACATTCTGACTTTCGATGCCTCCTCGAGAACCATTGGGACTTGGACTAGAAGATAAGGAAAATAAATGTCTCTGCTTCTAATCTTTGTTTTTTATGCAGTGCTGAATCTACTACGATATTACATATTTATGTCTCAAGAGTGCAGCAGTACTCACTTTAGGACTAGATGCAGATTGGCGGAGAGGCGTGGGTCTGTGAACTGTGTGGTTCGGTTGTTGTGGTCGACAAAGTAAACCCTCCCGGTGGCTGTGTTGCGTATCTCCCATCCTGGAGGTAGAGGGCCGAGTTCCTCACAGTTCACATTACTCAGATCTCTGCAGAGAACACAACACACAATAAAACACTGGCACATGAGAATTGAAAAATAGAAGCAAGTAAGGGTGGGACAGGGAAAAGGAGACAAAGAAAATCAAATTCTAGGTATAAAACATACCACAACACTGACTAACTGGACTCAGGCGGACAGCAGGATTCCGACATGTCTGAGAAATCACTTTTATTCTATTTTTCTTCTTCCTCCCATCTAAATTATTTACTGCTGTCCTGCAACCCCTTTCAGTTGGACTCCATGGAGACTAAAAGGTTCAGAAATTACAGCAGGCTCTCTCTGCTGGCGAGGACTTCTCCGTTTTGCGGGGTTAAAGCCAACGGGACTAGAGCCTCACGAGCGATGAGAGCTTGGCAGCTAAGACATCTGCTAATGCTGGAGCTGTCTGAGAGCACTCGGTAAGGTGTGGCATGACCGATAACGTCCTATCAAGACCAATAAAACTATCATCTATCAGTCATACCCTGAGATAATGCAAGAGCACAGTGGCCAGGTATTATAGGGTTTTATTGACAGTGTCTGGAATGCACCGCAGCTGAAGTCTGCGCATATCCACATCCAGATGTCTGCCATGAGGAACCAGGACTGTAGTGGACGTACCTGGGTACTCTGGGGTCATGCCACGTGCTGACACCTGTCTGAGTGTGGAGGAAGTACACTTGGCCCTGCTGCGTGGTCCTTTGCTCTGTAGAAAGAGATATAGACATAAAGAATAGTTAAATTGATGCCAGAGCCTGTGGTTAAACAATGTGTGAATCTAATTAAAATGGAAGAACTGGAGCTCAACCTTGAATCAACCTTAGCAAGTGTCTGTCGAAGGTATAAAATATATGGAAAATTAAACTACACGAGTGTCACATGTGGACAGACGGTGCTTATAATGTGTCTGCGTTAGGGGGAGCTCAAACAGATGGGGATGAAAGCACTGACTGAGTCAGTAGAAATATCAAAGGGCAGCCAGGAAGAGGTAAAGGAGGGTGAGAGACAGGGTGAAGAACATTGGAGAGGAAGGGAGAGGAGAGATGGGGTTGTCTGACTTTTTGAGTTGGTGAGCTCATTCATCACAGCCTGCTGGAGATATTTCCATGGAGCCGCCTGCCAGAGCGCTCGTCTCTGGCATCCCTCTGGCTCGAGCGCGCGGCTTTAACATGCACGTACACGTAAACCCACACGATGAGTTGGTGACACCTCTTGGCTCGTGTGAGGAGAATCAGAGGTGATGATGGGTTTTGTAAGAACTGCCCATATATAAGGAAAGTATGGGCAAACATAAAGAGAAAGACACACACATAGTGAAGGCAGAAGCCTCCTAATCTGAAGGACTAAGGACAAAGCTGTGATATGCTTCTATGGCTCTGCCTCCTAAAGCCTCCAGAAGATTTTACTGTGAGGATAAACAAAACTCCCTGAGGCTGTGTGTGGGATCGCAGCTTCTGTGTGTGTGTGTGTTTGCTTTTACATGAATGTGTCTTGTTGTGTGCAGAAAGAAGAACAGAGAGGGGGAGTGAACGGCTGCCGCCAGCTTTTAACAGCTAGATCAATTCAATTAGATAGTTTAAAATGGAGCCAGTATTTCAGACTCCTTGTGTGGAGCTGCAGCGTCATCAGAGCTGTGCCGGACTGAATGAGGACACAGATTAGCCTTGTTACTGGGCCCGGTGTTGAGCACGGAGGAGGGGGCAGAGGCGAGGGAGTTGACTTAACAGCATTACAACGATGACACGATTCGTTGTGGAAGCAAAGGCGGATTAGCTAAAATAAGAGCATACAATGGAACTGAATTTCTGATTATAAAAACTGATAAATACGGTTCCCATGCTACAATAAAATCATGAAGTGGGATTAAAACTGAACATCGAATGAGCTTCAATCAACCACCTGGTTACTGCAGTAGTATTTCATGAGGTCTGCAGGAGGTTTCCTCCATTAAAGTTTCCCTCTCTAATTCCTGGGTTTCTTTCTGTACAACTACTTACCTTATTTGTTAAGTGCCTTGAGGTGGTTCTGTTGTGATTCGGTGCTATATAAATAAGATCTAACTGGTTGATTAACGAGGAAGGAAACGCATTCTGTCAGGAATAAATTAATTCTCTCTGCACCAGCATCAGGCCCATGTAAGGCTCTGTTGTGCCGCCACTTGTCAGCAGTGGAAGCAAAGTGTAAAGCTTCTCTTTTACTTTCCTTATTCTGCATAAAGCTAAAAAAAAATATTTCCAACCTGGGACTTCAGACCAGAGTTGACCACTTTCATTAGCTTTTAAATCCCAAGTTTTTCCAAGTGTAAAACACAAGGACCTGCTGTGTCCCTGCTTCTTTATTAGCTCTTATATCAGTTAATGACTAAAAAGGCCAACAGGAGCGACTGCTGCTGGGGTCTGAGCTGAATTAAAGTTATCACAGAAGGTGAAGCTGGTATAATCTGTAACATATGGACAGACGATAAATAAGGTCTTATATTATTCCAGCCTCAGGCCAGACTGTAAAATACACTGATTATGTGCGTGTGTCCACTGTGTGGTACTGGCTTCCCACTAACCATAACCCTCAGGGAGGTCTGGGGGAGTGTGCAGGTGGGTTCTGCTCATGTAGTTTCTGTGCCTCTGGGACCGGACTCGTCTCTCCTGGGCCCGCTGGTCACCGTCGCTTGGCGGCAAAGCTGTGGTAGGTGTGGCACCATTAGTGCTGATGGGCGTGTTCTCATCCACGATGCAGCTGAGGGGTCGACCAGGGCTGGAGTACTCTGACGCAGGCCTGAGAGGAGAACAGCAACAGAAAACACCAAGAAGAAAAGGTTAAACAATGGTAACAGAGCACAAGAACGCAGAGAAATAAAGAACCAGAGGGATAAAAAGAAGAAACACAACCAGCAGCAACTGAACAGGCAGCAAAACAGCACCAAACACACTGAGACTGCCTGAGGTGGAGTGTGGTCGCAAAGGAGTGAAAAATAAGAAAATGGTTGATAAAGACAGTAAGAAGACATAAGTACAGGCGAGGGGAAGAGACGCCTCCGTTTCCGCTTGTCTGATCCATGACTTCTCATGCTCTTCCACATCATTAAGCACCACCGTCTGGAGCAGTATGTCTGACACCTTTTTTTTTTTTTTTTACTTTTTATTTGGAGCAACCCACTCCACAGTCGCACAGCTTGGGATCACTGAGGTCAGAGAGGAGGGTCTTCCATTGGCCTGCTGCCGTTGGAATTAAGAGGTCTGCGGGCTGCAGAGTGTACTCACCTGGTAGGCCTCTCCCACTGTGTGGTGCGTGTGATGTGGTTCAAGTACTGGATTCGTCCAGACGCGGTCCTCCTCTCCTCCCAGCTGGCAGCAGAAACAAACACAGAAGCAGCAGTGAGTGGACATGGTTAACCAGCCGCAGAACCACCTAGCAGTATTCAGAGTGCCCAGTCTCGCTGCTCTGTCTCACCACATGCAAATATCATATTCCCTATGTCTTCACCTCGTACTTAAAGGCAGCACTTATTGCTCAGGATCTGCAACAGCCACTAAAAACCTCCCCCTGAGATGATAATAGATTTCCCTCAACTCACTCACCCATCTGGAAGATCATTGTCAAACAGACGACTGCAGTCCACTACAGGGCCTCCAGTGCCTATCCGGTCTCTAGACTGCAGACTCACTACACACACACACACACACAGACACACAGACACACAGACACACAGACACACAGACACACAGACACACAGACACACAGACACACACACACACACACACACACACACACACAGACAGACAAGACAGCTGATTACAGCATAGGCACAGAGATTTTTTTTTATCAGAAACAGAAATTAACTTTTATGCTAGTGGAAGATGTTTTCAACCTTTAATATTGTTTTTCTTCTGCATGAAGTGTTTGGTAAATATTTTACTTCTCACTTTGTTGCCCCATTAAATATTCAATAAAAATTAAGGAAAACATCTGACGTCACGGTGTCACACACTTTTGATTTTGATTGAGAAGTGACATAATCTCAAATGCTCGTCTGTACTCACCCACTATCTGGCCTCTGACCGTGTCACTGTCATTGGGACTCAGCTTGTTCAAGTCTAGTCTCTGGTCTGTTTAGAGGAGGACAGAAAGAAGAAGTGGGGACAGAGCACAGAAACAAAGAGGGGAGAACACAAGTTGACAAACAGGAAATAAGAATAAAGATGAAAGAAGGAGAAACAGGGAGATAACAAAAGAGGGTTCATCAGTTTCAGACAGATCCATTTAAACCTGCACGTGCTATGATGCCCCCCCCCCTGCACTATTCCCATCGCCCTGTATCATTTACATCACTCAGAGTCAGCTCCTCTCTCCCTCATTATCTGTCTCTCATTCTTCTGTCTGCAGACCAAAGCTTGGCTGTGCCCTGGAACAGATGGTCTGGTTTGTGGAACAGCCACGGGCTGTAAAAATCTGAGCATCGGTACAGAGCAGGCTTCAGTTCAAGTGCAGGGGTCAAACATTTGACAAATTTCAGCACAAAGCCGGCACTATTCCGCTCAGTCTTAGCATGGACGTGAACGTCTGCCAAAGTCTGGAAACTCTTTGTCTGAACTTCTAAAAGTCTGTGGAATTCGAGAGCGAGGGAGAAAGAGAGAGATCAGGCGGAAAGAAAGAAAAAAAACCCTGACAAAATAGATCCAAGTTGCCTGCAGACATGAGAAATGCCACTATCTGCTCTCTGTTGTCTGTGTGTCATGCAGATCAGCTCAGGATGTCTGTCTAGACTAAACATGGACTAAGAAACAGGCAATGGTCAAAGTGTTACTGTTACTGGCCGGAGGTCAGGAGCCACAGAGAAAACAGAAAACACACAGGCAGTAAAAATGTACCCTGAGAAGTGCACTTACACAATAAGATGGATAAAAATATATACATTGTACAGATACACACACACACACACACACACACACACACACACACAAAGGCTCTGCAATTATACGTAAACCTAACAGTCAACCTCTACAATTATACACAAATGTTTTAGACGACTCGGTGCCACAGAGGGGACAAAACTGCAACTGCTGGTAAATGCCGAAAAAAACGGAAGAATGACAAATACACGTGGGGTGGGGTGGGGGGGGAAGACCACAACAGAGAGAACACAATAAATCTATGCTTACACTTAAATAGCTGCACAATTATGCATGTCTGCGTGAAATGACCGGTTGTCTAGATCAGCAGACGGAGATAGGAGTTCAGTCACAGTGGCATTTTGTGTGTGTGTGTGTGTGTGTGTGTGTGTGTGTGTGTGTGTGTGTGTGTGTGTGTGTGTGTGTGTGTGTGTG
>JAUYWH010000026.1:19112523-19182854 GCA_034779795.1 Ctenopoma multispine
TGTGTGTGTGTGTGTGTGTGTGTGTGTGTGTGTGTGTGTGTGTGTGTGTGTGTGTGTGTGTGTGTGTCTGTACACACATGCTACCAGGCTACGAGGGAGGCTGAAGGGGAAACGAAGGGGTGAGGAGGAGGCCAGGGGAGAAAGGAAATGCAGAGGCAAACCACTCACAGCTGTGGCACAAGCTTCAGGTTTCCTGTGTTCGCTCCAGGAAAACAACAGTGTCAGGGGCTTCTAGGAAAAGCTGTGGGATTTTGTTTTCTGGTTTGTGCCTACGAGGCTGCAGGGCCCAGTGGGCAGGTACCGGCTCACCGCCCCCCCCCAAAAAAAAAAACACAATCCAGACGGATCTGTTGAAGCTACAACTGTCTGACACTGGTTTTACTAGGAGCCATTTACCAAAGCCTCCGTCTCATTTATCCAGTTAGCTTCTGACAGGAGACATTTTTACTGTAACTGCAGGGTGATGTTGATTGGCTCTTCCTGTTCTGGCAGGGGCAGAGTGTTGACCCCTCTCGCACCCTGGTCTGGCCTCTGTCAGACCTCATGAGGGAGACAGGACACTAAAAGGAACCATTCTACGTCCTGTCAATCGGCTCCGACGTGCTTCTAACTCCTGCTTCTCATCACATTACAGGTAGACGACTGTCTCGACGGATCCAGCTTCATTTAACCATTAGTGCTGCAGCAACGATGTCAGCTCGAAAATAATAACAATCAGTAGAGTAAATAAAACGACACGTAAATAGCTCTCAAAAGCAGCCGCCAGTAGTTTGGCAACAAGATCTGTGCAGCAGAAACTTAATAACGTCAGAATAAGCCAAGCTGGATAAAAACAGTCCAGACATCAGTGCTGTATTACAGCTGTCTACATCCTTCACTATGCTAGAAAACAGTATCTCTGAGGTTGAACAACAGCACAAGCTCTAAAAAAATACATCAGATGTAATAAGTGGCCACTATGAAGACGTCCAGCGAATCAGCAGCATTTAAAAGACATTTTAACCACCAGTAGTGCTTTGGAGAAATGTTTTCATGATTGGGTCAACGCTGTATTTTTATTGTGCATGTGCAGGAGGAGGCACGTTACTGCACGTGTGGCATGAATCACATCCCTGCTGTTTTTGCAGCCACAAACGCCTACAAATATGGACATAAAAGAATAAATAGCTTTAAATGGTCTAAGAAGCTGACTTTATAAATGCATGCAACTCCAAAATATAAAATAAAATACCTAATTTAGTTAGAAACAAAAATAAATCTCAGAGACAAGCACATTATCAAACACTAAAATGATAAATGACAGATCTTCTGTAAAGATTTAAAAGTTGATTTAAACAAGACGGTGAGTGCTCAATGCTGACAAAAAGAAAGAAAAGATTTTACAATAACCAGAGAGCAACAAGGCCAAACGCTGCAGATATCTCAAAGATGCTGACATGACTGTTAAAATACCAAGAATATTAAAACAAGCTCACTAGTGACTACAGCAAATATTCTAACAGTAGCCACGTGGGACATTAGAGACTGCAGACAGCTGATCAAAATAAACATGCCAGAAACCAAACGCATCGCCTGGGAGTCAGTGATCATTCAGGTGATTAACTGGAGCTGGGACCATGCTCAACCTGCACATCAAACGCGAAAACAATCGTATTGAAACAGGCCAAATCCATAGTCTATCTGACTTTATGGAGCACACTCCAACCAATGTGGTGAAGTCTACTACTGACAAGTTGTGGATATTTTATAATAATCACAGAGTAAAAACTGCCAGTGTAAACAGGCAGACTGGTACAGCTGAGAAACACTGAAACTTACAGCCTGTGTCTTTAAGGCGGTTGATGGCGTTGGACAGAAGGCGGACACAGCCCAAGAACCCAGCTCCTTGCTTCTTGTGAATCTTCTTGTGATTCCACACGCTGATAGTGATGGAATCTGATTTTCCAATGTATCTGAGGGGAAAAAACAAAGGGAGAATTAATACTGACGACATATTCTCTCAGACAACACGAGAATCACTGATGTGACCAGTTCTAACGAAGCCTGATCAGTAGGCTCACTCAGGATGTCGCCAACACTACAAGGTGGAGACACACATGCACCATGGAGGCGACAACCAAGTCTCCTCACTGCGTAACAGGACACAGTCGGGACAAAGAGGTAGAGGAAGAGGAAGGTGGGGAGGCTGAGAGGGATTTTCCAGTCAGTGAATAATATGAACGGGTAAATCTGACCCTGAGCGTCTGCGTATGAGACAGAGCGCGACAAGCAGACGGTGACCCTGTGAATCATTTATAACATTCATGGCAGCACTTGCCACAAATTGCAGGGGAGTGAGCGAGGGACCTGAAGGAAGAGAGATACAACAGAGAGAGAGGGGACATAAAAACATAGCATCTAAGAAAACACTGATTCTCCAAACTGTGCCTGTTTCTAAGAATGTGTCAGACGGTGGAAGAACTGTTTGCATTAGCTCCAGGCTGACTAAAGGCTTTCATCTCTCCAGTCCTTTCTCAACAGAGCTAATTAACATTTAAGGAAAGAATTAATGCAATATTTTTTAATGCAACTGTCAAAAATGATCAACTTGATCAAAGCAGATTAACTGAAAATGTAATTAATGTATAAACAAGCATCAGTTGTACCGTCAGATGTCAGAGCGTCGTAGGAGCGCTCCAAAAAGGGAATCAGGTGACTGTTTAAACTGCTGGTGTTAATACTTACTGCTCTAAACACTTTGGACTACAACTGTGCAAACAGAGCTTTGGTTGGGTTATGCACTAAATAAAGCTGCTCAGGGTTAGTGAAAAGGTCGACTGTTTGTCTAAAGGGTTACTGCTACTGTCCTCGTGATGTTTGCCACATGTTTAATACTGGAGTCGGGTAGCCAGTAGAACTTCAGTCTGCGTTGGGAAAGTCCTGTATTTTGACCCATCCATCCTCCTGACAAACATTTGGGTCTAAATAATATTTAGCCTCTTAAGGTGCGTGACACAGACCATAATACTAGCACTGTAGTAGCCGTACATTCTGTGTACCCTCGTTAATGTTACACTGTCAGACGTGTAACTGACTTAACCTAAGACTTATCAAAATCAACCATAACAAGACTGGGACAGACCAGCAATCTGGGTCCACCTGTCAATCCCTGCACCTATCAGAAAAGAGTTGCCACCTGTTGAATGAATTAGCCGACACCTTTGTCGGAAATACCCGATTTCTATGAGACATCGAATACAGCACTGATGATGCTAACGTGCTGGCATCTGGCCACTGTCATGTGCATCATGTTCACTATCTTAATTTAGTGTAATCAAAGTTTTTACAATTCTTCCTGTTAAACTCATGGAGACATAAGTAGAAAAGTCAGAAAAGGATTCATCCACACGTCTATCCAACCAACTCAGACATCCATAGAGACGTAATGCTAACCTGGCTAAAAACAGCAATGTTAAAGAAACAATTCTTTGCCTGGTATGCAAGGAAATAACTTAATTATAATGTGCGCCGGCAGAAAACAGATGTGTTGGAATGAGAAACAGCTAGATACAACAGACAGATTATTTTCCAACTCTTGTACATTTGTGCTGCTCTTCTTTCCCTCTCCTCGTGTTTCAGGGCAGAGTCTGATAAAATCTCACTATGCGAACCTGTTGTGGCACATCTTCTCGGGTGGGCTCTCTCCTTCAGTCTAAAACTAATCAACTGTACAACGTGCAGAACTGCATCCCTGTGTAATCATCATGCTGCTCACCAAAAGGGATATGAAACAATGGGGCTGTGAGTAAGACGTCTGGACATTTTGAGTCGATGCCAAATGCCTGTCTGGAGTTCGATGTGAGAGAACTGCTATGTCAGACAGACATGACAGGAGGGAAGTATTATAACCAAGCTCAGTCATCTGGATCACCCTTCATGTAATAAAATTCATTAGTCTGGCTAAGATTTTTAATACCAGTCTGTGACTGGTATTAAACATACACTGTGTGCAAGAGACAATGGGAGAATTGCAATAAACGTAACAGACACCAGCTTTAAAGAGTCAGATGTACTTTCTAAATACATCTTTTATTTGGAAGATTGTATTCATACAAGTTACAGTTATTATCAAGAACATTTGGTCGATGTCAAAGAAAACTAACAATATTGTTCCCAAACTAAAAACTAAGACGTCTTCTATTTACTTGTATTGTTCTCAAACAGACTGTCAGGTGTGTTAAGAAGTGGACTTATCCTGGTTTCTGATTACGTGAAACATCAATACTGCACAAAGTGCAAGCACCTGCCTAAAAAAGTAATCCACTATAAGTAAAAGTACCGCATCAACATTACAAGTAAGTATCTTCTTACAAGAGAGTATTTTAAACACTGTTGAAGTTGATGCTGTTGATAACAAGAATGTACAAGTCTAGTCTAGATTTGTTCCACATGTGCCTCTTAGATAAGGTCTCTGCTGAAATGTTGATTTCATGTACATATTCGGGCAAAGAACCACTTCAAAAACCTGATTTCTGACTAATTATTTCTATACATTGATTTTATTTATTCTATTGACAAACTGACCTTTTAGTTAGTAGCAATAAAAAGCTGAAGCTGTAAAATAGTACATTTCCTATGAAATATAAATAATGTCTAAAGCTTTGAGTGTGGAGAAAAGTTGAAGTAGAACCTTGATCAGGGAGGTGACCAGGAACCAATGGTCACGCTAACAGCTTCAGAGATCCTCTGCAGAGATGGGAAATCTGAAGTGCTTCAAGATCACCTCCTCCAGAGTGCATGAGACCTGAGACGGTTCACCTTTCAACATGACAATGACATGAAGCAAACAGCCAAGATGATGCTGGAGTTGCTTCAGGACAAGTCTATGACTTGACTCTGACTAGAGTGGCACAATCAAAGTGCAGACCCCCCACCCCCCCTTAGAGACTTAGAGTTCTTAGAGACTCTGTTAGACACACTTGGTGCTGGCAGACTGGGTGAGTGGCAGACAGCCACATAGACTGCGTCTGCTATCCCTGGCATGTCGGCCACATCCTGCAGCAGAGCTGAAGGGTCATAGTTCATGAGGCAGTTTGCTGGCTGTGGGTGACCAGTGAAACCAAGGCCTTAAACACACACAGAAACAGGATTTCCACACCTTCTCATGAGCACACACAACAAATGGAAAAAAATGTGACTGCCAACGACTTTAATGGACCAGGCTGTACTCAGAACGCCAGGTGTTGCAGGCCCTATTTTAATAAGAGAGAGAGAGCCAGATGGCTTACTAGGCTGTTCTCAGTCAATTAAAACCTCCAACTAAGAGTTCTTCTGCTGGCCATGAGGATGAGGATAAACACTAACAGACAGGCACAGAAACATAAATAGTTTTAAAGTCTATTCAGTAAAGTCTGCAGGTTCCTGAGAAAAACTCCACTCAGCCACGAGGCTCTGTTCTCCTCTCCATCGATCCGTCTTTAAGGTGTGCACACGTGCATGTGACTCCCCCCCGAAAGTGACACGAGCAGTTCATTTAACAGCCATGTACAGAGAGAGGGACGCGTATCCCAGGCAACCAAACAAACGGAGACATGTGTTTCATCTCGCTGCTGAATATGCACGACGGTTTGGATAAACACCGGGCGAATACTGGAAACTTTCACTCTCACATTTTCACGTCTCTATTTTTTCCAGGTTACTTTCACAGGACAAACCATCTTTGGGAAAAAAAGGCAATGAGTGTGCAACAAGACATCCACGTGTTTCAGTCAATGGAAGAAAATACTATTGGAGACGCCCCTCCTCGTCTGCGCTTTCAATTCTGTTCCAAGGAACATTTTTAGACTCTTTGCTGGCAGTGAGGGGTTATGTCATTACAGAGCATTTAGATAAGTGAGAGGCCAGATGCAACGGCTGTTTACATCTGTTACTGTTCAGGACCTGTTAATGGCTCAGCCTGAAACGTCTCTGTGTGCTCAGTTAGTGAGGTTAAATAAAGAAAGGCATAAAAATTGTGAAGCATTCTAACAGCCAAAGCATAGCCTCAAACTGTCTTTAGGTAAGTGGGAGGTATTCATAAAACCCGAAAAGGAATCAGGTTTTTTCCTTTGAAAACAGATGTCAGACGTGGTTGTGTAAGAAGTGTCTGGGACTCACAGGTCGTAGTGTTGATTCCACTTGGGGTCAAGTGTGTTCCTCACAGTGTCTGTAGAGTGGCATTGTCCTGAACCGTCCACAACGACCTTGGCGAATGGATCAGGGAGGCCTGTAGAGAGGAAAACAAAACAATGCCACACTCAGTCTTATTTATTCATTGTTCTAATCTAACTTTCTTTCCTTCTTCTTGTTTCTTGCACGTTTGAGGCACTCACCAAGGATAAGTTCAAACTCAAAAATCTTGCAACATGTCCAATCTTGTAGAACAACACACAGTTTGTCTCGGTGTTTGTAGGATTTGGAGGATCCTTTTCAGGCAAAACCACCATGTTTTCCTAATCATGACCTAATCCTAATCAAGTGCTTTTAGCTAAACCTAACCACACACGACAGTTTACGGCCACCACCCACCTGTGAATCCTTTTTCATTAAATAATCATTTCAAAGTACAAGCACATTGGGCCATAATCTATCTAGTAATTTTGTTTCCAATAAAACATTTCTGGTTGCTGATAAGTAGCATCAGAACTAATTACTTAGTCCATCAATTCCAAACATGTATGCAACTTTAAAATCTTAGAAAAGCCAGAGTCTCAGGAGGAAATGACAAATTTAATCTCAGTACTCACAGGACATTTTCTTTTTTTTTTATCTGGTAATATTTAACTGCTTAAACAGGCTGGGATGGATGTGCAGGATGTGGGATTAACAAATGACGTCAGGGGCGACCATTTCAAGAGAAGTCATGATCGTTCGAAACAAGACGTAGTCTGACACAGTTTAAAAACATCACAGTGAGTATTATATTATCGTTAATATCATTACATATATTTATTCATTTGGTGTTTGAACTATTCAGACTAGGCGAGGCATTTAAAGATGTCATTTTGGTGCTGTGGTAAATTATTTTTTACTATTTGTTTTCACATTTTATACATGAAACAATAAATTTACTGATACAATAATCACAAGACACAGTGCATAGCTCTGTGCTGACAGCTGCGCTTCTACTAAAGTACAGGTGCTGCCGTCTCTGATTGGCATTTGTTTTTATTATAAGTGTTGTTTTTGAGCTGTGTTTGATTGTTTATGGACAATATAGTGCCCCAACATGTGCTTGGATATGGTGTGGGTGGTTGATGTTCATTATTGCATTTTTTAATGGTGGAATAGCTTTCTGAGGACCCCAGGAAGAGCAGTTACCAATTACGTAACCACTGACTGGGAACCAATTAAATAAACAAATAAACTCATTTATCCTCCAATTAATTCATGATTAAGCTGCAGAGCTAGTAGGGTGAAAACTGTGTTGTGTTGAAATGATTTTCTGTGGCATTATTAGAAACAGAATACAGACCCACTCGTCCCTGATCATTAGTGATGGACATTATTTTTAACTGGTGGTATTTTGTACTGAGAAAACAGAGAGGTTGTCATTTTTATCCAAATGGTTTCAGCGCTGCTCTCCACTAGCTCCCAAACTGTATGTTTGCTCGGCTCCTGGGCGTCGGAATGGCAGGAATGGACACCACAGAAACCACCTGAGTGAGCAGAAGACCTTTACATGCTCCTTCACCATGACAGCCTGATCCAAACACACCAAAACACCACAGACACCTTCACATTACACCGTCCTCAGAGGACAAAATGAACAGGGTGTTACGGTGCTAAATGGGTTTGGAGAGGTTTCTCAAAATGGTGTTTTATGTTTGTATTATTAATTCAGTATGGCAGCATATACACTTGATTATTAATTCTTTTAAAGTGATGAGGCACCGTATAGACAACACTGCTCCATCCACATCTGTTGAAAAGGCTACACAAGTGGATCCTAGTGTGCTGCTGACGGCTAACAGCAGGAACAGTATCAGCCTAAAGTTGTTCATGAAGTCTTTACAGTGCATGTGTCATATATTGTACACACTAAACCAAAAAGGGAAAACAGGTGGTGAAAACCAGACACAGGTTTGTCATAAATAATGTGACTGTCAGATACTTACGGAAAAAGTCCTTCTTCACAAGGTTTTTGGCGCAGAGTACTGAAAAGAGAGAGAATCAAGAGTTAATTTCACATAAAGACTAAATTCACAAATAGCAGATCAGGGTTAAATAGCTATGGTGAAAATGTACTTTGCTTTAAGGTTTAGCGTTTGTTTTATGTTTAGTTAAAAGAGTGGCAGGAATGTGCATAGGTTGGCCGCAGCAAATGATTTGTCTAGTTCAGGATTTAAGTAGGGAAACACTGCTGAGAAAAGCTGCATTACAGCCATGAGTCAAACACAGACCAGCTCTGGTACAGACTACACAAACCATTTCTTAATTATGAGTGGATCGTGCTTTTATAGCACAGAATGATTACTGTGTGTGTCACAACTTCCTATCAACAAAAGGAAGCAACTACTTTTCTGTAGATTCAGAGTTGCAGCAACAATTAACAGTAATTAGGCCTCATGCAAAAACATTTTTGTATTCTTGTCCAACATTTGTTTTAACAAGTGCTCCCAATTTAAAGTCATCACACTCTCTTCACTGCATAAGTTTGTAATAAATGTGTGTTACACAGCCATCAACACTTGTACATCAGGTCAGGCTAAGAAGAAAAGCTTTTGTAGAAGAGGTAAGAGTGTTAAACCACATTACAAGTTGGGAGCTTAGTTGTTGTGACGCTGCAGTCATGCAACTGTTGTGCAGTTCATTTGTAGCCTAACAATAGCTTTTTACTTCTGGTGAAAGTAGTGTTAGTTTGTGAAGATTATTGTGCTGAACAAAACCTGTGGGGAAAAAAAAATTGTTTCTCATAGAGCTTAATTTCTGCAATAATCCAAAAGTTAACTGAAAAATTACTTTGGCTTTTTTGTGAAGGAAACCAGTGGGATGCTAAGTTATGTTGGTCTACAAAAACATCATCCCTACAGCACTTTATTTAGACAAGTAAAAAGTGTCACTCTGTATTCTTCATTACAGCATTTAGACTCAAAGCTGTAGGGGATGTTTTGTCTCTTCCTCCTTGACCAAGCTTGCTTGCCATCCTGCCCGCACAGAGTTTGATCTTTTGATCTAATGTGAAAGCCATGGAGGAGGCTGCTGCGGCGATGAGGCAGAACCACTTACGCCCTCCTCCTGTGTTTGTGTGGATGGAGGAGGCGCTCAGTAACCACCTGGGTGTCTGGAGTTAGGAGTTACAGCCGGTGAGTCAGGCACAAATGCAGTTTCAGTTTAGCTTATTTCTGAGGAACAGACTAATTGGTCTGGATACTGATGTGGTTGATTCATTAGTCTGTAGGGAGACGAGGGAAACTGTATTTGTGTACGTGTATATGCTTATGAAAGAAAGTTGTCCAAAAACACTGAGCCGTTTCAAGGGAACTATGCTGACAAAGTTTCTCAGATTCAAAAAGTGTGGTACAGTTTAAAGTCAGACTTCATTTAGAAATGTGTTCTGCATGTTCACTTGGATGTTCCGACATTTAATGAGCAAAACAAAACATGTACAGTTTCACAGTAGACTGATTCATCTACTGAAGGGACAAACTTTGTGATTCCTTTAAATCTTGTTTTAAACGTGCTGATAAACAGTCAGCACTTAGTGACATTAGACTAGTTTGGAAGTCAATCTTAGCCCAACATACAACTTAGAAAGTATTATGTGGAAACTTAAAACCCGCCAGTACCTCGCACTCTGAAGAAGGAGACATCCTGTGCTAGTGGGTTAACCGCTGAAATGAACAATATTTGCATTTTTCAAAAAAGGGGTGAACACTTGCGTAAGAATTTTAACTACACAATTTAATGTTTTAGTTTAAGTATGTTAAAGACAAATCTAATTGTATTTTTATACATATTTCTCCATCTCAGACTTGGTTGGTCATCACTGCTACAGTACTTTCAATTACATGTTTCATTAGCTTAATTAATATTCTGCAAATATACAGTTTTAAGTCCCATGTGTGTTTTTTCCATTTATCTAAAAGTTGATAGCAAAAAAGTTGAAACGATGATCATCATTTATGTTCCTGCTTCAAATTGATAAAATGAGAGGATTTCATTTCAGATTCATGTCTTTGTCATAAATGACAGTAGGTTTTTTGTACTGATTTTAAAAATGCCATTTTTGTTATATTCTGTCATATCGACAAAATAGTTTACTGATCAATCACTAGTGAAAAAAATTAGCTAAATTAGCTAAAATGCCTTGTGCATGGGTTTATAGTAGGACCCTACAGCCCCAGCATGAGCTGTTTGATGGCAGCAGCTCTGGTGCACTGTGTGTGGGGCATTCAGGGACAGTACAGAGTGTAGGTCATTTGTAGTTGAAAGCACCCAGAGTTTACTAGCATCTAACACCTCCCTGAAAGGACTTTATCGTGGGTAGGATGTCTACTGTTGATTTTTTTATTCATTTTAAAATTAACAATATAAAACATGTAAATAACAAACTTCTTGTTCTATTTAGGGCAAAGTTATTTTGTAGAAAACAAAACGCAAACAAAAAAACAAGGGTTGAACCGAACCATTACTACATATTTAACACTATGTGTGAAGTAGAAACACACCCATGCACAATACAGCCATGACATACACTGGTTCAAGCATCTCAAATTTTTCAGAGTTTGCAGTTTTTCTTAACTGCGTGATAGAAGACAGAATCTGGTTTTGGTAACCAACGAGTTCCTTTGACATTTTAACAAAGCATTTAACTGATTAATCACAGAAATAATAGGCAGTGTAATTATTTATAAGAACAATAGTTGGAGTCCCAGCTGTTTTATGTGCCCACTACCTGCAAACTGCTCAGACTTGATTTTAGTAACACAAACAGACAAAGACACACCCTAAGAAGCAGACTGTAGCTTAAAGCATTCAATCTGCAGCCACTGCTCATTCATCTACCCCTCCATCCCACACACGCACGCACGCACACACGTCAGATATCACACTGAATCAATGTAGGTCTGCGCTTAAACAATCTTGCCCACCAGGAAACGAAGGGAGGGGGGTTTTGTAGGAGCTGTGTTTGGCACAAAAATTTAATACATATATCACCAGCTTCACACAGCAACACCTACATATGCATGGTATTTTCAGATGCACAAGGGGCACACACATGCACATTTGAGGGTCTGACGACAAGAACTCGAGACAGAACAAGGAGCAAAAACAGAGGACTGTGATTGGGGTGGGAAGGGGGGCTACAGAACATGCACGACAGATCAGGAAGAATTTCTTTCCGCAAACATCCCTGGGAATGTGTTACGTTCCAGTGAAACCCACCTCATTTCAAAAACATCTGGTATGCATCGCATCGGTCGCGCTTTTCCTGAACTCACAAGTGAGGATGTGCACACAGAGAAACTCAACCCCACCCCCCGAGACACAACACTTATCTCCAGTGATCTAATTAATTATTAGCAGGCGCAGAGTAGTGTGTGTGTGCGCGTGTGTGTGTGTGTGTGTGTGTGTGTGTGTGTGCGTGTGTGTGCGTGTGTGTGTGTGTGTGTGTGCGTGGTTTGGTTGGTTTCAGGGAGGAACAGGTAATAGTTTTTTTTGTGTTTCTGAATAGTTCTACCCAGGTGTCACGGACAACATGTCCAGTACGTAATGTGAAGAAGAGCTTAACAGTGGTGGTGTGATGGTGTTTCCAGAGGGAAAGAAATACACAAAGTACTCTGTTCCTAGAAGTTATAATGCAGTTAATCCACAAGGAAAAGAGAAAGAACAGTGAACAAACACTACTCTAAAGTACAATAAGTCCAGACACAATAAAAGAAATGACCATAAAGACAAAATGAGAACAACTGCAAGGTCAGTCATGGCTCACACAACAGCCAGCTCAGCTTAAACCAAGCTAAGCTGAGAAAAACCTGCAGATCCTCCTGTACATCAGCAAAACTCCACATAGCAAGAAGGCTACGCTACAATTATACCCACATATAGACTCCTTATGAAAACATACAAGGCGCTGAGTTACAGCTGAAAACAGAAAACTGAGAGGAAACTACCAGGATGGTTGATGCAGAGAGACAATAGCGGCAAAGCCAATTAAAAGTCTACAGAGGCTACAGACAAGGCGAGCACAAGGGCAACAATGAAAACACAGCAGATCCAACCACCGTCACAAACCACTTTTTGCTGGTCTAGAACACAGAACTTCTCATGTTAGGGGCTAGGGGTGTGATCATGACCAACTAAAGCTTGGATGTACAGATAAAAATCAGTGCATCATCTGTTTAGGGCTATCAAAACTAGCGTGTTAATGCATGCAACTAATCTATAAATTTTAAGGCAGGTTAGTTATACGACCAAATTTGAGCCCAACTTTTTCCCACAATCACAGAGCAGATGGTTACCTGACTGTGTGTGATAAGGATACGTTTAACATGGATAATACAATGACTGAGGAGACATCACCCATTGTACTGAACAACAGGTTTCATTATAAAAAGCTTCCAGATGGAAGTTTTGATAGAACCAAAGGCATGTTCACATATTGCATGCATCGTACCACCTTAGGGTGAAGCACATTATTGATGTTAGTAAAGAGGCTACAACGAAGATAGGGTCAACAAACCAGTCAATGACTGTGATTCACAGAATAATCAATGGGCAGCACTACATTTTTGCAGTGCAATGCAATGTGATACCCTAGTTGAGCAGCTAGCTAAAGGCTAAGGTTAATACGCTAACATCTTACATTTGGTGTTAAGAAGAATCAAAATGTGTCAGGTAATGACATTTACACGCAGAACAGCACTGGTTTTAAATAGACACTGCGTTTGTGCTCACACTGCTACTGTATGAGGAAATGTATACAGTGAAATAATGAGGTGGCTCCTTGGAAACCAACCTGCTCTCAGGAGGTTTGTAGGTAGAACCAACTCTACCTACTTGTATGAGAGCAGCAGCAGAGCGACAGAATGTTAAGGTGCTCTAAGATCTCCGACATGAAGGCTGGGTTTCAAGCTGGTGTCACTGTGTCTGTGTGGCACTCATGTTTAATGGAGCATCTTGAAGGGTTTGTGTTTTCTTGGCTCTGAATCCACTCCAACTCTTTTCATGAGTAAATCTGAATTTCTAATAAGCCTCCCTCTTCTAAAAGTCTCTCTAATGACTTTCTTTAAATTTTTATTTGTGATTATTCTGAAAATAAATCAAATAAATAAACAGAGAGACAAGCAGCAAGGGGGTTCTGAATGTAGGGCAGGCAAAAAAAAATAAAAAAATAAAAAAAGTGAGGAGTGAAACAACGCAAAGACACAGAGTCGTGTTTTAAACCAGCGATTACAAAACTACATTTCACAACCTCTATACTGTAGACTTCACTAGAGAACCTCAGTGAGGTCGAACCCCTTGCAGAGATATATCATTAGTAGCTAAATGACCCACCATACACAGAAGGCTGTTAAATTTTCCTCTTCACCCACCAGCTCAAAGAAATCCCCCAAAATTTATGCCACGATAGTAAATGGGTCTTGATGACAGAAGCCTTTCCCAAGAAAAGGAAGTGGGCGAGCTTGCACCTACCAGGCAGCATCGTAAATCTGTTTTATTGGTCACCCTGGACTGCTGTTCTCATGCTCTCACACAAAGACAAATATAATTATGTGCACTCTCTCTCAGGCCTCATTGATAAAGATAAAAAATGTCCACACACACACACACACACACACACACACACACACACACACACACACACACACACACACACACACAGTGACAAAACAAAATAATAATAATAACTTATGTGCTTCCCAGTGTTAATATGAAGCGAGAGATTAGACATATTGAACCAGCAGTGAAGATTTACTCATTATAAAACTGAATAACTACCCACAGTGAAGGTTTCTTGGTGGGGGGATATTATACTGTCCCTAAAACAAAGCCTCTTCTCTGGCTGGTAAACACGTTTGTCACCTCTATCTCAAGAACACCATCAAAGATTAACAATTATGTTCTTGTCTTTTGTGTTTTTCAGAGCGTGCTTGCTTTAACATAAAGTCTATGCATCAAAGAACCTTTTTAAAGACGAACTTTCCCTTTATTTCACTTATATTTCTGCGTAGTAGCACTGCCAAATTAGGAAAGGACTGTCCATGAATGTACCAAACATGCTATAACGTTTTTAAAGTCATTGGAAGCCAAAATCAAGAGTTATGACTTTATTCAAAATGGTTAGAAACCAGCAAGCTTTTATTTTGGCCATTATAGGGTTGGTATTTTCTGATGACTATAATGAAAAAGCCAACCTTGAAAAATATTTTGTACTAAACTGTGAGGTCACTGTATCGCTTGCACTCCTCAGCGCTTTCTAATTTTTCCCCTCCTCTGTCACAGAAAGACACTCCGGAAAAGCATCACATAACCCTGTGCATCTCGGCCCATCTAAAATCCTCTGTCGTCATAGCGACAGAAAGTCTCAAGGCAAAACTGAGAGAAGGGTTTCTCTGTGTGGCCCGTGTTTCTCATTCCGGTCCGGTCCATGCCTCGCACAGCCAGGGCCTGCAGAGCTGACTGATGAAGCTAAAGGAGGGGAGGCGAGAGACAACTTCCCCTCCCCTCCCACAGAGAGACAGGATTAGCACCACTGAGATATTCACAGTAGGAGACGGGTGCAGACATTAAAAATGACAAACAAAGAAAAGTATATTAGAGGCCGCCTTCCACTACAGCGAGTCTAGAACGGACTCTGGGAGTCAAGATTGCCGTCTACAGATAAGTCAGCAACAGTTTTCCACTGCTGTAAAAACAAATGATGCTATCAATCACACCTGTATATGTCACTGTAAGTAAATGACTCCAAACCACAGCTCAGCCTCCTAACAACAGCTTCAAGGCCATCTTTCATCACAACAGAGATCTCTCTCACACACAGCTTATTAGTCACGTAATGGCTTTTCTCACTACTCCCAGAGGACAGCAGGGACATCTAAACAAACACCACATACACCTGATTATCAGCTTGCATTTGCTTAGCTCCTTCCTTTGTCTGCCTTTCTCTTAATAAGAGTCGACTCCTCCGAGTGGGAACAGCAGCTCTGTGCACACAGAGACCGAGACCTTGAGGGGTGAAGTTAAAGTTCCACCTGTGGGGAGAGGATGGGCTCAGTTTCTCACAGGCTGGCACACAAAGAGCCCCACTGTGCAGGCGAATCAATGAAGTCTGCCAGATGCAAGCCAAACACCTGGGGAGGGAGAGGTCACGTGACGTCTAGGGAAGGAAGAGTGGTGGCGGTGGGGAGGTAGCGTCGCTATGGTAGCAATTGTTGGCCGAGACAAGATGGAACTGGGAATCTAGCTTCATCTTCTGTGAACCGACACTTTAACAGGACACAATGAAGCATGGGAAAGGCAGAGAGCACCGTGGGGAAAAGGGGGTTAACACTGCCTCTAGTCCCCTCCGCGGTTAACCAGCACACTGGAAATGGAGGAAATGGGGGTGTGGGAACAGAGACAACCGCCTGGACAGGATTCCCATCCTTGTCTTAGTCAAAACTAAGTTAGAAACATAGCATAATGTGAGAATGAGAAAGAGGAGGCATTTCAAAATATCAGTCCATCTCCTGGC
This sequence comes from Ctenopoma multispine, assembly GCA_034779795.1. NCBI lineage: Eukaryota > Metazoa > Chordata > Actinopteri > Anabantiformes > Anabantidae > Ctenopoma > Ctenopoma multispine. The sequence goes on from JAUYWH010000026.1 coordinate 19,128,221, forward strand.
TGCATGAAATCATAATCAAACCCAAACAAATTTCTTTGTCTGGGGGACCGCTCACTCAGGTCGACCCCATTCTGAGCCTCCCTTCCTGTCCACCTGGTTCCTCCAGTCCAGTGCACTCACCCAACCCAAACCGCCAGACAGTCTGACACATCTTCAGGGAACAGTACTCCCCTCCCTCCTCCTACAACACTCCCAGCCCCCCAACCTTTCCTCTGCCTGTCTGCCAGTTTGTCTGTCTGCACTGTTTTGACTCCAGGCCGAGGACCGTGCGCTCTCATGCGCAGCATTGTTCTTCCATAAACAAAAGGCTTCCTTTTTCCCTGCTACACTCCTCCTTAACCTCTGTGGGACTTAAAACCTACAGATGAAGATGTGACTGACAAGTGCTGATGGTCGTGCTAGCGAACCTGTTCACCAGTTGTCTTTCTTTGACCTACGTCCTAATCAATCTCCTCTTGACAGCATGCTGGGTAATGTTTTGTCTGCCTCTGCAGGCCCCTGTCACCGGAGCTGTATCTGATTGAGGCCGATATTAGCTGGGTGCTTCCACTAATGGCAGTCTCACAGCCATTCAGTCAAACACAGGAAGGAAGTCAGGCACAGTTCATTGGGAATAAGTCCAAGTTTATGCTGAGCTGAACCAACATCACTTTTCAGCTGAAAAGTTCCAAGAACTACAGAACCTGAAGAACTAAACTCAGGGACCAGTAATCTCTCTTGCAAATTTCCATTTTCATCACATCTAAATAACAATGAAAATTATGTGATAAATGGAAAACGCCATCTGAAATGCAATTTACATGCCTGATGAAAAGTGAGTGGCCATTATGTTTAATTTAGGATTCATATTTTATTCTGAGGTTCCACTGATACAGGAATATATCATATTCAAGTTAAAAAGGTCTCCAAGCTCCTTTGAGCTCCTGTGTCTTTCTGATTGGCCAGCTTGTAAAAGTTTTCCTGTGAGCCAAACTATGCCCTGTTGGAACAGAACAGTCCTTCAGCAGTAACCTAGCTGAAAATATTGCTGCCTACTGGGGCAGGTTGTAAAAACAGTTCCTGAACAGATACAAACATAGCTCGAAGTCTGTTGCTGCTCTGTTACTGCATGCATAGTTGTTTCTTTCACAGTTGAAACATCACTCTCTGCAAGACATATCAACCTCTGCAGGAACACTCAAACTAGTGCTAGCTGCAGCAGCTAATCTGAGAGGATGGGGGGGGTGGCGCAATTAGTGGGTGTTTGAGCCCAAAGACCGCGTGCTGCGGAATTTTCCATCCTTCCTTACTTGCAGGATGGGGAAATCCTACGTTTAGAGACCCCAAAAAGTGACAACACAGTCAGTGTTTCTGTTCCCTTTCTCACGTCATTACTATCTACTTTAGTCTGTAATTATTAAAAACTGAAAACAAACAAAAATTAAAGGCTATCCTACAGCACCATCACCTCCTAACAGAAAGGCTTCTTGACCACAAACAGAATCTCATTCTGTGGGAAACAATGAATTCAACATATTGCCAATGTCCTACTAGGATATTTCCAAGAAAGGTGAATGGAATTTGGTGCTAATGAATGGAAAAATTGTACTGAAAATAAATGGAAAAATACAGTTATTAAGTATACACTCCTTAGAAATGAGAATTAGGAAACAAATGACGTAATAAGTGAAAATAGATGAACGGAACAGTCAATATTCATCTGTTTTCCAGAAAGATGATACAGCTTGTTGATTCAGAGGTTTTTTTCTTATTTGATGTTTTTGCTGCATTTTGGCAGAACTGAACTTTTACCTACAGTTTTCAGCTACAACGGAAATTCTTTAGTTTTGTGTTACAAGCAAACAACAGACAACAGATTAAGCACAACATTGTCTTTAAATTAAACTTACCCACTGTGGCACATTTCTATAAAAATTTTAGTTTAATGTTTTACATAACATTTTCCGAGGCTAACATTTTTTGCTGCTATTGTCAGAATAAAACACTGTCTCACTAACAGAGCTAAAACTGATTATTTTAAGTTTGTAATGGAAGGAAGAGGACGCTCAGCTAAATCCTCATCATCTCTCAAAGGCCAACACCAGACATACAACCTCTAAAAAAAGCCTTGTTTTACGAGGTCAACCACAGCAGCCATTCACTGAGTGCATTCTGCGTTGCCCTGCTCATGACAAAAGTGGGTTACTTTTTAAAGACCTGGCTACACCACTTAACTTTAGCCTTTAACTGCAGTCAGGCAGAACAGAGTGAGGAAGCTGGGTTGGATTTCTCAGTCCGACCCTTCACAGGGTGCAGGCTAACTGTGGAAAATGTGGTTAAGGTAAACTGAGTTGTAGGCACTGGGAAATATCTCAGCTTTTGCAGGTTTTTCCAAGCTTAGCAAATCCACTTATGTAATATGCAAATCTGATAGGGCTTCCTCTGGTCACATAATACAGATATTAAGAGGTTCTGGTAGCAGAGTGATCATGGAACTACTAACTGCCAGGAAAATCTTCTAATACCTCTAAACAGACCTGCAATTTCCAAGATTTAGAAAATTAGAAAGGAAAAGGGGTAACAAAATCTTCCCATGCATCATTTTGAGAGGAAAACAGAACAGGAACACAAAAAAAAACAAAGAGAGAGGGAGAAAAGATCCCCTCTTTCCAAAAGGCATTCAAAGACATGCTCCATCTCCATCTCACACGGGCCCTGAGTGAGAGGGGAAAGAACAATCGTTCAACAACCGAGGAGGAGATGAAACCGGTGGTGAAACATACTGAAAAACTCACAGTATCTCTGATGTGCATTTAATAGCACAAATCAAACACAGAATGTTAAGATTCCCAGGACTCTTGTTACACACCCGAGGTAAAAAAAAAAAAAAACACGTCTTGAAAAGGACATCTGTTGCACCAAATCACTGTGACCAGACACGTTAAACTAAACTGTGGAGAAGACATAATATATCCCCCATCAGCTTCTCATCATAAAAAGATAAAGGGCCATGACTAAGACGGGACATTTATCATTATACACTATACTCAACACCTGCTGGAAAAGTGATGAGTGATCTCGTGAAACACGTTGAAAGGAAGCAAAGACCTGTTCTGCCAGGTGCTATTATGTATAAATGACATGCTGCAGTTAGAAAATGATGCAACATTAAAGCCCAGCAATTATTAGACACTGTTAATATACAGGGAGAGATTTAAGTTAAACAATAGGGCAGGAAGTTACGCTGTGTTTTGGACTTGTTTTCAATGCACTATGCTGGCAGCTATAACCTACTGAAATAACAATACAGGTACGACCTGTAGACTGGCTGTGGCGAGTCGAATGGCAGGAAGTTAATCTATTTTTATCCATTTACAATAAATCAAAATTCTCTGGTTTCATAAATATGAATATCTGATACTTAGTTTTATACAACAGTAATCTGTATTTTGGGGTTTGGGAAAACTGCATGGTATTTAAAAAAAATTACATTTCAATTATTAATCGAGAAATTAATTAACTTAAAAGATGTGAATATTTTATATTTAAGATAGATTCTCATTCGTTAAAGTTAATATTTTACAGTTTACTTAGTTATATACACAATAGTAAACTGAATTAATTTTGGTTTTGAGAAACTAATAAACAATTTTATTTATATTTTCTGATACTTGACCAATGATTAATCGAGAAAATAATCAAGTTATTCAAAATAATACCTTAGCTGAAAATAGATTTTGGTAAATTGATTGGTAAATATTTTAATAGTCTGTCAATTAACTCCTGATCAGATGCAAACAGAATACAAACTTTCAATCCTGAAAAACCATACTAAGCTACTGAAATGTCACTACTGCAGCAAACTGACAAGTTGTAGGAAAAAGTGACGTCACACACAGATTGTTTTCCAAGTCAACCAGTCTTAAGCAAAATCAAAAGGCGCTGATACAAAGATGCACAATTATAACAAATCCACTGACTGAGACCAGGTCTTATCTTCTTTTGCAAAAACCTGTTTGATGACATGGGGAAACTCACCACACATTCACATGTGAGGGGAAAGAGGCTGGCAACATTCTTAGTGTGAGAACATTTCATCCATCTCACGTCACCTTTTCCCTCCGTGATACAGTCCACTGTAATTGCATAACAGTGGAGTCCACCGCGACTATTTTTGCCTCCACATAGTGAGAAACCATGCCACAATGGTAATATTTAGTGGCATTCCTGTTACCCCGGCACAGTACATCACTCCCTCTTTCCACTTCACACTGTGTGATACAATGAGTCCAACAGAGAGTCATCCAGGCGAGTAAAGTCTTCCACAGTACCATCACCGCTGCCGCTAAGTGAGAAGTCAAAACAGAGAGCACAGCACAGCTCAGGCTTCTGCAAGCTTGCACTACTGCTGGCTGGGACCCGAGCTTTTGTGAGTGGCTGCACGGTTCTCCTAGCGTCTTGGCTCCTTTGCTCCCACTGATGTAATGGAGGAGAGCAGAGGAGAGAGGGTGGATGGTACCAGGACCACCACACTGCAGTGTTAACTGCCAGAAACAGTTTTTTTTTTTTTGCTTCTCCGCTTTGTTTTCCCCTCCACAGATCCTGGGGATTTGTGGAGGGGAAAGAAACTAAAAGACCCTTTAGTTTCTAAGAATTATTTCACAACTTCATCTGGGAGAGTATTACATCATTACCACGCAGCCATATTTTTCCTTTTCTATCGTCTACCTTGCCAATGAATTTGTTGGACCGAGGCCCTTCAGCTACTTTTAACAATCAGCACAGAAAACATGCTGTAATCCTAGATGAAAGCGCTGCACAGTCGCCTACTACTGCGAATGACATGATTAGTTCTTTGTGACGTAAGGTAATCGCCATCGATTATCATCTCTTACCGAGAAACACAGTGGTGGTTTCGGTGTGGACAAATGTTGCGGTGCTTGTCTTAGGCTCTTGACATGAATTGGTACAATAAGGTTCTAAGGTTCTTAAGGTTGCCAATAATGATGAGGTTTGTAAGGGTAAATATTAGGCTACATCGCTGCGTTAACATGAATGACTATGGCTTCTGTAGCATCAGCCTAAGAGCTGAGTCATCAGGAATTTGGCACTCCCAGTCTTGGTTTTGATTGTTAGTTTCGTAATGAATTTCCTGTGATATAAACCGCAGCTCTTATCAACCAGACGGTTACACATCAGAGCCAAACTCGAGACTATGAGCAGACTATGATTACTGAGAACTTGTGGAACTCTGCACATATTTAGGATTCTTCTTTTGAGGCAATACCATTAGGGCCCAATGTTTAAATACCACGTTTGCTTCCCTGTGCATATGCAGTCTGACTTTTTTTTTTTTTTTTAACCATACAGGAATCCTGTGGTGCATTTGCTCAACTTCAGTCGAGATGCCATTTGAAACATGATCTGGTGTGAATGTAAACATCTCTCTTCTGATCCGGTCTCCTCAGAGGACTGACGGGGCTCAAACGTCAGGCAAAAGCACGAGCAGGCGCCAGCTATTGGCGTCTTCAGGCTTTTGCACCAAACCCCATTCACCCCCCCCCCCAAGCCGCTAACGGTGGAGGCTTGCAAGACATCCATCTGCTTGAGGTTAGTCAGAGTTACAGAGTTAATTGCATCAACCCGTGTCCATCCAGGTTTAAAGGAGAGCTGGCCCGTTGAAGAATTAATCTCAAGTTTCCCTGCTCTATCAGACAGCTGGACAGGAATGCTTCGGCCACCCTGCCTCCACCTCAGTGTCTAGGGAGCTTCACATGTGTGGATATTTATCAGAGCTAATGAGACTTTGTGCAAACTTGCTGAGTGATCGCACCTGGGCACACTGCAGAGAGATGATAATAACCACAGACATCCCTACAAACAAACGGAAACGAAGCGGCCTCGCTCGTGGATCAGAAGTGGAATGTGACAGGTAAAGCCTTTCCTTGCAGACTGATCCACAACCACAAGAACTTCACGAGGAAAGTGATGTGCTGTGCCAGCATGGTACTGTAGACTAGGCATGGGAAGTAATGAATGTGGCATGTTGAGGTTTTAGACCAGCAACTCACAATTCTTCACACCACGCTTGACTCAGACATGTGAACAAAGACTTGTAAACTCAAAAATAACTGTAGTGGGATAAGGTGGTAAGATAATTAACTTTTCTGTAGGAGCCAAGTTTTGTTTTTTTACAACACTCTGTAATCCTTAAACACATGACAGCATACATCTGTCAAATACAGACAACTGACACAAAGAAAGCATAAAAAAAAGGCTGTGTTGGTGACAGAATCAGTACCCTGTTGTTGATCTAGTAGCTTCTGGTTATCTGAATATCAAAACCCTTAAGTTAAAAGATGCTGGGTTCACTGTGTCCAAGCTGGTGATCGGTCATCATTAAGCATCTGTCAACCTAGTTTTTCCATTGATGTCAGCGATCAGATCCCTGCCAGTGGCTTTTCAACCAATTTAGTCTTTTAGTCAATTAAACAATGAATTGGTGGAGGAACTGTCAGTTAGAGAACCCACTCTGATTGGCTATTCAACGAACTTGATTTGAATTGTTATCTTGGTCGGTCTAGTTCGTTGACGTCGGCTTGGTGTGTCACAGCCATAAGGCACTTGATCAATTAGAAATCAGTCAACAGTTCAGTGTAGTTTAACATTAATGCTATTGTTGTAATATTTAATAATTAATTTGTTAATAGTTTGTTGGCTTGTGTCTCTCTCTGCATCTCCTGCTCGTCCTTTGTCAATGCTGTGTAACTTTCAAATCACACGGGCAACAAAACTGTAATCAAAACTGTAAAAATCCCGGTATACTGCCTTCTGAACATCCACATGAATGATAAAATCAGTCCAATAAAAAAGTCAACACACTTACTGGCTCTACTTGTCTTCGGTGCAGACTGCCTGCAGAAAACTAAGGGCATCGAAAGTCAACCACAATTCAGCACCAACATTTGATATGCATGCAGGCGCCTCAGATAAAAAATACCCCTGAGTGGAGTTTCTAACTTCAAAGGGAGCACAAGTTTGGGAAATAGGCAAGAAATAGAGGGGCTAAGGCAGTGGGAGGAACAGTGTGGAGAGCAGCCAGGCAGGAATGATAGGAGAAGAGCCTGCGGACAAGAATCTGTTTAGCTCTGACTGGAGCTCCCCTCCCTCACACTCACCGCTAATGCAATTCTGACCCATTAACCACCACAACCAGGTTAACAGAGCAGGCCTTTGAAGAAGGTCTTTCCCAAACCACCCAGGAGAATCAGCACTCCCCCAAGCCTAAAGAGACACATTCACTCACTGCACACCCTGCACTCTCTCCCTAAGGTAGGATGCAACAAACCAGTGTAAGCTTGAGTCAACTGTTATGAAAATAAAACATATGGTTCATTCTGTTCAAATAAAATTGCACTAATTTTAATTTCTTTATTGTGTAATTAACCACAGCTTCCAACCTACTAACTACAGAAATAGCAAAAATGGAAATATTTACATTCAGGCATAACAACAGGGATGATCTTTCCTTTCTAACAAGCGCACACACTGATAAACCATAAGACAAGTATGTGTGTGTCTGAGTATTAAATAAGCCAGAGGATGAGCTGTGACTCCGTCAGTGCAGATGGTTTCAGAATATTGCTGCAGATGTATTGGTGACTGCAGCGAAATGTAAGTGTCAGTTCCCAGTTGGATTCCCTCCGAGTGGATAAATGCAATACGTACTTGCGATTACACAAACTAAGAAGAGAGGAGATTATATACAGTATAATGTACAATCACATCCTGCAAAAACCAGTGGTTCCCAGTCAAAGCCCTGCTGAGCTCCAGTACAGCTTCAGCAACACCTGTAACAGTCTGAATGTGTTATTTGAACCTATTTAAATTTACTTATTATTAAAACTGTATAAATTATTTTACCGTCTGTGTTTTAGCTAATTTGATTTTGCATTTGTATTCGTACTAGCTACTACTGGCAAAAGACACTTTTCAACCATTAATCCATTACATTTAACTATTTCAACCATTTATCTATTATTTTCAAGTGTATTCACCTATTAATTCATTACATTGAACTATTTCATCAGCTATTATTTTCAGCTAATTATCTCAAACAGTTATCTATTACTGTAACCATTTATCCATAGCTACCTCTTTAGACGTCTCCAATTGCTTTCTCCTAGTTTCTTGCAGCTGACTCACTATGTGGACATACTGTAATTTAAAAATCTAATTAATATTCTTTGCATTTCAAATTAGTTACACTATAATGTTTTCCCCTGGGATACACGCAGAACAGTGAGCTGTTACTGATGTAGGACAGTCAAATGAAAACACAACATTTTTAGGTAATTTTTCTCTGTTCCTTTAGGCTCCAAGTGAAACAGGGTGTGTGGATACAGGAAAATATTATCTGTTGTTAATGCCACAAAGCAGCAATTCTGAAGTGTTGATGTTCTGCTCAGCAGGAAGAGCAATTCTCCCCAAAGTACACATGCCACCCACTAATCAAACCCATGGCAAGCTGTTATAATACAGTGACAGGATAGAGCTGTGAGCCACCCAGCAATATAAGCAACACACAAGACGCCTCATGTCCTGCTGAGTAATATGACTGCAATTCTTCACTTTATTATTACAGGGGAACCTCAAAAGGGGGATTCTAGACTAGTCTGCTCCCCACCTGTCAGGGGTGACGTTTAGACAAGTGTTGGGGTCTGGGGAGCACTTCCTCTCTAAGAGGCTGCCCACTCTCTCACTCCCCAAGCTACATCTGGTCTCCTCCGGGCTGTTGCAGGCCGTGGTTGAGGGACGAGCGACCACAGAAGGCTTTGTCCTCATTGAGTAGCAGCTGAACCAACAGGAAAACCAACCCCAGCCAGTCAATTAATTGATGGAACAATTTAAAATTATGGGAGACTCGCAGCAGGGGAAAGGAAAATGTTTACAAACGATGTGCAATAATTGCCCCTTACGTTTTTGATTTCCCCACCCTTCTGTTTTTACCGCTATAATTTTGTTTTCTTTCACATCTTGTTAAGCAAAATGTGGAAATGTTTGACCAAAGAGCATGTCCACGATGGGCCAGCAGAGTCAACAGTTCACCACATGCAGCTAATCACTGTGTGTTTCCAATGTATCCTGTTTGAACACCCAGATGGACCCAAATCACTTCCATACAGCCACTCTGTATAAATGGCTCTGACTGAGACCACATGAATGCACCAAGCACCAGCTCAGACCACATTAAAACCCTCTTGATCATCAGGTCCTGTGCCTCCAAAGCTTCATCTGTGTGCAGCTGTGGGGGGTTTGTTCTTCAGTTCTTCAACATCCAAAGGCCCTCCATCTGTAGACTACAGTCAGAGCAAGCTGCTCTGAAAAAGCAAGGAGTTGTACTAAAAAAGGAGAGACCTAAGCCTTTCACCGAAAGCCGCACAGTGGGCCAGTGTGAAACCCTGGGGGCCTTTGTTGCATCTTTAAAATTCTGAAGCAGCATCTGCGCCCATTCAATCGTCAGTTGTCTTACAGGAGGAAAAGCGCAGGGAAATTTAGCAACTATTTAATCAAAAATAATAGTGCTGGTCCCTGCATTTGTAGAATCGGCTGCAGCCCGTTTCAAATCATTTGCAATTAAATGGAAAGAAAGACACAAAACTATCGACAGAGAGAGCGTGGAGGAAGTGCAGTTAGGGTGGGAGTGAAATATGCTTTAGACTCAGTCTGAGGGGGGAAGAGGCTTATAGTCGGAAAGAACAGGAGTGACTCAGAGAGGAAGAGGTGGGAATGCGAGTGGAGAATTGTAGGGAATCCCACTGAGATAGCTCTCCTTGCAAGTCTGCACCGCGCCAAAGAATTCAGATGAGCAAACCATATGGCTTAACCAGTCACATGTAAACTCTGAGCAGAGAAGCAAAATGTCAATAAACGTCAAGATTCTGAATCGGACCAGACAGTCAAACAAAAAGCAGTTCACTTAACATTCTGTTACGCATCGTTTTGGGCAGAAAATGTATTCAAAGGACAAAGAAAGAGCATCCTTGAGTATGTGATGCGATAGTTTGTGACAGACTGAAAGGATGCGTCCGCTCTTCCACAAAGCCTCACACATATTAGAGGGAACCCTGCGACGTGGGCTTTCGGCTGCATGTCATCAAATTTATACACGCATGGAAAGTGGTGCAAATTATGCCACAAGCTATGTGTGCATGGTGGGATTTAAGAATGTTCACACAGAGCAATAAGCCATGCCTTCATAATGAAATTTATCACTCTACGGATCATGCATGTTATGCCATTAGCAGTGTTTGTGCGTCACATAATTTAGCAGCGATCAGCTGTGGAGCATAATGGAAACCTGTCCTGTGTAGTCAAGGGGCAATTCTCACCCCAAGTGTTAGTTTTAGCAGCTTGCTTGCCATATTTTTCCACTTTAATAGCTGGCAAACATCTGCAACATCTGTTTCAAATGGACAGGGGGGGTTGTCAGCAAGGAGACGCCTATAGCACAAACAGCTACAGGCCTGTTTAAGTGTAGCAACTCATCTTTCACAACCTGCCTGGAAACAAATTCATCTGCAGCCATGTGTCAAAATTCAGCTTGACTTCTGATGACAACATGCAGCTACAATGTCGCAACGACGTGCCTCTGGGCTCATTACTGCCTGCGCGGCAATCTAATCAGCCCAGTATACACAGCTGTGCAGCACTAAACAAAGAAACACGTAATGACAGTGTGTTGTGAAGCTGTTTGTTTTTTTTTTTTTAGAAAAGTGAGCACTTCCTATAAAGACAGATCTGCTTTGCAATGCTGACCATTAGAAAAAATTAGGCTGTTAGACGAGCTAAACAAATGTTACAGGGTGATGTTATTCTTCTCCAAGAGGTATGATATTTAGTCTGGAGGGGTGCACCGTGTCACTCAGCATCAAAAGGAAGAGGTGGCCCGCGAGGTCACAGTGGACTCACATTCTTAGCATTCCACCAGGAGACCACTATAGTCCGTCTCAAACTGCAGTGACAAACTCATTCACTGACCCCTCTAGTCACCAACGTCAAAAGCTGATCTGATGAATAAAAAAAAGGAAGGTCAGCAGCAGTTTGGACGTTTCATGCACATCCCAAAAACCGCTGTGTGCTGCTGTGCAAGAAAAAGCCCGGTGACTCTCTTCTCTACAACTTACACAGTTTGAACGATCATCCTGAGCTTGACTTGATTTCAGACTTATACCTGCACATAATGTTAAAAACAACATGCTGTCTGTGGCCACTTTGCATCTCCAGCTCATTAGATCCATCTCATCAACTGTCCTCCTTGTTGTCTCCACTTGTTCCTATGAGAAACCAGCACCAGCTTAAATATTTAATTTGGCCCTTTCTGACAGAATAGACGGGCCCTTGGAATCTGAGTCAGGTCAGCTCCTGGACCTACATCAAAAAAGAGCAGCTGTCAGCCCCTTCTCGCAGTCAAAACACTGCTCTCATGTGAACCGTTTTGCTGTTTGTGTTGAAAAGACACAAAGCACACAGCAGAGGGGAAAGAGGGATGTGCAAACAGACGTGCACCGCTGCACGTTGCTCCACAACAACAAGCTGCTCAGTCAGACAAGTGTGGATCATACAGATAAAATATGGAGAGATTTAGCCATGCGTCGTTGGTTAAAGCTGCAGGAATGCAACTTAACGGTGACCTGCTTTAAGGACAGTAACAAACAAAGGAGACAGCTGTCTGTCGGGACCAGTTAGTGGACACTGCTCACTGTTCAGCTCTTCACACACTCTTGTGACCCGTGTCATCTCCGCCGAGGCTCGCTGGGGAATAAAGGGTTGATTATAGCTAGCTGGCAGGCTAGGCTAACTAGCTAGCCAACTTTAAGTGAGTCAGTCTGTCAGCAGAGCAGTGTCACGGTTAGAAATGCAAACGTTTTATTGTGTAAGTCAGCTTAACCAGACGCACAGGGACTTAAAATATCACCTCACATTTAGTTTTTAATCGTGAGACTAACAACTCAGCAGTAAAGCAACACAACATGCGGCTAAGCTACACCGGGGTCCGTGTTACGGCTGGCGACAATCACATGGTTGAGTCTTATTCCAGGAGCAGCAACGTCCACATTCTCCACCTCTGACAGACCACTTTCACAAAATTACCCAACACTGAAAAACCGATGAGATTTAACTGAGTTTTAGCGGTTCACAAGAGCGAGGAGAGAAGCAAGGAGAACCGGCGCTAAGCCGACTCCCCAGCCTGTGGGAGCCGCTCCCCTCCAGTAAATACACCGAGCCCTTCTAGCTAGTGTGTGCAGGAAAAGACTTGGGGATTTAAAAAGCTAGCTACCTGTTAATCGCAGCTTCACGGGGCCGTTCCGCCGAACTCCTTGGTTAGACATCTCCTCTTGGTTCCAGCCTTCACTGTGCGTTATAAAAAAGGTGTTAAATGTAAAAAGAAATAACAAGGTTTATCAACCTCTCCGCCAGTTTTAGACAATAATGGAGTTAAGGCATTGTGGCCCGGATGTGGACTGAACTTGGAGCATAACGACCGCTGATAGACGCGAATTATTATTTAAAGGAAGATAAAAAGGAAGAAGATAGAAGCACTGCTGCAAGGTGCAATGACTCAAACACAAAAGACTCCCCCCCCCAGGTGAAAGGAGCTACAGCGGAGTGGCGGTGCGGCGTCTGTCTTCACATCTTCGGAAGGAGCCTGCGCCTCAGCCTGGGTCCTGCTCTCCGCTCGTCGGGAGTCGAACTGTTGAGTCCTCCGCTGGAGATCCCGCTTCAGGAGGCAGCCGGTGGGGGCTGACCGGTGACGACAGCACGCTGGGGGAGTGAAACGTCTCTCCCTCCTCCACTACCTTACTGTGACACACACACACACACACACACACAGTGGCTCTGACGTGTAACAGGTGGACAGGAGTCACATTACAGACATCTGCAATCAAACATATCTGCAATCAAACATATCTGTGATTACTTTGTCCAGTCAGAACAGAAAAAGGTAATTTAACAACAGTGCAAATCTGACTATGCAGAATGTGAATTGCAGATATTTTTATCACACATCTACTCAAAATTCAAATTGCATATTTCTTTAATGGAATTTTCACTGGTCATTTCTATTAAAATTATCTATAATTGGACACATGTCACAAGCTAAGATATGACTAGTCAAGTTCCAATTGTAGATATCTTTAATTGGAGTTTTGACTGTAAACTAAATATCTCTGATTAAAGTTTTGACTTGTCTTAAATGTAATTAAAGATATCTGGAGTTCACATTACAGATAGAGAAAATGTATGTAAACTGTGTCTAATATATACAAAAACAGCAACTGTGATGTCATTTTGAATATCCATCATGATGTCACAAATGTCACCGATGTCATTTTAGGCATCCGAGATGAAATCATGACTAGTTAAAATGTCACTCTAGATATCTCAAACAGTTATTACTAGTCAAAATGTAACTGTAGGCATCTTAAATTACAAGTTAGACTTAGTCATATGTGTCAGAACTGGACCAGTGAACTGGGACCTACATCCGTAACTGGTTTCCTTATGATGCAAGAGCACATCTCTAGTTCAAGACAAGTTTGCATTTATGAACAAGCTGTTGTAAATCCACAAACCGTTTCACATTCAGGAGACAAATTCTGAAGAAACTACAGTACACGTGATCCCACACATGATCTGGTACTTTATTTACAGTCATGTTAAAACAGTATGTACAAAAACAGAACTTCACATGTACATGAACAGACAAACAGTAGAGTAGAAGGTAGAGTACAGTCAGGAAGAGGTATTTGAAAGTCATTTAGAAATTGAAAGTGCTCTGGTTTTCACTGATCTGGAATGCATATCCATCAGTAGTTGCTTCAGGGACCACAGACTGCACCACCTCCTCCTTAACAGGAAAAACAAAAGCAGTAAGACAACTGTGCAGTTTACAGTGATTCAGATTAAATGTCTGAAGACACTTACCTCTTCAGAGAAGTATTTCTCAATGAGGTTGAGAGCTGCTCTGTAGACCATCTCATTCTCGTGAGACTGCAGAGCCTCTATCTTGTCCAGTCCGCCACACTCTTCAACCATTAGGCTCAGCTTGTCCGACTCACCAATCTTATCCCCAGCCTGACAAAATACACAGCAGAGTTTGTTTTTTTTCTTATATATCCCGTCAGCTCCAACGATTTAAAAGCATAATGACACAAACATGTTTGTATTGCTGCATGACAAAGCACTCACCATGAAGATGTTGGTGATGGCATCCAGGATGACGAGGATAGTCTTGCTGTCCTTAGTGGAAAGGAGGTTCAGAAGAGGCTCGAGCACGTTTGCCTGAACTAGGTAAACCACCTGCTGAACACTGCCCCCACTGGTGTAGTTTGTCACAGCCCACACAGCCTCTTTCTGAGTTTTGTAGTCTCCCTGCAGGGAAACACAGATCTGATCCACAGCTCTACAGACTCCTAATGCAGAGATGTGCTTCACAACTTTATTCTCCCAACAGTCAAAACAAATGTAGACATTTAAAAACTTACCCGCAGGAGTGTTTCAACCATGTAGGGAACTATTCCTGCATTGATGATTTCCTGGATTTGGGTGTCTCTGCCTGCAGTGATGTTGGACAGAGTCCAAGCTGCCTCCTTCTGAATATTGGCTTTTTTGTGGCGCAGCAGACGGGGGAACATGGCCAGAACGCCGGCATCCAATACGGCCTGAGTCTGCTCATCTGTCCCGGTGACGATGTTGCCGATGGCGCGCAGTGCAGGGGTCTGAAAGAAGCGTGGGAGAGGTTATTTTACAACCTGGGGGCTGCCCCTCAGTGATGCCACAATGTACCAGGCTACAGGAGTCATGCACAGACTGACGCTACTGCCAGAGCTCACTCTTTGCAGGGAGAATTAAACTCTACAACTCCCCACCTCAGTGGGAATAGAACTGGACCATTAAGTTTCCTCCCCTATCACTCACTGACCATCACCTTTCTGATACATGTGCACATGGATGAGACTGTATACGTACAATAACAGGCAGCTCTTCAAAGCCAAGCAGCTTCACAAGGCGAGAAATCATGCCGGTTTGGACCACCACCTCGATGCGGTCGTTGGCGCCATCTGTCAGGTACGAAACTGCCCAACATGCATCGGCCAGAACCTCGAGGTCATCGTGGTGCAGCAGACGAATGAGAGCAGGTAAGATCTCCTGGATTGCACTTATAGGAGGGGATGGGTTCTTGTTGCGACAGAGGTTCGACAGCGTCCAGGTCACGTTCCTCACATAGCCGGTCTACAGAGAAATCAAAGAACGGGCAGAGGTTTAGTTGGGTCACAGCACACCCTAGTGGCCAAAACAGAATTAAAGCATTTAAATGTGAGCAAACTGAGAAGACTTCTGTGAAGCACTCACATTAAACACAGAGAGGTCAGGCACTGCTAGCAGACTGAGCAGAGGGGCCACAGCTCCATGCTTGATGACCAGGTCTCTAAGAGCAGATCCATCACCTACAGGACCAGGTAGAGCATGTTACAGTATGTGGTTCTAACCAAACAATCCTGATCACATTTACATGAAATAAAAAGGTTTCATTTACCAGCAATGTTTCCGAGGGCCCAGACAGCTTGCTCACTGATGTGCTGATGGGGGGACGTGACCAGGCTAATGAAGGCAGGAACGGCTCCACCCGCCACGACAGCAGCCGTCTGTTCGGACGTCCCGGACGCGATGTTCGTCAGAGCCCAGGAGGCTTCGAACTGCATGGGAGGACAGTCCGTCCGCCCCAGGAACGCGACAAACTTGGGGATGAGACCAGCACTGATCATCTGGTCAATAGGAGGATGTTTGTCACGGGAAAGCAGTTTCCTGCATTGAAGGAAAAATGAGTCATAGTGGGGCCAGGGAGTCATTTTATAAAAAAAAATAATAATCGGTGCAGGAAAGAACATAAATAGGTGTTAAATGAATTGTTACCGGGCAGCCTGTGTAGCCTGGAGTTGGGACTCTGCGTTACCACTGTTCACTCCTGTGACGATCTCTTCTACTGTCCACTGCCTTAAAGCCTGCAAGAACAAATCAGGGACACAGGAGATAAACGTGTTATTTCTGCTGGAATGCACATCTGCTTCGAGTGTCGTATTATTTTTTTTATTATAATTTTTAATTTTGATGTTTTAAACATGCAGTAATCAATTCAATCAAACATCAAATATCAGCTGCAAAATGTAAAACCTTTACCAGCATATACCATAAACCTCTTTAGTTGTGAGTACTGTGTCTTCTCAGCGGAGAACTTGTACTTGTGTTGGCTACTGTAAGTAACATTTAGATTATGTAGTTAAACCTGACTCACAATTGTGAAGTCATACTTCTACTTGTAGCAGGGTATTCTTTAGGCAAGTACTTGAGTATTCACTTTGTGTGTACTTCTACCACCTCTGCTTCCTTTGCTGTATGCAGACAGTATCAGTCTGAACCACATGTTCATGGATGGATATTAAGTCACCATATTTAATGTGTGCACAGTTTGTTGATGTGAAGACCAACCTGACAGTTCTGGGTCTTTTCCTGCAGAGGAGACGTCGCCTCTTCAGGAAGTGCGGACACATTTCTTCTTTTGAACATCTGGTCATCTTTCTTCGCCTTGCGGAGCTCGACGTTCACCTCCACCCTCCTGCGTCGAAGCTCCTGCATTTACGAGTTACTTCATTAGAAAATTCACAAATGTATAACTGGACATTTTAGCTAGTTAACATCTTTGGATGATAGGAGCTGGATAAAACCTACAGAAACATCTTTGCCTTTGTTCTTGAACTGATTCAGACGAGCGACGTTCTCAGACATCTTTTCTTTCTCAGACAGAGACGAAGCACCGGTGAAAAGTGAAGTTTGATGATGTTGTTCCTGCACAAAGAGAAAGAAAACTGTTCGTTAGCTGTTTCACTCTGCGCCGCCTCGTGACTCTAATGACAAACACGTCAAGCTAACCGGGACGTTACGTTAAGCTAAGTCAAGCTACGAACACAGAACACCACTCAGACAATATGTAAAACAGAGTTTATCCGCATATAAACCTACTTATTTGAATAAAGCTGCCCTGGCAGTGATTGTACACCTACCTGGTCCTGAAGCAGAGGTTGTGCTGCTCTTCAAGTGCCGCACGGACCTTTAAATTCCTGCAACAAAGCTCCGTGATTGGTCCGTTCGAGCGAAAGCATCTGGCCGAGAGCGCTCATTGGACAGTTTGAAAAACATCAGCCCTACAGGAAATGGCGTCACCGTGTGAAACATCGCGAGATCTCAGCTTGAGGAAAACTTACGCTGATGGGAAAAAAAAGTTATTTCACCCCTTTATTAAAGATTATACAAGTGATACTTGTACTTTAAAATTTACAAGTACTTGCCTAAACAGTTACTTTGCTGTGTTCCTACTGAGTAGTGGTGGAAGAAGTACTGAGGTTTTCTACTCCAGTATAAATATAGGATCAAATGTGTGTAGACAAGAGACTTTACATTTCTCACTGACAAGTTTAAATAAATACATAACATGGAAATACTCAAGTAAAACAGAAGTACCTCAAAATAATGGTAATGTATGCTAGTTGAGAAGCCTAAATAGACTAAGTCCAGCTTTTGACTTTAAGACTCTTATTTAACCGTGTACCATCCTACTCTGAATGTTCTGCTGGTGCCCCTGCACCGAAAAGGAACAAAACTATGTGACTGTGTTGAACAATTTTCTGCCAGATCTTGATGTTTTATTTTATTGAGGTGATTTATTCTGTGAATGATTCTGTCCCCGTTTAATATTACAATTTGTGAGCCTTTAACAAACAGCAGAAAGAAATCAGTATTTTCTGTTTTATTAAGCTTCATATACATCAATATTTATTATTCGGCTGTAATACAAAAAAAGAAAAAAGAAATCAAGTCAAAATCTGACAAATTTTTACAAACAGGGTAGGAACCTTCAAATATTGTTTCATCATTCTCTGTCGCTACTGCAGAGCATTTCATTTACAATAGCTTATTACCGTACTTTCAGTAGGTTATACAAGTTTAACCAAGCAGATTACGGATGCCCAGATGTTTAACAACTGGCTTTCCTGCCAATTCAGACTAAATGATGAGTGGAAATGGGAGAAAACAAGTTTCTCCACTGCGATATCTGAATTTCGACACAAAACTCTTGATACATGATGCTCAGTAAACCTCGGCCATTGCATGTCAGTACTCAGCTTCCTATTTGATGACCACAAGGATGGCCTGAGATTTTTTTTTCTAAACAAGAAACAAAAAAATAAAAAGACTGAGATCAAAAAAATAAAGTCCATGGAAATATGAGAACTCCGTTAAGAGTCTTTTCTCCGAGGTAAACTTTCTTCTGAAGCGCCTCAGGCTTCTCAGTACAGTCCCATTGATGAAGTCAGGTCCAAAAATAGGTCCCTTAGAGCTGAAACCGAGGAAGCAGCAGTACAGGCTGCACCGTCAAGAGGAGCGAATCCCAAACAGACATGGGGGGCGAGGCAGAGTCCGCCACAGAGTTACAGTTCAGAAAAGCCATAGTCTCGGCAAGTGCATTTTAGTTTGAGCAATGTGCGACGCTTTTTCTTTCTTTCTAAGAGGCTGAAGAAGACTTGTTGTTATGAGACCTAAAGAGTGCGGAGAGAGGGGGAAAGTTGAGACCCTTCACACTTTTGTTCATTGTCAAGACACAGACAGAGAGGATGCAAAGGGGTCGACAGAGGATCCTGCAGCCATGTTGATGTAATTTACGGGGAAATGCCTTTATTACTGAGGAAATCTCACACAGCTACGAAATGAGGAACAGGATGAGGTCCAGCTGCTCTTTGTTCCAATCACATTTTAGTCTCATAAAAAAAAAAGAAAAAGATTAAAACGACTAGTTTCATAATTATTTAAAACAGTCAAATACAGAGTCAGATATCTTACAACAGCTGTACATGATAAAACTTATGTACATTCAAGACAACCAGCTAACTCCACACAAAATGTCTCATAAATATCTCTATAATAAAATATGCAGCTTTATTTCATATATATATATATTTGTGTAGCTGGTGAGGTCCACATATCCAAATCAACTCAGACGAACAGAAAATAAATACAAGTTGACAACTAAAATGCATTTAAAACCCGCCGAGAACAACGCGGCGACTGATGAATTGGTCAAAAAAGCCGATATCGTGATTCAGGATGAGAAGAAAAGCATGTCCCTCAATTACATGATTAACACGTTAACACAACATGGCTGCTGCTGCTGTGTGTTTGTTACCAAATACTGTGATCAAACTGGAAACTTCACAGTGGTGGCATTTACGTGAAAGCACATTTGGTGTTGTGTGTGTTTTTGTTATTTTAATTAAATTCTTAGTTTTTTTCCAAAGTTAAATGTTTCTGTGTCATTATTACTAGAGACCCCAGCATCCAGTCCAGACTCCAGCTAGACTGGCCCACTTAAGAATCTGACAATCTGCAAGAAAGAAGAAAATGGGATGGCGTAAATCAAAAGGCATGCAGCAAAGGTGAACACACACAAATGCATGATGATACAGATGTAACATGGCACCAAGGTCTGTTAAAGCTTCAGACATAATGTCAGCGGTGGAAAGTAATGAATTCTTAATGCTAAATAAAGTCAGTTAATAAATGATCTGTAATAATACTTTATAAACCACCTGGATGTAAACATACTGGTCAAAATCAGCTTCATTCATCTTTATCTGCTGCAACATTCGTGATCTTGACACATTTTCACATCAAAGCTGAAATCCAATAACGTGCAGAGGAAAGAAAGTAAGTCAACTATTTTCAATTTATTGTTTTTCTGCATTATTAAGTCATTAAACGTGATCTGCTCTTCATCAAAGTCAAAAGTATCCACAATACACAATATTTCAAAGCTGATAAAACAAACAGTCCTGGTCTTTCATGTCTTTACTGAACACGCCCACTAAAACATTCAGCGTTATTTCTGCAAAAGTTTTTATAACTGGCTGAACGATCAGTTAAACTTACGGAGAAAAAGACCAGAACTCAAACAGGGTTACTGTACCTGAAAGTAGAATATTTATTCATTTATTTGTATTCATTTATATAGAATACAGTGCTGCTTTAGCTGCTGGTTAGTTAGAATTGGAAGTATTCTGAATACAACACTCGCTGATTAAGTTGAGTGGTACAGTAAGAAGAACAACATCGAGGCAACGTCTCTATATGGAGCGCTCAGAATCTTAGTCTGCTCATGTAAGGGACGATAAAACTAAATACGGATCAGAACAGGATTCATTTTCATAACGATGTCACCCAGTGCAGCAGTGCGGCTGCTCTGTGGTACAGAGGGAATCAGCTAAACCAGGTTCTTGGTTTTCAGATTTCTAATCAACTAATCACAATTCATCGTTAGCTTTATCATGTTTAAGGGTTTTGTTGGCATAAACAAACAAACAAACAGCCTTCCAATCCAGCTCTAGTCTAAACAAGTAAAGCACATTCTACTGCAAAATATCTTTACGACACACATGCCAGTGCTACAGGTACGAGCACATAGTGAATGGCAGAAACAAATGCTAAAAAAAATAATAAAAATAATGATGATAAGGAGCGTGGCCAGAGTCGACACAGTGCACGAACACAAGCATGAAAAGAGGAGAGAAAGTCGGGAACCCTGAGATGAGCACTCAACCTCACCTGCTCGCTTTGAAACCTTTAAGCTTCTGTACGAAGAAGGCTTCCAGCACCTCGGCACACTGAAAGAACGGCGTGTCGTTGGGGTTGTAGTAGCGGCAGTTGTCGAAGATTTTGGTCACGTCGGCCACGAACTCTGTGAGCTTGTGGTAATGTCGCTTGTGCAGACGGGTTTCCATTGTGGAAAAGTCTACAGGAGGGACAAAGAAATATGTTGTCATCATCTACACTACAACCTTATGCAAAACGACATCATCCTCTGTTTAAGAAGACGTTTGCTCTCTTTTGTTCTTACCCATCGGCTCCTTGATCACACGGTAGTAATCAGGCGCGTCGTGTGGATCCACTGGTTCCAGGAAAGGCCACGCCATCTTGTGAGACTGTTCAATTAACAGGAACATTTTATTTATTAATTATCACACTGAAAAAGTTTTCTAGTTTACGTCAATAGCTTTACCCAGAGATAACTACAGCTGTGAAAGAGTCACGGTACGTGTGCAACATTTAGATTGTTTAGTTTAAATCTCAGTTTTAGAACAGAAAAAGTTTGACGAAGGATCAATACGCTGTAAAAAGTAATGTACCTAAAGAGACTTTGGGTATATTACTTTATATTACTATAAGTAACAAAGAAAAAAAAAGTGGAGGTGGACTTTAGTGTCGTTAATATTATTTGAGTCTGGTTGACGCCGGCTCCATACCTGTAACGATCGTAATATTCTTTTCAACCCCTCATAGTCTTTGTCGGTGAGCGGCGTGAGGACGGTCATGGCGTCTTCTGTTGACTGACACTGTGGGCACACGTACACGTCGATGTGATTGGCCTCGCTCTGCAGGATGCCCACACAGCGACCGTGGTACCAGTTCTGGCAGCGGTCACAGCCTATGTAAAACCTGCAGGAGAAAATCCAGTATGTTTGCCATCTGTGCATCTTAAAGATTATTGGATTAGACAGGCATCTATTTATCAAGGAGCCGTACTGTGATTCGTCATACGGCGTCTGACAGATGCAGTACAGCTCCTCGCCGCTTCCTCCCTCCTGGCCACGTTTACAGTCATTACACACGAAGTCTTCCAGCTTCTTGGCCTCCTTCTCTGTGATGCCAACGCACGCGCCATGGAACCAGTTGGAGCAGAGGTCGCAGCCAATGTAAAACCTGAGAGGAAAAAGAGAAGTTCAGTTTGCGTTGTGTCCACATGAGAGTGATGAGGTGTGAAAGCACAGAGTGAGCTTACTTTGACTCGTCGTAGGGCGTTTTGCAGATACAGTACAATTTGGTGTCCTTCTTGTGATCTTTTGAGGTAGAAGAGAGCTTCTTCTTCTTGTGTTTTGATGAGCTGGGATCTCTGTCCTTGTCTCTGTCCTGCTCTCTGTCCTTGTCTCTGTCGCTGTCCTGATGTCTGTCCCTGTCTTTGTCCTTCTCCTTCTCTCGATCCCGGTCTTTATCTCTGTCTCTATGTCGGTCTCTGTCTTTGTCCTTGTCCTTGTCCCGTTTCTTGTCCTTATCGTGATGCCGGTCCCGGTCTCTGTTTCTGTTTCTGTCTCTCTCCTCTTCCCTCTTGCGTTTATGGGATGAGGAAGATAAGGTCACTGCATGGGTGCTGTGGGAGGAATGCGTGGAGTGAGATGAATGGGAGTGGGAAGCGGCTGCCTTGACTGTTGCTGCAGCAGCCTGGGTGATAGCAGCTCTGGCTTTCTCCTTTTCCTTCTGTAGTCTGGCCAAGTCCCGCCTCAGCTCCTCCTGAGAAGGAAACAACACATGCCATGTAACATTGAGTACCTAAACCTGACAAAGGATTACTGACGGATATGGTGAATTTACTGTGAACGTGCACTGACCTGTACTTGCAGCTGCAGCTCCTTGTCCAGCAGGGCCCTCTTCTTCAGGATCTCCGCCTTCAGCTGTTCTTTGTGCTTGTACAGCAGCGCCGTCAGCTTGGTGGCGTTCTGCTTGGAGCGTTTCTGCTCCACCACCTCCTCCTTCTTTCTCTTCTTAGCTGCCTGCTTCTCGTCCTTCTCAATCTTGTCGAGGATGAACTTCATCACCTGGTTGCACACAATCATCCTGGAGACAGGAGACACGAGAGAGCGTTACATGCGTCACAGAGTCATTCTGGGTTCAGCTGGTGCATTTGTAAGTTGGCTATTAAGTGAACGTTCATATTATGCAACATGGACTTTATCACAAATGAGAACACACTGAAAATACTACGATCGCCCATAGAAAATATTAATCTGACAAAGATCAAAACCTCTGGTTCTCCTCTCGTTCAGCTGCAGCCAGTGTCTTCCTCTGTTTGAGCTGCTCTGCTGTCGTGTTCTGCTTCACTACCCCCTGACAACGAAATAATTCATGTTACCATACATTACAATAATTAATATTTACAGTATCTTATAAGAACTAAATTGCTGTGAATGAGTCCCACCTGTTTCTGGATGCCATCCCCGGGACTAACAGCCTGCAGATTCTGCTCTCTCTGTTCCCTTTTAGTCTCATGGTGTTTTTTCTTCTTTGGTGGTGGTGGTTGCTGATGCTGCTGCATCCTCTGGAGCTGCTCCTGGACATTCACTGGTGCCTGTATTGTCACCATGTTCTGGATCTGGTGGGCCTGAATTTGGCCCCCTGTCTGCTGGATCTGGATTGGCAGCTGCAGTTTGATCTGCTGGGGAACTGTGCCACCCTGCTGTTGTGCCTGAGCCTGGATCTGGGCTTGGATCTGGGCTGCAACGTGGGCTGGCAGGGCAGAGAGCAGCTGGACTGGCTGTTGGAGGCCTGGAACAGTGATGAGCTGATGCCTGATTGGTGACTGGACCTGAAGCTGAGGCTGCGCTTGAATTTGAGTTTGGTTCTGATGCTGGAACTGAACTTGAAGTTTAGCTTGGACTTGCGGTTGGGCTTGGACCTGAAGCTGTTGCTGGACCTGGGCATGCTGGGGTGACTGAACTTGAAACTGGGGCTGGGTTTGGACTTGAGTTTGGATCTGGGATTGTTGCTGGGCCTGAGGTTGAATCTGGGTCTGTTGCTGAAACTGCACCTGAACCTGGGGATGGAGTTGGGTTTGGATCTGTGGTTGGAGCTGAGTTTGGGCCTGAGACTGAACCTTGGGTTGAGGCTGGACCTGAGGCTGTTGCTGAGCCTGGGTTTGGATTTGTGACTGTGTCTGAAATGAAGCCTGCACCTGCGGGTGGTACTGAGGTTGGACCCTTGACTGGACCTGGGCCTGGGGCAGGGTGTGGTTTTGGGACTGAAACTGCACCTGAGGTTGGATCTGAGTGAGGGGCTGTACTTGAGGTTGGGGTATTTGCTGCGATTGTGGCTGAACTTGTGAGCGTGGCTGAAACTGAACGCGGACCTGCGGGTGGATCTGGGCTTGTGCTTGGGACTGGATATGCACTGGAGCCTGAATTTGTTGAACTTGAGCGAAGGGCTGGACCTGAATCTGTGCACGGATTTGGGCTTGAGGCTGTGGTTGGAGTTGAGTACTTGTCTGGGGCTGGAGCTGAGGGGGTCTCACAGCAGTAACAACAGAAGAGACTGGTAACTCCTTCATATGAACCTGAACTGCTGAGACTGGTATTTGTGAAACTTGCTGCATGGATACAACAGCAGGGTGCTGGACCTGTGCTTGAGACTGGGGGGGCAGAGATGACGGAGGCAGAGGGGTAACGGGAGAATGTGTGGACATTGATGCAGGAGAAGATGGCACAGTGACCAGGGCGGGGGCCTGAATGGGAGCTGCAGGCTGCTGAGCCGGCTGAACGGGAGTCTGCGCTTGAGATCCAGCCGGAGTCCAGACCTGAGGCTGAGCTGCCCTCTGCTCTGTCAGAGCTACAGGAGGGAGAAGTAAACATGTTAAGTTAAAGCATTTTGATCTTATGTAAACAGACTAACTACTAAATTAAGATGGTTGTGGTACGTTTACCTGGCACTGAAGGCGTTGTAGAGGTGGCTGTGACTGGTGTGACAACAGCATTAGCCACAGCAGCGTGAAGAGGAACCGGAGATGTGGTTTGGATTTGAGTCAGAGCTTTAGCTGGGGGCGGGACAGCAACTTGAGTGGACACGACAGCTAAGACGGGAGCAGAGACGGGAGCAAGAGCAGGGGTGGGAACTGGGACAGCAGAGGGAAGAGAGGCAGAAGCCTGGATTTGGGACGAGTTAGCAGCAGCTGCTGTAGCAGCGACTTGAACTGGAGATTTAACCGACACAGGGGATAAAGCAGGAACAGGAGCCGAGGTTAAGCCTGGGACAGAACTGAAGGTGTGTGTCTGGACCTGGCATTGGGGTGCAAGTGGTCCTGGGACAGGCAGTGACACAGTGGTTTGGGTTTGTGTCTGGAATGAGCCAGGGGGAAGGGTGGAGACTTGGGTTTGGACCATGACTGGAGCTTCTGCTTGGGTTTGTGCAGGGACTGAGATGAAAACTTTCTGGGTCATTGGTGGGACTGCATTTTGTGTTGGGACAGATACAGAGCTTACCACTTGGGGCTGTGCAGGGAGAGAAGGTGGTGTGGAGGATAAAACCTGTGTGGGAGCCTGGGCTGGCACAGGAGTGGATATTTGTGATTGTGCAGTGATGGATGATGATGGCGGCGTCTGCATCAAAGCCTGGGCTGCAGCTTGTGCAGGAGCAGGTACAGGGGATGAAACTTGGGTTTGCACTGGGACTGGGGCTTGGGTGGGGGCCAAACTTGGCATTTGTGTTGAGGCTGGGAAATGTGTTGGTGCGGGTACAGGAGCTGCCACCTGTGTTTGAGCTAAGGCTGAGGGAGTGGTTTGGACTTGTGCAGGGGTTCTTGCTTGAGCTGGAGTTGACATTTGGATTTGAGGGGTCTGAGCTACAGTGGGTGTTGTAGGGGTTGCAGCACCTGGTGCAGAGGTTGAAGCTACTGAAGATGGAGGCATGGGGGTGAAGAGGAAGCGCTGGACCTGACCATTGGGCATGGCTGCCTGCATTAGCTGCTGACCAGGGCCGGGGATGACTGTCACACCCTGTGGGATGATCTGCAGCTGGCCCTGGGTCTGGCCCTGACCCTGGATCACTACGGTCAGACCTGGGTTTCCACCCTGGAGCAAACAAAAGGAATATTACCTTCAGCTACAATAATATAATAATTATAAACATTTATTTATTCAGCTTCATAATTTAAAGATAAGGTCAAGTCAAATATATTTTTCTACATTCACTAAAAAAAGAAAATATTTTGTGTATTTGTGGGAAGAAAAGGTCCCTCACCTGAGCTCCCTGTGTTAGCTGCATGAGCTGTGCCATGGTGAGCTTGACTTGCCCCTGTTGTGGTCTGGTGGCCTGGGGGGCGGTTACAGGGGACTGACCAGGAGCTGTGGCAGCTGCTCTCTGAGCTGCAGCTGTCTGTGCAGGTGTAGAACCAGGTGCCACCGTAGCTGCAGGCAGCCCGTGTCCTATCTGGGTCACAGCTTGCTGAGGTTGACCTGGAGGTGACGAAGAGGGAGAATTCATTTTTATTTGTAAGGCCACAAAGGCTGACAGCAGTTATATGAGAATACACTTGACACTGACCTTGTTGAACCAGTGCTGGACTTCTGACCATTGCTGTGCTCACAGAGGTAGACAGAGAAGGTGACTGGCTCATCGCAGTGCCAGGCTGCGCTTGGCCTCCTGCTGTAGTGGCCTGGAAAACAAAAGACAACAGGGAAAATCATCAGTCATCATGCTTCACATTTCTCCTGTCGTGCAGCTAAAAGGAAAAGGGTGAAAGACAAAAGACCTGCTGCTGAGTAGATGAGGCGGAGGTGGTGGCTCTGAGGTTGATGTTGCCAGTTGTAGGATGTAGTGTGCTGTATGTCCTAAGGTTGGCAGGAGGTCCGGAGGGGAAAATGCCCAGGACTTTCTGTTGGACTACACCTGCCAATAAGAAAGATTATTTAGGAAGAGAAATAGAAACAGGCTGAGTGCATGCAGTAATGTGTGTGTGTGTGTGTGTGTGTGTGTGTGTGTGTGTGTGTGTGTGTGTCTGTGTGTGTGTGTCTGTGTGTGGAAGAGAACAATAATTTAAAAACACAACTCTGGTTTAAAAATGCTACAAAACAGCAAAACCAAGCTGCTCATAGAACCACATCCATATAAGAATAATAAAAATGAAACCAAAAGAAAAGACACACGGGCAGCATCCATTCTCTGTGTCAACACTTCTTCCCAAGGAGTATTTTTTCCTCTCACATGACTTTTCCATCCATTTCGGAAAGTGTAAGCAAAAACCAGCGGAAATGGATGACACTCGTGCTCCCTACCTCCTTGAGTAGTGGGCATGTTCAGCGTGACAATCTTGCTGTTAGCGGGCAGCGGCAGTTTGGCGGCGAGGACCTGGCCAGCCACAGTCACTGGGCTGCCAGCGATCTGGAAGGTTTGCTCGGAGGTGGTGATGCTGGTAGCCACAGAGGCCACCGAACCGGTGGAGGCTGCAAGACACACCATGCCACCTGCAGTCACGCTTAACCACAAGGGCCACCACAACAGCCTGTCTGCAGCTGTGGTGTCCACTGAGAGAGTCGAGTCAAACAAGGGGCTGATATTTTAAACTCTTATCCAATTGTTTTTAACGCAAGATGACGAGAGATGACACAGACGCTCACATCCATCTCTTTAAAATCTACTTTTAAAGTACTGCAAGTGGACACCACGAGTCGCAAACTCATTTTTGGTAAACCAATCACATTTAGTGAGGTGGAAAATTGACACACACAAAGAGAAAAGGCTTTTTACAGACTGATGTGGTGATCGAACGACGACTCAAAAATAAATAAAAAGATAAATAAAAAGGAGAAACCAAGAGACTCCTTTGTTTGCAGGTCTTGAACTGTATACGATGGATGCAAAAGGCACAGACACAGCTCTATGGGGGATTTGAAATGAACGTATGATAACTCCTACTCTTTATCTTCCACCCGCTTACCTGAGCTGTTGTTGTTCTGACCCTGCTTGACCCAGGAAGCAAACGATTGCTGGAAGTTTTTGTCTTGCTGGAAGGAAACCGGAGAGCCCAGTTTTGAGGCGAGGACTATCTTGGTTCCAGATGTGACCTGACCTGCCCTCTGGCCCGTGGACATTGGCGTGCTGGGAGTGCTGGGAGTACTGGCTGAGGCGGTGGTGATGGTTGTTGTGGAAGTGGTGGCAGTAGTACCCGGTCTCTGAAGCTCCATACGTTTCTAAACCAAAAATGTTGGAAGACAAATTTTAGGAACATGAAGATTAGAGACCTCCCAGCGTACTGCTGCTCCGCTGAGATTAAACTCAAAACGAGGTCCAGGATAAACGCTAACACAATGCTAGCACCTGCTGTGCAGCCAGTCTGGCCTGTTTCAGCTGATTCTCCAAATGCGCCTTCACGTCCTCCGCCGTCTTCAGAGTAGCGCCCGTCTTGGAGGGATCCAAACCTTGTGCTTTGTCCCTCTCCACCCTGTAACATCAAAGGAAAAGATAAATCTGAGCTCTTTAAGAATTTAGTTATAATGAAAATAATAACCTGCTCTGTGTTCCTCACCTTTCTGCAAAGGCCCTGATCTCCCACAGCTCTAGCTCCTCTTCTGGCACCCAGGTCTCCACAGCGACAGGCCCAGTCAGTTTGGCTGGCTCCTGCTTCTTGGGCCTCAGGGCACTGGAGCGCAAGCCTTTCCTTTGTGGAGTCGGGGTTTCTGTTCATAGGCAGAGCAGCAGGAGACCAGTATGAGCGAAATTTAAACCATACTGTCTAGAGCCTTTGAAAGCATCTTTTCATATTAAAATCCATTTTAAAAATCCTTTAAAATGTTTATCTCTTACCTTTGGGAGTGTCTCTGTTTCCCAGAGGACAGATGATCTTCCTGATGCAGTATTCTGAGCGGATCCCGTATGGCCCCACATCTCTTCGTCTGATGATCTCCGTTGTGGTGATATCAGTATCTGTGGTTTCTTTGGATTAAAATCAAATACAGTAGCTTGATTAAAAAAAAAAAAACAACACTTCAGGGTCACATTACGAAAAGCAGGTGAAGCTGCGCGTTTTAAATAGGAATACAAACTTAAGGAGGCAGGGTGAAGCATTTTCTCACCTTTCCGAGTTGTCCCCACAGCAGCAGAAGGCTTCACAGCCATGTCGTCCCACCTCAGGCAGGCCCACAGCAGCCTCAGCATCAGGCTGACTCCCGCTAGCGACCTCACAGTCTGAAGCCGGTACCTGAATATATGGAAACAGGCTTCCAATAACTACAAAAATAACATTGATTCGTTTATCGTTTATGTGTGTATGTGCTCGTACATCTAACATCAACTAAGACGGTCAGACAGTAAATCCTCCCTTGTGAAGGTGATAATGTTCTGTTTCTGTTCAAACCGGAGGAGTCGTCGATCAAGAGTGTGTGCGGTATACACGTCTACCCTTACCGCTATAAATGGAGTCAAAACAATATGACAAGTTTATTTGTAGAATATAATTCAATCTAAATGTGTTACCAACCTCCATGTGATCCCAAACGTGGGCCGAGGTGAAGGGTAGGGCCATATATCCTGGGCTGGCTTGGCGCTGTAGTTGAAGATGGGCACCTCTCTGATGCCCGATCTCCTTGCCAGCCTCTTCAGGTCATCATTCGGCAGGACAAAGATGCTCTTCTTGCTGCTCTTGGTAACAAATTTGCGGTAGGACGGCAGGGCGGTGCCTGAGCGCGCCTTCTTGGATTTGGAGAACCTTAGAAGGCTGACTCGGTCTTTGGTGGAATACTCTTTACTAATTGTCATGGAGTTTGTTAGATTTGAACCAGAGGTAACAGGAGGTTTGGACTTCTGGGACACGACTGCCCCGGGAGAAAGAGAGCCGGGTTGGGTGGTAGCAGGGGTGGAGGTAACAGAAGAGCTTGTGCTGCTTGCTGCTTGAGATGTCACATCAGGTTTACTAACGCTACCAGACACAAGGGCATTTTGAGAGTCTGTGGAGGTGCTATTAGAGGTGATGGATGTCTTCAAACCTTCACTATTACTGCAGCTGTCAATGTTATTACTATTCGTGCAAGAAGAGTTTGAGGACGGGAGTTTCGCAGGCACTGTCCCCTCACTGTCAACAACCATGTCCTCATTCTTCTTGCCAGAGTCTCCCTCCTCCACGACATGGTTTTCCAATTTGGAGACTTTTAGGGGAGGTGGACGACACATGTCGGACATGTCATTCTGTGAGACGTTTCCATTCATCAGAGACTTGACAGGCTCCTTCTGAGCTTCACACTGGACTCGGCTGGTCTGGTCTGGATCGATGTTTGATGCAGGAGTTTGCCCGTTCACCCGAACTGGACTGGTCTTGCTTTGGTCTACTTCCGTGCCCTCTGTGTTGCTCTGCCCACAGCCTTGCTCCATCTCGTCATACCCACGTTTCTTAGCGTTCTCTCCCACACGAGCAACCTCTGGCTTCTGTGTTTTTTCTTTGGTTTCGATTGCCTCCGATATGCAGTTGTTTTTACTGCTGAGCTCGGAGCCATCCATGGGTCCTCCATTCACCTCTTTATAGGCTACGGCTTCCCCACTGTTCCCCTCCACAGTGTTTAAATCTGCCGCTTTGCTGCGATTGGTTGTTGAGGACTCTGATTTGACATCTGGTTTTGCCGCCTGCTCGAAGTTCAGCTTTTTAACCACATGGTCTTTCACTTGTAGACTCCCCTCGTTCTCTTCTGCTTTAATACACGGGGTCACAGAAGGCTGCTGTTTCCCTACTGCGGATCCTTCAGTCTTAGCTGTTGAATTAGGCTTTGTGGAGGCCATTTTGGACACCGCCTGTCTCATCCGCTCCAGTCTCTGCTTCTCCTCTAAGGTGAACTGTTTTACCCGGCGCTCCAAGAGCCCATCGAGCTTGGAGGGCTTTACCTTCTTTTTATAAGCTGTTCGCAGCTGGAAGCCCTCGCTGACATTCACAACATCATAGTAGGGCTTAGGTGATGCCGTCTCCTCATTTTTGAGTTCTTCAGCTTTGTGGACTGGTTCTTCTTTTACGTGCTGCACAGTAGACGAGTCTTTGTTTTCAGCTTCATCTGTAACAAAGAGGATCATGTGAATACATATTTGTTCACAAACAGCATGAAAGAAAATCTAAATAAATATTTGTCATCATACAACTTCTAACACTTACCTTTCTCCTCACATGAAGAAACAGTTTCTGGGCAGGGTTCAACCTCCATTTTTTCATCTTCTCTTTTCTCTTGCACATTTTTTCCATCCTCTTCCTTCGTGGGTTTTTCTCCATCTTTTGGTTTCGGCCCCTCCTCTGATGAAGTACTCTGAGTTGTTGCTTGCTTCTTCTCTGCAGCCTCTGTATTTTGCTTGTCTGTTTCCATCAACCTTTTCTGTGTTTTGCTGCAAGCTGCTGCATTCTCTTTGCTCATTTTAGCTGCTGTGACAGAGGAAAAAACATGTTCATGAGCCAACACACAAAAAAGAATATAAGAATATTAGGGATAATCAAAGCAGTTCAGTTCTTACCCTCAAGTTCTTTGCGGTAGTTTGCGTTTGTGTTCCCTGGGAGCTTTGGAACAAAACGTGGCACACGAGTCTTACTGACCCAGCTCCAGCCCCCATAACCAGTCACTCTGTACTCCTCCCCCTTCTGCTTCCACACCTTGAGAAAAAAAACACAAGTGAGGTAAAAAACGATGGAGCCACAGTCCACATAAACAGAGATTTATGCACTGAGAAACACCATCAACTGCAGTTTCAACGCTCTAGATCAGTTATGATCAACCTGAGGCACTTGTACCACAGAAGCTCGGCACGCAATCCACTGATCTCAACTGATGCATCAGTCAAACAGCCAACAATCCTTTGTCATCAGTGGAAAAAGTCAAAGATCAATTTACACATACATCTTTTTTTTGACACACTCATCTTAACCAGCTATGGTGTGTACACGTTTCATTCTAAAAGCATTTTCTGCAGACAGTAGTGCAACAAGTACCACCGTCTCCAAAAAGAACCACCAGAACAGTTCCTAAACAAGAATGCTTTATGATCCCTTTAAGACCACAGCGAGTGAGATTAGTGGATCTGAAAATGTACTTCGACACGTGGCCAGAAAAACACCAAGTCTGGGATTCTTAGGCGACTGCACCGCTACCTCTAACCAACTGATCCACTGTTTCCCCCCAATAACAATAACAATTTTATCCACTGAACAATTATGTCTGACCGGACACGATGTAGAAGAACAACAGAGCAGGGGAAACAGGGAAGATGGTGGATCACATGTTACATCTGCGACAACAGCTTTAACAGACCCTTTATACTCCCATAGTCCATAATGAAAATAAAAGTCTTATTTCTTCAGACAGATTCTTCACCATTATGCTGCTTCTTCTTTTGCTGTCTATTAGCAGTTGGCAAACAACTTTAAGCTGAATTACCACCACCGTCTGGATTGGAGGGTGCTGCATTTTGCTTTCATGGGTTTAGCCCACTCGTGACTACAATGCCGTCACAGTTCCTGTTTGCATCCGTCTTGCATCTGGTTCTCGCTGGGAATCAGAATTCTAGCTTCTGAAGTGGTGTAAATGAGAAAAATCGGTTCTCTGCCGGTTTAAAAGCTTATGTTTGCCATAAACCCCCCCACTATGGCCCCAACAGGAGTTGGATGACAGATGTATAGCCGAGCCGTTTACCTGGTGTTTGATGGGGATGGTGTACTTCACCCAAGTAGCCTGCTGCAGCGTCTCCTCATCCTCCTGTTTTTTCTCTCGCTTTTTCACCTTCTCTTTCTCCTCCCGCTCCATGGAGGTCATCCGATGTAGCCTGAAGCAAACAAGGAAAATCACAGGAGATTACTAAAAAATTAAAGATTATGGAGTGTACAGCTTGTTTGATCAAAAATGGTGTACGCCTGCAGCACTGAAGCAATCACTGGTGCAGCTCCTGTCTAGGACGTGCTGTGTATGATGCCAGCAGCCACAGAGACAATTTTCTTGTTCCTTTACCTTGTGTGTCCAAGAGAATCTTTCCACACTGGCAGCATGACCACTGGTTTGATGGCACACTCCAGTATGGCCAAAGCCAAAGCAAATTCCCTGGCTTTGCTGCACATCTGCACTGCTTTGTTCCAGTTGGTCCTGAAAAAACAGAGATCCAAAACAATAAATGACACAAGTAAATCTTCTGCAGAACCTCATCAAATTAAAAATCTCTTTACATTTCAAAAGGAACCAAAATGACTCTGCCCTCCCATCCCACCACATGACAACATCTCTGTGCATGCTGCTGCGATAAACATGTCCAGGATTATGACCAGCAGCATCTGATGTCAGACTAACTGATCTGAGATCAAAACCACATTTCAGTTTTACTGCACGGCCTGATGGATTCATGCAGTCTTCAAGATGTAACCACACAGCTCCAGGAAAAGCCTGGAAGGTCTGAAACAATAAATCTGTGCCAGGATTGTGTCATCTCGAAGAGTTATGGAGAAACAAGTCGATCAGATAACGTCATCTGAACTATAAAGCTCCTCCAGATGATGGCACGTGGAGAGGTTTTTCAGCTAGACGCAGACGTTTTAACAGAAGGGAAATTTATTACCATTCACATACACATACTGCCTTATTCATGCACAAACACAGAAGCGTAAAAACTGCTTCAGGTAAACCTGATCCTAGTTGTACCTGTGTGACGCCCAGTTAGGATGCATAAAAGGTCCGGGCACGTTGGTTTCCAGCTGTATGATGGTGAGACGCAGGGTAGAGACAGTCAGGCTCCGGGACCCGTAGATGGAGCCGTTCCATTTGAACTCGGACGCTGTGGTCAGGCTGAACTTGTGGGACAGGTGGCGTCTCTTGTCGTGGTCCTCTCGGTGCTGATGTTTGTTGAGGGCCAGGACGTTGGTACTGTACTGGTTGTGGTAGACTCTGTATTTACCCTCCTGACCCAGCTTGAACAAGCTGTTCAGATTCACCTTCAGGTCCCTTTTCAAGAAACTGAGGCGCATAGACTCGCCATCAGATCGAGTAGGAGATGACTGGAACGTGAGAGAGGACATTTCATTCAGCTGAACTACTAGTCATAAAAATAAAAGCTGACATTTAAGGCTGTGCTCGTCTTGGTGCTTTAATAACGAAAATAGAAAAATTGACCCATTCAAATTAAATACCTGGTCCAAAACATTTCCAACTATACAGTACTTATCCAAAATAAAACATGTGGAATTAGGTGCTATGGAAACAATTTACCTAGCAAACAAAGCCTGTCACTTATCTTTCCTTATAAGCAGATTTATGTAAATCAGAATTTTAATAATTTTACAAATAAACAAAGTTAACGTTCTACACTCAAAAGTTTCCAAAACCGCAGCCATGCTCACCTCTTTGCTGCCTCTCGGTGTTTGGTTATTCGACTCCTGTCCTGCTGCTCTCGCTGTATCTGTCTTGACCCTTTCGTTATACTCCTCTGTAGTTCAGAAAGCAGACGACACCATCAGCACCACGTTTATTCAATTTACCTGTCGAGCACTAAAAGTCTCACTCGTGTTTACCTGTCCCGTCCCGGCTGGTGAAAGAGGACTGAGAGGACCGATCAGCCAAGTCGGGCGGCTCCGGTTTCCCCAGGCTCCCAGATCCAGAAACGTGGCTGCTGCCACTACCTTCCTCAGGTTGTTGCTGCTGAGGCTGATCTTTTGTTTGTGGCTGCGAGTCATCAGGGTGCGTGTCTTCACTGACAGACTCCGTTTTCTCATTTTCATCTAAAAGAACACAGAAAAAATGACTGAGAATAGGTGTAAAAGCAAGTGTTAGGGTTCTAGAAGTGAAACATATCATACAACAACATATCAACATGCTTTAAGCAAAGATGGCAGATGTGCATACACCAAAGAAATGACACCTGTACATCATATTGGCAAAATTCTGCAATTAGGAATTTCTCTGTGTGGCTTATTTAGGGTTTTAAAGGGTTAGGCCTTCAAATCCAAGCCCATCTTAGGACAGAAAATACCACACAAATCAAAAGAAAAAGCTGCAAACTTTATGCAAAGGCAAATTAAGACACCAGCTCTGCCTTTTGAGCTGTAACGGGAGAGTCCCACATGTATATGCAGCTCTTTGTTCACGAGGTAGCAGGTGGGGCTCCCAGGCAGAAAGCCTTTTGTCTGAGCAACAGAAACGCACCCAAAGACCCATAAATTGAATTGAGAATAAGGAGCTGGTTGTGGCGGGCATGGCGCGGTCGCTGCCGTTGCCAAAAGCGTGCTTTTCAAGACCTCGAAGAAACAAGACAAGAAAAAATAAGCTACTAAAGCAGGAGCTGAATGCAGCCGGAATCAGATTTATGTCTAGAAAAGGTCAAGACAAGACAAACGAAACGAAAGGAGAAAATGTCCGCTCACCATTTAACTACATGTTTATGGAAGACAATAAAGAGAAGATGTGAAAAGGCGAATTATGGTCACTCTGACAGACGAGCAGCCATTTAAATGAACATTATCTACTTATTTTACACATTTATACCCAGGTGGAAGCACAGAGACTCGCAGAGTCCTCTTTCATAGTTTGTGTACAAAATCTGTCCACCAGGTATCATAAAATGGTCAGAGACACAGCAGCCTGATTGAAGTGATGCAAAACAGAAGGGGAAAACACAAATGTTCCATTAACTGGAGGAAGCTGACACAATAAACACAAACTGGCAGAACAAACTGAGAGCTGCGCTACAGGGTTTGAGACCAGCACAGCAACATATGGTGCTAAACCCCCAAGAGAACGGGCAGCGATCCGTCCCAAAAAAGCCTGGGAAATAAAATCTCTTAATGTTGTGGCTGTGGTGGAAGTAGAAGAAGAAACACACCAAGAGGAGTAGATGTTAGTGATGCTATTTTAGAGGGAGAAACCTACAATCATCTCCCATATTATGGCTGGTCTGACACAGACAGTGTGGACTGAATTAATGATAGCTCCCTCTGAAATCTTGGTGTTCAGGTGCATCAACATTCATCCAAAAATAAACCTCAGAATGCTGCTAGTCCCTAAAAATTCGTCCCTAAAACTGAATTTAGGATCATGTGTATGAACACAGACAAAAAACTAACCGAGATGGGAGCATCCAAATTATAAAAACACACAAAACACATTACACCAAAGCAAATGATGACAGGACATATTCAGCAGATGAAGACCAGCAGCAGGCTATGAGGCGGAGGAAGTAAGCTTTACTGAGGACTGACTTCCAGTACCTGTCGCTTCCTGTTTTCCCACTGGAGGTCTCTCCCCGCTCTCCTGGCTCCCGGACTGAGCAGTCTGCATTTCCTTGTTTGAATCACAGGATTCTGTTTTAGGTGCAGCTGAGTCCTGGGAGACTGAGCAGGGGTTAGGATCCGACACGCAGCTCTGCTCTGCAGGTGGTGGAACCGTAGCTACTGTGGTAGGACACACATACACACAGCGTATACACTAGAGAAGTCAAGTATAGGCAACCAAATCTGAATCCAGTTCAAAATCCACATCAGTACTGTGTTAATCAAAAAAACAACGCTGTTTATTTACTCACGCAGCAACAAATCAACTGTTTTGTGCAGCAAAATCTGAGATTTAAGAATCTGGAGAAAGGCTGCATCAGAGTGTTCGTCCTTATCAACAGTAACAAGCTTCAGAAACTCTTAACACTAAGGCATCACCCTGCTGCAAACATAAACTGAGCCTTTAAGCTGACCCGCTGCGTTTGTATCAGACATCTGAACACGTCTTCTGTATTTTATTTCGCTAGGTTCAATTTTTTTTAGAGTCGGAGAAGCACAAGCAACTGAACCGAGAAATGTGTATGAAAGAGTCGAAAGTGAGCACAGAGCTTAGTAAATCCAGCAATTCTGAATCTGAAAAGAGTTTCACCTTACCTTCTTTAGGCTCTCCATCTCTGTGCTCAGTCGTGTCCTCCGTCGTCTTACCAGAGCCCGCTTCCGCCTCCTGCTTTGCTTCCTCTGCTTGCCTCTTTGCTTCCTGCGCCTCACGTCTGACCTTCAGTTGCTCCACGATCAGTTCTGTAAACGACAGGGATCATTCACTTTTGAGAACAAAAAGTTGGCAATTACATATTCACGCAACAACTCAAAAAGCCAAAACGACAACAACATTTAAGCACAGCACAGTGAAGACAGCACATAATACACGGTTACAATTCCTTATACTGAGATATACGCCCATACTGACAGCAAGGTGATATATTTTAATCTAATTTTAGTAAAATTGTTCTTTTGTTATCAGATTATCAGTTAAAAATAAGATAAATATCAGCAAATGCTCAGGATTGAAAAGCTCCACCACTGTATTTTTTATTTGATAAAGATGACAAACACATTTAGCAAAGACTGAAATAGTGGCAGTCGAGAAAGAATCCGCCTAACCAGGTAACTGGAGCAAAACATCCCCATGATAAAACACTGCTTTCAGTCCCAGGTGAATTTTCACTAACACATAAAGTAGGAAATTATTAGGATCATAATATTATCAACTTAATTTTGAACCTAGTCCTCGTTAGGGGCCTTTAATATCAATCTATAACTCCATTATACAAGAAAAAGTTAAGTTATACCCATTAACACAGATATAACACATTGCAGCTTTTCTGATCTCCAACATCTCCAGAGAGCTGTGTTTTCTCTGTGCCCAGAGCAGCAGCTCAAATGAAGAAAAGCAAGGTGCAGGCAGCGCAGAGCTGCAGCGGTGGGCTTTTAACGAATGAAAAATACCAGTAAAGTCAATAAATCACTTATGGTGAGGAAAATGGCACAGTGCTGGCTTTAGGAAAGCACCCTGCACACACTGTGGTCCACTGAAAACCTGCTCAAACCTCTAACTTTTGACAGAATGCCAGAGGCAGATCCCGAATAAAACACACAGCACCCTGGTGACTTTCTGAGAACTGGAATCAGTCGGTTTGGTGACAGAGACAGGAAAACTGTTAGAGAATCAGACAGATACGACAGCCTGCCACACAGAAACGGAAACTGTTGGTGCAGTAATCAAAAGTCTCGTAACCACTTTTACTCCTTGGAGGAAAGCGGGCTGGGGTGGGGTGGAGGGGGGCTGTTGCTTTTTGTCTGAGAGAATGTGAAGAAGGAAGAAAACATTTTAACTGTCACCGTTATAGCACCCTGCTGCCCGAGGGGGAGGAACTATGTTATCTGGAGCTTACATAGGCTGTTTCAGAAAGTATCCTCAAGGTTGCATAACTTTAAAGTTCAAAAACAGCATCACATGCGTACCGTTGACAGCAGCGATGTAGGCTTTACTGTTTCCACGGGCTTTGTTGGTGAGGTCCTCTGTGATGTCCATGTGAGCTTGCACTTCCTCCTTCATCTCCTCTAGAGTGACATAAAGATCCATCTCCCAGTACTCCTTATCCAGGCAGTCCATGAGCTCCTCCAGCTGAGTCTTGGTGCTGTAGTACCAGATCTTTTTCTTCTCATGCTCCCCGTCCTCCTCGCTGGTTGTGGGGGGGGGAGAGAACAAGACACGTTTTTAGTTAGGCGGTTAAATGTATTTCTCTGCACTATGCTGAGAAGATAACAGTAAACTGGTTAATGCAGAATGATAGTTGCTACCAGTTGAAGATAAAACCACATCACAAACAGCCTAAACCGTGAATCGTAGTAAACCATGTGTCATTTATATTCTTTTGATGCACGAGTTCATCTTAAGAATCAAGTTCATTCCCTCCCTAATCAAACACACAAGGAGCTGTCAAATACTGCGTGACAGTGAGATGAATTCAGCCTCTTATATGTGAAGGCCACAGAGAACATAAGTCTGGGGGTGGTGTAGCATTCAAGAAAAGTCTCTCTGCCCCGAAAAGATAAAGGACTTGGACTGCATGTCTCATTTATGATCTCTAGTTAAACAAATGACTGAATTCATGGAGGAATGAAGCAGTCTGCAGGCTGAATGTGTTTCCTGGTAACTTTCAGTTTTATTCTGCAGCTGTTTCACATTTTAGGTTGGAGCAGCAAACACAAACAGGTTGTTTTTTTCACATGCAGTTGTGTGGACAGTCTAATGAGTTCCCTGATCCCTGACTCAACCATCTCACCGAAATGTTTAACCCCAACCTTTACCCTAAACTAAACCTGATCCTCACATAAAGCCAAGTCTTAAACTCAGTCAGACTGTGAGATGCAATGACCACAAAAATGTAACTAACATATGCCCACACAACCTTTGAGGCACACGCACACACACAGAGACAGAGTTGGGAGTGTGAAGTGTTTAACAGCACAAACTTATGAGACTTATGAGGAGTTTTATAAGAACGGGATTACATAACTACTTTCATATAGCTGCATCACTGTGTTGACTGCTTCAGCTCCGAGGGTCTGAACTTACACAATAATTCTTCTGTTTAGGAACCAGTACTTCCTCTGGTGGCGGTCGTATCCAATCGGCTCCTGCCGGATGTACGGCCTGCTCTTCTGCGCCTCTGTTACACAGTCTGTGACACCGGAAACCTTGTGCGCCACGCAAACCTCGCACTGCCACTCGTCCTCTGGAACCTCCTCCAGCGGCGGTTTCACACACTCTAGGTGGTACACGGCAGAGCAGGTCTCACAGCACAGCAGGTCACCCAGGCGGTGACACACGCGGCAGTGGTCGTCATACTGCATGGTGCCATCGGACATTAGCTCCTCACGGGCGATGTTGGTGGTGAGAAACTGATCCACCAAGAACTGTAGCACCTTAATCTTACTTTCAAGAGGACCATAGGGATACTCATCCACCTCCTGGTATGGCAGGACATGGTGGTACTCCTGGTCGCTCTCACAGTACGCCCGCAAAACCTCAGGCCATGTCATGCCGTCAATAAAGTACAGAGTGGAGTTGACACTGTCCTTGAGGTCAGCGGGGCCAAAGGTAGTGTTGGAGGTTTCCTCCTCACGTAGTATGGCCTTCAGCAGGGAAATATGTGTTTCTGCTATTAAAGTGCACTGCTCCTGGCCTGCTAGCGCTGCACAAAAGTCCTCAAAACGGAATGGAGAGAGGCGCAGCACCGTGCTGAAGTTCCGCACCACCTCGTAGATGGAGGTGGCATTGAGCAGCTCCTCGTTAGGCACCAGGAGATCCTCAGAGGTGTCTGGAAGCGCGAGAGGCGGAATCTCCTTCTCCTCAAGGATGGGAGTGCGAGGTCGGGGAGCCCGTCCTTTTTTCTTCCCTGTAAGATAACACAATGATATCAGTAAACCTATAATTAGATCAATTTCACCCACAGGTTACAGCAGTGGACATAAAGACTGAACACCAAAAGTCTGAGTCCCCACATGTGATAAATATGGCCGTGCCTCATGTTTCCAGCAATAACACTGTGATGGCGGGAGGTATCAGTATCAGAACTATGTGAAAGTATCAGAAGTCAAACTGTTACCCTAAACAAAGAGGGACGTTCTCAGAGTCAAATCATGGCCAGACTGATGGTTTCTTCTGGTGCAGCGCATGGCTCTAACACAGTTTCCAGAAACTGGATCAGTACTACCCAAAGCAGCACCCAGAGTGAGCACACCATCATGACATCAACAAATCAGCTTTTGCTCACTGAGAGATAGAAAATCAACTTCAGACTCGTTCATCATCTGAAAGGCAAAACGTCAAGTCGATGTGACCATATCTCAGTCTTACTTCTGAGCGTCATATTGACACTTGTGGTATATGATCATGAATCTCAACAGGACCCACCTTTCCACAGCCCTGATCTTTTGTTTACCTGCTTCTCCAACATCGAGATCAATATAAACTCTTTTATTTTACATGTAGTTATAAAAACAAGGTTATCAAAGAAACTCAAATGATCAAACTTATACCAATGTAATATGACAAACATAACTTTTTAAGTGTGGCTGCAAACTTTTCCCTGCACCACAATGGCAGAGCCGGCCGGCTCCACACATGGCCGGTGTCATTATTAGCTTAATGAGGCTTCCTCGTCCCGCTGAATAGAGGAAAACACGAGATGTGCAGCTGCTAATAACGTGGTTGTTAGTCAGACCACATGTTATTTCTGCTCTTTGTTGGAGAAGGCGTTTATAGTTGTGATTCTTTATGTTTTAGAGTGATTAATAAGTGCTAACTAAGCTGAAGTTTGCAAAAGTGACAAACATGACAGCCATGCTAACCAAGCTAGGTTAGTTAGCTAAACTTTGCTGTTATTAAGTAGTTTAAATTAACAACTAAATATTCCTATTGAATTAAGAAGGAATAAGTGTTGATTATAGCTATAAATACCTAAAGTTACAGTCATCTAACTAGCCAGCATCGCCTGCGTTTGTTCAGGATGACAGCAGGTAGCAGGAGCTAATTTGCTTGCTAACGTTAACATTAGCAGGTTAGCAGCTAAGCTCCTGACTTAAAAGCAGCAGAGTGGCGTTTGTAGCTTCACGCGTTCACAGGTGTTCACCACAGACGTGTGAACACCTTGAAAGGTGAGCTTCAGGACGTGCTGACAGGCAGGTAAGCCGGCGGTACAGCCGCCACCTGCCGCTGCATTAATGAGCGGAGCGCGGCCTGCGCTCCTGCACGGAGCATTCTCCATTTTGAACAATAACCTTTCCAGCTTCCTACACCCCGACTGTCCGCAGCATGAGCAGGGTTTCTGGGTGTTTTCCCCCTGCAGTGCGGTGTGTGCGTGTGTGTGCGGGTCCAGCGGTCACCGCCGGATCCCGGTGTTTATTTACCCGGGGTGCTGGCGTGTGTGCTCTGACTCCGAAAGCTGCTCTCCGTGCAGAAGCTGCCATCATCTTCCTCCTCGTCCAGCGCATCCTCTTCCAGGCAGTCGGAGTCCTCTTTGAGGCCCTCGTCCTCCTCGGACTGGGGTTCCTCCTCGACCAACTCTTCCTCCTCGGACCTCAAGCTGACAGCATCGTCCTCCTCGTCCTCGTCGCTCTCGTGGTCGTCGTACACCACTGCTTTGGACGCGGGCGTCCTCCTTCCTCCACGACCCCCTCTGCCTCCTCTGGCTCCTCTTCCACTGCCGCCGCCTCTGCCTCGTCCCCTGCCCCGCGTTGACGTGCCGGGTCCTTTTCTTTTTCTGCTCGCCTTGGGGCTCTCCCTTGTGGGGCTCTCCTCGTCCCCGCTGTCCCGCAACCTGGGCTTCACGGTCCGTCTCGGTCTCAAGCCCCGGGCCGCAGCTGGGGACGGCTCCTCGGCTTGTAGCGGTTTGGGCGGCCTGCCCCTTTTCCCTCTCATGATAGGCGAATATCTATTATTTTACAAACCCGAATGTTTGCGCCTGTTTAGCCTGCACCGACGCGAGCGAAAGCGGTACCGCCGCAGAGCCGGACCGGCGCGGATTCAGACGGTGCGGTGAGCCCGCGGAGCCCCGCTGCGTGTTCGGCTGTGGGAGCTCAAAACGTTAGCCCGGCGTCCCGCTCGGCTTCGCTTAGAGCCGCCATCTTTCTTCTGCTCTGCCTCTGTGGCTGAACAAACAGCGGGCCTCACTACGGGAGTCACGTGGTTCCGCTGCTCCCAGCTCAGGAGCAACAATGACGGTCGGTGCTGGGGGCGGGAGGGGGCCACTCCGCACATTTACCCCGCTCCGTTTGTGACGCTATTTAACAGCTTTTGCAGATGCACATTCCTAATGTGACTTCTAATCAACTGACTGATGCTGTCAGTACGTTAAACCAGCTCCACCCTTTGCCAGCTGCAACACTGGTGCACGTACAGCACACATTACTACAGCCAGTACTACAGTACAAGTACATCATACCACGTTTTGTTTCCATAGCACAAATTCAATCTGTGCAACACACAACATGATCTGTGCTCAATAAAGAAAAAACTTCAACTAAAAGAAATGTAATAGAACAACAAAGGACCCACTGAGAGGGATGAGTTTGGTCACAGTAGATTAGATTAAATTTATTGTCATGATACATAGTACAGGTACTAATACAATGAAATGCAGTTTGGCATCCAACCAGTACTGCAAATAGTCTGATAAAGTGCAGA
This sequence comes from Ctenopoma multispine, assembly GCA_034779795.1. Lineage (NCBI taxonomy): Eukaryota > Metazoa > Chordata > Actinopteri > Anabantiformes > Anabantidae > Ctenopoma > Ctenopoma multispine. The sequence continues at coordinate 19,170,865 of JAUYWH010000026.1, forward strand.
GAAGTGCAAATATTTACAAGGTGATGGCGTATTGGACAATGAATAAGGCAGTGGAATATTTTATCACAGATATGTACATATAAAGAGGGATTTTATAAAATATAATGAGAGTCTTGGGTATATTGCTGGATAAAAAAAAATACAAATGAACCATATATGGTATATAGATAGATAGGTGTACAGTCTGGTCATTGGGGGTGTGAGAGTTGTGCTCACGGTCCGAGTCCTGAGGCTCCTGATGGGAGGAGAGCGGAAACACACATGACCAGTAAATCTGTTTTGGATTCACTTATTTAATTTCATTTATTTATACTAGAGTATTTGCATTTTATGTTTCTTTAATCTACTACAAATCAGAGGAAATTTTATTGTTGCTAGTTACCTTTTGCAGAATGATATCCTTAAAGACTATTATTATATATTAGTAAAACACTGATGTATCATTTATGAATAAACCTTCTTTCACTATATATTGTGATAAGATCAGCTCCACCTTTACCTGCTGCTGTTTCTGTTTTACAGTCTGTAGGTAACAACACACTAAAGTCAGACAGTTTTCACATTTGACAACTTCTCAAACAAATCTGGACAAAACTTGTACATTTATGTTTTTACCAGCATCAAGTTATCCATTGTTTAAAATACACTGTTTTCTTAGTAATTATTTAGTCTAACACTTTTACTTGATTAATGAGTTTATGTATTTTAAACACACCTGTTATTTTATCAGTAATGACTGTTTTTTATAAAATTGGATTTAAAAATCCGCGCCCCAAAAACAAATGGCCACCCCTTTCAGAATTTTCTACTGGCGCCCCTGACTTTAAGTACCACAGTATACAAAGTATATCTGAGTCCCCCATTAAAAACTTTAAGAATACACAAGTATTAGCAATAAAATATGCTCATCACGTAGACTTTGCCGACTTCAGACTGATGATATATATTATTTTATATATGATCTATGTTTATTCAGGAGCTATATTATGTATATTACGTATTTGACTAGTTGATATGATACCGTACATCAGATTTTATCAGTTGAATATATTTGGTTTAAAACATTTGCATCAGTAACTAGAGTTTAGTGGAGTAACAATTTACATGTATGTATGAAGATTGAGTCATGGCAACTGGACTTCTTTCAGGGGATTAGTGTATCCCCTGCCTTTGTTTCCCTTAACGAGCCTATTCAGGTCGGTGTGAGGTGAAACCAACCTGGAGGATAAATTTGTGGTCACTAACCAACTTCACTCAGATTGATAAAGTTCTGTGGATGCAGAACGAAACGTCTCTACTTGGAAGAAAGAAGTCCAGTTGCCATGACTCAATCTTCAGACAACTTTACCTGGATGACTAAGAATCTTCACAGACATATATGAGATCATGTTTAGTCATATATCTGTAACTGTGACCAAAACCAAAGCCCTGGTGGTTCTGAGTACTATGTGTCAATAACACAGTGTGTTTTATAGCGAGAGAAATGAGCAGTGTAGGTTGCCAGTATTGTGCAAGGGTGTTGGACTATGTGTGCATCATCTTCCTGCCAACTTTTCTCTCCAAGCACCTACTGGGTGATGAAGTGCCCTGCCCAGCCCTTTCCCACATTAAAAGCTCTGCCTCCTCTCATCTATTTAGCTCACAAAAGCAAAAAAATATATAAAAATGTGGACACGCAAATGAAAACCCTCCCTTTCTGCCTCTTTATAGGTTATATGACAATGTCATTGCCTGTGACATTCAAAACTGAGGAGAGAAAGAGCTCAGAAACCAGAATGGTGGTAATGATGTCAGCAGGCCAGCTGGGTTTTGACTCTAGAGTCGGTGCCCTTGCTGTGGTTGGGGGTGCTTATTAGGCAACTGGAGTCAGACACAACTGCAGGGTGGAGCGAGATCTGCCTGTGTTGCACAGGCCTGAGCTCTCACATGATTGGACAACTTTGATGTTTTTCTTGGCGTCTCACTCAGACAAAGGCGTGTGTGCACTTGTCGACCGGGAGGGAGAGAAAGTAAGGCAGCAGAGTGGACAGAGAAAAGCACAGGAGGAGAGGAAGAATAACTGCTTCATAATTGTGTGTGCGAGGGCAGCCATTATAAAGAGCAGCCTTGTATTTTACTGATACTATCAAAAGTGATAAGGGCGTGTTACGGGAAAGTTTCAGGTTGGGAGCTCCCAGCCTTTGGAAATTTAAAGTATCTTCCATGCTGTGCACAACTACACCTACAATATTCAGAAGATTAAGAAAGCACCTTGTTATTTTCTTGAAATTACACCCTTCTCTCTATCCTATGCTAATTACACAGGGTGGAATCAGTGCTGAGCCCTGGCATCTCACCTGCCCCTCTGTTCTCCCTCTCAGCTGTCTCTGTTGAGCCTCCTTTATTTGCTCTCATCTGCTTTGTTTTCTATGAGCTTTTATTCTTAGCCTGCACACTAGCTGACCAGTCCTATATTTATCTCTCTTTGTTTTGCTTACATTTCTACATGTACTTCCTCTCTTCCTTCTAACTCCGTCACTCTGTCTTTCATTCTCTTAGTGGGTGGATGAGCCCTGTTTGGAAAAACCCCAGCCAGTGAGTTAATGGAAAGATTGCTATGGCAACAGACACACACACACACACAGCCTTACAATTCCCCTTATAACTGTACAGTTTGCCTTCTTTTTCAGTCTTGCTATAGTAAAGCCTTTCTCTTGTCTCAAAACACCTACCCTAGAGCTGCTCAGCTGAGGTCATATATTTTCCTCCAAAGAGAAGGTAAAAGCCACACATATAGTTTAATTTGAAACACAGGATACACAGTCAAAAGTGTTTTAATAACAACCTAATCAATAGTAGCCATGACGTTTGAGGTATTTACTCTGTGGAGCCTCTGACATGTCTTCACTGTGTCAATAATACACTCAATGTGAGACCAGAACACACGCTGTCACATATATTGCAGACTGGGTCGAGGATGAGGCAAGGTCACACGGGAAACATGCGGAAGTGGAGCTGGAACACAGCTAAAAACTGAAGGATGAATTATGGATGCATGCTGGTCACATGAGAGACGCTTCCAGCAAGAGCTGCAGATGTCTGAGAAGGAAAGAGAGAAAACAGTACAGCAACTGAACAACGCAATAACCACAGCACGCCCCTAGATTAGAATCTGCTGCATCTATCTTAAGACAGGAATGCAGAGATGTTTTTTGCAACAACTCTAAGAGAAGCATTTTATTATTAAGAGACTGCTGTGCATTCCCTTTGGATTGAGCAGGTGGGTTTGTCTCCAAGCAGTTTAGTGTAAAGATCAGATTACAGTACATACTCCTTTAATTATCTCATTGCTCAGACCACAGCAAATCTGGTCTGTGTGACTCAACAATCTCTTCATTCCTTTCCTTCCTGACCTGCCAGCATCTCAAGGGCCACTGGTGGAAGAGATAGGCTGAGACTAGGGCATATAAAAAAACCCTGGGGAAGACGAGTGGAAATGGGAGGGTAGAGATAAAGATGTTTAAGTTTTCTTCCCCATGTCCTGGACTGATATGTAATGTGGACCACCATGCTACACTGAGAGGGAAAATTGTAGCTTAGTATAATGGTATCATAACAAAGGAATGTACAACTTTGCCAGTTTTATTCTACTACAACAACAAATGCATTTGCATTTGTATTTGAATGCATTGGATCGTTGTTGAATACACAAAATCTTGTTCTGGCTTTGCGGGATTTGGTTTTCAGATGGGAATCCAAATGTGACAAATGTACTCTAACAAGCCGTACATCTATTTAAATATTTGTTCTCCTCATGAGTCAGCAAGCTGTGTACAATTGTGCAGTTTGCTCTAGCGTTTTCATAAAACATAGGTGTGCTGGCCTGCTGTAACCGGTTCCTTTTATAATTGCTTTGAGAGGGATTATTATTGCAAAACTCCACTAATAAAAGCAGAACATTACACACTCTATAGGAATTTAAGGGTGGAAGGAGTATATGGTAGAATACGTGGTGTTTTCAAAGATAAAGCAAACTAAAATTATAAGGCTCAGTACAATACATTAAAAGTGATTTTTTTTAAACAACAGAACATAACTCTTCTCTTAGTTTAGCTGAGTGCCCTGGAGATTTGTCAAAACTGGAAACTTTCCAAAATAAAATGATCTTGCCATCAGATAAGCACAGAGAGACATGAAAACTAGGCCACAGGGGCCACAGGATGCTGATTTTTAGAACTTCAGGGGTTTTTGCTGCTCCACCCACAAGTAAGTCTTCCTAGAGCCTATGAATGAACACTGAAAACAGCAACATATCAAAGTCTATCCACCTATTAAAATGCTGGTCTTACAGCCTGTAGGTATAAACAACATATCTTTAGTCAACTATGCCACATATTATAAACACGGCACAAATTACCTCTTTAAACAACCTGGGAGGTGAAGGGAGGTGACAAATGATTGCATAAATGATATTTATATCAACAGAAATTGGGAAGATCAGGAAATACAAACATTTAGAGATTGTTAAGATGTTGGTCCAACAGGTCCAACTAGGAGAGGCAAGATGGAAAAACAAAGCTAACTGCCTCAGGGTCAGATATGACAGTTAATGTTTCATGGGAAGAATACAGAGGATTGTACTACACCAGTGAACACAAGTGAAGAATGCCTTAGAGATGAAATTAGAATTTCCAAACATGCTTACTTGCAGAGTTAGATGAGGAAATTGATCACAATTCATAACCTATCAAGTCACACAAGAACTGAACACAGCTTTACAGTGAGTTTCAACTTGAACTTTACTGTTTATCTGTTAATGGAAATATAAAAACAGGTGTGTATATTACTGAGTTTTACAGATGCTGATGGACTGATTTAGTTGGTTCATAGTCTTTATGCTAAACTCAGCTTATCAGTTATGACAGTTAAGACTTTCTATAAGGTATGTTCTGTGTTCATATGTATGGTGAAAAATGTAATCACACTGAAGCAGACATCATTCACTGATTTAAGAAAAACATTCTCTGAAAATCAATGCCTGTCCCCTGACTACACAACAGCCCATTGGGGGGCTGGGAGGATATAAGAATCTAATGGACATCAAGGTCGATAACTCCATTATTTATTTGCTTGAGTCAAACAGCAGTGTAATCCCTCAGTACAGGAAGGGAAATATCATGACACTGTCTAACTCATTTGCCACTTTGCTTTGATGAGCCACAGACACCCGAGCAACAACTCAGCAACACTCTACACTTGCCTTTAGACAAATGAGGTTTATGGGAACTGATATCCTTCTGAGGACTCTCTCTCTCCTCATTTTGACAGTCTCCACCTTAGACCAGCCTGAGGAGGCTTCAGGCAGAGACAGACACCTGCTCACATAGACGCTCAATAAAATGATAATCACGCAAACGATCAGCTGACTGCATTAAACGCATCAATAAAAACATAAAGCAGGCAATATCCAAAGTGCAGAGTCAGTGGTTTCTATATCTATCCTGCTGCATGGAAAACAGTAAGTAACTGTGAGATCTGTACTGTACTGTTCCTGTGCAAAGAGGGAAAATAACCTTTAAAAAAACTAAACCTCTCAAAACTCAAGTGCATGTGGCACAAGAGTGAGAAACACTGAAGGATGTCAGGCTCTCTCAGCAAAGCGTACAAGTGTGACCCAATGCAAAGCATGATGACCTACTTTTTCCTTACACTCTCTACTGTAGCTCTCCCTCCCGGACCGACTCCACTGCAGTCGGGTTTAACAGAGTGTACAGTAAAGTCACTCTAGGCTCCCTATCTGCCATCTACTTCCCTTTTTTATTATTCCCTGAATGGATGAATTGAACCATAAGGTAATGGAGCAGACTGGTCATACAGGCATAATACACACATTTTCTCTCTTTATCAGCAGCCCCCTCTGCTCTGCTGCTGTTTCCCTTCCAAAGACTGAGACATCTATGCCTATGGTTACCTCCCTGTCAACAGTCTATTCTTCTCTTCCATGCCAACAACAAGAAATATAGTTCTGCTCAATGTTTTATCATCTCCAGTGGAGACACAGGTGGGGGATGGGAGCGATGAAGGCTTGCACATATGCACATATGAACTAAACAAGAGCTGAATTTTGAAGCCTGAGGTGATAAAAGACATGAACCAGTTTTTATGAGTGAGCAGGAAAAAGACGACAAATGAAAGGAGGAGAGTGTGCAATAAGGGCAGTAAGCACAATTTTAATTATTATATATATATGTCAATTTATTGTGTTGTAACAACTAAGCCCAAACTGCAAAACCTAGACAATCCACAATAAGTCATTTGTATAAGTAGATGATAATGTTCCTTTGCTTTTGGCTCAATGCAGCATATAGAAAAATACAGATTCAATCAAAGTTGATGTCATATCCCACTCTGGCAGCATTATGTGACATAATCCCCCAATTTCAATGATACATTTTACGTAAACATACTGTATATGTGGGCGATGCCATGTGAACCAGTGTGCCCATCCTGAGAAAAAACATCTCCATGAATGAGAAAAAGGAAGTCTTAGAAATGAGTTGCCGACCACTTCCTCAACTTTATAGTGGAAAGCCGTCACAATGTGAGATGAGTAAGAACATAGACGCAGCATCAGATCAGTGGGAGACACAGTGAGGGTGAGTGTTTACAAGACGGTCTGCAATAAAAACAAATGCCAAATGTCTAAAAAATTCTCTTAATATGTGATCCTCAACATGAATAAATTACATATGACCTTATATAATTGTCTGATCCAATATTTTAATCTTTTTAGATGACAGAGTGCAACATACAATACTTAGTGACCTTACATGCAGTGTGTGGGTCACATGTCTACATGGGTTTTGACTGTATATGAGCAACATAGTGGCAAATATATGATGTGACAACACACCTTGTTCATGTATAAACACTGATCATAGGTAGATGTCATCTTCCACCCTCTGTTGGCTCATTTTAAGGTATATGCAAAGAAAATATAACTAAGTAGAACATTTATGGCATTTCCGTTTGTACAAACATTTGAGGCTGCTGTGCACATCTCTGTGGGAGTTAATGGCCTGGTAATTAATTGATGACATTTCATCAGTACTGTTACTGGATAGAAACGGGGGAGTTCATAAATAACTTAATAAATTGTGTATTTTTTTCAAAGCAGCCTTAAAATAAATTTTACTGAGAAAACTCTGTTAATAAGAAAAAACACCAGTCATTAAAAAAACCATCCTGTGAAACACAGTCCAACTCAGATCAAGTCGCCTCACTAAAGCAGACAGTCTGGTGTCACAGCTGTAAACAAATGAAGCTAAACCCTTTAACTTTCTTTCTCTCCCTCCCTGACAGATACTCATCTACCAGCAACGAGGTTTCCAGTAATTACAAGACTCTAATCTCATGTAAGGCCACTACATCAGATATAAATACAAAAAAGGGAACAAGTATCCTGTAGGATAAACTTGAGACAGATATTATGGAGGCTTAATGCATTATACCAAAAAGTGAGTGGATAGCAACTTTTGCAGATATTGATCATGCTGATCCATGTTTAAATAAAAATGCTGGTTTCATTTTGAATTGGTACAGTTTCTGTAGTGCAGAACATTGAATGTTACTGAGTGGAATGATCGCAAAATGAGATATGTCCCAAAAAGAGCTGATGTCATTAGACTGGATATATTAGTACAGCTTAATAAACAGAGTAAAGTATCCTTAACAATACTGTGGATCACTGAGCATCATGTTGCTGAGGTGGACTGTTTTCTGCATGTAACCTATTTTCTGAGGGTTGACAAGGAAGATGGAGAAGAATAGAATTGATACTCTATTTATTCCTTTGTGGACAGGCTGCCCCTGTGAAGCGCCAAGGGTCGGGGTATCGGTGTCTTGTCTTGCCTCAGCATTTTAGCTTGTTGAGTCTGGGAATCGAACCGGTCACCCTTGGGTTTGAAGACGACTGCCCACCTACCCACTGAGCTATCATGCCGCCCTAAGAGTTTACTCACCAGAGACATGGTGACTGAGAATGCCACATCCTAAATCAGTCAAAGACTAAAGACTGTCAGATACATCTGTGGGTCCGATCTAACAGATGACACTGAAAACAATGTGTGCTGTGGGACGTGTCAGCACGAATGACAGAAAAGGACATACAGGCATACGCTCTGTAGCCTTCCTGTGATGTTTTGGTCCTGAAATCTAGTCAGCTTGTATAATCCTCAGGACTTGAGTCATATGAGTGAGAGTGTGCCAGCTCAGTTTGGATACAAACTGCACATCCTCCTCCTCATGCTCTCCTATTTGTATCCACAGAGGTCACACTAAATGTGGTGCTGCCTGAACATGACGAGTAAGACTGTCCCCTCATGTCTTTGAGAATGTTGTTTTTCTCATCTACATGAAAACGTTAACTTCTCTCCCTCTTTCGTACCTCGAACACGTGTTCTGCTGGCCTGATTGACAGCTCATAAGCTTTGTCCTGACAAAGATCTTTGCCTCTCTTGTGTGCGCATCTAGCAGGTCAACCAGTTCAACTCGAAAAAGGACTGAGGGTTAGAATGCCACAGGGCGGGAAATGTATTTAAATCAGCCAGAGCGGACATATTCGTAGTGTTAATACTGACACTTCAGAAGAAGAATCTTCCTTGTCTGGATGATTTTCTATTGATTATTGTTGATTGACACTTTAAATGAATGAGACTCAAGATGAAGTTCATCTGTGACTTGTCAGATATCTCCTCTGGGAGCAAGCAAGAATTTGGAGGTCAAATAAACAATGACCTTTCAGGTGAGCAGGAATTTAACAGCTAAACCACAGCACAGACAAATGCACACGCCCACCCCACAGGGAATCCATACGGTGGTGCCTGCCTTCTGCGTCACACTACCATGATGTTTTCACGTTCATGTTTCATGTTTGACTATAAGAGTGACAGTTAGTCTATCAGCTGCTTCATAGGGTTTATCACACTGCATATTTACTTCAGAACAAGTGGGTGAGAAGCCTGAGGGTGTAAACAGGGGGGGTAATTGAGCAGTAAGGTCGTGAACACTAATCATAATGCAGTTATGACATACTTTTGGTTTCCATGGGTTCAATCAAGCTCGTGTTTTTACCGTTTCATCGACAACTCACCAACTCATCCAGATTTCGCATGTCACATAAAACTCTCTTCTGCTGCCAGACGAACGGCTCTGGATCAGGTTCATCCTCATCCTCCACACTCTTACTGCTCTCCTTCCGACTAAAACGCCTGCTGGGCGGGCTCGGCTCAGCTGGCTCCCCTGGCTCCCCTGCATCGATCCGGAGACTCTCCTGGTCCCGGATCTCCTCTTCGATCTCCTCCTCCAGCTGGATCAACATGGGGGCCAACATGCCAAACTTGGACCCACGCCGCGCCACCTCGAGGAGGCACAGAACAAAATTCTTCTCGTTGCATCTCTCCACCAAGTCGTTGGTCTCAAACATGAGGACGTCTTTGATCCAGAGCTCCTGTCTGCACCATGAGATGAAATTGGACACATTGTCCCGAGCCAAAAACGAGCCGGGGACGACGTTGCGCGACTGGAAGACAACGTCTTTAGATGGCATCTTCATGGACTGTGCAGCCGCAGGGTACTCCCGCTGGAAGTCCTGAGCCGCGCGGTTCACGTTGTTGGCGTGCCGACAGAGGGCACAGCCCGTCTCCAGCCCCTCCATGAAGGTGTCCGCAGTGATATCTAGGTCATACAGGGTGTTCAACCATTCAGCCAGATCCTCCTTCATGGCATACAGGTATTCTTCGCTGGATTTAAATGGCCGAATACTCTTAGAGGCGGCAGACTGGATGTTACTTTGATCAGCCATATTGTCGGATTGTGTATCAATAGTCTACTTGATAGTTCCCGATTGTCTCATTGCACAACAGCGCTCCAAAGCCCAACCGAAACATATGGAGATATAACCGCGTTGACGCACCCATGCCGATTTGCATGTGTGGTTTTCTGTGTGTGGAGCTCCTTGAGGCAAGGCTTTGTGTTGTCAGAAGCATACCGGGATGCGGAGTGGCGCATGGATGCTTTTTCCGGATGTCTCTGCAAAACCCGTTTCCTTTAAAGAGCGCATCGCCGGGTCCCGGAATGAAAAATGAAAACGGAGCAGTCCGGGAAGCCGACACACACCCACGCCACAAGCAGTTAAGCCACCCGGGGGCCGCTGGGTCCTCTTGCCCACTAAAATCCACGTGTCACCATGTCGGGTGTCTGTGGCGGTCACTTGAATGAGCTTCTCCACGACGAAATCACGACCACTGAGCTACAGTGAGTCCACAGCTCATCTCCTCTGCAAATAGGCTCAGCCCATGTTGCGCCGCCTCTTGCGCCGAATATGTTGACCTGCTGTGGCTCAGACCAGCAGAGCGAGTCGTAGGCACATCCCATTATGAGGGATAAACGCTCGGCAGAGGAGCAAGACTTAACCCCATGTTCACCGCTCAGCGTGTCGGGTTTTTTCTATATAATATTGATCAAAATCAAAACAAATAATCATAAAAAAAAATCACAAAATACGTCTATGAACAAGTCTACATTTTGTAGGACAAATAATGAGTTGTTAAGATATCTTTACAATTTAACTTATACTTTATTACTGCTGCCTCCCGGTTCTAATTACTGATGCAAGAGTGTGTATAATCTATAATAAGAGCATCAGATTGTATTTGTTGATTGGTTTTGTATATATACTGTAATGTGTAAAACTATATGTTCTCATAAGATGTAAAAGCACAGTAGAAAGGTGTATTTAATTGTAGTACTTTAGGCTAATCAGTGATATACATTTGAGATTTAATTTCATGATGCTGTTTTATTACTAATATTGCTGGAGGATTGATTGGTATTCATGCTGTTCTATGCACCCTGTGAAAAATATTTGTATGATTTTTCATCTGGGTTAACACAAAAGCTGGCTTCATATTCTCACTATAATGAAGCCTTTGTGTGACGTCTTAACCAAACAGCCTAAAATGACGAGGCCTTTTTCAAACTTTGGCTCTCAGTATCATGAGACAGCTACTCGAAATGCAAGATATCTCCTTCAAATTGTAAAAGCTTACCGGTGAATAAATGATATGGTTAAAAGAAATCTGTTATGTAAGTTAAGCTGCGCTCAGCTATTGTCCAAAACTCTTTGTAGACGAGGTAGTTCTGTAATGAATGTGTTAGATGTGTTATTCCTGTTTTGTTGGAGGCACTGCACAAATTGAAGTACTCACACCTGTGAGAACAGAACCTGTAAAGTCAGGATCAGCAGGAGAAAGGATTGGGGACAGTCAGTGAAACATACAGTAAATGAAAGAGGTCAGTTTGAATAGATGCAGGCAGGCTTTAAGGTCAGAGATGTACACACCAGTAGCCTGCATGAGGTCCATTTGCTGGGCTCTCACAGGGCTTCTCCTGTTTCTCCTGTGAAAGGTTTTAGAAAGCACAGAAGTTCAAAAGTTTTCCACTATCTAATTTCCCCTTTAATAATCTCCTGTCCCTCCTCTGTTGGAGCAGCTCATGAGCTCTCCCAACGTGTGATTGTTTGAATTTAAGCAAAGCCCAGTGCCAAGACGGAGGGCCTGTTTTCCTTTAAAAAGAGGGATGTGTCTATTTAAGAAAGAGAGAGAGCAAGAAAGGAAGGAAGGGAGGGGGCGGAAGAGAGATAGATGGAGAGAAAAAGAGGGAGAGAAAGACAGAGGGAGAAGGTGGGGGTTGATGAGATCATTTTTTGGGCCTGGATGAATCAGCTTTTCTGTCTGTAAAGAGAGAGTGGATTAATAGAATCCAGTACTCTATTAATCCACATGAACACATGGCCGTAGCAAGTGAGAAGCACTTTGAGATGTCAACTGAGGCGGGTTTCCCTGAGGGAGAACTCAAGTTACAAAAACACACGGTATCAAATCACCGCCACAATGATTTTGTGCGTGTGTAAAAAAGATCTGTGCGTAAACCGATGTTTGTCTGTCCGTAAA
>JAUYWH010000026.1:19182954-19216882 GCA_034779795.1 Ctenopoma multispine
GTGGCCGAGTGGTTAAGGCGATGGACTAGAAATCCATTGGGGTCTCCCCGCGCAGGTTCGAATCCTGCCGACAACGGGACGTTTGTTTTGGGCCTTAATTATTCACACGACACGTTCGAACCACGACTAACGAATTAAATCACACCAGGAACCGCACACGTTCACAAAATGACGCTGTTTGCGGACGGACTGCGTGTTTACGCGCACAGGCCCAGCTCAGACCTGTACTGGTTGAAGATGAGTCAACAGCGCCCCCCACCGTCCACAGACGCAGCATTACAGCAGAGGTTGGGTTCGACAGCAGTTAGAACCGAACCTCAAATGTTAAACGCTTTGGTGTTTAAAATCCTGAGACTATGGATCATTCAGTTAAAGAAGACAGAAAACACTGGGTGAGGAATTAAAGACGTAAATCAGTCAAATGCAACCTTTAACTAAATAAATTAACTAATAAAAAAATTTAACCAATTTGATGTCTATAACTTATTTATTACTACTATTATTCAGTTTACGTTACAGCGATGGGTCTATCTTCGGTTGTTATTCTATTTATTTTCCCTTTTACCACTATATTAACTTAAAGCACAGAGGAGAAATACTCAAACATAATAAGTATTATAAGTAAAATGTACTTTTGATTGCTTTATGATTAATGATGCATTATTTGTGTAAATGTCACTAACGTTGCAGCTGGTAAAGCGGGAGGTGACTTTATTTAACTTTATTCAGTTTGTATATTACTGAGTAGTTTGTGAATTTGTTTATCCAAAAATTCTTATTTTAAAGGGCGACTTCACCCATTTGTATCTGTTTCCTATTGTATGTAATCTGGTATTGAGCTTATTTTAATCAACTTGATTATTGTTGACTATTATTTTTCCAAATAACTGTTTACATCATATTTGACATATTTGATTTTCGAACTAACTGTGAACAGCCAGTAGATGGCAGCAATAACCCAGAAAAGATCATCACTATACTCTGTGTTCAAGAGAATCTGCCTAATTATTTCCAGTATTTAAATTTGTTGAGTTTCAATACTCGACTTGTCTGGACTTAAAAAGACGTGACGTGCAGTGTTCGCTGTGTAGTTGTGAGACACCTAGCAGGAGCGTGTCTGATCCACCCTGTGTTTGCCTGCAGGGAGTGGAAAGGAAAGTCTGAACCTTTGCATGCCAGATAAATGAATGTGCTTGCACGGTCAAAATGAGTGATCTGATAACTCTATCACATCTGAAACACCTACACGGAGACACTGATTGTTTTCACGGGCTCATAACTGAGAGTGAGGGGTACACGTCTGCCCACTCAGGTGGTGGCATTAAACATGGACAGAAATAGAAACAGATCATTATTAACTTAATAATCTAAATCTTTGTAGTTTGTCTGTCTTACATCTCTGTGTCCATTTTCAATCTTGGTTTGTTTCACATCTCCTTGTAGTATTTTTTTGTCTTTCTGATGCCACTTTAGATTTTTTGGTTTTGGTTTTGTTGTGCCTCTGTGGGGTTGTTTCGTGCGTCCTTGTGGCCTTTTGCTTCACTGTTTTAGTTTTGCATCAATTTGTGGGAATTGTTTTGCTCCTTGATGTAATTTTGTCTCTTTGTTGTTATTTTGTTCATCTTTGTGGCTTTTTTTGCAACTGTTTTTATTTTTGCATCGCTCTGTAGTCTTTCTGTCACCTTCCCAACACCCGTTACCTTTTCATTATTGTATGAGACTAGTCAGAGTGACCACAGCTCTCTGTCAGGTGTCAGAGTCTGTTGACACAAAGCAAGCAGCGGTTACTTCCTGCTGGATGTATTTTCCTAAACTGTCTTTATTTCTTACAGTTAACCAAATCTAAGATATAAGATATATATAACATCTTACCTATCTACCACATCACTCCTTGTGTACCATTATGATGCTGGGCACAAACCGGTCACTAATCTTCTCAACTCACAAAATATCCTCCTCACTTGCAAATCCTTAAATCATCTTTAAACATCCCAACCCAGTGGAGAACAGCCGGCTTTTAACACTGGTATAACCGCTGTTGCAGCGCCATATGGTGAACAGCCTGTTGAGCTTGAGAGGTGAAAACCGCAGGGCAGAGGTTGTGTTTGGGCTTTAGAGTTTGAAAAACCCTCCCACAATAATGAGACATATTATTTTAATGCAGTTCGTATCCATGGTGTGCAGCAGAAAAGTGTATCTGAACAAACACCAGTGTTCCCAGTGGCCAACAGAGACCACTTACAGCACAAATCTGAATAGAAACACTGGAGCAGGTTAATCTTTCATAAGAAGGATCCACTCCAGATGAGAGGACTAGTAAGAGGACAGCTCCACTGACGTAACAGTGTCTGTCAGTCGGTGACAGAAACGGAGGCAGAGAGAAGTCAGACTGCAGAGTGAAAGTCAGAATGTGGAGCAGACAGCGCAGCAGACCGTGATTAACGGGATGTTAAAGATCTCACTGTGCTGCAGCAGAGTGCTGCCTGCAGAGCACGCAGAGCAGGCGTCTCTCCAAGAAACCAAGTCACTGGCTTCCTCTTCACATCAACTGACACATGCACCTCGAAAGAGAGAGAGAGAGAGGGAGAGACACTGGATGGGTTTCACCATGAAATGTGCCCTGATGAATCAGCTTGGCGTACAGCTAAAACCCACTCACTGACTCTTCTCTGCAGTCTGAAAGAATTCCCTGGGTCACAGAGTAGAAATGCTAAATTCATAGTTTGCAGATCTGTGGTGCAGATTTAGAGCCTAACCTGCTGCATGAAGAACTTTGATTGGTATGTTCTAAGCGCAGCGACTAAGTGCATCTCCCACAGCCCAGTTTTCAGGGGTTCCCACATCCACAGATGAAAAACCATCTGCGCTTTCAACTGTGCTAACGAGCAACGACAATTCTGCCAGAAACCAAAGCTCCGATATTCACTGTGATGGATTAGTCACCACAGGCGCGTTTCAACTCTGATTCTCACACTGCACTGACGTGTGTTGCCAGCTGTGCATGGAAACCATTGGCTGGCTCAGAGGTGGGAAGACGCATCCGTGATCTACAAAGGTCACTGGTAATGTTAAACCAACCACATGTACTGCGTTTTATTTTCCAAATTAAAAGTGTAGTATAGAAACAAGAAAACCCAAGCTTCCTAACTTCATACATGGAGGCTTGTCCTCGTAAGGGTGAGAGGCGGGGTAAACCCTGGACAGGTCACCAATCCATCGCAGGGCGAGAAATCTTCATGTCAACTACTGATCCTTCTGCAGCCAGCACCACACCACCTTGTTCTAACACAACTGCTGCAGAAACCTGATATGTTGATCCAATTTCCACTGAGGCTGGTAGAGTCAAGGCACCGCCCCCTTAAACTTTGATTTGAGCATCAGCTTCGGAACATCCTCTCTCTAAATCATTAAAGACACGGCTGTAACGTTCTTTGGCTTCAGGTTGGCAGGTGGTTCTGCTGCTGGTCTTTTTCTGCTGTGGAGGATCTGCAGCCCGATAAACAATCCGACTGGAAGTTTCAACATGGATGGATGGATTTTTCCCTTTTAACCAGGTCCATGAGGTTACGTCAGTACAGACCACAGAGATGATTCTCATTTTTTAATAATTGCATTTTATTAATTGAAAACAAAACCAATGCAAATAAAAAAAGAGCAAAAACAAAACAAAACAAAAACAGTATCATTAGGTAAGACAAGGCGAGATACACTTAAATAAGAAGAGTTCCATGTTGGTGAGGACACAGGTGAAGGCGAGTGGATGTGGGACGAGGGGGAAAGAAGGTGGGGATGGGACAGGTTGGATTATGTACACCGTTTCTCACTGCAGGACTGGCAGGGCCCCCCCCAGCCCCGTCAAGGGCAGCGGGGGCTCAAAGTAGCAGGTCGGAGACACTGAAACACCAGAGAGAAAGGCACTATCCAGAGAGAACAAGAAAACAAAAGTAAAACACACGGGACCGGACCAGACCAGAAAAAAGTGCTCAACATCACATCGGACAAGAAAACAACAAACTGACATAATTTAAGCTGATCTCTCAACTTGTAGCATTGAAGGACAATCTCTCAGTTTTCTGAACTGTTGATCTGTGCCAGCTGCAGATCTGCACTGGTGATTACACAACGTGATGATCCACACTCGCCCTCGCTGCTACGCGCACGTTTAACGAGGAGGAAAGCGTCTGCATGCACGTGACGAACGCGTCCGAACCGACCACTCTCTCTCTCCCCGTTACCGCTTCAGCGCGACTGTCGAAAAATCAAAAAAATCCCTTGTGTGGTTGTGTAGTTCAGTTCTCCGACCGTGCTTCCCTCATGTTCACGTCTACGGACTCAGTCAGCTACATTCACTGCCCAAATAAAATGGCTGCAATAAATACATTGGCTTGGAGATGGTGGCTGATGTTGACACCGGGCTTCGTGCAGTGTTCGTGGCTCGACTCGCTGGTCAACCTCCTGACGGGACGCGTTCCTCCTCTGACTTTGCTTGTATGAAAGACAAGAGGAGCCTTCTCTCAAAGGGAAACGATGACCCATCACGTGTCACGCTGTTTCAGATTCAGAAAGAAACAAGTCAAATCTGACAATTCAGCACATTCTAGAGCTACGAGGTCGTATCCAGACTAACAAAGGACTTAACATAATTTACAAATGGAAAAAAGTACAATTTGTGATGAGAGGTAAAACAAACATACAAATATATAATATATATTTTTAAAAAATGGATTCTCTCTATAGTTGATTTATTTATACAGCCAGAGGCTGATGTACAATGCTGACGTGCCAATGATCTCAAACATGGAAACCTGCTGTACTGTAGATGACTTTTTTTTTCTCTCTTCTTTTTTTGTACATTTTTAAAAACTTCTTTTACATTTTTCTTCTTTTTTTTTCTTTTAAAACAGAGTCAGGGTTTACTGATAGGTGATTAAAACAACATGCGGCAAAGAAAGGAAACACAGACGAAAAGGCAGAATGTTAAGAAGTGACGGAGAAGACAGAAGCAGCTGTGGGTGCGGTAGAATCATTTGGTTATCTTCACTACGCTTTCAGTTTCTCTGCATTTAGATTTCCCTCAGAGACAGTTCAGTCCTCGCTGACGTGTTCACTCAAGAGGTGAACATTCTCAGCGACAAGTAAGAGTTGATTTTTTGCTCAGCCGCCGCCCACACAGCGACGCCTACGACGGCACTACTCCTGTTTTATCTCTCTCTCTCTTTCAGTTGTTTGCGTTCTTCCTGTATGCTCCTGTTATGGTGGGATGGCCGAGAAGGGTGGAAGGGCGGTCGGGGTGGGGATGAGGACTGGATGGGGGCTGATGAGATCAAGAACGACGACGATGATGATAATGGTGGTGGTGGTGGTGATGGGTGGCTGTTGCTGTTGTCGTTTACATGGTCTGAGTGTTTACATGTTCCGATTGACAGGTGTGACGTAGTTGCGGGGGAACATGCCCGTTTGGCCGTGGCAGCCTCCTTTCCACCAGTTGGGGTCAGAGTTGTCCAGGACCTGGATGAAGTCACCGCGTCGGAAACCCAGCTCTCCTTCCTCCTGGGGGTCAAAGTCAAAGAGCGCCTGCACGTATGTGGGATGCTGTGGAACGAGAGAAGAGAAAGACGTAAGTACTGAGGCGGCAACACAGATGAACATTGTCATTAGGGACCATCAACGCGGCTTCTGACATTTACATCACAGGACGCTCTACAGAGAAGATGTGCCACTCGTCTGAATGTTTGGAACTGTAGTGTCACTCCCTTCATGTGTGAAATGCAAATATCTTCATCACTCTCCTTCTCCCTCAGTCTCTTTCCTACCAACAGTTTCACCAGCAGATTCTTATCCGTTTCTTTCCTTCTCTCTTCCCCCCCAGACCTGCAGACAGCAGCTTCACTGTTTGCTCACTTCACCTGACATCTGAGGTTCTTTCCTCCTCCTTCTGTTAGCTCATTCTGACACCAATTCAAATGGAGAAGCAATATTTTTAACACACTACGCATCAGGTTTTAATAGTTCACTGGTTTACTGATTTAGAACTGCAAACACCTGCAGTTCCACAGGACAGGTGGATACTGGTGGTGAGCGTGTGAATATTATGAAGCAATATTTGGAAGAACGGGAACTGAAAAGCAGGATGGATGAGACAGAGAGAAGCAAGTACTGTGCTGCTTTAGATAGTTTAGATATTAAGAGGAGGTGAAACCAGAAAACCTTCCTGCCAAAATGTCCAGTAATAATTCAGACACATTAGCGAGCTGTGCTAAACGTTTACTTTGAGGAGAATGAAGCAGCAAATGTTAGTTTGTATTCTCACCTGAACTTTAACAGGCTGGAGCCGACTTTGTGCTTTTTAATAATAGACATTTTCACCGCTGCTATTTGTCGCACTGCGATTAGCTTTCACCGACGTATCTTAACATTAACGTTATGGTTGTTTGCTTAAATCGAACACTCACGGTTTGATGAAAGTACCTCTAGTGATAAATGAGTTGATTTGAGCAACTTTGAACTACATAAACCAGGAAGTTTGAGAGTTTGACAGATTTCACAGAAATAAAATTACTTCCTGCCCTCCTCCAGATCTTACCATAGCTGTGCACAGACATGACATCATGTGCAAATCACTGATTAAATATAAGTTAACCAATGTCTACAGCGAGTGTTGGGTCAATGTCAGAAAGCAGAACTGGGTGTTAAGACTTATTTAATGATGTATAACTGTGGATGTGAGGAAAGACTCAATTATCGTCTTGACTCTTGTCAAGAATAAAGTCATTTGTGCTTTTAGTAGTGAAACATCAACAGGTTTCATTCTGAGTGACGTTCATGCAGCAGTTTTAAAAGCAGTCAGTACCTGTAAATTAAAACTTATTACTGTTTTAAAAAGACCACCGGAAATCACAGAAACTAACTCCCCTCAGTGGAATGAGAGCGGGGAGCTTTCAGAGACCAGATTTCTCAGCACTCATTTGTGCAATAGTGGTGCTGCACTGAGATGCAATGTGGTTACAACCAACATGCTCTTTCTGGTTCCGCAGCATGAACAACTTGGCTCCCCCACAAGTGATCTAGACCAGACGGAGAGCATGTGTGGTTCAGTTAGGCTGAAACACACACACTCGTCATGCTCACGCTCTCAGAGTCTTCAGTGCTCACGTCTTACCTGGGGGACCTGCTCGATGTCTCGCAGGAAGATCTGCTGATTGCGGGAGACTGAGGTGGAGCGGTGGTAGTCCACCAGCTCGTTGAGGGAGTTAAACTTCACCACCCATAGGAAATACTTTCCTGCCCCGTCACGAAGGACCTTGAAGTGCTGCACGTCGTTTCCAAACCTGCAGGAGGTCAGAGGGGAAGAGGTGAGGAGTGGATTCTCTGCAGTTTTTAGATTTAAATATGTCCGTGTGATACACTGCTAAGTGAATTTAATAACAGCAGCTGAATGGAATCAGGACAGTCCAGGCAGTAATTAAGATCTGTATCTCAGCACCAACTTTACATGTCAACTGACGTGTCCTTTGGGAAGGTCAGAACTGAGAAAGACAGATAAGAGGAAACTGGCTCTGCATGTGTCAGCTAAAAAAGTTAAGTACTCATAGGGCCGAGGTCCAACACAAGCAAATAACAGGCAAACACATCAGCAGAGGGCAGCACTGAGACCCCACAAGAAAAAGGAAGTGGCTGCTTCAATGACTCACACACACCAAGTATGGAAACTTGATCAGTTTTGACATCACTTGTGTGAAACTGCACCGATGCAGGGATAATGATGAAAGGTATTTATAGAAAGGAGTGAGAATAATGTTTTTCCCCTAACATTGAAGGGGGGGGTTACTTACTTAACAGAGAGAGAGAAGTCCCCCGGTGCACTCTCGCTCTCTCTGATGAGGAAGGCCCCATCGTGCCTCTGTTTGTTGAGCATCTCCTCTGCTTTGGCGCGGGGAATCTTCCCGAAGAACCACCTGGAGGAGGCAGAAACAAGTGAGAGATGACTAAGGTGATGCAAACTCATCATCAGGTGTGTAAAGTACACGAGCATTAAGAATACTAAAGCCCAACCTCTAAATGTTTCTTAAAGTACAAAAAGTAAAAGTACTCCACTAAGAAAACAGTGTATAAACCTGATGCTGGTAAAAACAAACGCAGAAGTTTAGATCAGAAATTGACTAAAATGTGTTGAACAACAGAAGCTTTAGGTTTATGTGGAGCTAATTTTACCATCTTATAAAGTGACAGGAGGTTTTTATCTATAAATGATAAACCAGTATTTTATTAAAATATAATGATTTTTATAAGTCTATGAAAATGGATGCAAGGGGGGCAAATGCAAGACAAAGCTCTTTACTTCTAATCTAATCCTGCAAAAACTAACAAGTGACTAATGATTTTAAACTGAATGTAGTGGAGAAAACGTAAAAGAAACAAAAAGGAAATAAAGTAAAGTACAAGTACCTCAAAACCGAGGTAATATGTGGTGAATGTACTAAATGTTATTTAGCATCTACAACGGTCAGACTCTAGCTGGGTGTCTTTACTTGGTTATGGCTCAACATGGCTGAGGTGGTGTGAGATGATATTAGAGGAAGTAAAAAAGAAAGAAAAAGTGCAGAGCTGCAAACTGGACAAGAGTTAGCATGTTACCGTGTCAGCGGTGTACTTTCATTTCATTATGTTAGCGTGTTGCTATTCTGAGTGGTTTAAAAGGATCAAAATGATGATCAGACTGGAACACAGGAAGAAGATTGTCTGAGCATTTTCACTTAAAGGAATAAGTTTGTCACAACACTGTTGAGTTTTGTTTGTGGTTATCCTACAGACACACACACAGACACACACACACACAGACACACACACACACAGACACATTAAGTTGGACTAAGTAACTGAAAGTTTTTCTTTAACTTTGAATACGTGTTTGCGGTTTGCAGCAAAGATGTGAAATTAAATATTTTCTCCTTATAAATGAGACTTCTGAAGTTGTTCTCTCTGTGTAGAGGCTACTTCCACATGTACTTAAGTAATGGGTTTCTGTTCCTCTGCCAACCAATGTTTCTTGTGCCTCTGGTAAGAAGCATGCACTGAGCACACAAAAATCAACCACCTCATATACACAGACAGACAGACAGACTCACACATATGAGCTAATCAACGTTTCACTTCAGCTAAACCGCAGCTCAGATGAAGGGATGAGGACACAGTGCGAACATCACACCTCCCGGTGGCCGGCGGGTTGAAAAAGTGAGGACAGTACTAACCGTCGAGCTAGCCAACAGTGACAGTCAATGAGCTCAACAAGACTCAGAGCTAAAGAGAGCTTCTTCGTGACAGCTGCCTGCAGCTGGTTGGGACACTCTCCATGTCTGCAGAGGGTGAAAGCCAAGTGCTGGATACAGACACTGGTCCACCATCACACATCGATACAACTTACTGCTATCACTGTGCCATTTGCTAAAAAAAGCAGCATAGTACCGTTTTTAACCTGTATATGTGCTACATCACCAAGAGGAAAAGCTGACAGAGGGAATACGAGAGAGTGATTAAGATGGATAAGAGGGATAAGGGGTGTGTGTGTGTGTGTGTGTGGGGGGGGGGGGGCAAATGCAAGACAAAGCTCTTTACTTGTGTAAATAATTAAAAAGTACAGTCAGCCAAACAATGACATCTTTGCTCTTTTGCACGTAGGTGAAAATCAATAATGAAATGGCCAACTCTTAATCTGCTTTGTGTCTGTGGTTGGCAGCAGAGAAAGACTGATGATTAAAGTGACAGCAGAGCAATTACTGGAGCCAAGGAAACGACAGAAGGAGGAGAACGACTGGTACTACTATCAGCAACACACCCATCTGCAGTATTCACGCCGTTCTTCCACTCTTATTTGCTTTTCCATATCTTGCCAAAACCTGGTTTAGCTTATTTAGTTCATTACAAAACATAAGGGCTCCATGTTTCATGAAAAAACAAAAAAAACACCCAGTGTTCAATGTGCATCCTTTCTCTGCATTAGCTTCCTGTGGTACACACTCGATGAACTTACAATGTCTGACGTGATTTATTATCTATTAATAAATTAATAACAGGTCTGTGCTGAGGATTGCCACTTCGCCACATTCTCAAATTCTTTTTGACAAAAGCGTGAATTAATAGTATAGTAAATCTACAGTAAAGAAACGTATAAAACAACGAAGCTCTGCGGCACAGACGAACGAGCTAAACCAGGCTGCACCAGTAGCAGCCTTCTCCTTTAAACACAGCTAATGCTGTACATGGGAAAATGAATGTACACACAGAAAGGACTGACTTGGAGTAGGGCCACGCTGTGGTGTGCCCTGCTGTACAGTATCGCTGTGTGTGCATGTCTGCTGGACTCTGTTGGTGCCTGGTGCTTTCGGGTGGCACTTCATCGTCAGCACAATGGGAGACGAGTGAACTCCAGCCACTGTTGATGTTGCCTACTACTGTACAGGCTGCATTTACAGAATAAAAAAACTCTTCTAGTTAATACATGAAGCAAGTAGGAAAATCAGGAGGAAGTAGAAGAATTTTGTGTTAGAGATGCAGATGCTGCGTTTTATTAGTCAAATAAAAAAGTAAAATATAACACGTCTGCTAATGTTGGAGGGATGTGGAGAATGTTACGCCACATATTCAGCTCATGGAAAATGCTAAAGTTCAACAGGCATGATGTGAAAACTGAAATAGATTTTTATTGTTCACAGTTGGTTATTTTATTAGGGGAAGATTTCTGCAGAAAAAAGGGAGACAAATATTTACTGAGTAAGACTTTTGAAAGTAACTGGAGTCTAAAACAAAGGTCAAGCTTTTTAAAAAATAATTTCAATAAGATGGAATAAATGTCAAAGAACACGAAACACTGACGCAGCGCAGGAAACACTTTAAAACATGAGCACAAATATATATTATATTATCATACATTTTATAAATAAATGTATGACTAATAACCTAATCAAGTGTTTAAAAAGTACTTTCTATAAAGAACAGTTCCAGCCTGTGATGCATCTTAACAGATATGTTGGTGACACAGAGAAGACGAGGCAGAGGTCTTTGCTGCAGGCTGTTAGGTGTTGTGCAGCAATTCAATTAACTTGAGACAATTTTATTCCTGGTCAGACGATAAAAGTAACTTTGACCTTGAAGTGTTTGGTCCTGCACATACACAGACAAATGGCACCATGGCAGGAGTGAGAATTAAGCCTAAACCCCTGAGGAGAAAGTGATATTAAAGTGAGGAGTTACTGCACTCACGTCTCACTGGGCTTAACAACAGGCGGCTAAGACATAACTTTTAGAAAACACTGCAGTGAGTTTTCAAAACTTATTGGAGAACGTATCAAAATATTATCACATTAGCCAATTTAATTAGAAATTCAGTCGAAATTACTACATTAATCTTTCTCTACCTTTTCCATTAACATTATGATTTCATCATGATCACACAGCTGATTCCAAAACAGTGTCCACAAACTAAACATCTCCATGAAGGAGGATTCACTGGGATTAGAGAAACAGGTGAACGGTATACTTACGGATGGGCTTTCATCTCTATGTAATTCTTGGGTATGAAGCCGTCTTTTCCATTTAACTCCGCTTTGTACCAGTTCTGATCACACTCTTCATTTAATACCTGGTGATGACAAAAATAAAAAGACACAAAGAGGAGTTAGGTTAGGTCGACAACAGAGAGCAGCCACAACCCTAAATTTAGCTTCACGACAGTGGATTTAATTTCCTGTGGCTCCGAAGGCACTGAAGGTGAATGTTCAGCATGCTTGACGACTGCTTGGTAAATATTAGGAAACTACTGATCGAACAGCAAAGCAGAACGAGAGGCAAATACGATTTCAAATGGTTCAAAAGAAACAGTAATATGTCTGTATGTGAGCTGCACCTTCAGCTACAGTGACTCATTTTGAAGGATGCATCAGTGACACAGAGTACAGCTACTGGTGCAACTGTGCGTGTCCACGTCAAAATGTAGGTGCTTAGGAAATAAATTCAACGGGTGTTGCTGCAGTCAAGCAGTTTCCTCCCAGTCTAGTTAGGAGAGCTCATGTCACATTCTCTGGAATAGTACATTTCTACTGAACTGCTTATGAAAGCTGGTTGTTTGTAGAAACAAAACAACAACACAGTCTATGTGAAATCTTTATTGCATACTGTGTTTCATCACATCCATTGACAAACTTCAGAGGAAAACTGTGGAGCAGCACTGAGTCACCCAGCATCCATCTGAGTGACGCTGCAAAAAGCAGACAGAGCCCATTCACTAATCCCAACCTAACTCATGGCCACAGATCCACAGATGAGAAGCTTGTCAAGTCTGAAGAGGCAAAACAAAAAGCATGTGATACAACTTAACCATCACTTGTTCGATGGAAAATCGAGGAAGAAAACCTGTATTTAAGAATGACTCATTCTTACTGGGAAACGTAAGATAACCATGTTAAAAGCCACTTATTTCACCATCTTTGATCACATCTAACTTGTATAATTCAGAGGAAATGTTTTTTTTGGCGAAGGCAGTGATGCAGCTCTTTATGCATGATCACTGCAGATGCAGTTCGAGATAGACAGTTTTTTTTTTAACTGCACGTTTTCCTGTCTTTTTCTACGCATTTTCTCATTTGCTATTTTTATTTACTTTGCCTCTCCCTCTTCCTGCCCTCTTAAATTCATAATTTCCCTTTCAACCCAGCCCAAGACAGCTGTCCAATTGGCTCGTCTGCAGAGCGAGTGGCCTGGGTCTGGCCTGGGCCAGTGAGGCTGCAGAATGCCAGCTGTCACTAGCCTCCCCCCAGCTGCGAACCATCCCTGCACATGACCAGCATTACTGGTTGAGGGAGTGGCCCTGGACCCGGAGTGGTGTGGCGTCTCTCCATATGTGCTTGACTAACACAGTGGACTTGCTGATATTGGGGATACACAGAGGGATGTGAAGAGATATGACGAGTGTGTTTACACTAGTCAATGTGCTGCTGTCTGAGCCAACACTCAAACAAAGGGCCTTAGCCTCTGGGCTGTATATTGACACACTGAATCAACCTTTCAGAACAAGCGCACACAAAGGCAGACTGAGCCAGCACGGCCTTGTAGCCACCTCACTCTGCTTACAAATTCACTGGCACTGGTCAGAGGTCTGATGACGGCACTACAACAGTCAGTTTGGGTGATGGAAGGTCTAGAGGGTGCAGGAGGCACAAAAAGGATGCTTTGGAAATCGCATACTCACTTGCTCTTGGTGAATTCTCCAGACAATGAGCTCCCATGGTGCGCTGAAGTCTGTTTAATATCCATATGACATTTGTGTTCTGGCGTTCGGCTCCTCTGCGTAATGTCTACATTATTTGTAGTGCATGTGTGAAAACAGCTAAAACTTCAACTTCATGATAGAGCCAGAGAAAACATCAGGGGGACGACCACAGTCAGTAGACCATGAATGTCTGATGATATTTCAAGAGATTTTTGTTAGAAGAAATTTCAATAGATTCCCAAAGTCTATGGGATACAAGGTCTAGGAATCAAATGTCTGCACAAAATGTTTTGCCAATCCATCAAAAAGATGCTGAGATATTTTACTGAATAAAATGAAATGTTTATCCTGCTGATAGCACTAGAAGAAAAGTCTGAAACCTCTCAGTCATCCAGGTCATGGGTTTCTCAAAGATGATACTCAATGGAAAGTGGTTCAAGTTCAGAAGAATGTTTCACCTCTCAACCGAAACGTTTCTTCTATTCTAACTGACTGGTTAAACACCTGGGTGAAGTCACCTTGAGTGTTGGTGAGGTCACAAGTGGATCATTGTCTGATCTGACCAACATGTGTTGTTATGGTCAAATTCAGAGATTTAAAATAAACTAGTTCACATTACTTCTAAAAATTTAATTTCTGAGAGATATTGCAGAGGGTAAGCCACTCCCATGAGTCCATGCAGAACACTGGTGTCAAACTGTGAAGTTAAAATTGAACCTTTCAGATGGAAAACAAAATGCCTTCAAGAACCTCGAGCAAGTCCAGTTAGAAAAACATCCAACTGAAAACCACAAATTGCAGCCTCATGACAGTGATATCAGAAACATCAGTGGATCACCAAGATCAGTACAATAGATCCTCTTGGGTCCATTAGTGTCTGTACAAAATTGGATGGCATCAAATTATCATCATGATATTTTAGTCTAGACCAACCACCACAGCCACCCCTAGAGCCATGATGCTAGTAAGGGTAAGAGAGCACAGATGAAAAATATGAGGCACACACACGCGCTGAACAAATGTTGACATGGTGTCCTGACGCGTCTTACTGATACTCCCTGCCAACAACACAAACACACATTCTCTCCATATATTTTACATTTGCCTCAGGTGAAGTGTTTGATTTCATTAGGTTCTGCATGTGTTGTTGTCGCCGCGTTAAGCGCTGACTCACTGTAAAGCTAATTTTATGACGCCCTGGGCTCACAGTCATGAGAAACATGTGATGGCGCGAGTAAGTGATTTGCTTGATCTATGTATGCTGGCGTAAAACAGTTCCAAAAAAACAGACTCACTGCCCTCAGGGTGGGGTGCTCCAGCAGTGCTGGGTTACAGGAAAAGGTGGCATGTAAAGTTATTCTGTAGAAATGCAGAAAAACTTTTTCTCCACACACAACAGCACCAAATACTGTAGGAGCACAAAATGTGCCTCTATACTGTCCTGTGGGTGGAGAGACAATGCTTCATCCCCACGATCGAAGCTCAAGCCCACTTGTTGGCAAGCATCCACTCCAAGGAAGGAATCCTTCAAACCAGCTCCAGCAGTGTTGTTCAGGTGACCCTGGCTCTGACCTCCCCCAGAGCAAGCAAACAGAAAAATGAAACGTGTTCAACTGGAATTAGTAGACTGAAACCAAATGAGTACACAGTTGTTGAATGGAGCAACGCGAATGTAAAAATCAAACTATATCACAAGTCTCCCAACAATGCATTTCATCACTGCAGAGGAGCCGTGTGTTCAGCAGACAGCACATGCTACCAGTGCGCTTGACCTTAAGTAATGACTGTGTTTAACCAAAGTTAATAATAGAGCACGGGAGGTGGTAGAATATACTGTACACCAGAGTTCTTAGGAATTGCCAACATGCGTATATGAACTTCCCCAAGAGATTCTGTTTATAGTAGGGGGCTTCCTATCTAATGATGTCAATACGCCGCTAATGCAGATAATAGCAATAAATATACAGGTAAATTTTTTGTGTACTTTGCTCATTCTGTAAGTAAATACGTTACATTTCAATGCACTGTGTGTCAACGCTGCCCGACGTAGCCCAATCTGCCACATGCAGCGTTGATCTATTTCTACAACGGGTCAACTTGGAGGCCACGCTCACGTCACCCATCACTGTCTGGTACAGAGCATCAACCAGACATTCAGGACACTCAGTGCAGAAGACAACTGGCTGCAAACTTCCCACCACTGATGACCAGCACCTTGGACACTCGATCTCCAAAAAACTATGAACAAAGACCTCCACAACAGACAAGAACAGTTCTTTTTACAGAGTTTCACTTCTAAATCATACCCAGACTGTGAATTTGAATTGTTGCTCTATTAGGCTTTATTCTAATCATATAAATATACAATAACTAAAATACACTTCTGCATGTAGTCATGAAGACCAGTCCATTTAAAGTCATATGAAACAACACTGTACAGCTGGACACACCTGTTAGACAAACCAGAACTCAGTACCTACTGACCAAAACCTAATCTCACCAAAGCAGGTCATCACAAACAGGACATAGGACACATTATGTACAAAATGTTCTGCTGTGGGTCAAAAAAATACAGTGCGTGGAACTGTTCTCTGCAACTGTGAGACTCCAGAAAGCCACAAAACAATTTGATTAAAATTTGACTGCATTCCAGTATAACACTGGAAGTGGCTGCGAGTTTGATGTCATGAGCGGGAAAACACAGTGCACTCAGGGTTTTTTCCAACCAGGAAGAGAAAAATGTATATGAAAATACAGTTTCTTGTATATTTTTATATAGTCAAATTGGTCTATGCACCTTCTATAATAGGGTCATTCAAATAGATTCTTCAGTCTGAAGACAGTTGGTTAGATGTGTTCTTTGGGTTAGGGTAGCTCCTCCTGAATGGGCTCCTTAGGTGACCAACTAACCAACTTTTATGAAACTGAAGAAGCTACTTGTATCAGTTGTGAAACATTTATACTACACAGAAAGTCCAGCTGACATGTCTCAACTGTATATGTTTGACTGAGAATCTCCACTGCACATTTAGGAAAATAAGCTTAACTTACATTTTGGTTGAGAGACAATATCACTAACATTGATAAACACTACAACTGTGATATTAGATTTTCATAACATTTAAATTCTATTCTAAATATACATCCCAAACAAAATTGATAGTGAGGAGCTCACTGGCAGCTCAGTGGTTACTGTGCATGCCACGTAACCGCAACATCCCCGGTTGGAGTCCAGCTGGGGACCTTTGTTGCGTGTCACACCCTCTCTGCTTCCTGTCTGCTTCTACACTGTCAAATAAGAAGGCTACGACGACAGAAATAAACTCGAAAAAACAAACAATACATATTCTATCTCGAGCAACAAGGAGACTGATCAACGTGCTTAAAAGATCACACCTCCGGCCTGAGTGCTGAAATGATTCCTGTTTACAGACCGATATTAGAAGCAGTGAAAATGGGGAGTGAAGTCTGAACTTTAGTGCTCACTGGTCTATCTGCTGGCCGTGACAAGTGAAAGAACGGCAGGCCATGAGGAAAAGCAGAAATCAAATATTTGCTTTGTTGGCAGTTTTTTTTTAAACCACATAGAGAAGAGACAAACGCAGCATTGTGTGCGACTGAGCCCCGTCTCTCTGTTCCACGCTGAGCCAGCGCTGTGCTCTAACACTTCTCTGGATCACATGCACCCCTCCCTCTCTCTGAAGATTTTTTTTGTCTTTTTAATCTGATTGAGCCATAATATAGTTGTAGGAGTTTCTATTTGAGAGGCTGAGGTCCAGGCCAGGGATTATCCCCTCCACAGCTGCCACTGCACTGCCTCCTCCTGTTTGTCTCACATACTAAAATAATATAGCACCTCCACCCACAAACTCATGTGTGACATTACAAACTGTCAGCTGTCATTCACACAGAGACCCACAACTACCAACAGGGTATTTCTCTGTAAAACCGTGACACTGAATCTGTGATAAATGGATCAAAAAAGTTTAGGCATCATTAACAATCTGTTCTCATCTTTAGAGATTTATTTGTGGAGAAAGTGAAGCTACATTATAAGATTTGTTTTGTTCTGTCGGCTAATGAAAAGTCAACGTAACTCATGTTCTACAGTCATGTTCGTGTCATTTTGTTATTTGTACAAACAAGTAATCCTGTTATTATTTTAGCCCATGTTCACCATTCACTTTAAAACATGGATTTTTGCTCTGCTTCAACTTGGATGCGTTGTAAGTGATCACCATGAGGAGATTAGACTGAAACCCTCACTTTCCCTTTCCTGGTGGGCTCCCGACACAGAGGATGTCAAAGAAAAGCCTTTGCATAATGATAAGTCTGCTGATAAGAGAAATGACCACATTTAACACGTCACTGTTGCATAACATGAACACTGGACCGCCTTACTAAGTATCACCAAACGTTAGAGGAGGCACAAAGTGAGGTACTAAGCGACTGTGCAGACAGCAGAGAGCGAAAAAAGATGCTAAATAAACCACATGTCTTCACAGCACGGGATTGCAATAAATCAGGAGCAGGGATTACCCTGCAGCGCGAGTTAATCTGAGCGCGCGGCAGGTCTGCCAGATAGAAAGACAAGATAAAGCTTCACCAGAACCTCAGACGCCTATTGGATCCAGTTTGAATTCTGTTGTCTACTATTTGCACGCCAGACGGCAACAATGACAACATCAAACGCTGCTTGGTTATGCAATCAACCACAGAAAATTATGAGCTACAACGATGAACCTACAATATGCAAAGTCAAAGCCAGCCACTGGAAAGTAGAGACACTGAGACCAATCTGACAGGAAATCTATGTTTTGTTATGTGTTTAATCCACTGATTTGCATATTCTGTCATTCTTTAAGAAAAAAAAACTGATGTTACTTATGAAACATAATTTCACAGAATGAGGAAAATCAAATAAGGAAGAGGTTCTTTATATCTAAAATAAGCAACATTCCCCCTTTACACTCTCGCTGGGGGAGATGTGAAACTATTCAGAAAGAAATTTTCTATAAACGGTACAAACCAAGCGACTTCATGACCATAGCAGACTGATTTCTGGCTAAGGAGATTTCAGAGAGTGTAGATTGTACGGTGTGAAAAAAGGCGGCCATGGAGAGAGTTTAAAGTCCCTGAGGAGGCGGTGTCTTGGTCAGTGCTAAACAGGGATTTCAGGTGGGCACGGCTCTAAGACGAAAGTGAAAAATATGCCTGGAAAAGATTGCACAAGCACTTAAAGACGCCCTAGTGCGTATATATGTGTGTGTGGATGACCTGCAGGAAAGGAATTTTAAACCTGGTATTTTGTCTCTGTAGTGGCACCAGAATAAACAAAGGACAAACTGATTCCCCCACTACAGTATACAGTATTCAGGACAGTGTGATAACATCTTTAAAAAAATACGTCCTGTACATGCCACAAATAAATAACTGCACAGATGATGATGGATGAGGAGATATTTATAAATCACAGGAGGTCACAAGCCCACTTTCTGCTTTGTCTTAAAAAAAACTAAACAAAACAAACATAAACCCCCGTCCAAATGTGTTTGACCTCCTTTGCTCCCAGCAGGGAGGCAGCAGACTTAGAGCAGTCCCGGCCAGAGCCATGGAGGCAGCGAGTGCCACCCTGACACAGAAAGACACAGAGAGAAAGAGATTACACTGGATTCCAGTAAATGAAGGGCTTGTAACACTCTTGTAATTAAAATAATGCTTTGAGGCCATTGCCACATGGGGAGCCTCCCTTTTTCAGCAACGCCTCAGCTTCAAAACACACATTACACCTCTGACCCAGACACAGAGCTGGTCGCTGGACATGAAGCAAACATTTGAGGGATAAACACACTGACGGGTCAATTTTTTTATGCTCATGTTCTCTAATGTTACATATCCTAAAACTCTGGTCTGTGCTGGTTGGGATTTATGAATTTAATTTACAATGCTAATTTATGCATTAAGATTAGTTATCAAAACATCTGCAGTACTTCACAAATACCTTCAGTCATTTAATAAATTATTCTTAATTAAATTAATTTCAACAACCCCCACACAGACACTAAAACCCAGGAAAAGCATCTCTGCTAAACTTCGTAAACTAGTAACTGCACATTAACCACATCAGTTTTACTGGTTGGGGACAACGTTTTACTAAAATGTACTTACATGTTAATAATTAATGTGATTCTGTGTATTTGCTGCCATAGAATTGAGTTTACTCTTGGTGATAAAAATCACAGAAGTACTAAGATTTTGGAGATGTTTGGAGGCGGCTGTTCTCGGAACAGCAACAACTTTGTTATCTGAATAAACTTCTCTGTTCCCGTCCCACATGTGCTGCACCAGAACAGAAAGTTTTAGCATGATTAGTTAATAGCACCAACACTGTGCTCAATCGATGCATCTTAATGATCCAAATATTCAAGTTTATCAGTTTAAATTATTGGCATAAAATGAATGAAAGACTAAGGCAGGATGCTCTAGAGTAAAGATGCATCACTCCTCTGGATTTAGTGCAGCCCACATAAACAATGTCTGTGTTTGTTTTGTATTTGTGTCTTGGGACACAAAAGTGAAATCAGCTCAAAGTATCTCTGTGTTTATGATGCTTATCGTCTTCTTGAACATCATGTGAACAACGTTGTCAAAAAAACAAAAAAAAAAACAGACGCAAACCGGAACCCTGCAGCCAGATGGGTGGTAACACAACGCAGATGGGTGGTGAACTCAAATTAACAGTGTAAGTGTGATAATTAAAATGGAAGGATAATTTTGGCCCGACTCCGACTCCTCTTCTTCGCTCAGCATCAACTGAACCCGGGCAGCTGATGGGTGGGGGTGGGGTGTGGGGTGGGGATCCTGTTGTTTATCACAGCTTGAATTCTCTGCAGTTTATTTTGGCGTAATCACTCAGGCACATAAAGAAATTAAAGCGACAAAATCTGTTGGCTTAGACAAGTGTGTGTATTTAGGAACTGTTGCAGTTGTAAAGCATCAGGAGCAGACTTGTTGCCGTCTGTGCAGACTAATGGAAGTCGGTGTGAGCTCAACGTTGTGGAAAACAGAAATATGTATTTTATAATGTGCTGGCAAGTCAGTCTCTTCCCCTCTTGAGCTGTGCAGGATCTAAAGCTGATTAGAGAGAGAAGGGAAAATATCCACGAGAGAGAAAATATCTTTTGGTTTAAATACAGCTGTCAGTGTCTTTATAGCATCAGGAGGGAGAAATGTGGAGATGAGGAGCGAGAGCTAATTACAGCTCTCTGACTCAACACTCTACAGGGAGGAAGAGCAGCAAGAGGAGAAGCACAGGGAGGAAGAGAAGGAGAGTGAAAAGACAATGAAGAAAAAGAAGACAGATCAAGAGGAAGGGGAAAAAAGCAACAGAAACAGCGAGAGAGAGAGAAGAGCAAAAGAAGAGGACAGAGGACCACTTTGAAGACTCCCACTCCTTGTGATCAGCTCAGGAAAACTCCTCAAGGGCAATGCAACATAAATTGAGGGCATTTTTTTTTCCAGAGCAGCCGAACTGAGTGCACTGCGCTCCATCTGTGCTAGCTCACGAGCTAAATGCCTTTTTGTGATACCCCGTCAGGCCACTAAAAGTCTTTTCATTCCCACGCTACACTGGGTTTTTTTTCTACAGTGACCTGCATCTAAAATCCTTTCTTCCACTTCCTTTCATTGCTCTTAAGATGTCAGAAAGAATGTAGAAGACTTAGAGACAATATGAAAGAGGCAACACAAAGAAAACTGACACTTGGTGATTCTAATTCAGCTTTAGATGGATGATTTAATGGCTAGAAATTACCGAATGTTTGGTTTACATATAAATACACATGCTGCTCTACATTAGCAGCTGAGACACAAAGAGTGAACCAAACCAGAGTGGTGGGCACCACCTGCATGGTCAGGCAGTCAACAGGAAAACGTGGCTTCAAAAACCTTTATCAAAGCTCTATCAAAGCTCTATCAAAGCTCTATGACGGTGCTTTCTCTTTATAGGTTAGTAAAGGATGTTTAAGCCAGTTCGTACCAGAATTATATGCACATGATCATGAGTTCCCAAATCCGATTCTCAGCCAATCTGGAGGGTGGTAAAAGCAGACACAAGTAGATGCATCTCATTCAGAACCCCCCCGGATTTTACATAGACATAGTCTAAGAGAGGAGGTTTCAACTACAGCTTCAGCAGCAGGAGTGAGCGCCAACACATTAGACTCTGCCTTGTTGGGCAGCTATCAGGTCAGAGTGGGCAGTTGTTACGCCTGCTACCGCATGTTGACTCGAAGCAGGTGCCTCACATACAAAGACACACAAAACAGCCCAACAACGCAAATGCAGAGAGGCATAAAACGTTCAGGCAAACAACACTTGGCTCCATTACTTAGCTCTGGCAATATTTGCAGTTTCCACATCTCCTTCCACTGGTGCTGCAAACAGAAGCATGCAGGTAGTGCTGTCACCAGCAGAACGAGGCTGCTGTTCCTGCCGTTGAAAAGAAGACCACATGTTCACCCTCATCTTTTCGCCTACTACTGTAAACCATTTCAAAAAAAGAGGCAGTGCAACCACAAAAGCAAACACTTGTTACCACTTTGTTGCACTGCATGGCTGGAATATGTTTCAGATTTTATCCTGAATAATTTATTTGTGTGCTTTTGTTCCTCGAGTCATTTCACATTACTGGCTGAGTTTCATAAAAAGCCTACAGAAAGATTTTACACGAACAAGGTCACACTGGTTGAATTAGATAAAAGACAAGAGTCATAAGAATGTACTTTTCTTTCTCTCCAGGGATTCGGCACTTAATTATCAAATATGCAAATGTGAACAGAACACACACAGTCTCCTGGACTCCAGTGAGATCCTACGAGTCCTCTGGCAGTGCAAGTAAAGTGAGTTTGAGCTGTATCAAAAACTGCACAATGAGCAACACAGCTACGATTTATTGACCCTTCAGCTCCTCATAGTTAACTGCACTGCTGCTTCACAGACGGCCAAGAAATCTGCTGCAGAATTTATGTTCGGAAAGGAAAAGTGAAGCAGTTGGATTTGGAGCTCAGAGTCTAATGATGGATTTTAACTGTGGTTTGGATTTTTAAGCTATTATAAGACAACACTGGTACAACTCTCTCTCTTTCTTGTCAAAGGACGAGCAGACAAGGAGGGAAATCAATAACCTGTGTACTGATGGCGAGGGAGGCGGCACCTCAAGAGAAAGTGTCAAAGTAACTGGCTGAAGGTGAAGGGAAATTCTGACTGTGTTGGAGATCCGGGCTCATGCTTCTCTGCATGAATTCTGTGTTGTAGTGTTGTTGGTGCAGAGGTGCTGGAGTTTGCTGGAGAGACACAGGAAGTTGCTGGGGGTTGGAAGACTTGTCAAACAGGATGTGAAAGCTGTAGCATCAGTGTAAGCACACGCTGAGACATGATAACGATGGCATAGACTAGGCGACATTAGCACAAACGCCAAGTCCAACTTGACCCCAGGCTCTAAAAGTCTGAGGCAGCAGGATGAGGGAAGTTATATATGGTGAGCGTTTAACGTAATTATGCAAATACCAGTGATCTAATGATTCTCCAAACCCACGGTTCATAGCTCAGTGTTTGTTTCGTTCTCTTGTTTTTATTTGAAGCAGGGTTTTATTAAGTTTGAAACACGATATGATGCTTTGGAAACGCAGATGCCGTACACTCTGTACTGTCCCTGAACACAGTCAGTGAGCTGCCATTAAGATGTGGGAGGCCCAATGCTGGTGATAGGACGTCTGTATTGCGGTTTCTGCCTCCATTTGAAAACCCATAAAATACCTAGTAAATACCACAAAATGTGGAAACAACAATGTGAATTTACAGTAGATATTTATTCTTTAAATCTCAAAGACACCTTTTTACTATTCTGCAGGATCAGTATCTAACAGTCACAAGGCCTTAAAAGCCTCTAAACCATGTTTAATGTTTGCAGGTTATATAAGTTATTGTGTTACAATAACTAACACGTCATCGTTTGTGAGCTGACACCTGCCTCCATTAATGACCACAGTGTGGTGTGTTCATGTTCCACAAAGGCCTTGGCACCGTTGGCAACCTCTCCTTCGGTTCCTGGGGTTCAATAGCACAGTTTTATGGCACGCTGTATCATTAATGGCTGTAGTATAGTATTGACTCATGACTTATTTAAACAGGGTTTAAATAACAAATGCTCCTGAATCTGTAGACAACAGTCAAGAGAAGCAGCGAAGTAGAAAGGCGGATCTTAGATCATGCAACTCTGTCTGAACTCAAAGATCTGTTGACGGGAACTAAATCTGTAGCTCAGCACGGCGGTTAATCTTTATTTATTTAAGGAGGAAATGAGAGCAAATGTACAGTGCTCGGGGCGATGACCAGCCTCTGCTATGCCTGCTGCTTTGCTTTGTCTCTTGGTCTGCTTTCTGACACAGAAAGTCAGCAAAGCAGGACTAAGCCGAGCTTCAGTAGCACACTCTGGGCTGGTCTCTACAGTCATGTAGATATGGAAAACATCTGATTTGATTATTAAACTGGTTGGACAACAGTGCTACTTACATACGCTTGGTTGATTTGGATCATGTGACACAGTCATCTATGTATTTGAGCCAATATTTATTTTTTTTAAAGATGTTTTTATAAGTGTTATTCGGCTCTGTTCAAATACTATGATAGTGGGTCATGTAGCTGTCTGAAAATATTCATAACAATGGATTTCCACTTCAGCCTTTTTAATCATTTCAGTTCATCATCGATCAATCACAATCACGACCTCCCAAGAAAAAAAAAGTTTACTTTTTCCAACCTAAAGGGAAAAACGTAACAAGTCACAGCTTCAAACCGAGAAAGAACAAAACAAAAGGCACTAATGAGTAAAACACAACTGTAGACAGAAAAATTCAAAGTAAGAGATCTGCCGATGTGATGTTCCCCTTTTTTGTCTATGCATGACAAGAACTCACATTGCAAAACCGAACTACTGTGCATTATGCAAATGCATCATGGGCCCACTCATGGCACATTTGTACTTTTAAGATATTTTACATACAAGCCTACGCTTCAGTGCTTTGACAGGTTTATACATTTCTGTATCCGGGCTTTAGGGCAAAACAGCAAATCTGTCTCCGTGTTGCGATTAGGAGAAAAACTCAAAAACAGTTAAACAACTTGAAACTGTCTGCAAAGATAAAACAGGAAAGTGGTTGCAACAGCTCTGTGTGCTACTTAGTGATAAGGAGCAAATGTAAAATAAAAAGTAATAGTACACACGCCTAATTAAAGAGCAGATATATTGTATTAAACATTAATGCCTCGACTTGCTTGAAGAAAGACTTGAGGGGCTGGAGCCTCTGTTGTACTGCGACAGTCTGCTTCACTACACTACATGAACTAGCAAATGACAGAACTAAACGTTGGTGTATGACTCAAAGCTGCAAATTAGAGGATAGAGGAGTCTGGTCAACCAGCTGTGTGAGTCAGTGCCTGCTAGCCGGCTGACAGCTGTGGAAGCTGATTACTAAACATTGTGTTGGCATTAGACGTAATTGATGCCCATTACTGGGTTGTAACATGGTAATATTATTAATGAAAGCAGGGGTAGCTGAACAAATGTTGGCTAGAGATAAAAGAATTCATGGCTGATCACAGTCAATAAAAAGATTCGCTCTTCCATAGACGGTAAAAATTAAACCAAATAAAATCAAAGATAGATTAGTTTTCTCCCGAAAGATCCCGCATTGATACGCAAATCACTGACTGAACTGAGGTTATGAGAGGAGGAAAAAAAAAAAGGTTGTGTCCCTAAAACAACCTCTTCATCCCCTCAGTGGCAGACCATTAGATAAATGCTTATGTAAAAGGCCTTTTCTAAAAGCAATTGAAACGAGGAGGGGAAACTGCCGTGTGGCATCGAGCCAGAGCTGGTGCTGCCTCACATTTGGGCCTCGACGCAGATAGTTGGAGAAGTGCGACTAACTGTGCTGCTGATGCCTGATGTAATTGCGACATAGCCCAGTGGAGGTCTGAAGTATCAAACCACAGTGGTCTATCTTCATCTGTGGGTGCATCAAATTCACGTTTAGAGAATTCAAAATCTCTGCATAACCCCAGCTCCTCGTGTTTGTATCCACAGCAGTTTTGTACCTGGAGATTAAGAACAACTGAAAACCATCACACCTCCTTTGCTTTTGGTGTTGAAAATGGTGAGAAGTTAAGGATGTTGCACTGCTGAATCAGAGCCTCAACACGAGCCCACTCTCTTATGAGAGGGACCCTTTGTCCTACAGGAGCAGAGCTGTTTAGTATTGGTATCAGCAAACAGACAGAGCACTGCTGATGGCAGCAAAGGAACCACAATGAACAATGAACTTCACCGCCGATATAGACGCCCTTTAGATGTGTAGCGCATGCTCTACACCTTCAGGTGCATCTAAACTGATAAGGCCGAAGGTTTCACAGTTTGAAAAAAAAATTAATAAATAAAAAAACCTCATTCTTTCTCATTAATTTGAGCGGGAAACTGCATTTAACACAGCGGGGACCTGTACCACAGGGGAGTTTCCACCTAAACAGCCCTCAGCCTCAAAGCCTCAAGTTGGATCTGTTAGGAGGTTGTTTTTGCAATGTGACATCACTGAGCGAGACACTGCATTGGCCAATTAGTGCACATTTGTGGTGGATTACCGATCTCTCCTCTCGCCACGAAAAAAATGAAACTGTTACAGGCAGAGAAACTTTCCACAGTTCTACAATCTGGACACAGGATTAAAAACCACTAGGCTGCGTTTTGGCGCCTGATGAACTTTAAACACACAAATTTGTTCCTCAAACTGGACTTCCTGGATCAACGCTGTGTTTCTGCATGCATGGCAGATGTGCGTGTGAACACGGCCCAACACTGAAGTAAACTAACAATACTAAATAAACAGGACTGACTTCTTTTTTTATTTATTTCTGCTTTTCCCTCACACTAATGTCCTACAGATTTAGGTATTTAAACAATTGTTATGAAGTCAAACTGTTCAGCATGTCTATGAAGCAGAGTGCAAAAGAGAAAATGAGCAAGAGAAACAAACTGAGGGAGCTGGATTTCGTACCATAAGACCAGTATACTCTGAGATACTGGTAGACTTAAGCACTTGTTTATAAGAAAAACGGCTGCAGAAATCTTGGCTGACAGACTAATGCAGCCTTTTAGTTCCTATTAGAATAAATGATGTATTTGGTTCAACGTGGATCCACCTGGGTACAAGTATGTTTCACCAAATAACTCGTTCCATCCTGTTTCTCACAAGCTACCTGGGGGGAAACATTCAGACTAGAGACTAATGTACAAGTGCTGTGAGGAGGAACAAAGGAGGAAAAACAGGATAAAGAAGATGAAAGAGGACAGAGAGGGGGGTGGTATCTGACATCATGCCACTACAGTGTATCTCAAAAACTGAGCTGGTCCTGCGAGCAAAGCAGCCAACAAATGATTCAGATGAAACGAGGATGGTGCTGGAGGCGACGTTCATGCAGGCTTTCCTTCCACATTTCAGATTCGTTCTCCGGCCTGAAATAACCATTTCAAAGCTTTCTGTGTAGCTTTTAAAACTGCTCATGTACAGTACGTAACCCACTAGCTGGGTCGAGTAGGTGTGTGTGTGTGTGTCGGCAGAGTGGAGATATAAATATCTCCTTTCATTTTAAAGCCACTGTTTGTCTGTTTGCAGCATTGGTGGGCACCAAAGTGGATCATTTCCCAAATTCATCTACACAGGGGCAGATCGCCAACATATTCCATGACAGACACATCTTTAGAAATCCCAATAATTGGCGTTTTGTGACCTCTCTTCATCGCAGTTCCTTTGTCTTGTGCAGACGTCTGACCCCACTCGTGTTTACTCATGTAACACGGTGTGTGTTCGCTTGTTTTGGCCTGACATCTGTCAGCTACGTAACCCAGCTGCTATGATCCAACATGATGACTGAGCAGCAGAGTTGATACAGAAGCAGAACACATTTACTGATTGAAAATTACTCATCACAGTAAACGAAGGAATTTTCTGTATTATCGCACAACTCTCTGTCTAAATAGATAAATTATTCATGTAACATTAAACAGTCTTGTTTCTATTGAACTTGAGACAGAGTCAAAGTAGATCTTCAGACACAGCTTCAA
The DNA here is from genome assembly GCA_034779795.1 of Ctenopoma multispine. Lineage (NCBI taxonomy): Eukaryota > Metazoa > Chordata > Actinopteri > Anabantiformes > Anabantidae > Ctenopoma > Ctenopoma multispine. The sequence continues at coordinate 19,210,392 of JAUYWH010000026.1, forward strand.
CTAAATCTTTAGAATAATAAGGTAAATAATTTTCGGCTTAGTCTAAATTACACAGACACCAAAAAACATGTCACAGAAAAAGTAAAACCCCATTAACATCCACCCTGGAACTCTGCCCTCTGGTAAAAAGTTTGACATTCTCCAACAAGACAGAGTACTTTCTCTCTTCATATGCAACTTTAATAAGAGCTCATATCTAGCCGGTGTTTCCTGAGATAACTTTCTCTCTCTCTCTTTCTCCCTTTAGGCTCTGCTGGTGAGATAAGAAGTCTTTCCAAAACTCCCATCTCACATCTCTTATTCAGGATAAAACACCACTTGTCAACTCATCTGCAACAGCTGACTCCTACATTAAACATGTAAATACTTCAAATAACTCCAGGTTCTTGGTCACAGTCGTCTAGATTCTGTCAGAAACAGAAAAGTATGTAGTGTTTATTTACTGGGTAAAAACTAATAATAAATACAAACTGATGTGTATCTAACTGCATATCAAAGTAAAGCAGATGTTACTCATGAAAACAAACCGTTATGATGATAACAGGTGAAAGCAAAAAGACACAAAGCTGAGTGGTCCTTTTATAAAACAGACGATTCACTGTGAGAGCAGTTTTTCTGAGGACCATCCTAACTCTAGGCGGTGGTTTTTAGAAAAACAACTACTGACCTTAAATCCAAGAGGGGAAGAAAAAGGTATTTTCAATGTAACGCATTATCAAAAGAGTTTTTACAGTAAGCATTTAGCTGCATACATTTTCCAGGAAAATGAGGAAGTATGAAGGTTTATCTTTTTTTCTGCACCGTCTCTGCTGCTGCCTGCCCCTTCATGACTCTAAACAGAGGGATTATGATGATTGCATTTAAATCCAGAGAGAATCATTGTGTAGGGAAACTGCAGTACGTACTTTCTGATATCTTGGCTATCACATCAAGGTCAGGGGATGACATAAATGCTTTTGAGGCAACCAGAAAGCTTAAGGCTTTGAATAAGCTTCTCTTGCCTGAGGATGTTCATGAAGAGAATGAAAACCTTGCATATTTATCCTCTTTAACAGCTGTGTCTTCTGCAGAAAGAACAGCTTAGCTTTGCCATCATACGATGGGCCACAGCATCTATTCCTAACGTCTGTTGCTCTGTTAACACATGTAATAACCATGTTCACCTTCACATGATGCAGTGGTGTGTTTTGGATTTTAGATCAGAGCACAACTTAACTCATCCTTCCTCTTTTAAGTGTGGGTTTATCAAAATGCATCACAAAAACACTTAACCCTTTATTTTGGGTGATTATTTTAAGCCTACAGACTTTCTCAGCAATAAAACTTTAATTTAACACTGGATGGATACTACTTATAACACAGGAAATAATCCTACCGCAAAAATACACACAGAAGAAATCCAGACAAGTCCTAACACCAGTTGATCAAAAATCAGTTGTCACTTACCTTGAGGATTTCACCACGCTTGAAACTAAGCTCATCATCAGCAGTTGCTTTGAAATCGTATTTGGCAATGGCCTCCATGGTGCTAACGTGTGCACTGGAAAAACTTCTAGGCTGTAGTTTGTGTGTGTGTTTCAGCGACTGAATAAAAAATAAAAACACGTATCCAGGCTTATGTGGCCAGATGCTTTTTCTCCGAGTCTCTCCTCCCGTCTATGACCCAATCCTTTAGGGCTTAAGCCTCACATAAAGGTCACAGTAAGGTGCCTGCAAATAAGAAACAACACGATCCATCAGAACAACAACAAAATAAATGACAGATAAATGTTAACTTTGAGGTTAAATCACAAAATTGGATCACAACGTTAGCACAGTTGCTTTTGTGATAACCTTCCTGTAAGCCTGAGAATGTTAAGAGTTTCTTGTGATCAATCTGAAGTATACACATCAATCGGCTAATGTGGGTCACCTAGTGACAACTAAACCTGTGTGACAAAGGGGTTAAGACCTGCTGCTGTTGCTTATCTTAATACGAAGAGATGATACATGATATTAAAACACGTGTCTGGTATATTGACCCAGAATTAGCCCAAAGCGAACTTGGCCAAAACGAGTGACAGTTCCTACAGACTTTCTGGAAAGCGAACCACCACCTGGCCCAACTGCAGAACAGCTGACAGTGATACACTGGATAAACCTACAGCTGCCGAGTTAAATGGATAAAGCGACGTTATCCCATTAAGTCGTTTGCTGATAACGCCGCCGTACAGCGCTGATGGGTTCACACTAATTCATCTCTGCTTCTCTCTCTAAAGCCATTAAACCTGACAGCCACACAGATGACAACAAACGGGCGGAAAATCATCTGCAAACGCACACGTTAGCTGTTTTTTTTTGGTCATATGTCAGCTAGAAGACGAAGACGGTTCTCTAGAAAAGTCACCTGAGCAACAATTAAACGTGTGTTACTGACGGTGATGTCGTTATAAACAACTCAACCAGCGCCTGTAACGTTCCGTCCAGCTCCAAACAGAAACTAGAGTCTTCGTAAGAGAAGTAAAGCTGCTGCAGACACTCTGATGAAAAGGGGAAGCTGGAACTAACGGGGGCGACGACGCTTACTCTCCAGAATTTACCACCGCGTCACGCAGCCTCACTTTCTAACACCGCTACATTGTAACGAGCAGTAACGTGACGCTTTCAGCTTCAAAGCACGTTTTCCTTTGATGTTTCTTCGTTTTTTTATAAACCGGGTCGAACCCGTCCCAGCGTTTCCAGAACGCGGACTGCGCCCAGTGTTGTTCCGCGGCGCCGGAGCTAGCACGCCGGGCTAACGGGCGCTCAACAATAACTGCGCTGCGGCGTCGTTACCTCCACTTACGCCGTTTAAACGCATCGTAACGGGAGGATTTGGCGACGGCTCCGCCTCGAACCGGGCGCTCGGCTGGAGGTGAAGGTGACGCGTTTACGGACGGTCGAGGCCTGGTCGCTGGTTAGCTTCACGCTGAGAGAAAACACCTCCTTTCCCCCCCTGAGCTCAGGCTGTTGTTGCTAGCTTAGTGGGCACAGCTAGCGCTAACGAACTTGTCTTAGCCTGCGTCGTGAACTGGAGGGGGGGGGGCAGTAAGAACAGAACTTTTATGTAAAACCGAAAACAAAGGGGAGAAACTCACCGCTCGAGATGTTCCGCTTCGACGCCGTCGTCGTAACGAACGAACCCCTATCGTGTGATGACCGACTCCCTGTTTCCTCTACAGGGAACGAGTAGTGTGTCGGTGGTGTCGCTCGCAGTCCGTCCGTCCTAACAGCCTAAATCTAGCTACTAGCAGGAGGTTTATTTCCGCTTCCTTCCACCGAGCTGGGAGGGTCCGACGCTGCTGCTGCTGCTGCTGCTGCTGCTGCTGGGACCGGAGCTCCTCCCTGGTTCTTACTCTCTACAACAGGCTGAAAATGTGATTGGTGTAAGTGACACGTTACTAATAATTTAATATTACACTGTATGACATAATCATTACATAGACACTGTGTGTATGTATACAAGTACAGTATGTACGTGTGTACATGTATGTATCTACAGAGGTGTATTTGGTGGGTGGTATTTCCATGTCATGTTTCTTTTACTTATCTTAACTACAAATCAGAGGAACAGATGGTGCTTTTACTCCACTACATTCATTTTAACATTCGTTACTAGTTACTTTTTGAAGGATTCTTATATATAAGGTGTTAAAATCTGCTCCACCTTCACTCGTCCACAGTCTTTTAGTCATTTCAGTCTGAATTTTTACCTTTGACAATTTGTCAAACAAATCTGGACTAAACTTTACATTTATGTTACATTCATGTTTTCACCAGCATAAAGTTAGTAAGTATTGGGTTTGTGTATTTCCAACCTTACAGCAACATTCGTGTATGATTTGTACAAGTTGTCCTGTTGTTTACTTGAAAAACCTTGATCCCTTCTCCAAAATCAGTCCATATTTTAAGTCCGTCATTTCATTTTATTTAATTTATAAATCATATGAAGAGCCAGAGGTGGTGATTAACTACAGGTGTGTACATACTGCACTTAAGGGTACAGGTATTTGTTTTTCACTGGACACATTTGTGTTTCATGCTACTTTTACTCTGCTGCACGTCAGAGATAAATATTGCACTTTTTACTCCATTACACTTGTTTAACGGCTTTAGTTACTCGTAAATTTTTGCAGATGCAGATTGGTAATAAAATCTTATTGTATTATTATTTATTACTAGAAGTATTTCTTTGCCATAATTTCCCACCCATTGGCTGTTTATTGAAGAAATCTGGATCAGTCTTGCAAATCTTTGTTATTAACAGCATCAGATTTATTAAATTAAAAAAAACAGTTTAAAGATTAAAGAAGACAATAAGGCCTTATAGTGAGTCAGATCAAGAATATTGTATTGTAAGGATTTCAGTATCCCGCTACTATGATCTGTAATAATAATATTTTATGTTTCTTTAGTATGATCTCATCTTATAAACCACCATCTACCACAAATCACATACAAAATAGTTGAGAAACACAAATACTGTAACAAACACTGTTTTGTTGATGTTAAAACTATTTGCCAAAAAGTATCGTGTATAACTCTTATTCTTCTTACATGTTGTCATTGGGGAGCATGTTAGCTTTGACATTTATTCCACTACAGATCCAGTTCTTTGGCAGATATTTAGCATATTTGGTCACCATTCTTTTTTTTCTTTCTTTGTTTTCATTTTTTGAACATCTGCTTTTAATTCCGACCTGCCCATCTGTTGCAGCATGGACATTTATATCCTGTGACAATGCTGACACCTAGTGGAAGGTTTAAACAGACAATTAATGTAACCTCACCACAGTTATATTTATACATTAATATATGAAACTGCATTTCTGGGAGTTTTGGAGAGAGAGGAAAAAAGTATGTATATCTATATATATATAAATATCGATATATATATATATAATATATATCTTTATATATAATGTATATAAACATCTATAGTGCACACTATCTTGAATCTATGTGCATGTTCTTATGATAACTATACAGATCTCTAATAGCATAGACACTCAGTTGCCAGTTCAGTGTTTCCCCTAGGTTTACAGCTTTGTGGGGGCAGTGGCATCTACATCTGTCATATGTAAACTGTATGTATATGTCAGACCCCTGTCCTGAAACCATCTGTTTATATCATTCTAATGCATTTTCGTTTTCATGTTATGTTTCTTAATTCCTAGCATTAATAAACATATTTCTACAGTGTGACCTTATTATCTCAGGTGTTTATGAGATCTCACACAAAAGTAGAAGAAGCCCCGAAGCCACTCCTTCGTAAATATTATATACAATTCTGATCTCTTGTATGTCTGCAAATTTAACATACACGCTGTAGAACTGAAACAAAACTGAGAGAAGTAGTGTGTGGTAGCTTTCAATCCAGAAAGTGAATGCTGGCTTGACACACGTTAACGCTGGGAATATAGAACAAGGGTTAATTCCAGAAAGTAGACTTGCATCAAAAGAAACATATCCCCTAAAGTGGTAAAAATTGATTTGATGCTTAGTAATTGTGTAAATATAAACCACAAGAGTACAATAAGTTTCAGTGAAACGATACAGATATGGATAAACTGCACTATCCTGGTTGCAATGGTCCTAGAGGTGTTTAAAGTGGTGAAATTGACTTAGAAGTTTATTAATTCTAGAGCAAAACATTTTAATCTAAGACTGAAATTGTCAGGAATCTGAAAATCTCAGAGGGATTTATTGAACAAAAACAAGCTAACAATATATACCAGCTTATTAATAAACCCCAGACCTAAACATAGTTATAAATAATTTGAGAGCCTCACTGTTAGCCTCTCAGATCAACTGGAAAAGTCAAAAAACAGTTTTATTTCTTATTGTACCAACCTCCTGCCCCTTACTCTGAGTTTTTATTTAAATTCCCAACCTTTCTTTCTCACTTAAATTTTTCTAATTTAGACAAACATCAAAACAAACTAGACTTTTTGGGCAAGTTGATTCAAGTTGACAAAGTTGAAAAAAGTTGACAAAGACAAAAAGCTGACAACGTTGAAAATAACAAAAAGTTCATAAAGATAAAAAGTTAAATAAAGATGACAAATTGAAAAAGGTGAAACAAAGCCAAAATGTTGACAAAGTTAAAAAAGACAAAAAGTTGAATACAGTTGACAAAGACAAAATTTTTTACAAAGGCGGCTCGTATTGTGAAAATCAGACTCTTATTGTGAAGGTTGACTCAAAGGGTGGAGACATACATGTGTGTCTTTGTATAATTATCATCAATTAACAATATCCAACTCAGTTTCAACCTGTTTTATTGATTTCTCACAAAAAGGCTCTTATTGTGAAGGCTAATTTACAGAGTGAGGACAGACATTTGTGTCTGTGTGAAACGATCATCAATTATCAATATCCAACTCACTTTCAACCTGTTCTCTTGAGTTTTCAAGGCTCTTATTGTGAAAATCAGACTCTTATTGTGAAGTTTGAGTAACAGGGTGGAGACA
>JAUYWH010000026.1:19216982-19228946 GCA_034779795.1 Ctenopoma multispine
CCATCTCTTAGTTATGCTGCTATAGGTTTAGTCTGCTGGGGGACCCCATATCACACTGAGCTCCTCTCCTCCTTTTTCTCTCTCTGTCCACTTTATTACATCATTGTTTGTTATTAACTGTTGTTTCTTCTCTCTCTCTCTCTCCACTGTTGCCTTACGTGCTTGCTCAAGTGGGACTGTTGGGTTTTCTACATTACTCTTTATATTTTATATAATGTGTAATGTAAATGTAAAGTGTCTTGAGATGACCTGTGTTGTGAATTGGCAGTATATAAATAAAGTTGAATTGAATTGAATTGAATTAAATTTTTATTTGAATAATGTTAACACTTAGAGCATAACTGATGAAGGAAGGTTTTTGTTTCTGAAGCACAGAACTGTACAAACTGTTATTTCCACATCTCATTAGCTTTGTTTTAATTAAACTATTTTGTGTCAACTGTTCTGAAATAATGTTAAAGCTTAATGTGAACAACTGTCTTCTCATGACCTCAAGCTCAAGAGCACTTGGGTTCTCCAGCAGGACAATGATTCAAAAGTAACTGATCCCAGCTGATCGTTGCTGTTAACTGGCTAGTTAGCAACCCTCTTCTGCTTCTTATTTTACTCTGCGTTGTGTTGAAATTGAATGAGAGACAAGAGAACCTCTCTTTCTGCCACCGTTTTTTGGCTGGACAAGAACAAAAGATACTGGTCACTCATACTGTAGGCTCATTGGAGGTGGTTCATGCACAGCACACTACGAAAGAACAACAGGCTATGTTAGCACATTAGCCCGCTAGCTTAGCGATGTTACTGTTACTTGTTATATCTTCAGTGTAGCGCTTCAACCTTATGTAAAATCCACTCATAATTCCCCAGTAACAATGTTTACGCACACTGCTCATATGATTCACATATAAGACATTTTTACACTAATACACCAAGTTTGTATGCTGTGCAGAGATAACCAACCTACCTCGGACACTGCTCTTACGCACCTGCCGATAACCTTAACCCACATAAAGAGGCGCCCATGAGCCAAGAATAATAACATTCCCTTCACTACAACAGCAAGTGGAATCACACACAACATATAAACAATGTTACACTACCCCTGCCAAATTTCACTTGCAGCACCAAAAAGAAAAGATGAAGAGAAGAAAAAGATTATGACCAGTAAACTACATCAGGCACAACAATGACAACTATGCGCAGACATACCCACGAAAAAGAAAACCCAATCATGAGGTCAACAATACAGTCAAACACACTCACGGTCAAAAAACTACCCCATCACGGGATTCAGTGCAACACTAGGTTGGCCAGACCCCACCATCACACGCAGTGAAAAACATGCCTGTCACATGTTACATTCATAGCATGAATGCAAGATACCTCAGTAAAGGAAACAAAAAAACAAACCACCAGGGATGCAGGTTTAAACAATCTACCCGCTCTAGACCTAGCTCGGCTCCTAGTCTCTTCCTCACTCATCCAAAGCACCATCATCTTTCATGACTGTCAGCAGGTGAAGAGTGGCAGGTTCATTATAATCAACTGCGCTGTTAAGACAAACAGCACCATTCTCACCCCTATCATGACTTTACTTTACTTTACTTTGCTTGGCAGACGCTTTTATCCAAAGCAACTTACAGGGAGATAGTGCTGAGTGTCTGGCTCAGGGACACACCTGGTGGGGGATGACCTAGGAATCAGGCTGGGATTCGAACCTGCAACCTTCTGCATCCCAGTCTGACTGAGCTGCCAGGCCACTGATGACCATGTCATCAGCTGGGCTTATCATCAAAGAGTCATGATGTGACGTCTGCCCAAGATCCTCTTGCTCTTCAGGCAATGAGACACTGACAGCCAGACCTGGGGCGGTATCCGCAACAGCGTGCTGACCAACCACATTTCCCTCACGCTTGTCAACACTTTCCAGTAAAAGTGCATGTGGACTCCACCCAACATCCTGCTGAAGAACCGCAGACACTTCCTGTGAGGACAGTGACCCAGGCCGAATCACCGCTGCGTACTGGCAAGAGACTGACCATGTTCCTGGGCGACCTCAAATGGATGATCTGGACATGATCCAGTAGGGCCTGCTTCAACTGATGGAATGCCTGCTTACAATTCTCTGTCCAATCAGCAGCTGTAAGCCGTCTGTGCTGCAGCTGATGCTTTCTACCGTTCCCCCGAGGGCCTTTTGTGCCAGATGTAACAGAAAACAGGGGTTTCGCTATCAAAGAACAGCCTTCAATAAACTGAACCGAAATGGCTTCTCATCAACAACTTTGATTCGGTGGAGGTAGGCCTGTGGCTTTTCCACAATCCAATTTGCTCCTGGAAAAGATGTACTCAAACTGACTATCCTCTCTTTGCCAGCTGGCGAAGCATCACAGCATCACATCTATATCAGACAACCCTAAGTCTTGCAATACTGAATGGAGTGGATCAATCTGGCTACTGGGCCTTGTCAGTAAGGGACGATCTGGCAGGATGGAAACCTCTGTGGTCAGACTGCGCTCGTCAAAACATTCAATGGGTCGAGGATGTGACAGCTGTACATTTTGCTGTATGATACACTGTGACTGGTTGTTTTGGGGTTGCTAAGTGTTTCTATTGAGGCACAATAGTACAGATCAGCGAGTTTAGCATTACTTCGTAGTAAACAGGCTTGTCAGAAGGATTTAATACTTTTAAAGGCAGCCAGCCATCACTTTTTAGAACTGCCACAGTTCTCCCTACAACAACTGATCTTGCCCTCGACCTTGCACCAGTGGGCTCTGTCATAACAGTGCCGTCAACCAACATGCTGCCTAACTCTTGCAGTTTCCCCCAGACCATATGCTCCGTCATCGGTTCTAGAGTGATGGCCCTTTATATCTTGACAGTCCCAACTTTGTCAGAGAGGTGATCTGCACACTCCTCCACTTCAGCCATCAAGCTCATTAACCTTTGTTGTGCATCACTGCTACCTCTCGACTTGTCCAGGCAGCTATCTCCCAAATCCTTCTCTCGTTTCAGCGACTGAACCAGATATCTCAGAAAATTGTATCTGGTCATCACTTTGGTCTTTAATTACCAGAGTTGGCACAACCACTTTGCATCCACAGACCTCCACTTTAAGATCAGCCATTCATGATGGTACTGTCGTTGATCCACCACATCCAATAAAGACAACATCAGTGGGGCTTAAAATGGGGGTTTTCAACACAGATTGACGTAACAACAATGGCACCAGATTCAGGGTACAGGCCATAGATCTGCTATCAAGCATCGCCTTAACTGACACTTTCCCACCCAAAGTTACATTCTCATAGAACAAATCATCATGTGGCTTAAGTCTTTGAAGGTTTTGAAGAATGGGCCCCCGCCCTAGTTCTCTCTCCTCACACATACTCTGGTGGATAGACTTAAAATCATCATTGTCTACTTGCTGGGGGGATCATTCTCAGGGATAGCACTTCCCCCCAGCACATGTAGGTCATCTAGTTTCACTCTTGGTGAGCTGTTGGTGTAAAACCCCTGGGCTTTGTGGTAATAGCCCTGGGGCACTCACTGCGTCAGGTGCATAGCAAACAAAATACAGGTGGTTGGGCTCTGCAGTGGTAGTGAGTGGTATGTTCAACACCCCCACAGACATTACAGGACACTGCCGGTTTCACTTTCACCCTGTGATTCAACGGAGTCCTAACATCTCTGTTGGGTGATCCAGTCATCAGACCCACACTTTTACTGGTTCTGTGATATAGCTGACTCAGAGACTTGTGGTGCTGTAGCATTATTACTATCAGTTGTCACATTCAGCGTACAAGAGTCCATGTCCTGTCGCTGAGCAGCTATGGTGGTAGCCACTCTCAATTGAGAAACCTGTTTTAGCTCCCTACTATGTTCCACAAGCTTTTCGTGCACCTCACCGATTGTCCATTGCGTTAGAGGCTTACATTTAAATATGAAGGACAGTTCTGCATCTGGGCAGTGGTGTATGAACACAGCAGTCAGGTCACGGGACAGGTTGTCAAATGTCTTATTTTGTCTCTTCAAACAATCCCGTCACCTCCATAGCTTTATTTAGTCTCAACCAATAGTCAAAGGAATGCTCATTTGAAGTGGGCAATGTGGCATAGAAGTCTGCTAGAGGCATCCCAGAAGACACTGTCACTGAAATGTTGCTTTAGTATCTCAAAGATGGGACCTGGGCCATCAGCTACAACCAGGGATGGTTTACTACGCATACCCATTCTAACCACCTCCCGTGCCCTCCCCATCAGTTTACTCAACAATTCATCTGCCTGGTCTGGTAGTGGTATTCCCCTTTTCCTCAAATATGTCACCATTACAGACTCCCACTCTCGAACTGTAAGTGTGTCATGGCCATCCCCCTTAAAACTAACTGGATCCTTGACTTCTGACCTAACTATCACATTCAACAGTGAAGGATCCACTGCAACATTTCCCATAGCTCCAGCTGTGCTATTCCCACCTCCACAGCCCAAACGTGACTCAATGCAGGAAGCAATACTTTCACCTATAGAGAACCCAATTTGTGATACTATTGCTGCCAAAAGATCCTCAGTTTTGCTCTTACTGTGTGATTCAAAATTGTTTGCAAAATCCGGAGGGAACTCACAGGTTGAGTCTCTATCTATCCATCTAAAAACTCAGAACCAGGTTTGGAAGTAGATGAAAAAGAAAAAAAAATCGACCTCTGCCAACTGGTGATAGTGGGTTGAATGTCACTGACCCCCTCCCTCTCCCAAAACTTGGACCAGCCATAACTCAAAGAAAACCCACAGCAAAAGGAAAAAAAAAAAATTCAATATACCCCAGATAAAAACAGGAAACAAAATAAAATAAATAATTATACAAATATTTCCCAGTGCACAAAGGAAACAAAAATAACGGTATCAGGTACAGACAATCCCACCCAACTCCCTACTACAAATGAAAACAAGGACCTCAAAGCAACCACAGAGAAACTTATCGCCTACGGAAAAAAAAAACACCAAAAAAACTGGTGTGCTTGTTTGTTTTTACAGAAAATGTCTGTAAAAACACACAGAGATAAGTTTCCACAACACAAAACGCTCACAAATCAGATAAAATCCGTCAAAATGTAAGCTTAAACATAAGACGGCACAACACCGCTGCCTTGTGGTCAAGTCTGTTACCATGCCTCAGATGTCCACGTTGACTCCAGTCCACCGTAACACAGCGAAAACCCCGCCAGCGAGGAGTGCCAATGACCTGATATGGGTTCACGTAGATAAACACGTCCATAGATCCACTTCTTCCAAAGCAGGACCACCCAGCGTTGTCCAGCCAATCCGAACAGCCCACTCTCTCCGGAAGGCACGAAGATCACCAGAAATTAGACGGGTCCCTCCCGCCGAAAAGGGTTAGGGTTAGCACATTCCAGTGCCTCCCCCACAGTCATTTATAGGGTCGCCTCCTCAAACTTCTAAAAAGAAAAAAATCATGTCATTAATCTGGAAGTAAACAGCATCTCTACTTTTTTTTAGTTTCAGAAGCAGTTAAATAAAACTCTTCAGTCTAAGTGTTGTAAACAAACCTTCATCAGAGGTGATGAGTCATTTGTCTTCAGGATTCATTCAGCCAGGTCACTGAGAAGCAGCACATGTATCATGAACCCTAAAAAAGCACCAGAGCTGCACGAAGTGAGATACAGATAAGAACGATGCCAGAAATGATTCAGCTGGACTGAAGTCATTTGTGAGAAGAGCTGTGTTTAATTTGTAATCCATTAAACTTACAGTACATGAAGCAGACATTACAGATAGTCCAGTACAGGGACTTGTGAGCGTTGTGTCCAGTTCAACTGCGCTTACATATTAACAAGACCCTATGGTATTTAAATTACATAATTACACATCAGGTACAAAATGTAGACTTTTAAAAAAGTTAATAAAATAGAATCTAACTGTATTTCCCAAATGTGTCAAAGATCCTCCGTTTACTCTCATTTCAGTTTGGTAACGAGTGTAGTTAAAGTTAAATGGCACAACATGAACACAGAGTGTAGGCAACCAACGTTCTATCCCATAATAATCCCCAGTGACACTTCACAACACAGAAGTTAACAAAAACGTAAATTAGACACAAATCATCAAGTGTAAATGATTAATAATGTTCCCTCTTCCTCCTCCAGACACGGTGCAGACACAACGACGAAGATGACTGTGAATTAAATATACATTTAATATGCAGCAGGAGGAAACATGATCTCAGTGATGGTGGGAAACGTGTTATATGGGTCATTTAACATCTGCAAACAGTCTGAACAAATGTCAAATCATAACTCAAATAAATACTTTTATTCAACTTATTATAAAATATAGATTATACATATCTATATATTATAGATCGTACAACACGTGGGAGTTGATTCATATCTGCTAGATATATGCTCATTTGTACTTTGACATTTTTACATCTGGATGCTTTTTCTTAGTTTCATCTCTGTTTATACTAAAATCTTTATAATTATGAAAGTACAACTAAAAGCTCTTAAAAAATGAAGCATAAAAGACAAATTCACAAACCCTCTAACAAACTTTATTCTGATATATTCTGTATATTTATACCATCTATGAGTCACTGGTTCTGAAGTTAACAATGTTAGACCCACACGACACCAGAAGGTTCCATATATAAAATATTGAGCTTTCATAGGATAATTTCATACTTTATGTTTTTGGAAAAACATATTTCTGACATTGAGGTAATGCGCTTGATTAGATTATTTGTAAAACATCATTGAGACTATTTTCTCCCCATAACATCAACTCCTGCTGCTGACTCCACCTGTTGTATTTTTATTACAGTTTGAGTGAATGTTAACGATCACGTCCCCGTGGCTGCAGAAAATGAGTAAATACAGCAAGACTGGTTTTCTAAGTGACTTGGAAGAAAAATGTTATTTTGTTCTGCAGCCCGACTATAAATCAGCAGGTAAAAGCTTTTTAAAAAGAAAGTGCATTGATACTATAACAGGAAAATGGTCGTACACGACAAAGCGATGGTGCATATTGTTACAGCAGTGCAGGTGTTAGTTCATTTTCAGTGTTTAAGAAGAACTTTAAGTGTCTGTAAAACGTATGTGTTGAATGGATTGAAATGTTTACCAGGCCGATGCTTAATTTGTAGAAGGTCTTATGTATAAAGGGCTAAAACTTGCAAATCCCACCACCACTGTTCTAATATTCACCATAAACTTCAAGGTAAAACAGCGTATTAACAGTAGAGTGCTTAAGAAAACAGAATCAGTACAGAAAAATCACATTACAGCAGTATTTCTCCTCTGTAAATTCAACTCTGCATAGATTTAGTTTAAGACACACACAGGTATGAACTTATAACAGTACTTTGAAGGAAAGAGAGAGAGAGAAGATCTACTGTGATTCCAGCGCTGCCTCCTGCTGGGAGCTTCTCCTGGAGCCGTGTGTAGAGATCAGCAGGGAGCTCCTAGTGTTCAACAGTCATTCTGGGCTGTCACAGAGGCACTTACAACGAAAAAACAAAGCAGTCAGTCACGTGATAACCTGTCACTAATGTCATCTATAATTAAACTTTACAGTAGGTTTGCAAACTGAGGCTGCATCCACTAAAGGTAAAGTATCTTCCATTTATTATGTTAAAGTGAACTCACTCACCACATTGTCGCTTTCTGCATTGCTTATTGCAGCAGCAGGGAAGCTTCCCAATCGTATCCTGTTTATATCAATTATTATTGTGTTTCTCAGTGGAAGTTTCCTTATGTACAAAACCTCAACTACTGCATGTGCTTTAATTTGACACCAGACAAACAACAAGTCTCAGCAGCTCCTAACATTCTGTATCGACCTAGCTCAGCATGTACTGCAGGCTCACAAACAGGACTGAGGGACAGGTCTGTGCCTACCCAGGGAGGTGGTACTGTAGCGCGTTCGCTGCAGAGTGGCATAGCCGGGCTTGTCTGACAGCAGGACGCGGTGGGCAGGAGGGGCCCCGACGTCGCCGTTCCTCTGCAGGGAGGCACACCTGCGAAATGTCAAATCCAGCTTCGTCTGGATGTTGGTGGAGCTCAGAGCGTGCTTAATGTCTGCGGGGTCTACAAGGTGAGTCCCGGCCTTCCCGTTGACCAGCTGTACTTTGTGGTCACGAGTGTCACAGCTGGGGACGTCACCAGCCTTACTCGCTTCACGTGACACCATGGTCAGTGTCCCGTTGGAGAGGGACAGTTTGGCTGAATGACCTGCTGTCACATTACCCAGGTGTCCCTGACCATTCATACGCCTGTCTCGTCCATTCACTGGTGACATGGGAACATCTTTCTTCATGAAGCCAGGTTTGAAGAAAGACAAGAGGCTGTCATGGCTGTGGCCCTCCTGACCCCCCCGTCCCTTCTTGTCCTCAGGCTGAATTCCCATCTGTAACAAGTCTTTTTGTGCCCTGGACATTCCCCCTGTCTGGACTTTAGTTCTTCTCAGTGTAGAGTCTCTGCTTGGGGGTGCACTGTGGCTGATATGACCCCCAAGAATGGCTCCTCTGTGCAGATAGAATTCCAGGTTCCTACCCTGGTCCTGCCTTGCCCTCTTAGAGGATCCTTGCCTCAGAGATCCATCATCTCTGGTTTTGCTGTTACCGACTCCTTGGTTCATGCTTCTCTCCACATAAGCTCTGCTCTGTCCTTCTGGTATTTTAGGAGAGTAACAAGTGTCCGAGCTGGGTCTGTCCGTGCAACCAAGGCTGCTGCCGCTAGGCGAGCTACAGTCCTGCTCCACCTCGAAGGGTCTTCCCTGGGGAGTCCTTTGTGGTGGGGTGGCCACCAGCGTGATGATAGGGTCTTTGGTACAGCGTGGCCGACGCCCGGACTCCAGATACTCAACCAGCTCTCCAGGCTGGGTGTGGGCTGGGTGTTTGATCCGGTCCTTGGAGCCAAAAGACCACCGCAGCGGGAGAACTTTGCTTAGACTCTCCTTGGGCTTAGTGGGTGATCTCATGCTGACGCTCCTGCCTTGGGTTCCACGGACAAATGGCTTGGCCGCAAACCCATCTGAAGGAAAACACAAGACATTACTACTGTTTACAGCACATAAAAATACTATAACCACAGGCACACGTCCATCAGAACTTTCTTTCCAAGAGAAAGAAAAGTTCAGACAGTTTAGACAGCAGATTATGTTTTACCACCAGTATCTATGAAAGTAACCAAATTCACTTCTTTTGTTTATTTACAGTCACACTGTAAAAAACACTTAACAACATACAAACCCCCAAACACCTACTTGTTTCTGCTGTTTTGAGGGGTTCATCTCTAAACACAGGCAGCTCAGGAGACTCTGGTGCCTGTAAGGGTGTGTGCTGAGGTACAGGGATGGGTCCCCCTGACACCACGCTGCCCCTCTTACTACCCCCGTTCAGCCTGACCAACCAGTGGTCAGACGTGGATGAGCTGGTGGAACCTGACAAAAGAAGGGAAAGAAAGGAACCTTTCAACAGCTACTGTGACAGAAAAAAAAAACTTAAATACCAACTGTACAATGAAGCACTAACCAGTGACTGAGGAGCTGGCAGACCACGGTGGGATGGTGTTTCTTCTCTGGTAGAAGAGGATGTAGGCTCCACGTGTGCACACCTCCCCCTGTGGAACAGGCTCAACGCTGCTGTCATCATAGCTGTACCACTGGCCGTCGACAGAGTTCCTACAGAAGGCTGCGAGCACAACGACGGGAAGAGATGAGCTACAGGAGTAAATGGTTCCCCCACTGATTAATGTCAACGTGTGCTGTGACTCTACTCCTGTGTCTATTAACAAAACTTTTTTTTTCCCACAGCACCTTCTCTTTCCTGACCCGACCTCACTGGGACCATGAAGAAGTGACATTTGCTGTTCCCTGCTGGATGAGTCGTACAGAACATCTGCCAAGGTGCAGTGCAGCAACTGATGGACGCTGCCTGTGCATTTACAGCAACACTTATTGTGCAGATTATGAAATAAATCAAAAACTTTAACAGAATTGAATTTGTCGTTTTTAACATTCAGAGTTAAACTATCTCTCTCAAACTCCTCCTTCATGTTGGTTTTAAGTGAACGAGCTACAGCGAAAGCAGAGATAGTGATCAAATAACTGTGAATGCATGAATCCTTCATGACGATTCACTGCAGAACTATTAGATTACACCACTGACTTAGCTGTGCGTAGCTGTACCTAATAAACTGACAACTGGTGTTTCTCAGAGGTTGTTCAGACCTGTGTAATGTCCACCGTGCATTCCTCCGTGATGGTTACACACAGCGTACAGATCGTACAGGAACTCAGGAGGAACCAGGTCGGGTCGACGAGGCTGCTTCCACCCAGGTTGGAGCGGGGGCTGAAGCGGGGGCTGGTGGGTGCCGTGGTTGCGGTTCACCATGTGAGGCGTCATGTCCAGTCCCGCCAGGGGGAAGTGAACAAAGGTGGTGAGCTTGTTCCTGCGCTCTCCCACCTGCCTGAAGCGCTTCAGGTGGAGGATGAGGATGTCCGGCAGCGTCCACAGGCTCATCTTCACCATGCCCTGCTGCAGCTGCTTGCAGTGGGGGCACTTCCAGGCGTCGTCTGGGGCAAGCTGGAGAGAGGGGGGGGAAGCAGAAAAGTGAGAGACAAGAAGAGGACTTTAATTAAGCTCACAGATTATTATACGGAACAAAACAAACTAAAGTGTTTTATACATAAAATATACAAACGTTTTTGCATTTTCATTCACTGTTTCTTAGCAAACACATTATTTGCATCCATCAGGTCAAACAGACAAAAACTCCTTTCATAGCTCATGAAACTACTGGAAATACGGTTTTAAATGTTTGGAAACCTGCATTTTATCACATTAATACACAGTATGCTGCTGTTTTTAACCAGAATCTTTACCACAGTGTAGAAATATAATAAAAAAAAAGTCTGTATACACAATGGTTGATGTCGCATCAATGAATGATTATTTTAAACATCTTCTGCTTGGTAATTATACTGTTTTTAGTATTATTGATCAGATTTGATATGCTATGTAATGGAGTAAAAGTGCGAAGTAAGAAAATGGAAATATTCAAGTAAAGTAGAAATACCTCAAATTACACTTGTGTTTTGCACTCACTACTCTGAAGCAGCTGTAATATGTGGTACAGAAGACTGGTGGAGACTCTTAGACTACCTGCTCCTCTTTGGTGTAGAGCTGGAAGCACTCGTCCAGGGTGCAGCTGTACTGCTGGATGTGCTGCTGCTGCTGGTTCCTCACGCTCTCTGCATCCTTCACCACCTCCTCCTGGATGTTACCGAACAGACTGTGGCACAGGACACAAAGGGGCAGGTCACAGAAAACATAACGTATAGTGGATTTATGTGAGGTTAGCAGAAGAGCGGGGGTCATACTGACCAGTCTTTGACTCTGTGCTCCCACTCGATGATGAGCTTCACGTGTGGCGGCCCCCCCGAGCCGCAGAGCTTCAGAGCTCTGAAAGATAAATACAGAGATGAAGTCTTCTGAAGCCTCATGATGCGAGTTGAAGCTTCAAACCTCAGATTCTGACAGTTCTAGACTCATATGTGGCAAATAGTCCAAGAGGATGCAGGTGACCATTGTTTTATTTGTTTTCTCCTTCTACACACAGTTGGTGGAGACACAGGAAGTAAAAACACGTCTGGTCTGGTCTATGCATATGCAGAAATCCCACAAACTGGTCCAACATGAGCAGTGTCGGAGTGGTGGGATGTTTGCAGGAAAATCCCTGTGCTGACGGTCTTTCAGTGAAAGTGTAATGATCCTGTTTAACCACAAGGTGTCAGCATCACTGCAGCACTGAATGAAGCACAACCAGCTGAAAACAGGGAAAAATGAAGTTTACTGCATTTGCCTGTTTCTTCTTTCTTGGTGTGTGTGTGTGTATGTGTGTGTGTGTGTGTGTGTGTGTGTGTGTGTGTGTGTGTGTGTGTGTGTGTGTGTGTG
>JAUYWH010000026.1:19229046-19254477 GCA_034779795.1 Ctenopoma multispine
GTGTGTGTGTTTGTGTGTGTGTGTGTGTGTGTGTGTGTGTGTGTGTGTGTGTGTGTGTGTGTGTGTGTGTGTGTGTGAGAAACCAAACCAAACAGTGAAATATTAAGTACAAACACAACACAGAGTTACAGAGTTTAAGTTTAACAACAGTAAAATGTATTTTGTACATGTATATTTGATTACTGCACATCCTCTGCCAATTTACACAAGAACCATAATCATTTAAACCCATATTTCATTAAGCAGCAGGACATGCGGGCGTATTTTATCTGGATTATGAAGTCACACTGTTAGATGGAGATCACATGAGTGCAGTGAAAACTTTCACTTTTTACAATAAATCCACCTGTATCTGGAAGGTGAATCTGATGAATCAGTATCCGGGATTAAAACTACAACAGAAGACGTTTCTGAAAAGCACAAACCAGAATATGGATCCAAGAAAAAGTCCAGGTAAATCTGTCATTAGGAAATGGAAGGAAAATGGCCTGTGTGTAAATGTTTGCTTTGCTCAATAGCAGAGTGACCGTGAGGGAGAAAATAAAGTATTATATAAAGTTTTTGAATTTAAATATTTTACTTCCTGCTGAATGACCATGGTTTTCTGCCTCTGATCCAGTGTTCAAACAGTGACTTCACTGGAGAGAAACGAGCTCTGGAGCTCTGCTATCATCACTGACGAGATGTCTGCTGATGCAAACAAAGATGCATATGCAGAAATCCCACAAACTGGTCCAACATGAGCTGTGTCGGAGAGTTGGGATGTTTGCAGGAAAATCCCTGTGCTGACTTTTAGTGAAAGTGTAATGATCCCGTTTAACCACAAGGTGTCAGTACCACCACAGTCCATCTTCACCCAAAGTCCACTTACTAGTTTTTCTGGAGTTTTCGACAGATCACATTATGAGGATCCGTTAAAGGCTCTGTCACTGAGTAAAGTGTAAAGACTGGATATTATACTTTTACTTAGGTAATTAAGCTCTGAAAACTGCTTCGTGCTGTTTGGCTCTGTAACAAAGGAATTTAGTATTGTACAATAAGCAATGCTCACCTCACAAGGACACTTTCAAACACACCAAAATTAATCTGTAGAAATCTGCAAAGTCTGTTTTCACAGAACTGAGACACGAAACATTCATGTTACGCTCTGTAGAGATTCTCAGTCATCCAGGTAGAGGTTATCTCAAATCTCAAAGACTTGTTATATTTCATCTTCCTCTCAAAAGGCTTCTTCCATTTGAACTGAGTGGTTGGGAATTCTCTGGAGTCGTTAAGTTGATAACACCTTGAGGGTTGTTGGTTACAATACAAGAGGATCATGACAGACACAACACAGGAGAATCTGCATCTGAAGGACGAGGGACAAGATGTTTACATCCACTTTCTGAACAGAGATGGTTTGACGGAGGCCATCTACACCCAACTGGAACTGGAAGTACATAATGACACCAGTTATCGGCCACGTACAGAGAAATCCTTCTGTCTCTGCCCAGGCAGTTTCAGCAGCCTCAAACACGTCGACACCTGCTCGCTGCTCTGAGGCGCTTTGAGCTAAAAATCAACATCATCATCATATAATAGTTATGTGTAATAGTTTGAACCCACTGTTATATACAGTAGTGGTTTTAAAGGTTTTTTTTAAATCAGCACATTAGTAAATATGTTGAGTTTTATTTTTAACGCTACTCAAAAGATGTTTTAGTTGTTGTGGTTTTTTCAGTCGTTGCTGCCATATTAGGTTCTGTTTCCTGCTTCAGAACAGACAGAATAACTGTAGATGTTCCATGTTGTCAGGAATGCAACAGGCATAACCAAAGTTCAGCCTGTACCAGTGTGGTGGACAGGATGACGACAGGCAAACTGCCAGCATGGCCACAAATAACTGCAACCACATAAAGTAACTGTACAGCGAGTGAATATACATATATACATCAGACACAGAGAGAGACGGCGTCGTTTGGTACAACAGAGGGAGACAAAAGTGAACAACGTCGACTCGAACACTCGCTCTGCTACATTCTTGTACTGTTTGATGTGGGTTGACTTGGGGACAGAACATATTTCTGAATCATTAGAGTTCAAACACTGTCATTACATTAGTTTCTAGGATACAGTGGGCTGAACATTTGCATTTCAAAAGGTTCCAAATGTACCCCCACCCCCCACCCCCCCATCGGTGCTGTACGACGACTGAATGAACTGTTCTCAGCGACTACACAAATTTCCTTTCAAGACCTCACCAGCAAGTCGTCTTTGAATCAGCAGTTCACGTAGCTAAAGTCATCAGACGTGTGCTCGTGAAAAAGAAGAAGGAATGTGTAACCTTTAGAAGAAGTAAAAATCTAACGTCAGACGTGCTCGTGGCTTTTCTCAACAAACACCTTAATACATTTTAATTTAATTAAAATTATTATTATAACGAATCAGATCTGAATGAGCCTGTGGGAGGATCATTTAGTCTAATGAAGCACTGAAGTATTTCGTACTCTACATCTACAAACATATTTCTGACTGAATCATTCAGTTCAGTTTTGTCATAACAGGTTCTACAGCTGAACGCAGCTCCTCAAAGCTGATTCAGGATTCAGCACAATCAACACCCAAAAAAAAAAAAAAAAAAAAAGGTAAGAACGCCTCTGGTGATGGAGAAAAATCAATTAACACCTCCGCAACAGCTGCATGTTACTGCAGCATGTTCGAGTGTGTTCAGAGACTTTGCTCATCACGAGACAGTGTGATGCAGAGCTGGATGTCAGCACTGGTCTCCTGACACGTCCATAAGAATGAATCATTAGGTGTACATATACAAAACGTAAACGTGGACTATCAGCACAGCACAGATCATCTACTGTTCTACGAGTCTGAGCAGAGACAGGACTGAATGTGAGAGTCTGCTCACTAACTCGTCTGCATCATCAGTGTTGACACGAGCCTGATGTCTGCAGACAGCTTTAATATTCTTCAACACACACAAACAGAGCTCAGATCAGCGAGTTTCAGCCTCGGTCCTGTAGACTGAGACGGGTCCACAGGTAAACAAACACTCCTCTGACAATGTGTGACGTCAGCCATGACGATCGTGATGTTTGGTGCATTTTCGATTCCTCACCTGTCGACAGCAGGGTGGTAGAGCGGCCGCCCGTCCTGAGGGGAGAGGTAGCTGTAAAACGCTGATCCTCCCACCACACGGATGTTGAACAGGACTCTGGTATTCTGGGAAGAGACACAGCAGAAACACTTCAACGTCACGGACAGTGTGTGTGTATGGGATACTCTTATTACAGGTACAGACGTAAAGCTCCTTTTTTTGTCTTTTATACTTTCCCCTGACTAGTTCCTGGAGCTGCAGCAGTTCTGAACATTAGATGAAGCAGCAGCCACATTCTCTTGACTTTTACTGTGATGAGACATAACGAGAGAATGAAGTGGGTTTATGAAGTCAGCACGTCTGTGCACAGACACATCAGCGTGATCAGTTTACAGGAAGCACAACAACACCCGTCTTTTCAATACACGGCATCTTATTATCACAAGACAAAACAAGCTGAGCCATAAACATCATTATTTTTATCGTGGTAGTGATTAATTATAAGAAATATGAGTATATTACATTATTATTCTAAGAAAAGGCACCAAGTGTTTTAGTACAGAGTTTCATTGGGCGTTTAATACTTACACTTACTAAATATTGTTAATTGTCTTAATTTGAAAAGCAACTTATAACTAGAGCTGTCAGATCAATTTTATGAGTAAAAAGTAAAACACTCAGGCAGTACATTAAATAGTACTCGAGTAAACTGTTCTGTTCTGCTGAAATACTGCAGTAGATGTATTTATAGGCTGTACACATGCAGAGCTGCGTAATTCACGCTGTCTAATCTCCTCAGTGTTTCAGCATCGTGTATTTATGGATCAAACTTTAGTGCTTTGATGCAGTGTGTCACTTTTCCAGACGACAACTTTTCTGTGTTTTCATTTTCAATCTGCTCCATAAGAAAAGTTCTTATTACAGCCTTGTTTGGGCTTGTTGGGAGTTCCACTGAAAGGTTTGCTTGTACACGTGTCGACCACCCAAAGCCCTGGTGACTGGAGTTTTCCGTCAAAACACGATTTTAAAACAATGTGATTCGAAAGGGAACAAATGAGCATCTGAACATCGTCTCGTCTGTCACCCTGAGAAAACTCGTCTCAGCATCCTGCTGAAGGAGTTAGTGAGCGTGAGAGTCCAAAGTCTGTAACGTTTCCCCCATGAGAAAGTCCAAGTGCTCTTTTTCCACCAGGGTTAATCACTTTTTGTGTTCAGCGAGGGCGGTGTGAGGTCGGGGAATGTTTGCAGCATTGTTTGTGTCCGACGAGGTGAAAAATCTCCAATTACAACTCATGCAAACAGCACAGTGTCATTACGTTGGGAGTTTTAGCTCCACGTTGCTCAGACTACACCATCGCAACAGTTCGGTGTCGCATAAACATTTAGTCCTGTTACACCAAGTCAGTGTCCAACAGCACTGCTATAAATCCTCCTTCGTGTGACGGCTCACTCGGGGGCTGCAGACCTGAAACTGTAATCAGCGCAATGGGAGACACCGGAGGCCTGTGGGCCCCAACCAGTCTCTGGCTTTCACGTCCCCTCTGCTCCTCGCAGCACAACACAAGTTCACTCATCCACTGCCCACGTTACTGAGTTCACAGATTATTTTATAATAATAAAAAGTAATTCATTTGCTTTTGTAGCATCAAACTGGTTTTAGTTTCAATACTTAACTACACAAGTATTAATGTAGCTGAACGTCCAGTTTCCTCACTGTAACATTAACTTATCCTGAACAGTGTTTACCGTTACACTGACAAACTATTTCCCCTAAAACGAACATAAACAGATCATCATCGCCTTCACGATTCATCACAGGACTGTTGGATTGAATTGGTCCATTAGTTTGAGCTGATTTACTGATGCATAGATTTAACTGGTGAATCGAATCGATTGGTGAATCGACTGGTGAATCGATGTGGGGGGGGTTTTGTTGAGCTTCTTTGCTTTTTAAGTTGCATCTTTTTTTCTGAAACCAAAACTAGAAGCGGAAAAATTAACTCCCGAGTTCATCGATGCCAGAAAACTAAAGATTCTTCTGAGATGAAAGATTCAGAGCAAAGATCTGCTCAGAGCACGACTCCCTTCTTGGCAGAGAGCTGTACGGGCCTGGTTTTAATTAAATGGCTGACAGCAGCTCTCCAACAGGACTGAAAATGTTGCACCTGACGCTTCTCTTCCTCTTTCTTCTGGCACTTCTGCGGCAAGCTGGACAACACTACATGGCAGCTGTGTGTCAGCTGGTTCACGCAGAGAGAAACACTGAGTAAAAATCTATTTGGCTGCGCGATGAACAGCACGATGTTGGACATGAGCAGGTTTACAGCACAAGAAAGAAAATGGAGCCGTCGGCTTCAGTTATTAAAATACATTTGTCATATCAAGGTCAATCTGTGCTGTTGAACCATAATACATTTTAAGTTTTATTAAATATTAAATGGAATAGTTTGGAAAATAAACAGGTGTTGTTCTCATGATACTAGCTTTAATGACCTGATACCGACTCTAAGGTGTTCAAGAACCTTCTGACACTATGTTCTGAGACAGTACAGTATTTATCACTGCCCCTGCTGCAGTAGTTCACAATGACCTGCCCTGAACCAGTTAACCTGCCTCTGGTCCGGTGCTCCAGTGGCTGTGCTGAGGGGAAACCGGCAGCTGGTGAATCACACGGTGTGAGTGTGTGGGCACGCTTTCACGCCGTGCTCTGTCCTGAGCCAATAAACCAGTCTAGGAACAGGTGAGCCAGAAGGGAGCCGTGTCCTCACAGCCGCCCACACTACAAGGCTATAAAAGTTTTACAAGCACAATGGAACTAATTTTACTGACTTATTGCACAGGGCTGCACTGCACCTTTAGTGCAGAGCAGGTTTCAAGTGAAGAGAAAATTAAATAATGAATAATACATTGTAGTTTCACAGAGACTGAAAAAGTCCAACGTAGAGATGGTTTCCACAGAGTTTACCATCAAACTATTTTCATCTGTTCTGTGTCTCAGCAGGTCATTTTGTCTCAGAGTCTTCAGTGTTTTAACAGAGCACAGTAGGTGATTTGACAGCTGTCATTCCAGCAGCAAACATCTGGATCTGTAGCTGCTACCTTTATCAAAATGCTTTGATTTGAAGCCTCGTGACACCAAATGAAATGATCGACACAGCTGCTCTCATATCTGATCTGATCCAGATCTGATCGATCATGGAGTGAATCATATCTTAATGTTTGATTTTAAACAGAGGAAACTGGTGTCTCAACCCAAAGAGGTCAAAGAGGTCATAATTTCTCCTCTTTTTTTTTCCTCCTGCCATTCGTTGTGCCAGCTCTGAGACAGAGCTGCTGGCCGTCCTCCCAGAGAGCTGTTTATATGAACGCCGGCCTGCACGGCGTCTGTTTGTGCCAGTGAGATCTCTGTTGCGTGCCAGCAGTGCACTCAGTGTCAACACGTGTGGTGAAGCATGGAGCAGCATTCACACAATGGTGCCGGGCGAAACTACATTAAAATACACATTAAACATCAAAGTGACAAAGTATGACCTCTTTGGTTTTCAGTAGCAGCGAACAGAGAAACAGCAGGTTACGTCCTTCTCCAGTCTGTCTGTCTCCTATCAGGTGTTTGCTGCAGAGCTTTTTAAACAATGTCAGACACACTGGACATCAGTGACATACTTAAAGTTGTACATCTGCATTAGGTGATAAATTCCCCAACTCGCGTTTCATTTAAATTTGGTCCCTGGATGAGATCAGATCACAGACTGCCCTAACAAGCACAGATCATCAGATTATGACGAGTAGCTGTCCAGTACCTGGGCCTGAGCTCCATTGATCATCAGGTAATAAAGCTTGCTGAGGATGCTCTGCTGCAGCTGGTCCCAGGAAATAGACCGGTCCTCCCTCATTAGAAAAGGAGGTCCAAACCTTAAATTAAAAAAAAAGAAAAAAGAAGAGGAAATTACAACACAAATTAAAATTAAATTACATTTCATATTGGTCCAAATAATAATTGATGAACATTATGAGCATTAGAACAGAACTCTCATTTCAGCCTGTGCTTGAAAGGAGAAGGAGATAACGAGTGAGTCGGCTGATGAGGACCGGGACAACCGTCCCTCTGAAACGACGGATCACATTACACATTCATTATGACACAGATTTAATTGAGGGCAGCTCATAATTGTGTAGTAGAGAATTATTAGTGTGAGAGTATGTGAGCATGCAGACATGTAGGCATGTGCAGGAAGACGCCCAGTAACACTGTAGGTAGAAGTGGTAGGAATGATGCAAATGTCCCTTCGTTCCTTTAAATCTAAACAAACTCTCCCTCACCTCATTTCCCCTTAGGTCGTGAACAGATACCATGGAAATGTTTAAAACAAACGACACTGGATTACTGTTCAGGATGGTAACCATTAAGGTTCTGTGGAGGCTGAGTGACTGGTACAGGAACAGAACATGGAAGGAAAAAGACTTAAAATCACAGTTGATCTAACTGGAAACTGCTACGGAGCTGTTGCTGCAGGTTAAACGGGCAGTTAGAGTTGATTTCAAAAAGCTTTTTCCTGTTTCTCCAGCTCCTCTTTCCTAAAAATCAGAATTTCTTTGAGCATTCACACTTTTAGATTTTTAGAAATGTATCTGTGCTGCTGTTCGACACAGAACCAGGCAGAGGAACACGTAGGTGACTCCAGTGTTGTTTTGTCGGCTCAGACAGGTCCTCCAGCTGTCGCCCTGATGACGGTGAGACAGGCGGGAGGTTTGATCAACGACAGAGTGCGGTTTGAAGGAGAAACTGAGACGCCGACCCTCATGGATGGGATTGGACTTTTCTGCAGGTGGTGTTGGCGAGCTCACCTACATGGATCTCTCTGGACTCGGGGAGAAGGGTGTGCGATGGATTTCTGTACAGGGCCTGATGTCAGACCGCTTTGATTTAAAACTCAACTCGCAGTGAGGACTGAGTCCTTTCTGTATCGGTGAGCTACAGTGACCTTGATGTGTTTCACTAGAGCAAAGAATTCACCAAGCAAAGCTAATGAGAGGAGCTTCAGGAAGTTGGGCTATGAAATACCGGTTATAGTTTAACTTGTATATGATTTCTGAGAGTCTTTTTGTATCTGTGTGTGTGTGTAGTAGTCCAGGTCTGTCAGTGATCCAGCATCAGGGGAACATGAAACCACCAGGCTCCAGTAGGCAGACACAGCACTAATTTCCCTCAATAAATACAGACGAGCGACAGTAAGAACATTGTGCTGGTTTCACCCTTCTCCCCTCATGATTTTCCTTAATTAAAGGTACAACACCTGTCTACAATTTGCTTAAGACCATGTGGATCAACCATAAGGCTGCTGGAAGAATGTTCTGTGGACGATGACTTTTTGGCTTAAATCAGAAACTTTATGTTTGGCAACGACCAGATGGTGAATTCCAGCATAAAGCCTTTTCCCATCTGTGAAACATGGCGACAGTATCACAGAGATTTTAACATCCACTATAAAGACATTGCGCCTGCTGCGGCTTCAATCCTTTTAGATCACACTGCTTCAGCATGTGGAGGAAACCAAACCTGACCGAGCCGATGTACCTGCTGTGGTTACAGTATGGTCTCTAAGCCTGGTCTGGACGCTAAGGGTCCGTTGATGTCATTTACCTAACAGCCTGTTGGCCGGCGCCGGCAGCGTTGCACACCAACAGCAGAATCTTGACTGGGACTCCCTGGTTGAGGAACTCTGATGACAACGTTCCATATGAAGCCAACCTCTGACCCTCAAGACCAGTGGAGTATGGAGATGATGGCAGGCTGTGATGATACCCTGGTAGAGGAGGAGGAACATGAGGAGAGACACAGAAACGTTTTGTCAGAGACACAAAATTCAAGCCAAACCCCACAAGCGTGATCAACATTGATGTCCATCAACCAGAGGCTAATACTCAGCATGCCAGAGCAAACTGCAGCCGTCATGAAGAAGGCTCAACACTCGTAACGTGAACTATTTTAGTCTTTGAAACGTATAAAATGCTTACAACTGTTCTTCAGTATAAACCTGTGGAAAACAAAAGAAAAGTTTGCAAAACAAAATCTGTGTCACTGCCAAAACCTTTAGCCGTGACTGTACAATCCCAGTTTAATGATAAATCTTCCAAACGCGGATCAAAATACCACTTTTCATATTCCTCTGGAACACATTACATTTACTTTGACAGCTGCCAGCATGAAGTAAACAATACTTCACATTTTCTCCTTCAAAGGAAGATGATGATTTCACATACACAGAATGTGAGCATTAAACTTAACACCTCTAACAACGAGCGAGGAGGAGACTCGAGATAGACAAAGTGGCGAGGCAGCAGCTTCTATTTGGGGAACAGTGATTCAGAGGGGAGAACAGATGGACCAATGGCTGCCTGCACTCTCAGCAGGAGGTATTATCTGATGCAGCTTCTGCTCCACATCCCGTCCTGGTGGGGTGCCAAGCAGCACCACTTCTCTCCTGCTCCCCTCACGTCTCCACCAGCACAGAGCAGAAGAGAGCGACTGACTGAGCGACGAGGTTATATGACGTCAGTGGAGCGGAGTTATCGCCACACAGCTGCCAACCTCTGGGTCGTTCATGGTGATAAATCACACGGTAAATTAGACTTGCACGCAGACGTGAAGGTCTCGATTGACCGCGGCGCCTGCTCCTTCCCCAAACGTTTCATTAAACACAGCTGTTTACACCTGACGCATGATTCATCACTGACACAGCAAATGCCAGTGCTGAGCATCCTGTTAGCGAGATCCTCGCCAAGCAACAAGCCTCTGCGTTTGCCTCCTTTCTGCAGAAATAACTGGGGTGTGAGGATGTGCACTGCATGAAGGGCGAAACCTACTCAGGTCTAATCAAAGTCTACATGTAACCCACCAAAGCTTTAACGTTAAACCTCTGATTGCAGCGTCTCTGACCCTGAGAGTGAGAGTGTGCACAGCTCTTCATTTATTAATGTCGCTCTAATCAAGCATGTGATAAAAATGGCTTAAATCGCACACTGTAATTTACACGAGCGGCGTCCTGCGGGAATGATTTATGGGGAAAGATCTACGTTTAAATGCCCAGTGAAACATGTCATGAAGCCACCTCCTGGCCTGCGCCAAGATTTATACCTGGATGCTGAGGGAGAGGCCGACCGATGACTGGCCTCTGGTTATTAAAGTCTGGGTGTTATTTTTTATGAGTAGTCGTCATAAACTGTGTTTCTAGAGATTTCTTCAAGGCTCCTGTCACTGCTCTGCTGCTTTTGTGTTTTTCCTTGTTTACAGGATTAATGATCAGGGTATGAGGTGTGTGGGACACTGCTGAACAACTCTCACAGCCTAACATCAGCAAAACCATGTCAGAAGGTTTTATACCACCCCAGCCTGCACACCTGTCGATCCTCTTAACATCAAAAAGCCTCAAACTAATTCTAAGAAACCACAGGGAGTCTGAACTCATCATTCCTCTGCAGTCTCACTGTCAAACAGACCCACAGGACGAGCCAGACTAAACACAGCCAGACAATGTGAAAGCCCATAATTAAACACCTCTGCCCCTAAAGGGATCTACTCTACCCACAGCTACAGTTAGAAGCTCCATCGCAACCCCCCCCCCCCCCCAAATTGTCAGACTACAGCAGCGAGGTTGCGAATCAGGACTGGGGAAGGTCACAGCTCTGCCGGTTTGCCTTTGGCATAATCCAAGGGTATGTAATTTGTTCATTCCTGACAGACACTTAGCTCTTTGCCGAGCGCCTCACGCTGTGCCTTTCACATCAGGAAGTTTGGAGCGTGAACGGAACCCGGTATAAATTCAATCAATCAAAGGTGTGTTGTGAGAAAAGTGACTAAAAATTAGTGACGTGGAGCAGAATAATAAACGGTTACCCTCAGAATTCACCACATTTCTGTGCTTCAATTTCCCCAAAGATGTATTTAGTGTTATAATGATTATACATTTAACGTGACCACTGTGCATAAACACACTTAGACCACTACACAGAAACGTAATGAGACTTTGTTATTCTGATCCATATCTAACCCACAACAATCATTTCGCTTAAGTATTTATGGCCAATTGATTAAGAGTCTCTCAGGGGTCGGAGCTTTTAGATTTAGTAACTGCATAAGTGGCATAAAGATCCTATTTTCTGGTGCCAGACAGTCTCAGAGCATAATGATCAAAGCAGATCACTGTATACTATAGAAAAAGATAAAAGCATCTTATACATTAATACAATATATTAAAGGTGCTCTTTACTCACATGTTTTTATGGCTTTAATCACACAGTGAGGCAGAAAACATTAATGTTCTGTAAAATATTTTACATTAAGTAAAAAAAGTCTCACGACATGACTGAGACTCAAACATCGCTGGCTGAGACTCAGACGACAAGGTGGTGAGAAAGTAAAAAGCAGTATGCAAACAAACTACGGACACAGACGAAGTGGGTTAATCGTGATGTACAAACATGCTGAGACTTCAAATAATGGTTCACACATTTTCTAATTTGTCTTAAAGCTACTGAACACAGTTGTCATCATCCCTCCTGCTCATACAGACATTTAAGAGAATAGTCGCCCCTCTGTGCAAACATGTATTAAAACATTTATCTGAACACAATATGAGGCTGTAACCTCCAAATGACTCACATTAAGTTATTTTCTCCTTTGCAGTCATTTTGGTAGAAAATTCCTTCTTTTTGTTTCGGCACTCGACAGGGAAACAGAATTTCACATTAAAACGATCCACTTTAATTAACTTAGACTGCTCGAGACTCGAGTTCTCTTTAGATACACACTGGAATAGATGTTTATACAGAACAAGGACAGTGGATCTTGGCCCCCCCATCACAATTTGAACAGGAGGAATGATCACAGGAGGTGGGACATGTCTCAGTGTTCGTATGGGAACCTGTCTGTTGTTTCTTTACACTGACACTGAAAGGAAAATATATCAGTAGAACAAAAACAGATCAGTGCGGAGCAGAGTGAAACTTTCATCACATTATTACACATAAACATAATTTCTCCATCTTTTTCTAAATTTTTACTTTTACTACACGTTTGACCAATGTTCTATAAAATCACATTACTTTGTTCCTTCTTCTTCTTCTGCGGTGGTTTAACGGCAACATTAGCTGCACAAGCAAGCAGCAAGATTTCCTCAAAATGTGGTGAATATTTGTGCCACATTAGGACAGAAACTGCACAGAACCCCCTCCTGACTAATATGCTTTTTAATGTGTTACCTGGGGACCTGCTGCGGTAAGGTAAGGCAATCCCTGAAGGTTTCAGTAAGCATACAAATCAATTGCTTGAATATTTACGTCCACGCTGAAGCAAGAAAAATATAAATGTGGTAACACAAACTAGTCAGTGTGTGATATGTATTGTGCTGTACCTGAGATCCGCGCTGAGCCTCCTCTGATGTAGAGGGGTGGAGCCTGGAAGGCGTAGATCACATCGTTTTCAGCTATGCTGGTCAGATCATCCTCATCAAAGAAGGAGCGCTGAAACCCTGTGGAGTAAACCTCTGTCAGGATCACCTGGACACACACAGAGAAACAGAGGTTACTCCTTTATTATCTGGGTCCACAGGGTGCAACAAACTTCCCTTCGTGGCACATTTACTATGCCAACACGCCGCCTCGTTGTTTTGTATAAACAGGGATTAAACCAGTGGAGGGGGTGATGAAGTCAGAGGTGGGGTGACTCTCCCACACCCGCTGGAGGAGAAATAACCTTTACAACATGATTCAGATCCAAGTGGACTTGTGGTGCATTGTGTTTGATATGTTAATTATTATGTTATGTTTGTCTTTGTTTGAGCAATCACACATAATGATTCACTTTATTGTCACACATTTTATTATCTGAGTAAATAGTGCATATAGGAAGAGGCGTCTTAAAAAAGATTTACACCAGAATGTTGAATTTTATGGGAGAACTGCATGTTACTAAAGGATCTGCAAGTTTCTCTTTTGCAGGGAATAAGAAAAAAACATACAAGGGATTTATGAGTCAGAACAGCAGCAGCAATAAAACAATACTGACTGATTTACAACTACAATCTGATTGCTAGAAATAAAATGAAGCCACTAATCAATTATTAAAGAACACAACCTGTGATTACTGTGATAAAAGAATAGGAATGAAACTGTGGTTTGTATTCATCAGACATGAACACTTAAACTGAACTGTTCTGTTTTAAAGTGACTGACAGCCTGTGTTGTGTGGTGGCTGAGAGCTCAGTGGACTGCAGCTTAAGAAAATGCATGCAAAGGGACCAATGCAGAAATCAACTTCACCAACTTCTCAGCATTTAGTCTGAAGATTGAATCATGGCAACTGGACTTCTTTCTTCCAAGTAGAGACGTTTCGTTCTGCATCCACAGAACTTTATCAATCTGTCAATCTATCAATTTATCAATTCTCAGGATTTAGAAAAAAAAAACTATTTTTCCTGGGGGCACTTCACTTTTAAAATGTTCTAATGGCATATTTTGTTTAGAATATTTTTTTACCGCACAGTTTTTTTTTGTGATGTAGGAGTAGCAGTTTCATTTGCATTGAAGTCTCAGGGCCAACATGGTAGTGGCTGTTCTTTTGGTGCCTTCTTTTTTAAATCTGGAGTATTTATTTTGACTTTATGTTACCTGGTCTGGAGAAATTTTCCCCTCGTCAGCCACCATCCTCCTGAGGCAGGCCATGGAGCCAAACAGAGGTACAGCCAGACCGACTCGCAGGTACCTCTGTCCTTTGGTGCTGAACACCAGAGTCACACACAATGGCCTGCAACAGGTAGAAACACACAATCAAGGACAGTGAGAAATAGTGGTGCCTCCATTTCTACTGCAGCCTCCTCTACGGACAGGAAGGGACAAAAGAAGACTCATGAATAAATCAATACACTTTAGCATCAATAATAGATCGTTAGGGCTTAGTTTTATGTGTGTGAAATAATGGAATTTCTATTGCATTTTTAAAACAGGGAGCGCTTAAAGGTACCCTCATCAAAAACTGTGGCCCAGGCCAGTGGCACAGGAAGATAAGAAAAATTATATGGAGAAAGTTTTAACTGTGATTATTGATTACCCACTGGGATACTGACATGTCACAGCGGCAAAAGGACATAGGAGAAAATGTCATAATATGACAAGAGGGATTGTGGACTTGCATGAGGGTGTTCAGGCAGGAAGGTGCTGTCGAGTCGACCACTGTGTAGGCGAGTGTCAGAGCTTTTAATCTAATGTGGGCAGCCAGTGGAAGCCACTGCAGAGATATAAACCTGCAGATTATAGCAGACTTTGTGGGAGCAGTCAAAGATACTGAGGTGATGCTGATGCTGTATGAAAGACGTTGAAGATGTCAGAGACTCAGGCAGAAATTGGTGATGAGACAGTGGACTTGTGAACAGTGGACAGAAACAGCGGTGTTTCATCAGCATAGAAATGATATGAGTGAGTGTGAAAACGTGTAGATGTGGTATAGATACAGAAGACAAGAGGGACAAGGACAAAGCCATGGGGCACACCTGCAGAGAGGCAATGACGGCTTGATACCTGCCACTGCCAAGACACCTTGAAGGTTCACCCAGAAACAGAGGACATGAGCCAAGCAAGAGCTGTACAAGAGCCCAATTCAGAAAGTGCAGACTGGAGGATCTGGTGGTTTACAGTGTCAAAGACTAGACTGATTAAAGACTGAGTAACATTAGGACAGAGGACTGTGCCCAGACACTATTTAAATTAAAGATGCTGTTCATATTTGTCCAAAGCACATTATGTATGCATATTCAAATGTTTATGTCCATCTGCCTGGTACATCCACAAAGTGTGCAGGGGTATTCAATACACTCACTGGGCACCACATCTATGCACAATCTAGTACAACAGCTCTGCCATAAATTCTTCTATTTCAAAGATAATAAAGTTAAATTTGGGGTGATGCTGCCAATGGGGTATTAGGACATCACCCATTAGAGCTGTTGTCCAATCTACCTAATACAGTGGTCAGTGAGTATAAATCCAATTAAGAACTGTTCAATATCCTTTACCTGGCAGCAATTCAACCTATATAATTAATATAACTTTATTGTATATAATTTAAACTTATCAAACATGTATTTTGGCCAAAGGCTACCAGGTGATCCATAAACTAGCAGCAGCATTTTGATGTTGGTTCTTAAAATAACTAGAAGTCAGTTGAAAGATTTAACCACTGCATATATTTACATAATTCTACTGGTTCTTGTCAGGCTGAAGCAATATGGTTACTGTACACAAGCTTCAAAGGCACAAGAGAGTTAGAAGTAAATTGGCAGAGTTAATGAAGTGACAGCTTGAATTGTTTAAAATTCCTGCATAAATTTGACTATGTTAATGTTTTCTCTTTATTAAGATCCCTCTTGCTCCTGTATCATAAGTCGAGAGCAAATAACTGTGCCTGTAAATACCTACAGCCTTGATATGTTGTTCACATGACGAGTTGGATTAATGAATGCAGCCACAGACAGTTTATTCATATACAACAGGTCCATTTCAGCAACCATAAAGTGTAAACAAACCCAACCAGCCTGCAAAGAGCACGACTGCCAAGAGAAAGAGCCCAGAATTTGGACTGCTAGGCAAAGCAAATGTTGGTTTGGTAACAAACAATATGTGCTTATGGCTTACAGACATGATCTGGCTGCAAGAGAGCTGATCTCTTCACACAGAGATATTTTTAAAATGCTTTAAAAGACAATCCATCTGTTTTTCCCCCCATCAGAAGTGATTTCTCTCACCCCGTCTGCCACAGAGTAAAAAAAGAAAAGACGGTAACTAAATGCTCTCGCCTTGGCACACTATCACAATGAAGCTTTTAAAAACTATTTCCCAAATTAGAAGGGATGTTGGCTGAACCCTGCATGAGCCATTTCAAAGGCTAGAAGTTAAAAGGAAGGAAAGAACTGTCAAGAAAAAAAATGGGCAAACCTTAAAGAGAAATCAACTCACTTCTGTGCGACAATTGAAAGTTGAGCTTAACACACGGTGGCGGTGTTTTGTTAAAGGTATACTTTAGGCTTAATGAGTCCGATACAACACGTTACCATGACCAGCACCTGTTGGTCAAGTGTCAGGCCTGCAGGACCTGACCAGGAGATGTCCTCAGCTGTGCTTTGCTGCCAGTTTGTTTACTCAGTCCATTCTTGGCATTGTTGATCCTCATCTATGTCTTGTTTAGTTCATATTTGTCATCTTTGTCTAATTAGGAGATGATGTATGAGATAAAGTACGATCCTTGTCTCATTGCTGGGTTCCCCACTCTGCTGGCTGCAATAGTTATTTTAGACCGATTGCCTGAACCTGTATTTCTTTGTGACGGTTTCAAACACCTGTGTTTTGTACCAAAACAAATTGAAGTAAATGGTAAAAACCTGCTCTGCCTTGACCTCTTTCTATCTGGGTCCTTCAACTCCACAACTGTGGTGGCTCAGAGACTAGATGCCAGGTGTCCATGGTGGAGACCTGGGACTGTGTACCACTAAGGACTCCTCACTCTGACAACAAGTGCATCAACTTAGTGTGATTGTTATAAATATGGCTGTACTTCAAGTTGTAAGCAGAACACTGCTGACTAAGAAGTGTGAGACGTCATTGCTATTCTAAGCAAACAGGGGCTGTCACAGCATCAGGGTTTAAAGGCGCAGCACGTCATTCAAATATGCTTCATGGAAACTGTGTCTAAAGCTCAGGTTTAGTGTGTTTGAGTGTGTTTATGCTCCAGGGGAGCATTTGTGAGGACAAGTACTGATGTTGCAAGAGAAGTCCTGGCTCACAGTCTCCAACTCTCCCCAAAGCTGTTCTATCAGGTTGAGGTCAGGGCTCTGGGCAGGAGAGTCAAGTTCCTCCACATTCATGTCCTTATCGACCTTGGTTTGTGCACTGGATTCACTGATTTGGAGGCGTGTCCCAATACTTCTGGCAATATCGTGTATGTCAGTTTTTGCAAAAATACAACATTTTCAAATCCAGATTGATTCAGTCAGATTTACGCAGTTTCCAAGTTGCTATGTCAAAGTGACTCATCTCCTGTATAACAAATCAAAAAGTATCTGAACCAAAGCTTCAACATCTTAATTACTAACAGCCCCCCGAACATGGAACAGAATACGAGGCAATGTGTGGAACTACACAGCTAGGACCAACAAATACTATAAGCTTGTTATGATGATTGAAAACTAGTGTTTAGAAATGTGAACAAAAGCCAAAAGTTCACTTGTAGCTTTTGGATTCTTGTGGATTCTGGTTTGTTTAAGAGAGTCTACGACATAAATAAAGTGACAGAGGCACTGGCTGTGAAACAACACGTGAATGGAGTCTAACTCCATGAAAATGTCAGGATTTCCTGAACAGGTTGACTCCCGTTGACTTGAGAAGGAGGCCGAGCGGGGTTTGGGATGTAAAGTTGAATAAGACATTGTTCCTCAGTGCTCAGGTTTTTCCTTTTTGGTACCAGCCCTTCAGCTCCACACTGACCTGTGTTCCTGCATGAACAAATCTGGCTGTTGTCTAGTCTGTGTACTGTAGATCAGTACTCGTACTAAATTACAGTACATGGAGAGATTGACGTAACTCTGATGAGAGTGTTGATTGAAAGATTAAGCTTCAGACGGCAACTGGTTCATTTAGCTTTGTATATGACTGAAAACAGGAGCAAACAGTTATGTTGAAAATTAACCGACTAAAATCTGTAAAACCTTTTACAGCTCATTAATTACAAAGTGTTATATCTCACTTCACATCACAAACAAAACTTATATTTTCACTACAATATTAAAACAGAAGTTCTCACCTGGTCTGACGAAGAGGAATGGGGAGTGAGATGCAGAGAAAGGGGTCAAAGGTGTTGCTCTGTTT
Organism: Ctenopoma multispine; assembly: GCA_034779795.1. Classification (NCBI taxonomy): domain Eukaryota; kingdom Metazoa; phylum Chordata; class Actinopteri; order Anabantiformes; family Anabantidae; genus Ctenopoma; species Ctenopoma multispine. The sequence continues at coordinate 19,247,045 of JAUYWH010000026.1, forward strand.
CAGGCAGTGGGGGCACGTCAGTGAAGATCTACATGGGGAAAAAAGTTAAAGTCACATTAGTCTTTACATAAAACAGCTATGCTGACTTGACACATACTCCCCAATTAATGTCAAAGAGCATCTGATTAACTCTGGCAGGGATGAGGAGGTCTTAATCTTGTATAACAGGGAAACGTTGTTCCATTCAGACTATGTTCATCTGATTTCGAGGAGGAAAAGATGAGTGATGTAACTTAGAATGAGACAGACAAAGGATTGAGGGGGGGGGTAACTAGTATAAAAAGCATCCCTAGGGTGGTTGGCGCTATGAATGGGAACCCGTAGAAGAGGTTTCCATCTTATTGCATCACTCTCACCAGTTCTACTAATGCTCATGTGACGCCGCTACGAGACGCTGAACAGAAAAAAAGGTTATGATGTTTCCTAAGAGACGACTTTTCTTCCTCTGCATACGAAGGCACATGGATCACAGAAAAATAAGTTTTCCAGTCAGTCCATTTAACTGATGATTACACATCTTTGTATTAATCCCTCTTTAAATTCCCAGGAGGAAACAGTCTTAGTAGCCAACTGCCTGAACAATGACGCTGTTAAAGGCAATGGACTGATTGCTCAAAGTGATTTTGTAAACTGTCGTGAAACTAACGGAAATCTTTTGTCCACTGCTTTGAGCTAATCTGTACAAGATTTCCTGGATAGAACCTACTATACGATATTGAAGTGATTCTTGAACAGGACTATCAACCATCTTAACCACAGGAGACAGGAGCACTGGGTGCTGTATCCAAACACACCAGAATTACTATATTGATTATTTTATATATTTAATCAGATCAAAACAGAAAAATAAATAAAATACTCCATCATTATCGTCATCATCTTCATGTGGTGGTTCTCAACCAGAGGCAGTTGTGTCCCAGGGAGTAATTCTTGATGTTAGCTAAAAGTAATGAACAAACAGCTCTAATTTGTGCAGTCTTAAGATAGTTAAACTACTGGATAATGAGTTCACTGATGTGCCGAAAATAGTTCATTTGGGAGACTGAAGAGCTAAAGGTCCCCGGTTCATGGCTAAATAAAAAGCTGGCTAAACCCCATCCTGTTAAAATAATTAGCTTAAAATTACGAATAAAAAGCTAAACGTTGTGGATAAATGGCTAAATACTCATAGTAACGGGTGAAAGTGTTAGAAGTACATATGTAGGCTGAGTGATAAACATTTAAAACTGTTTGCTAAAGTTCAGAATGGCTTAAGTAGAAAGCTAAAAGCAACAGAACTTAGAAACAGCAGTACAGTAAAATGCAATGAATAAATGAAATAGCTGAAAGCAATGAAGAATACAGGGGAAACAGTTTCTGATGAGAAAGACACGTAGCTGTTTCAGCGTGAAGCATGGTGAACAGGAACATACCTGCTCAGGTATAAACATATCTACAGTGATTTTTAAATGTGTAATAGATGTAAGAGTTCACTACATGCAGGACATGATAACCATCCTTCCTTGGACAAACAGATTCAGTGGCACTTTCTCCTTTTCATGCAGTTAACTGCAGTTACTCTGATTTCCTGCTTCATTTCATTTCTTTTATTATCAGAATTGAAGACATAAATCTGACACCGTGAGGTGAATTAATGATCCATCAATGACGACTCCTACACTACGAGAAGCACCACGCTGCACATTATTTGATGAACTGTGTTGAACCTTTACGATCTTCATTTCTATCGTGGGAAATGAAGCCATGGATGGACTGTTGAAATGTGTTTTCCTTACAGGCAGGCACCTGACAGACCCAGTGGAGGAGAAAGAGGGGGGCGTGAATGCAGCTCTATTCAAGCAAGCCCAGCTGACACTTGCTCTCACTGGATCTCTCCCTCTTGGCAGAGTAGGATAGTTGCCCTACGGATGTCTTATTCCCGCCAGGAAACAGTGAGGGTAACGGCACTCCATGCATACAAATCACACTCAGGCTCCAATAAAACATAGATGTGCCCCGCGCTACTCTAAAACACTTTAAAAAGAGAAAAGGGAGCAAAGGTGATATTCTGGTGATGCTCTAATGGAGAAAGCGTGCAAATGTTGAGAGGTACGTATCCCCCTGTCTGGGAGAGGTTGCTGTTTTGCAGCAGCTCCCAGACACTGCTGAAGCTCTGAATTTTCCAGAATAACACACCACCCTCTATGTGTCTTTATCTAATTGATTTTCTCTCCTAAGAGAGACAATTAAAACAAAAAGTACTTGGTTCAAATTAAATAGACTTCCAGGTGATCCTTCTCATTAAGGCTGGCAGCTAATGTCTGAAGGGGGATGAAGAGGTAGTTTAATCACCACTAATGCTCTGAAATGGAAAAGACATACACCTTAATGTGCACCACATAACTCACTAAATTAAAAATACAATATACACATAAACAGAGACAGAGTAAACTCAGAGCTCCAGCTAATCATGCCTGTCCTACAAATCGAAAGCCACACTGATTCAGATACGGAACAAGACGAGGAGCGAGGGTCTTTCAGAGAAAGTGGCATCACAGTGTCGTCAGATTATACGATACGGTGCAAGTCTGATAATAAACTAAGCACATAGAACGCAAAGCAAACGTGAAACCAAACGTCTGGTTTGTGTTTTTGAAGTTTACCAGCCTTTTCTAAAAGTCTGTAAGGTGACTTATTGGCTTGATGGGGTATGGCAGTATAGAAGCTTTTTGAAAAATGATCTAATTTTGCTGTTTATCGGCTCAAAGGAAGAGGAGTCTACAGATTGCAGCGAGTTTGGAAAACTCTGAGACTACAACTAGGACTCCAAAAGACGGTTTGAACAAAAGCAGGTAAGGATTCACCTGAAGATGAAGTTGGTGAGACAAAGATACAGGAAGTTCTCAGTCATCAGTTCATGGTTATTCCAAAGGTGCTTGATGTTCTCAGTCAGTCAGAACTGAAGAAGTGAGACAGCTGAGAGGAGGATGCTGTCCAAACTCCTCTCAGTCCTAACAACCCACTTCACAGTGTCCTGTCTGCACGTTCAGCCAGAGGCTCCACAGAGCACCACATGAGATCCTTCCTGTCCATGGCCATGAAACTGTTCAGCTCCAGAGGACAACTATCATAATCAAATTTAAGTTATCAGATATCTGATTATCAGTTATCAGGGACATATTCATGTTATTAATTTCCACTACATTTGACCCCAGACTAACAGTGGCTTATTCAGTATTTGTGTTGGTGTTGATCTTTTTCAGGTTACACTTCTTTCTTTCCTTTTGTACTGAGAGTAACTGTGACATGGTGATTAATAAAGTTTTTTTAATCTTACTATAAAGAATAAATGATGAACACTTGACAGACTGACTGACTGTAGCCTGTGCCTCAACAACATAACTTGATCACAGGAGGTAAAGAGCAATAGATTCATAAATCAGTGATGATCAGATTAATTTAAATCTATTAAAGAAACAGGCAAGAGCTGCATTTACACTCTGAATGTAACAAATCTATCACAGGACGCAGGCTGAAAGTACATGAGGTCCAGCGTCTGATGACAGATAACATAAATTAAGATCAAATAGCTGTTAGCTTGGTTTGCGTGCACAGTGATTTAACTTGTTTGGACAGGTATAATGGCCATGACGATTGCACGGTGACAAACTGGGCTATTATGAGGATAATTCTCCGGTCCGTCAACTCTAGATGTTAGATCACATCAGACACTGCTTAGCAAAGTGATACACAGGCGGCGGTGGCGGAGTCAGTGCTCACTTCCCTCAGAAGAAAAAAAAGAGGGACATGAGTCAAGAAATGTTCATTCAAAGACCGGCTCCAGCAGTGATGAGAGCAGTCACCTACATTTGAAATCTCACAGCCCTGTGATGCAGGATGTCTGCAGTTTTCACAGTTTAAAATAGACACTTGATGCTTATGTTTTTGCTCCTTTGTAAAGTTTGTGTTATGTCAGTCTAGTCATGTATACATGTATATAATCTCTCTCTGCCACCTCACCCACTCTCCCTGGCTAACAACCTGTTTGAGTGGGTGACAGGAACCAATCTTGCCAGCCAGGCTGCTAAGACCATGGCTGCTTCCTGTCTAGACACACCCAAGGAGTCACAGCTGAGACATTTGACAGTGAGGGTAGCAATTAAGAGACGCGCGCCGACAGATATATTACTGGCAGTCACACAGAGATGCCAATTTTCTGCGGAACTGGCAGATGGAGGAAGGTGCAGACAAACATCATATTAGCAGTTCTGCAGAGACGTATTAAACATAGGTCAGATTTCAATGATTCATCTAAATTCTCTTAACTGGTGCGGCTGGTCAAAGGTTTCTGTATATGGAGTAATAAAGGTGCTTTTAAAGATTTTAAATTAGATTATTAGACTGTAACTACTGTCTACACCAAACCCTGCTCAGGATTAGTAAAGGTAAAATGATAAGCAGGACATTCTGAATGGGTGGCACATGATTTTATGGGGGGATGCACATAGTAAAATACCAAGTCAGAGTGTAAAAGTCTAAATTGTGACTTGTTATCTTTGACTTTTACCCAATTTCAGTTTGTTTTCCTTCTCTACAACATTGATAATTTCAAATAAAGAAAAAATTCAGAAGATATACAGCGGAAATAATTCATGGCAAAGTGAACATAGACATAAGAAACAATTAGTATTTTAATATAGTATTTACTAGCTTGTTAGCTTAAGGCTAACATATAATGGGGTTTACAATTAATGTGCTAACACAGATTGGGGTGGGGAAAGTGTGTCCTCTTTCCATAATGAGCCCACAGTAAAACAAAAGCCAGTTTACCTCCAACTGACACAGATTTCTAATTATGGTTAACAACATGAGCAATGTTTTTCAAAAAAACAAAAAAAAAACTGAACAGCTTTTTCAGTTCTGTCCATGACTGCTGCACGGTGCCTCCATATGGTTAGGAAGTGTCTGAAGTAGGAAACCAGACTGTGAGACTTAATAAAGACAGAGAGGGAACGAGAGCACTGAACATGAGCTGAGGCACAGTTGCCTCAGTGGTTTGGATGAACAGGGAGAGTTGTGCTTCCAATAACACTCAGAGGTCGTCCTTAAAAAACGCCATGGACAAATGCAAAATGCAATTTAAACAATCTGCATAGAAAACAAAGTAACTGCTTCTGACTTGACTCATGTGTGGAAAGTGATGTTTCAGTGACTAATCACACGGTGACAAAGACACTGCATGAAGTAACAGCATCCAAGAAGAAAACCTCACAAAACTGCAAGATTAAACTTTAAAAGGACGCCTGATGACTAAATAGATGAAAAATAAACTGCCTCTTTATCTTTTATCTTTATGAGGACATCCAGCTGCGGGAGAAATGTTGTTCATACAGTGTGGTGAGAAAAAAAAAAGATCCAGAATAGATCAGAGAAATGTGCAGTGGTGATTCTTAACTGGAACAACTAACAACTTATTCAACCAGCAGCAGTAAACACTGAGTACTTATACATCGAGGGAATTAAATTTCTCCAAAAACACAGAGGTCACAGAATCAGGCTTTTTCCATCAGACCTTTTAAGAAATTTTCAGTATTATTGCTTCTGCCTGTGAACATTTGTGAACCCTCTGAGAGCCACTGTGTAAAAGAAATAACAGCATCTCCATTACAGCAGTTACACTCTAATCGTCTCAATGAAGCCTAAGTACCGTGCAGTGAAAGTGTGGGTGAAGACAGGTGTTATGACATCACAGTGGCTCCAGACAATATTAACTATGATTATTGTCATTTTAAATACACAAGACTGACATTTTATCCCTCCCCCCCCCCCCCATTGAACCTCCAACACAGTTTATACATGACAGAGGTTTCGGATTTATTCTTTACGTTGTTTGTATTCTAAACACTGAGTTGCTAATATCATCACACTCTGATGTAGTGTTATCAAAGGAACCACACTCCATTCACGAAAGAAAACTAAATTAGAGATGTTGTAATTATGACATTGTGTACAGTACAACACATAAATGGTGCAGGGATGAGGTTCCTTCAGAACTTGCCTGAGAATCATCAGATTTTTAAGATATTTTCAATTTTACGGTAATCGAGTTACAGTTGTCAGTACGTACAGAGCAAAAAGGAAATGTTAACAAATAATTTTGCATACTTAATGTCTCAAAGAGTAAACAAAAGAAACAGGAAGTGTCCGTCCATTATCCCAACCGCCTGTCCTCTTAAGGGTCATGGGAGTGCTGGAGACTTTCCCAGCTGTCACTGGGTGAGAGGATCCTCAGGCCCCATAAGTCTGTTCTGTCTGACCTCAGAATTACAGCACCAGAATCTCATAATGATGAAATGAAAAATTATGCAGTATCCAGCTCCCACACTGGAGGAATACAGACTGTGCTGGAGGATGGTGATGTTTTAATGTAACGTTGGCCTAGTTAGCCAGACGTGCTAACCCTTGTAGCACAGAGTCTTTATGGAGGGTAAAAAGAAAGACAACACACACTAATGCGCTGTAACTGTCCTGCTGCAAATGTGCAGCTTTACTTTGTGGTAGGTGAATATCCTGTGTTGTGTGTTAAGAACTCACTTGTACTGGGCCTGGAAATGTTCCTGGACAAAGCTGTGCTGGACTCTGGGCTGCTGGGACTGGGACGGGTCAGGAGATGGCACTTCGTTAGCTCCACCGGAACCCTGCAGCACAGAGGAGGAGAGCTATGAACACAACGCTCTGAGATCCATCATGCATTGCTCAGGTTGTCTCCACTGTAGGAGGAAACTCATGCTGTGTGTAGTCGTAGTGTGACAGTAAATTTGGAAATGTGTGGGATGCAGCTTTAACACATTTTCGCTTTTCCTTGGCAATTAGGTGAAAAGCAGAAGTGGTGGAAAGCACCGACACAAACATGAGCGCCTGAAAGGCCGCTGTCTTTACTCTTTCATCTACTCACCTACAGAGAGGACGCTGAGCTTGGATCGAGATAAAAGAAGAGAAAAGGGAGTCTGATCACTGAAAGACTTGCAAGGTCACGAAACAAACGAGTGGGATGGAACACACACAGGGAGTGACTTACAAACACTGCTGACACAGAACTCAGTAGAATGAAGTTTTCTTTAAGGCCTCTGTGTCAGGCATTTTAACAGACTTTATAAGTTAATAACGGTTCAGGAATGTTTTGATACAAGTGTTTTTGCTCAAGGATATCGTACTCCTGATCAGTACATCTATATAAATATATCTTTAAGGTAATCTTTTAAAGTAGCTGTAGTTAAACCTCTCATAAAACCTACTCTTTACTCAGGTATTTTAGCCAATTATAGACCAATATCCAATTTGCCCTTTCTCTCTAAAATCCTTAAAAAAACTGTTGCGAAGCAGCTCTGTGATCACCTTCACAGGAACAACCTGTATGAAGATTTCCAGTCAGGATTTAGAGTAAATCATAGTAC
>JAUYWH010000026.1:19254577-19292391 GCA_034779795.1 Ctenopoma multispine
CAAAGTGATGCTGAAAAACTAGTCCATGCATTTGTTACTTCTAGACTGGACTACTGTAATTCATTACTGATAGGATGCTCGAGAGGACTTATGCTGTGAATTGGTGCTATATAAATAAAGTTGAATTGAACTGAATTGAATTGAATTGAGCTAAAGAGTATTGCTAAATCACAAAACACATCATCAAGAAGAGCAGCAGGTTAGTTTCGGTTAACGGTCTCAATCTCACAGTAAATGTTCTCTTTCTGGTTCAGGATTATTGCTCCCATTTGATCTGGATCTGTGTACTTATCAAATAGTAGCTCTGCTTCAAAGATCATTATGCTGGACACAAACACCGTGTTAGAATTAGCATACATTAAATCATATGATTTCAGCTGTGCCTTTACAGGTCAAACAGAAATTCACTCAGTCTTTACTGTTCCACTCATTCCTAGCTCCAGTACACAACTCCTGGTTGTGTACTGGCTGCCACTGTTCCCAGGCTGGCAGCTCCACCATAACCTGCACTGACAAACGGAGCTGAAAGGAGAGATAGAATTTCTAAAGGGGAGAGAGAAGCGGAGGGAGGTGCACGCATGTCTGAGAACTCAGCACGAGATGGAGACGGACAGCGAGGCAGGAGGGTTCTTTACAGTTCACCACCGTTTCAAATCCTCCGTCTATTCTTCTAGGAGCATTTGAGCTTTGTGAAGACACAGCGTAAGACTGAAACCCGACCTTCCTGCTGCACTGAGCTTCATCACACACGCACAAAGAAAAACCACCTCCTCTCTCACTGTTCTCTCTGTCAGTGTAAAGGATTTTTAGTCATTATTATTATCCTTATATATTATTATTTTCTCAATTACAAGATGAGAGGAGTGTGAGAGGTCATACATGTTTAAGAGGAAAACCCCGCCCTCAGCAGAGGTGGCAGCCTTAGACACAGCCTCTCTCCAGTTCATCATGTTGCCCTTTTATCCATCCCAGAAAAAAAAAAAAAAAAAAAAAAAGACTACTTCACACATCCACCAGGAAGAACACACTTAACAGTCCACTTGAGTGGGTGTCAAACTACTTCCTGCAGCTTGGCCTTCATTTTAGCATCTATCCAGTCTGAAACAATAAAAAGGCCAAATTAATTTTCCATTTGATGAACTGACAACTCACAAATACTTTTGACCCCACAGACCTGTTTTGTATAAATCCCCTTTTTGCTTCAGTAAATACATTTATGATTCAGATAAGTATTTTGTGTTTGCAGATAAAGTCCCCTCTGAAGCATCTGTCTGATTTTCAGCAGCCAGTTGAACAACAATGTGCTCGCTCTCATGTCGCTCTCACCATCACTCTGACCCCTCTCGTCTTCCTCTTCCAGTCAGCTTAAAAATCCGTGAACTCTGGACTTCTGCTGACAGTGCAAGCTGCATCTTTGTCATTTATCTAAATCCCACAAATCAATTACAGCACGCTAAGGTGCCAGGGTGAGGGATTTGAGTTTTAATTCTCTCCTTGCTCCTCGGGCACTGGCACACACCCCTCTCCCGGCTTCAGGCTTATGGATTAAGCAGAGGTAGACAATTATATAGCTTTACATGTCTGGGATATTAACAGTGGGATATTTTTATGTTTTTATGTGTTACCGCTTCTCATCATTGAAAATAATGTTTGTAGGAGGCTGTTATCTGATTGGTGCCTTTAATCGAATCAGATCAGTTCTAGTACATGTCTGGTCCTAGATGGGACTCAAAGTTGCAGCTCTGCGACCACTGTCAGGACAGTCAAACCCTGAATTTAGTTTTTTGGGGTTTTTCAGACCTCACTTATCTGCAGATATCACGTCATCTTCATTCAGTGTTGGCTCCTCACAGCTGGTGAAAATAAACATGGACGACGGGGTCAAAGGAGAGACCAGGATGTTTCTCATTGGTTGAACTTTTATGCAGAAGATTCTAATCAAGTCAAATTGGAAAGAACCAATGATTTGTTGCATAAATTATATTGTTATTCTTGCACGCAGACAGTTCACATTCCAGTTAAATACACAGCAGTTACTGTAAGTTTTTTACAGATGAAACGTTGATATTCTCCTTCAGACAGATCAGCGCTAGTTCTAAACAGGAATGTGAGAAAATATCAATACACTGTATGTTTACTCAGACTTTCTGCACATGTTCTTTATACTATAGCTGCTTTCACACATGCACTGGAACCTTAATGTCTCTGTGAGCGCATGTGGGAACACGGCAGGATTCACAGCAGGTGAGCGGGCGATTCTTTTAGGTCGATCCACTCAGCGCCACACCAGAAACTATAGAAAATATTTGTCATGCTTTCTGTTCTACGGCTCTTCCCTCCTTCAGGAAATTGGGGTTACAAACATAACACATTGTTTCATCATGTACATTTCTTTACTTTGATGTGCTGTAAACAACACACTGATTTCTGCAGTGTACTTTCTGTGCCACTTCGTTCTGCACGCTCTGTTCAGCAACAAAATGGACCATCAAATGGACTCCTGCAGTGTTCCGCATGTATGAATTGCCCAGATTGGACTGGACTGGATTCCTTGAACAAAGTGCTGATTGAAAGTACCTGACCTAGTAATGCAGATGGCGCAGAGGTTTATTCAGCAGTTTAATCAAATAAAATACTCACTTGATTATTAAGGATGCATGAGATGGATACACAGTAGAAAGATGCTTGCAATGTCAAATGGCTTTGTTTCAATGTGCATGCTCTGTATATACAGTATGTACAGTACAGTACAGTATATACAGAAGACAAATACTGCAGTGTAAGTTTGAAGGGTGGAATTTCACACCCTGTGCTTTTCCCTTTTTCCCTCCCTTGTGGTAATAGCCATCAACTGGTCAGCCCGACTAAAAATAGCTTCTCAGATTTCTCTCCCTCTGTTGCTTGTCTGTTTAGTTGCATTTTTATCACTTTGAAGTTGGCATATTTTTCTGACAACCAATTTGAAAGATAGCATCTCAATTTCAGACCAGCACATGGCATCTCTTGAGATGGCCTCTCCCGTTCTGTTGGGGGGGTCGTTCAACAACCTGTAAAACAATTTCTTAGTCCAGCCAGAGTCACAGCTCATTCCATGTGAATTCCTATCTGGCCGTGATCGTTTGTATGACTGAACTTATCAGAACCACACGTCAGCGTGCAGGTAGCATCTCCCACTTCCTCACTGTGCCTAAATGTCTACATCGTCAGCAGCTTCTGTTAGCACACAGCTGGCGCCTTGCTGTTTGACAGAGCTGGACACAGTGATAAGTGATAAGGTGGCCTGTGGCTGCACCCTGTGGCCTGAATATTGGTTTGTTATCTCTACATAAAGATAGCAATGGAATCCAGTACCATATATGTGGAGGGAGAAGAAGAGTGAAAATGCAGGAACTAATGGTATTAAACTTGGAGAGAGACCTGATCTTATAAATATTATGAACTCTCATAATTACAGCGAAACGTGATACAAAAGGAAAAATTTTCAGTGAAGATATTGGAAAACGTCAAAACTTTGGTGAGAACGATCAGGTTTTTAAGTCTCTTCAGTGTCGGTTGTCCATGAAGTCACAAAAGACCCACATCACATTTAGATGTTCGGATGCTATAATGAAAGCTAAAGGTTTGTTCCCTGCCCGATCCCCAAATCTGAAACTGAATTTCTGTTAAAGTGATATATTGTTAGTATGAAAGGTGTAAAAGGTGACAGTAAGCTGAAAATATACCACACAAATCAATTTAAAACACGATTTGGATGAATCATAGTTAACGTGCATCAAGTACAACAGAAGCGTAAAGATTTATGGTCACAGCTTCACTTTCCTGCAGCCAGGTGTAGGTGAGGAGAATCTGGAACAGAAACAAAGACTTATGAACCACTACAACATGCAGTTCTGGAGCTGCAAGAAGTTACTGGATAAATTTAGAGTTGGCATTATACTGGGATATGATTAAGCATAATAATGCACGACTGGCTGGGTCTGCGTCTTCAGAAAAAAAAAAACTGATCAGCGTCTGCTGCCTTTCTCCAAGAACTTGCATGTTGCATCAGTCCTTCGCATGTTGCACAATACTCAAACAGCTGCCTCTTGATGCAGCTTAAAGGAGGGTCAGCACGGATGTCCCACGCCAGTTTATTACCTTTTACACAGAAAGGTGAGGCAGTGTGTTGGCGCAGTAAATCCGCCTTGAATTGAAAGTGTAAAAGGGACTTATAAGTTTCCCTCTCAAACATGCTGTCGAGACAACAGCTGCCAGAAACCTGAAAGCTAATGTTCACTGAGCATGAATGTGACTATTAACGCAGTATGATGCTGATGTACTGTCATCTGAAAATGTATAAATATGCCACTTGGCTCTTAAACTAGAAAAAAGTGTTTTTTTGCAGACCTAATCTAGTCATACAGACGACCTATTTGGACATACAGTAGCTACAGTATTAAATTCCCTTAGATGAAACAGTTATTCATACTGACAAACAAAGTCGGATCTTCCCTGGAACAAAAAGATTTTTCTTCTCCCCCAGAATGTCACAGTGAATATGAAAATGAGAACCATACTGACTAAATGAGGCTGGTGAAAACAAATGCTCATGCTGCCATCCACCAAGAAATGACTTTTATTTTGCTCTGAGGACTTTCCCACAGTGAGAACGACGTTATTAAAAACAGATTTGGCAGCCTTGGAAACAGCACTGCATTTACTCATTATACGTTTCAGCAGTGAGGATGCAGACACGCAGATGAGCAGCTCACTACCTAAGTCTCAGTTAAATCCAAGACTGTTGACTCTTGGTCATCTCTACTTCAGTATGAAAGCCTGAAACCACACAGATTAACGATACACTCTGTCCCATCAGGAAGGCTTTTAATAATTCACCCAAAAAGGGAGTGATTCTCTGTAAAGGAACTCAGGCACCACTCACTCCACTGTGATGAAAATCCTGGAAATGTGCCCTGCACCCCCACAGACCACCTATGTCATCCTGATGAGTTTTCAGAGATAAGGGGGAGGTAGGTTGTAAAGGGAGGGGGGGACGAGTGTTCTCAGTAATGGCCCTGATGTGAATTATTTAAACAAGCCGTGGAAACACACAGAGATGGACATGTGCTGCAGCTGGAGAAAGCACTATACCAGAATGATTGAGAACACGTCCCAACAGCAACTCAAATCCCTGCGGTGGTGGCATCAAAGAGACGCAGGCGGAGAGACGGTGAAACGCAGGGCAGGCGTGAAGACAATGCATATGTGTGTCTATCGATACAGACAGATGGAGATGGACTGAGAGAAAAGATGAGTGTTATTGAGTAACTGAACAAACAGCTGACACACAGAGTGCTGCTAAATAATGGACAGTTTCCCTCACTGCTGCTTCCTGTCGTGTGCATACTATCTATAAATATAATACTGATGCTGGAAGCTTTTCTCTCTGACCCATCAGCCCATTATTCCCAGTGGGTGATCACTCTGTCTGGGGGTGCATTTTTATGGACATGCTAAGTGCCCAGACATCAGTGCATTGAGCTGACCTCAGGGTTGTACCTGCTTTGTGGACAGTAGCTAGCAGCGTTCAGTCTGGTCGAGTCTTGAGTGAGAGAATAAGATGATGTTTGGTACAGTTCAGGTTATTAGGTTAAAATTGCTACAGATGATACAGACTTTTTCCTTTTCCGTGTTTTTCCAGACTTGGGTTACAGTGGTTGCAGGCTTATCGAGGTAGTGCAGACATACCTCCTCACCTTTCCAGCTACTCCTGGGGGGCCCTGAGGCATCCCACGCCAGATCAGATATAGAATTGTTAATCAGATGAGCTCAGAAAACCTTTAACGAGAGCAGGAAAACGGCTTCTGAACAGCTGTCACCGTGCATGAAAGGGTTACTTTACCACCCTACAGAGCAGGACCTTCCAATTATGTGAAGCGTCCCAAATTCCATGACACCAATGTCCATTTTGTTGTTTTTGTGCATGTTAATAGTCATAACAACTTCATAAAGGTTGCCTTAAAGAAACATCTGGTCTCCCCCGTTTTGTCTTTTGTGATTATAGTTGACGTAGACCAGGAGACGGGCAGAGACCTGGGTATACCAATAGGTGGTGTAGTAGACTGGCCAGTCAATTTTAGAAAAACAGAAATGAATACCAGTCTAGCACAAACTCATGGAGAGATGTTTGATGGTATAATATTCTTTTCAGCTGCTTGTTGTTGGAGGAGTCTTCTTCCTTCTGCTTCTAGTTATAATGGATTCCAGCCAAACTTTGCCAGGTCATTGTGTTCACTTTTCTCATCTTCTAAAACTCTTGTGATGTGCTTGTGAGATTTATCATCATTATGTTGGAAGTTTCCTCTGCTGCCTGCCAGTTCTTGAGACCAGGAGTCTTTGCATTCCGTATTAGGATTTACAAACTTGCATAGAAATGTCTCTGCCTTTCTGAGCTCTCTTTGCCCACATAATGAATTTCTCCCAAAGTGATCAACACAGTGTCACAAAGTCAAGTCAAGTCTGTTTGCAGAGCCAAGTTGAGTTGCCAAGCAGCTGAGGCCTCTCTTAAATCGTAATCCCAAAGTGATTCAGATTCCACGGTGCTAAACCTGCCTCAAGAAACTCTAAATGTGTGAATTAACCCTTTCATTGTGGTGTAAAGCAGCAGTCTAGAGGGATTTACACTTTTAACCATGCTAGCTTCATGGTTCCATAGATAGCAAAGAGTGTAATATTTCTATGACAGTTCAATGACTTTTCCTTTTTCAACAGTCAGGTCATGTGTTGCAACACAATCCAGTCAGTTGTTGATTCAGCTTAGGGAGAAAAGGGATGCAGTGAATCTTCCTGCCAATACAAACATGATAGAATTCTTGTGATGTAAGAATGAGATCACATAAAGATATGAATCAAGACTGATTTAAAAATGAGTCACTGTCCTACTCAGGAAGGTGGGAACTGACTTTAGTCAACTGTCAAGATGTGAACCAATCAGTTTGTCCTGAACAACAAAAATATACTAAATGTTTAGTGTTGTTTTAAAATCACGAGATGTTAATGACTCTTTTCCAATGTGTGGTGTCACACAGGATGTTCATCAGATATCAACCTGCCAAGTGGAGGCAGCGTGTCTCTGTTAGTCTGAGAGCAGGAGTCTCATGACAAGAGTGCACCAGCCTCAGAATGAATTTCATCACCACCAGATGGAAATGAAATAACTTTCAACAACAGAAATGAAAGAAACCAAAGTGAGCAAAAAAAAAAAGGGATCTGACAGACAAGGTGAAACGAAAGAAGACGAGAGGAAGTGGAGATGAGAAGCCGGTCAGGAAGAAGGCTCGATTCTTTCGGACTAAAAGATCAACACACTTTGATTGACAGTCTGGTGGCGCAATGCGATGTAACAAGGAGCCTCACCGACAAAGCAAGACAGGGTCGTTATGTTAGATGAGAACAGACGAAGACACTTTAACACATGAGAATTTAACCCATCACACAATTCACCTTCAGGTAGAACAAACAAACTAGTTCTGGTTCAACTTAGGAACCATCTGAAAACCGGTTTGTTTTTCCACAGGATAAAAAGCCACATTATCACGTCACAATATGTCTGCATACGTCTCTGCTAACGCTAAAGCACAGCAAACACTACAACGTCTCTGCATACGTCTCCGCTTCTATGACCATATGATCCTACACTGACATTCAAACAGGTGTCCAACACCTGTGCGGTCCTCACACACTGCTATGTTTGTTAGCTTTAGCCTTTAGCTACTTTAACTTTTAGTTTTTTTTAATAAACCACACTGCAAGTAAACAAATTTTTATCTTTATAAAAAAAAAGTTTTAGTTGATCTCACATTAATCTGATGTTAGAATTATTAAGATGCCGTCTACAATTAAATGTGTTTAATGTGTGTTATGTTGTTTTTAGCCTTTATACATATGTTGCTTATCTTAACGTGTTAGAAGGAGGCAGGAAAGGAAGTATTTCAGGTTCTCTTTCAACCCACAAGTCACCAAGGAGCAGGCAACGGCCAGGCCCACGCAGGGCTTTTTGTCACCATCAGCAGTGAGCATGAATCTGTCCTTACTTTCTAGGTTGCAGGCTACATTTCAAGTAGCAATTTTCAATCAGGGCATATCAACTCTCACTCCACCACTAGCCCCTGAACATCCGAACATTCACTCCTGCTCTTTGGCTTTTCCAGGATGCATGGTAACCCTTAAAATAGTTTTTTGCTCATTTGTGTGGAGCTTAAGGATTAAGTCACATTTAAGAGCAGGGCATGATCTGATTGTTGTGAAACACAGATTTGACCAAAATCCCTTTTCTAACCACCATAATAATCTGACCTCAGAGTGAGTCATAAACGGAGGACACTGACGTAGTTTCACTTTAACCTTGAGTCAATATCACTTCATGGACAAGAATGTTATGAGTCTTAGCATCGCTGTGTTCTGAAAACTATGTGCTCTGTGGTTAGTTTCTCACAGGAGCGATTCCATGAGACTGTCTTTTCTCTGTCTGTGTTTACAGGCCAAGAAATGGACTGGAAGCTGTAATTCACTCACAGCTTGAGTGATTTAGAGCCTCCGGCCTCCAGATTTAGAGCCTCCTATGTGCCTCAAAATATCCGGCCAGTACCGGACTATCAATTTGATCACGATAGTCTTTTGTCCAGTGTATGCTGGGATAGGCTCGAGCGGTACTGTAAGAGTACTGGTGCTGACTAGGAATGCACAATACTGAGGCCCATCTGTATTTTATTATAGCACTTAGCCTGTTAGGGGTTGGGGTTGACAGTGAGATACAACATGTTGTGATCTGTACATGTGGGTCTCTATATCAAAACTAAAACTATTATAGATGAGCTCAGGTTTTAGCAGAAGATACACTGCATCTAAAGTCGAAACAATACTGTGCAGAGAATTGGAATCGTCCACACACTACACCCTTAACTTTATTCCTTTATAAGAGTGTGTGAGGCTGAGCTATGGTCAGATACACACAGAAACCACTGGTCTGCCCTCAGAGGTCCTTTCAGGAAGGTGCTGCATTAAGATTATTTCAGAAGCAGTCCTGGATGTGACAGACTGGAAGACCCTGAATGAAAGATACTCAACTACCTACAACCTTAGAACACCTGTGGGATGAATTATGAGACAGTGAGCCACGCCTTCCCGTAAAATAATGGGGCGCTTGCTTTTACACACACAAACTTTAATGACACTTTAATACAAAGGCTTTAATATGGAGTTGATCCATATTCGCGGCTATAACAGTTTCACTGATGTTGGACAAGAAGGCTCCTCCCAAAGATGTTTTATCGGGTCAGGGTTCTGTGCAGGTCAGTTAAGTTCATCCATGCCTGTATGGTCCTTCCTTTGTCCACTGGATGCATTGATTTGGTGGCATGAGTCAATACTTTTGGCAATATAGTGTATTTAAAGGTTATTGCTGTTGCCTAGGGAAAGAATTGGCTCATTTGAATTCGAGGCCATGTTTGCAGTAATGTACATCAGAATCTTGATCCCTCACAGAATCTTAATATAATATATAGTTATTCAGATGTGCATTCACAAGTAAGAATGAACTAAATGTAGGTGGGCAGCAAGTAAAAGACTGAACAATGATTAGTTTTGATTGATGCAGTAGCAGCAGTTTGGAGCTTTTGTTTAACAGTTCCATTCTTCACCTGTGGTCACGAGCTGTGGGTGGTGAAAGAAGAGTTTCCCCTGTAGGGCAGCTGGGCTCTAAGAGTTGATGCTCTGTTGATGGTTTGAGCGTCTGATCAGGATCCTACTTCACACCTTTAGAACCTTAAGATGTTCTTCAGGCCCGCATCTAGTCTTTTTATGAAGAAGGCTGTTCTGGACTGACTATCCTGTTCCCACTGCAACACAACTCTGGATACAGGGCAAGTTTGGTTGTTTTTTTCATGACAACCTCCTTAATCTGTCATCAGTCCAGAATGAAGCTGATTAATAGCAATGAAAGCCACTTTGGACTTTTCTGCTAAATCAGTTCTCTTTGTGTGACATTAAAGTAACAAGTAGAAGCCGGCTGACTAATTGTTTTCTGAATGAGTCAGTACAAATACAAAAAAAAAAAAAACATAAATCAGCAGCAAAACCACAGACTGCATCTTGCAGAACTTACAGTTTAATAAGGAGTCAGATTTGATTTAGAGATAATTACAAGCAACAAGTTTGTTCTGGATACTAACAAACATATTATTTATTATCTTTAGATCCCAGCAGTAAACTCTAACAGAGCAGAAGTAGAACCCTAAAAGGTTCTGATTAACAGATATTTTGTATTATGTATAAGCCCGTAGGAGCCAATCATTTCTCCTTGATGCCATGTTTATCTGCTTCTCACAGACAAACAGTCTAAACAGAAACAGTCAAGCTTTCCTATTATGACTTTGTGGGACGTCGCTTAAAAAGATTTATCCCACCTTTAAGAAAGCAGCAGGAGGAGCTGACAGGGAAATTAATTCTAATGAAGGCAGGTCTACCTCCTGAGTTGATGAGTTTATTATTTCCCTCCTGCTTCAGCGGCTGCCGCTGATGAGTGTGGTGACAGAGGGGAGGATAAAACACAGTCTCAGACATACACACGGGCTCTTTCCATCTCTAAACATTGGTATACTCTCCACTGTGATGAATATTTAAACAATGCATTTGCTCATCACTCAGGGTTCACATACAGACCGGCCCAAAATTTGAAGAAGTTCAGACAAGTTTTTATTCTCAGTAGAAACTGTGCAGCTTGTGGTTACATCCAGTATTAGACAGACACAAAACCCTGCGTGAACCTGTAGAACTCCACAATCTGCTGTGTCAGTTAGGCTGAATCTAAAGCGACACCTTCTTTGTCATGTTGCTGCTTTTCTTATGATGAGAAGAACAACTAAAGCTGATCAGCCAATTTCTTAAATTAATACTGAACAAACTGAGCACTGACTTCTTCAGCTGCGCTGTGATAAGGAAAGGTACAGGACGTCCTTCCTGCCAACGACCATCACCCTGTACAATAATTCATTAGGACAGAGAGCTCTGCTCCAACTGTCTGATTGTAGTTCCATCTATTCCCAATTACTACACATCTGATCCCCAGTTCCTGTAATTTATGTGCAACCTGTTCTTGTTTCTGTTCAGATGTGTATTTTTTTTTTCCTGTACTAATCTTTATTAACGTTTTTCTAAACTGTTCTGAAATTTTCCTTTGGGGATCAATAAAGTATCCATCTATTTATCTAATGAAAAAAGTTTCACAGGGACATGAGAGCGCACATCCATCGAGTATCCACTGTAGTGGCAGGTGGACCAGGTTTGGGGATTTACCTTCTACCATAGACAGAAGTTTTACGTTACATATCCAATTGACATGCGGATTATGATAATCAAGGCACAGGCCGAGTCACGACTGATTTTTAAAACTCAGTTCTTCGGCTTTTGACAGTTTCCCTGTCTGGAATTTGCAGCACAGTTGTTTTGAAAACTCCAGGAAATCCAAAACTCACAAATGGCAATAAATATATTCATACACCAGTTTCAGGAAATTGAATTGATCCACTCTCTGGAAAGCCTTCGCTCAGCAAATCTGATCACTTAAACTGTTGGGGTCGCCGCTGTCTGATCAGACTTGGCAGAGTTGGGAATCATTCGCGTGTATCAGAGAATTTGTTTCCATTAAATAAAGAAGTGGTCTGTCATTTAAATCAACTTCTCTACTAAGAGCCTCCACGTTCTGCACAGGCAAAGTACATTTGAAGACAAATCTACGAGTTCAAACAATGACTCGTGAAGCTTTTTGTTTGTGCTGATTTTAGCTGGTGAATATTTAACTTTATGTAATCAGACTTCTCGTGTGGTCTCTCTGGGAACTCAAACACACAAAAGCAAACGGTGACCTTATTTCCTTTCATCCAATAGCTCTCTACAACCTAATGAGGAGATGTTTTCTGGGCTGGGCAGCCTGCAGGGCACGAGTGCAGTTTATAGAAATGTCCTTTAACTGTTGTTTAAACCAGCAGTGATGCATTGTGCCGTCTGGAGCAGTCAGACGGTTTCAGCTTAATTGTGTCTCTGCTTTAGTGAGAAACCCAGAGCTCACAAAAGCAGCTGGAGGACAAGGACAACCTCAATTCCAGCAAATGAGCGATGCTGACTATATTTAGATGGAGACAGTAATTTCATTTTAGATTTAAGTGGCTAAGCCAGTGTACAGTGATCTGACTCGTAGGTGAGAGGACCTCAGACACACACGGGTCATACTCAGACCCTCCAGGCTGCTTTTCCAGCTGGGTGGCTATGAGCCACAGGAAGTCACTGCAGGTTGGCAGAGCAGACAATCCGAGTCAGAGCGGAGAGGAAACAGGAATCACCACAGAACCAGTCCCATGCAACTCTGACAGGCGCCGGGAGCAGCACTGACCACACACAGGCAACCAGGCTGCTCAGCTGTGGGTTCAGAGTTTTAAATCTTGTTACAGAGCAGCGTCTGCATGTGGGAGTGATCTTAACACAGAGAGATGGAAACAAGAGACGCCGTACATACTAATTAGCGGACTCACTTTATATTGCAGCATGTTCGATACTTGTATCCTGTCATTCTAGTTTAATGCAGACTTTTTATTGACTGAACTGTTGGGATTTCAAGTTTCTTCTGAATTTATACTAGTGTCTGGTTTTAATTTCATGTGAACAGCTGCAGTGGAAACATGTTGATAATGGGAAAGAATAAAAATAAATAAATGGTGCATGTTGAATACTTATTTCCTGTATGAATATAATTATATCTGATGTCCATACGTCTGCTTCCAAATCATAACAAACACATTTAAGTTTTTTAAAGAGAAGTCTTTAAATTAGTTTTATGGATTTGATTATGTCTTTGTGATATGTGTCATGTTGACATTATCGTTAGAAATGCTGTCATTAAGTACGTCGCAAAAGAAGTGATGTCAGTTCAAGTTGTTGAGAGAAATTACTTCAAAATACTTTGAAGATCAAACATTCCCACAGTCTGGCTACAGTCTACAGTAAAAGGAGTCTACCCCAAATCTTGACGCTTTACGTCACCAAACTCTGGCACAAGCTGCAGCAGGTTCCACATTATGCCAAGACGAACTCGAGTGTTGCTTTCACACTCTTAATGATTAATTAAGCGTCTTTAACGAACACAACATGACTGAAAGGAGAAACTTTCACATGTTGTTGTGATGACTGGCCTTTTCACAAAAACTCTGTCCTTGTTTGTCCAGACACATTGTTCTGAACATTTTCATCATGCAGAGTCACAGAAGTAATCACACCCCCCCCCCCCCCCATCTCCGACTGTCACTGCAGCTTACCGTTCCCCCAGCCACTGCCACACTATTGCAGAGTCTCACCTCACATTCACTGCACAACAAGTGTCTCTTTCTTCCTGCCACTTACAAAGAGCCACATTCATAAAGCCGAAAGAGAGACGGAGCGAGACAGAGCTTCCCGCTTCGCACTGTGTTTCCTAAGAGATGAACGACCAACAACAAGGAGAGAATGTGAGTCAAAGCCGTAGGGAGTCAACGGGAAACGCTGGAGTGTGTCTAACGTGTTTCCTCTTGTGTGTGCAGGATTGTGAACAGTCATCCTCCATTACAAATACAAAATACTTAACAACAACCTAAGGGGAGTGTGTGTGTGTGGGGGGTCTTGTTGGTAAAGTGATAACTCACACAATAAAAACAGGCAAGAGGACGGAGCCTCCTGACTCCTTGGCTGTGCGTGGGAACGTGCGTGGACTGGTAAACGGGGCCGACGCCTCCCAGCAGCCTGGCTGTGACCCCGGATGTCTCTGCCAAACAGTCAGGCAGCCAGCACCGCCAGAGCTCTGGCAGGGCGGAGGAGATCAACACTGAGGTGAAGCAACGAGCTAAATAAAAAGATGCACAACGGCCCTTTAGGTCCTGGGAGTTTGTTTTAGACACTTTTCTTCTCCTGCCGTCAGTGATACCACAGCTTTACTGTACATTCTTACTAAGGCTTAGTAAGAGCCACTAAAGGAACCAAACCTCGTTGTTGCTCACTGATACTGCAGAGGGGCGCTGTAGAGCACGAAGGCAGGTGATGGAAGGCCTGTCACCAAATCTGCTTCTGCTGGATGAGTCATTTAGAGTCCATCGTCTTCTCTTGTAGATCCCAGCTGCTGTCAACTACTTGCTTCATATTTCTAAAGTGTTGGACGTCATTTTGAAGTTCATGCCTCGATTACAGGGATGCTAGCAGCCGTCTAACAGAAACACTGTGGTGACATACGATTGAGCAAGTTTATTTTAGTGCAAATAACTGTCATAAATCAGGGTCGACTAAATGGCCATACGCTGGGATCTGTCTGGAAAGGTCAGTGATTCACCGGGACACATAATCAGTAGATTCACTTCCCTCCCACTGCTGATACTGAGCATCTGAGTATGTGACCGCATGTTTCCTCACTGATAAAGCTGATATCTGTGACAACCCTGATGGCTGTGAAGAGCCCACACTGACTGAAGGCAGAAGGCCTGGACAAACATGAGGGACAACTGCCACAAGAGATTCTCTGCTGTGGACAGACGCCAGACGCTCTCGTCTCTCACTGCAAGGGTTATTTATTCATATGCATCATAATCTGTTATTGCTGCAGAGTCTTCTGAAACGATCCCTAATTAAACACATCGGAGGATTTCATAGTCTCATAAAATGACACAAAGGGAACAGACAACTCTGACTGCACAGGAGAGGCACAATGAGTTTAATAGATGCTCTCTGCACACAGCTTCAGGTACTTATCATTATGAAATTAGGACAAATTAAATATATTACTCAAGCAGACCTAAATCTAAAGCATGGACCAAAACTAGGCCACCATGCTAGACAATCAAGCCCTGATGGATTAAAGTCTCACTGACCACAACTGTTTTCAGTTTAATGATGCACACAGACAGTTTGATCGTGCTCTGTGGTCTCCCTCCCCTGTGTCTGGTCACTGGATATGAAGCATTTTCAGAACGGTTTCAGGGACGACAAATCTGAAATTATTAACAGCAAACTTCACTCAGATACACTGTGCTGCTGAAACCATCAGGAGGCAGGATTAAAATGTGTTTTTAAAAAGGTTTATGTCCTTCACGCCTCAGCTCTGGTTAACAGGCGTTTTCAGTTAGGTGCTGCAGACTCATCATGACAGACCTTATCAGCAGCTCTCCAGTCTCCATGACACAATCCAGAGCCATGACACCCCCTTCCCAACTCCTCACCCCATCCTGATGTTAACTTTCAGCCTGAACTCATGTGATACCAGAGTAGTATGAGGAACAGGAACATAGGAAAGTTGGGAGAGTCTCACTGACACAGGGATAACGTCTCATTTATCACTCACGTGCTAATGAAAGGATGGAGCAGTGCCTGTAGAACAGCAGCAAGCGCTATACTTATAATCTGCCCTTTGGTCTTGAATGTAATAAGCAGAATTTTTTTTTTAGTGGTAATAAAATATGGAGTAATTTGCTTCTTACACAGCAACAAACTCCCTTCATTCAAACTTGACGCTGTGCATGAATGAAACCGTAATGGTTTCCTTTATATCTCACAATCCCTTAATGATGAACAAAATAAATCACCAGTCAGTGCCTCAGGGAAGAAGGTGCACCGAGTCTGAGTAGATTTATTTGTAATGACTCACCAACAGCAACAGAGCACTGCCTATAGATTATGCCACTGGTTCAAGCTTTCAGGAGTAAAGAAAATGCTGTTTGATGCCTGATGTCTGGTCCTATGTGAAAACTAAACGATCCACGTAGTCACACAAATTAACGTGGCTTCGCTGTACGTTAACCCACAGCAGAGAGAGTGATAAACTACGTGTGGACTCTCACCTTTCCTGGAGCTTTAGACTTGTTGTTATTGCGGGAGGCCAGACTGACGTCTTCATGGACGCGGTCCAGCAGCCACAGAAGGAATTCCAGAGCGTCGTGTTGGGAGTTACCACGAAACTGTGATCCATACTTGGACACTATAGTCTGCAAAGAGGCAAAACAACTAGTTATTGCTGCAGCTACATAATGACGATGATTTGGTTGGTTAAGTGTGTTTCATGAGTAAGGAAAAGGCTTCAGTGCTGTAGAAGTACAGAGAAACCTTCTGACACCCATTAATTTATGAATCCTATCAGCATAATCCCACATTTTACTTCCCTGAAAAACAAAAATTGTCAGTGAAATTGGCTCTTTAATCCGATGGCTTGTTAGAATTAAACTTGTGGTGGATGCCAGGGAACTCGCAGTTCTCATACAAAATGTGAATTTCAAGCACTTCTTGTTTACTGGGTTTGAAAGCTTTGAATGTGTTCATGGATAAAACTGAAGGTCCTGAACCGGGGCTCAGTCTCCACAGAACGCTGATCAGAAGACTCCTAGAATTGCAAATCTGCCCTCTTCACGCTTTGACTGATCCAGAGTCGTTTTAGAGTTGCAGAAATCTGCCTTTGTCTAAGACTTTAAGAACATTTTTTTACTGTAGGAACGAATCGACTTCTGTCTCGTTATCTAGAAACTAAATTTCCAGATCTGGCATTAAAATAAAATGAGTGATATTCTTCTTAAAAGCAGGTTCATGACTACTTGAGCACACACTGTATAATATGAGGCTTCAGGTGTGAACAGCACCAAGGATTTAACTGCATGACCTGCAGCTGGCAGCCTGAGGAGAGATTATAGTAAAAGTAGCAGACGACTGTAATGACCACTTCAAAATCCACTAATGTGGATGTGTGATGATGAGAGTAGACTGTCACTGAGCAGCTGCCTGTTGATTGTATATATGTAAGGTGTAGCAGAGCTTTAAAAAGAAAGTAGATTCAAGTCTTTCACTTCAAAACACTAAAAAATAAGTGTCATTCAGTGTCATAATTTACTAGAAGTGGAGCCAGGAATGAATCATCAAAGTATCTCAGACAAGAGCAAAAGGAAAACATTAAAATCCCTAAGCACAGAAAAGTGCTGGTGGAGCTTTGGCGGCGCGATAAGGTTTCTAATCTTCTCTTCTGATCTCGTCTTGGAAGTGAGAGTGAAGCTTCCTTTGCCTCAGACACCTCAAACAATTCAGGAAGTGAGGAGGAGTGTTGTCGTCCAACACTGGATCACAAATTGGTAGAAAACCCAGATTTGGATGGACTCTGATTTTTTTATTTTGTTATTGTCAACAAGTTTTATAAAAAGACTAAAACCCAACAATGAGTTGTCACAGTAACATCTGTGAATTCAGACGTCCACTGTTTCAACACATCCATGAGCCAAACTCCACTGGCTACGTTTCCTCCTCATAGAAAATATGCACCAAAGGCTGAGAACAACCACCACGTTTTTTAAATTGTTTTTGAACTGTGACGCTCAGTGGATTATATGAATACATTAAAAATCAGGTTCTGGATTCACAGGCCTGCAGTGAGTCTGCACAGTTTATGGTTTGGTTTAGTCATTTATGGGATTTGTTGAAAAATCTTTTTCTATTGATTAGATTTTACTGAATGTAAAATAATTAATAAAGGTAAAGGGAACGCTTTAATGGGCACCGTACATTATAAACACACATGCTGGAAATAGTTATTACTTTTACTGTAAATAAATGACTGAGATAAAAACCAGACACAGGTTTGTTTTGAAGAGATGCTATGATAACCAGACTCATACCAACCTTAAGCTACTGTGCAGCTACTCATTACTGCAAAGCAATATCAGTAATTACCATCAGACTTTCGAAGGTGGCAATTGTCTCAGTGATATAATTGAGGTTGAGGAAAATGCTGTTTTTATTGCTCACTGTGGCATAATGGCCACTGGCCAGTAAGTAACGTGTGCAGAGATTTAACTGAAAAGACAGAATATGAAAACACTTAGCCAGTGTTAAATATTACAAAACCATTAAATTCTATTTCAACTATTTCAACTACTTACTCGTAGGTTTAGGTAGTAACATTACAGAGTTCAGTACGTTGTGTTAAATATTTTAACAATTTACCAACAAATATTTCGACTATTTAATCAGCCAGTTTTACATTTAGCTAACCATTATTTTTACTTTTAGCTAATGTTTAACGTCAAACATTTACTTTTAGTTCATGTTAAATGTCGACACTACTTTTTTACTTTTATTTATTTCCACTTTTACCTAACTAAATATTTCAACCTGTTACATTTACTTTTAGTCAACGTTAAATATTTGAACTATTTAATTAGCCAATATTCTTTTTTTCAATTTACACACTATTTTTACTTTGAATCTAAATATATTCTTACCGCTTTAACTTTTAACGAGCAGTTCATCAACCATTTACTTTTAACTAGCTGACATTATCTACTTTCACTTTTAGCTAATGTTAGTCTAACCTGGGCGTAGGGTTTGGGCATATGCGTAGGGTCATTTAAATAAAACCCATAGTTTATCCATTAGCCAAATTTTTTGCTAATTCAATAAACTCTTTAAACAGTTGAAGCTAACAAAGGAACATTTGTTGGTTTTAATTGTGACACTTGCTTGCTGGACAGTTTATCTGCACTCTTAACGACATTTACTGCAACCAGCAACTCGGTACAGCAACTACTGACACATACCTGTGAAACTGAAACACATATTTACAGGAGCTTCCTCAATAGTCCCTCCAGTATTGACTTTAAGGAGGACGACACTCATGTCCACTCATCCTAACTCCCCTCTGTCTTTCTCAGGCCTCTCGTGTTATGGAAGCCGATAAACTGACTGTTGAGTAACTGTTTGAGTTTCAGGCTTTGTCCCCGTTCAGGCCTCTGTGCAAACACACCAGCCATCCGGGAAGGGGGGGAGGAGGGGGGGCGGAAGAACTGTCCAGATCAAAAGCAGACATCTGCTCCAAGGTTTGAGAACCGTGACCCTTCAACTGCAAGGTCAGACGCATCTGCGAGAGTTCAGGAAACACTGAGAACATGAAAATACCACAAGGCGGCACAGCGATAAAAGATAAGCCGACCTCTCGTCCTACAAGCCAGGTGGTACAGGAATGTGGCAGAAGGCCAGGTATTCAGCAGGACTCCGGCTTGTTCCTGACCTGTCTGACCACTGCTGATTCATTAACTTTGCCAAACTTGTGATCAAACAGGAGCGACTCTGGATTCACGGTGGAGGTGAACATGAGCAGCACGGCTCCTTTTATCACTTAACAAAACCCGTATGACGTGAACACTCGTGTCTTTGCACCGGCCTCCTGACAGCACCTGACTTTCAGAGGAACTCACAAAACCACAACAGATTAGCTGAGCCATTTAAACAAAGATCAAACTTTTTCAGGAGGGTAGTTTATAAATGGTTTGTGTTCTCTGGATCTCCTGCGAGTTAAATTAGCCTCTCAGACATGAGCCTCGGAGCCGTCTGATTACTTCATAATGCCTCCCTGCAGGCAGCAGTGGTATTACTCAACAGGCAATTACAGAAGGACTGGGCCGCATGAACTCTGGACCTCCTACTAGTCACAAACCACAGTCAGGAGGGCACAGCAGCGTGTGTTATAACACAGGAAACATCTCATCACATATGAGAGGCGGCGTTTAGCATTTCTCTTTGAATCTGTTTCTTAATCTTGACAAGATGTTTCCATGCTGCTCCCGCTGATTGTTGCCTGGGACGGATCTGATATCAGAGTCCCGTGAGATAGGAAGGAAATCAAAAATGTTATTGGGGATTTATTGGCAGTAAGACTTGTGGCTGACAATTTCTTTTAACATGGGAGCAGAGATTTCCAGACAGCAGATGGGAGAGAAAAAACAAATTCATTCTGACTGTCAGTGCTGCACACGAGTCAGGTAGTACAACACATTCACGACCTGTACGGCAGAGGTCAAGACATTCTCACACTTTTCTCACACAGCAATTAACATTTCCAAGAATAGATCCATTGTGGAGTTTCTTTGTTCTCTGCTCTATTTTATCTGCTTCTTTCCTTGAACTGTGGCTCAGAGAAATCCAGAGAAAAGAGCTGCAGGCAGATAAAGTACAGCTGCAAAGCAGAGGGGGGGTTGTCGTCCTGACTGGAGTCCGTCACAGCCCCTGATAAAGGGAGTCATCTTCCTCCCATGTTAACACATGTGCATCACGCTCGCTGTCAGCTGTACCGCACTACCTGTAGTTAGTGAGCAGCAGGATTACCGTAAACACCTGCTGTGACCCCGTGACCTCACGCTGCAGTGACACCAAGCAGCAGCCTCATCATCAGCTGGCAGGAGGACGAGCACCACGCTGCGAGCTGCCCGTGGGCGCAGAGCCGTTCCTCTGCTGTGGCCCCGTGACCCCCCCCACGTCACGGCCTTCATGTTGATGCTCCACAACATTATGTTTGACTGCAGCAGTTTAGTCAATGATAACCACTGAACTTACATCAGCTTTAAGTACTTCATAAAGTACTTTTATATACTCTGTGTCCAAGTACTCAACAAGTGTGAGGCGTCTGTATTTGAGTATTTTCTTTTCAAACAGCTTTATGCTCTTTACTTCACTAAACTTAGCCGACAGCGTCTGTTACTTTAGAAATTAACACTTCTGCACATAAATCATAAGAGAATCTGATAAAATGTGGCAGCAGTAAACACGAGCTCAGCTGAAATGATTAAAGTATTAATATAAAGGAAAATTACTGCTGTATATTCGTTTAAGTCTTTTTCTCTTATGGCTGATTCGCTGCTTCTCTTTAATCACTGTAGTTTAAATTTTTAATGTTTGGAAAACTAAACTGTTCAGAGAAAATAAGGAGTTAATTAATACTTAGTCAAAGTAATCTATTACTATACAAAAAAAATGTCTTCATCTCAACCAGCTACAACAGAAAAATGCTGTTTAACTATTAATTAGTGACTAATAAGCTAATGACGTCACAAATGTACTTTTACTTTGTATATATAAGTATTGTCCTGCATACCTTTACTCAAGTAAAACTTGAATACAGTACTGAGTACTGCCAGTGTCGTATTAGTACTTTTGTGTTTGTACGTTGTGTACCTTGAAGTCCACAGACAGCTGGGGGGTGTACTCCAGCGTCCACAGAGCTCGGACCAGTGAAGCCAGCCGCTCCGTCACTTCTCCCGTATCGATCCGCGCCTCCTCCCCCCTCAACACCCCGTTTACTATGGTCCGACCCAGGTCCAGTTTGTACCGTTCCAGACCCAGGTACTCTGCCAGCAGGTCTGTGTTGCTCAGACACTGGACCACGGCGTTCATGAAGCAGGTGTTCCCGTGGTTTTTCAGCCCCAGGACGCCCGGGACTCTGTCTCCGTACTGGAACACCAGTTTCTCTCTGCCGGTGCACAGAGACGAAGAGGTGCTGGACGTGTTCTTCCCCGCTCGGTCCCACGCCACCTGTACATCCTCTTTGGTCATTCCTGAGCTCGCGCTGAGGACACAAGGTGCGCCGTTCCGAAACCCCCCGTCGTCGTCCTCCGCGTCCTGCGCGTCAGCGTCTCCAAAGTGGGTGAAAGTGCCCAAAGTTCTGATGATTCTGTTCATGAAACTCCCCACAGACTTCAGCGACTTCTTTCGGAAAAGCTTCCCAGATTTGGGCTTCTTCTCTTTCCGCTTCTCCTCCTTCGATGTCGGCGTCTCCTCCCTGGCTCTGCTCGGCTTCTCCATGACTCGGGCTCTACTGCGTCGTCGCTCCGCTCTCACGCTGACGCCGGTGTGTCACCTCAGCCCGGACAGCGGAGGGAAAAGCGCGCAGACACGACACCATCGCGAAGCCAGGAGGCACAACAGCGCACGACAGTGAACCTTCCTCGTCCATGTCAGCACGTACTGATGCGTTCAGGAGCAGCCGGACACCGCTGCTCGTCCTGCACCCAGCTCCGGCTGAGCCGCTCCGCCGCGCAGCTGCAGCGCTCAGCTCCCTCCCGTCGCTCCAGCTTTGCCTGGAAGAGGCTGCTGATTGTGTGACCGCCCCCTCCCACAGATAAAGGAGGGGGGGCAGTGTGCACAGTCATGTTTTTCTTCTCGCTCACAGCAGTACTGCAGAAAGTACTCAGAGTACTGGAAAGTAACTGTAGTGCAGTTTTGGGGTAAATGCTCATATTTTACTTCATTTCAGAAGGAACTTTTTTTATTGTTACTCCACCAACAAGAGCTACAGTTACTCGTTACTTCTCAAATTAAGACGGTGTCGACGATGCACGAGACTGGAGAAAGTTACCCCGTTAATATAACCTGTAATCAACTATTTTAACTAGTTCACCAACGTACTGAAAGTATCACTGTATCTGATTACTTTCCAAATAAATGTTTTAAACTGGGTAATAAAGATGAAACTTCCTAAAGACAAATCTAAAGGAGACAGTGCTCAACACTGCAGAACCTGAATTCATGTTGAAGCACAAACATCTCTAACGTCTCTATGGACACAGACGGTGAAAACTGTACAACTGTTGATTACGTGTCTCTCAGAAAGAAAAGTAAGAGCCAAGCCGACTGATGAACTGAATTCCTGCTGCTCACGTCTTCATGAGCGTGTGCATTACTGACCCCAGAAGCCTTCTGGGTTTTTCATTAGCTAAGCTTGAAGGCATTTATCACAGGTTACTGTGTCCTGGATTATTTCTATCATCCCTAAGACACCGGGAGCATCTTATCTCCTTTTCTCACTGCACAGATATGTTTAATCACACAGGGCTGACGAACCACCACCAAGAACTGCAGATTTATTACAGCATTGACCAAAAACATTGTGACTAACCCTCCTCCTCTCTGCTAATGCAGCCTGAAGAGTGAGCCAAGTCTTCTCTGTGAAGAGGAGCCTCCCACTCTGCTTCCCTTCAGAGCTCTGCTGCTGATGGTACCAAGTAGAAGAGTTGTTGTTGTTGCTGGGAAGCAATAATCCCACCAGCAGGCTCAATTTCAGAGAGAAGACCAAAGAGCAAAGTCAACAGTACTCGCTGAATACTTTAAGCTGAAAGCTAGAAACAGCTGAGTGCACACAGCAGAAGGGTCTGCAGTCAGTGTGCTGCAACTTTGATTTAAAGGCCTAGAACGAAGCAAACCTCCTTTCGCAGCGACACCTGTGTCCAAGAAGACGAGCAAATAATCGCCTCGTACACATCATGTACCGAACACGCCATCTGTTCATGTACTGCAGCGAAATAACTGTGCTGTCCTCCACCAGCATCTGACCATAAGAGGAGGATCTTACATAAACACTGCAAAGATTATTTGTGTTTTCGTGTCTGTGCTTGTCTCACTGTTTTGACGTGGGCAGTTTGAATCATGCAGGATTTAGCAAACACAACATGTGACAATAGTTTAGTAGGATTCATTGCTCATGTTGCCAGACCGCGCAGTCCTGAAGAGGCTGTGGTTTCCAGCGGTGCCAACTTTAAGTCTTAGAACTACTCTGACACCAACTGTCCTGCATGATGCATTCAGCAGTTTGACAGTGAAAATACTGCAGGTGAGCTGTGATTCACAGATTGTTTCAGTTCTGTTTAGCTTAAAATTAACATTTTGACAAATTCTCCCCCATCAGTAAACCGAAGCTGTGTGTATGTGCCTTAAAGGCCCCTCCAGTCATGCTTTAAGACATTTTAAACTGTGTCTCATGCATTTTTCCCCCACAAACTCTCAATCTGTCTAAAAGAGCTTGTTTCAAAGGAACTCCTCTTTCATGGCCTCCTCATTCAGTTATTTTTAGACCGATTCTGCATTTCCTCTTCAGAATCCTCTGCAGAGATGATTTCTCTCTCTCGTCGTTTAATTTCTTATCATGTGCAACTTCTTCCCTCACTCTGAGGAAGGAGGTGCATCTTAACTAAGACACGCAGAAGATGTCTTAATGATGCAGCCTATACTTTAGTCTTTGATGTCGGGAACATCTCAGACAAAGCACAGCCCCTTGAAGATGAACAGTTATGATTATACAAACTAAAGAGATAGTAACGTGCACCTATTTCTGCAGCGCACACAATCAGACCATGGCCTAATGCCTGAGTAATGCTGTGTCTATAAATGGAGAAATGATGCGTTTCTGTGACGCTAATCTGTGCAAAGAAGGAAATGTCATCCTAAAGATGAAGGAGGCAACAGAGACCATCTGGTCGCCTGAGTCATGTACTGTACGCCACCTGCTCCAGCAACAAACGCTGCCGTAGTTTAAAGAACAATACACTGACAAGAGCGTCTTACAGATTTCTAACATTTAATACGTCTGAAGAGCAAAGTTACTCAACACAGGACAGAAGCTCAGTGGAAGTTTTTTCTTTAGCTGCTGGTTTGAAATCATCATCATCATCATCATCATCAGGTGCAGGCAGAGGTGCTGATAAAGATGCAGAACAGCTGTGGGAGGTTCGGGTACTGCTCAGGTACAGTGGTCCTCAGGAGTTTCTGAACCATTTTGAAATGGACTCGTCCAGCAGTCACCAATCCTGCTGCTCAAGGCGTCTCTGTCCTGCTTGTTTTCTCAGCTATCCCTGTCCTACCTGCTGCCGATGACCAAAGTATAACTTTGCTTTGAACGAGAATCATCAGACTTCATCAGGATCATGACCTGGGCCTACTTTTCTGCATCTGGACCAGACACAGCTGTGAATTCTGAACTGTATAAACAAATTCTGCAGAAAATAAGTATTTGTGAACTGAAGCTCAAAGTGGACTAAGCAGCAAGACAACAAGCCTGAAAATTCACTTCAACCACCACTGTACACAAAGTACATTACAACAATAAGGTCACAGGTCTACAGAGCAGGTGGGATCCTTCATAGTTGTGTGGTAACATTTCTTACTCCACACTACACATGAGCATTTCACAAGAGCACAAACCACAAGATGTTTCCAGGCCTTTCCATGATTTAAATGGAAATTTTACCCAACACCAAAAAACACTTAGGAATTAAGTTAGACTGCAGATTGTCTTACAAACAAAACTTGTTCTTCTAAAATTGAATTGAATTGAAAACTGATTCTTATTGTGAAACAGAGCTCCTTGATGATAATTGATCGCTGTAGTTGGTTATGGAGAGATCTGTCTGAAGATTCTCAGCCATCCAGGTCATGTTATCCCATTAAAGGTTATTCAGAACTAAAACAAGTCCAGTTGCGACTGAATAACCTTTTTTGGGATTATGGAGAGATCCTGTTTGCTCATGCTGCCACTGCTACTATCTCTGAACCACTGGACAATATCAACCACAGCGCTGCTCAGTTCATTACTGGAAACAGCTTAATTATATAAAAACGTCATTTCTGGCTCCTAGAAGGCATCAGCGTACTCACCTGGACTCTTAGTAACTGAGAAGTCAGTTTATTTCTGAAACGATAGCTGGAGCATGTAGCAGACAAGATGGCCGACAACAGCTCACCTCAGTAACTCAGACGGCATCAAAAGGTGAGTGAAGGTAAGTGACATACAAGGTTGGAAATTAACAGGCAGCAGGACAGAGTTCAGCTGCTTAGTAAGACAGGAGGCAAGGTACCTGAGAGAAAACAGGTGAGTAAGAACTAAGAAGGAAGTTCAACATACTTACTAATACAGGGGAGGATCCAGGGAGCAGGAAAGGTTCATTCACAAGGTGAACAATCAAAAAGTCCAAAATCCCCAAACAAGTAACAGGCAAAGAGGTCCAGTAACAGATCCTCAAACTAGCACTAAGAAACAAGATGGAGACTATGAGACATTACAGCCTCCCAGCCTTAGTGGCTTTATATAGAGGCTGTGATTGTTGTGCTGCAGTACAGGTGAGTGAGTGGGCGGGAACAGGTAGAAATGGAGGGAAAACAGAACAAAAGCAAAAGGGAGGAGCTGAGGGTTAATCTGACAGGGCAGGAGAAAAGCAGCACCAGGAAACAGACAGCAGCACCTGTGGCTGTACCTGTTAGGATGCTGAGACATTCCACTAATCACTTCCTGATAATGATCTATAAATACTCAAGATCTACTGTTACAGCTCACATTTGTATGACTATAATCCACCTGGACAGATTATGAGAAAATGGGCCCCTGGGCACAGATAAGTAACAGGCTCCTCACTCCTACAGTACAGGACACAGAGGTTTTAAAAACCTCTGGGTTCACAAGTGGGCAGCAGCGTGGATATATCTCCAAGACGTCCAGCAGAACATGTGTGTTCAGACATGATGATCAGTGTAATCCAGAACCTCCTGACTCCTCACAAAGTCCTCGGAGGACATCCACACTGCTTCACATGTGTTTGCACAGCACAGATTAAACATAAAACTTTTCAACAAGCCGATCGTCTTCATCAGATCGATTTAACCGTTCCTGCGATGTGGATGAGTTTCAGCAGAAAGGAGACAGAAGGGGTTGAGTGGGCGAGTTCTGGCTTCCACCAGGTCCCAGATTATGCAGGCCCCGTCTGAGCTGGCAATAACACGTTCCTTGTCAGTGCCTTTAATCTTAATGCAGTTGGCAGAGGCCTTATGCTTTCTCATGGATTCCAGGAGCTTGTGAGTCCTGGGCAGGATCTCCCACACACGCACCTGGACGGAGAATAGACGGCCATCGGCAGAGCGGCACATGAACTGACGCAGCACTCCCTCCAGAGACTGTGGAGCTATTTCCACTCATGCCCCATTTCATCCACAACCAGACCTATTTTCACGGTATGTGAGGGATTTTCAGGAAACTAGACACAGCCAAACAGCCCCCTCCTCTCTCTCATTATTCTCTTACTACCTCAGGTGGTGGCAGCAGCTGTCAGCATCCTCTGTCCCGGTCCAGGAGCAAACAGACAGGTGCCGGCTGCTGGTTTGTGAAGATGGGTTTACGTTGCTGTAAATCTCAATTTACATGAGTCAGCATCTGTTGAATCACAAGCTCAGACACTTTTTATGGTGTAAAATGCAAAGCTGCTTTTTAAGGATGCTTCCGTGTATGAGAAGGTGTGAAGAGCTGCAGAACACCTCAAACTGCACAACATCACTGTTTTCACTCTGCTGACTGTATAATGGAGTAATGCAGCACAGTGGCAGCAGTAACCTGTGTTGTGGCTCCCTCTGCTGCTACTGATTCTGACGTGTCTCTGTGTTCGTTTACCAGCCAAAGGACAGATGAATATTTATTAGATGACGTCCACACTCACAGTGTCAGGACTGAGCATGTGTTACACTAAACAGCTTGACATTGTTCACAGCTTAGTTATTTAATTTATTTGTTCTTCCATAAAGATAAACAATAGTCTGTCGGTTTCCTAACGACCATCAGCGGCGACAGAAGTACTCAGACTGTTTGATTACTGTATGTGAAAGTAGTTATACCACATTGTGGAAGGATAAAAAGTTCAGAATGTGTTAACAGAAAAATCGATGACTGAAAGTCAAAGCAGTAATTATGTAGAATGTAATATGCAATATGTGTAAATTATTGGGTTATAATTCAAACCATCACTCTGTCTGTTAGACATATTGTGATTGTTGAAGATTTAATTTGCTGTTGCTTTTTCCTGTGACTGTATTTTTTCTGTGGACTCTTTATACCAGGTGGAACAAATGTTTTTTGCACGTTTATGTGATTAACTAGTGAAGACTGGCTTTATTCTTTAACCAGTGGGAAACAGGTGAGTGTCAGTGATGGTAGATTGGCTGATGTGCAGGTGAAGAGTCAGGTGATGGAGTCTGAGGACCTCTGCTGGTGGGACGGGAAATGACAGCAGACAGACTGACTGAGGGAATAAATTTTATTATTGCAAAAACAAAAAACACAGTGAATCTAAATGTGTTTGTGTGTCTGTGTGTGACAGGTGCTATTCACTGTGCTACACACAAATCTGAATTTAGTTTCAACACATTAAATTACTTCATGCAGCAATAATTAGAAATTCACATTAATGTCTAAAATGTGCAGTACTTCAGACGAGTACATGAGCGTTTGAGATAAAGACACACAAACACACACACACCGGGTTCTAAACCTCTAATTTAGTTGAATTGTGACTGAAAATATTTAACAAATGTGACACAATATAAGATGAATTCCATGTTGTTGCTGTATCCATGTCTCTGTAACTGGTGCGTTTTCTCTTGTTACTGCTGCTGAAAGTGATGGAAGTCAGAAATACTCACTGATGCATTAACGACATGAGCTGATTCAGATTTAAACTTGCAGGGTGGTGTTGGGTCCGTCGCAGAAACTGGTTTATCCACGTTCTTGTTAAATATTTGTGACGGTCCTCAGATAAAAAAACATTTATTAAAAACACTAGAACTAAAGAATCCTGGTAAAACGTCTGTTTGTGACAAATAGTAAAAAGGATTTTACTGGATAATCACAGACACAAACTTTCTCTGAATCATTTCACACAGTCTCAAAACTTTTATAGCTTTTACTGATCAAAAATGTTCTGTCTTCACTCAGTTAGATAAAGGTCAGCTGATGTCTTGGTGAGGCCGTATATTAGTTCCTTTGTGTTCTGCATGATGTGTCATGAATCAGTGCCCCTCGACACTCCAACAAAAGTGACGCTCATGCTAGAGCAGGCGCAGTTCACAGCCACCCGGCACAAAGGTCACGTTCAGCTCAGCAGACCACCCAGCTGTGTGGGAGGACCCCCGTCCCTGAATACGCAGCCAGAGCTTTGCTGTGATGACAAATGAAGAAGAAATAGTCATAATTCTGTCTCAGACATAAACGACCTGAGACTCTCGTAGCCATAAATGACCTGTGGCACCTTTACTCAAAGAGTCTTCAGTCTCAGTCCTGAGAGCTGCATCTCAGCGTGGTGAGTTATGGCCAACATGAAAGGCACAAAACTGCAATTCGAAATGTCTTCTGAGCTCCTGGTGTGTAACGATAATCTGTGCGTAGGAAGCATGACTAAAAAACACTGTCTCCTTTTATGCACATCAGTTGAAGTGTACTTATTGTTCCCACACATACACGGATCTGCACCAGCTCCGTCCTGGAGGGGGCAGTGTTTAGCAGAGAATGAGGCACATGGAGCCTGACAGTGCTGCAGGACCACTGTGACAATTGTCTCTTAAACAAATCAACACATTCTGTCCCGGCTGTGTGGATGTCAGTGTTTGTCCAGAGAGACGCATCAACTGCTGCATGGATTATTATCACAGTTTGTATTTTTACATTTACATGTGTTTATACGTATTAACATCAAATTAGGTTCATGTTTCCCTCAGAGGCTCAGTGGCTCCACCAACATCAGGTCAAAACTTAATGTGAGCACGCTCACGTTACCATTACTCCAAAGCACACTTAACGTTAGATCCCAAAGCTCGGCAGTAGATTGTCAGGGAAGTGAAGTCCGTCGTTATGTTTGTGATGCTTAACCGAAGTCCAACCATCACTAAACACTTTCCTCTGTCTACTCTCAGGCCTGAGAGCCAACGCTTATCCTCAGAGCGAGAGAGTTTAGACCCAGAAACGCACAGACAGACGCTTTGGTTAAGAGGTGAGGTGAGGAGTGATAGGTAATCTTTGCCGGGAAGGATCCCGGAGAACACAGGTAGCTGTGTAAGTCATTCAGAAACTATGAATACAAATGAAAATTAAATCGTGATTTATCATCATCCAGAGAGAAATCCAGTGTTTTCAGGCTACACTCTGCTCCGATGTGTCTTTGCTTGTGTTTAAGGATGTGTACTAACCAACTGCAGACATAAAAATTTATGTGTGGCAGCATGTTTCCATCTGTGTGTTTACACTGTGTGTGTGTGTGTGTTGAGGCCTCTGAGGTATTTCAGGAACATAAACTTGTCATTAATGAACACCATCAGTGATTGTTTGAGGTGCACCAGCAGCTCGCTGCAGCAAGACATTGCACAGGAATGTGAGATGTAAGTCCAAGTTAATCAGCTCCTCGCTGCTTTTCTTGGCGTTGGCCACCACTCCGCCACAGCCCTGGAGGACAGCGTAATTACAAGCTGCTATCTCGCTAAATAGGGCTGTAGCTCGTATGCAGAACAGTGATGACATGATTAGTGTTTTCCTGCTCATCTAGGTCTTGTGAATGAGAATGATGACAGCTGTGTGTGGTTTGGGAAACAGCGTTGAGATTGTTTCTTGGTGCCTTTAACTATAACAACACCTACCACAGTGAATGCTTCTTGTGCGAGCAGAACAACAGCAGTCTGTCTGCAGCCCCTCGTTATTAAGAGGAGCATGCAGCATTCGGTATCAAAGGGTACACGATGTCTGGGGGCAAATGAAGAC
Organism: Ctenopoma multispine; assembly: GCA_034779795.1. NCBI lineage: Eukaryota > Metazoa > Chordata > Actinopteri > Anabantiformes > Anabantidae > Ctenopoma > Ctenopoma multispine. The sequence continues at coordinate 19,284,765 of JAUYWH010000026.1, forward strand.
AAACAGTGTTGTGCTGTGGAGACATGAGAGGGGTATCACCAGAACTCACTCGGACTCATCGAGTCGTTTGCACCTTCAAAACCTGCTGAACTGAAACAAATGAAGTTCTCAGTCTTAAAAAGGAGGTTTTATGAGAGGTTTGTATTAAAAGAAGATTTCTTTTAATGGCACCTGGAGAAATATTAAAGGCGGTGCTGCTGGAGGTTCTTGTAGTGAGTGAGCGTTGGTTGAAATAAACAACGTGTACAAAGAAGGCAGAAGGAAATGTTGTTGGCCTGAGCAGTGAGGAAAGAGCCTGTTAACAAATGCTCCAATAATATTTCCATTAACGACTTCTCATTACACTTCCTCTGTTTTCAGCTGCTGGAAGAGGCCGAAGCTTCCTGCATTACACCAGTGTTTTATTAAAATGTAAGAGCTGGGGTCTTTCATAATATATAACCCTCTCTATCACATAACTCATGTGATTTTCTAGCTTTCCCGTTGAGTGGATGAAATGTCTTTAAAGTGGTTTTACAGTATCAGCGCGGCGCAGAGGTATTCCATCCCAGGCGAGATTCGCTCTTGTTATTTTTAAACTCCAGAGGTTACATCGATCCATAAATCACCTGACCCTCGGTGTCTAAACGTTCCGGCTCTGCTCGCCTGCCTGTCCGATGTTGGATTTATGACCCGCGGGTGTAGCACTGAACACCAGCACAGTCTCCTTTGGGCTCACTGGCGCTCTCCTGTGCACTTGTGTACATATTTAGAAAAAGTGTGGGGTGGCTGAGTGCTGGGTCAGACCGCTGTTGTGATGCATCTCCACCTCTCCGGCTCCTTAATGAGACACAGCACTAAAATCCCAGTGCAGATTCCTGCAGAAATCCTTTGTAGGTGGGAAGAATCAACACTAAAAGGCTGGGGTTTAGGACAACAGGAAGCTCAGAGATAATGTGCAGAGCTGAATCCTGAGGGAGGGATGGGTGACTGTAGAAGCCGCACTGTAGGGTCTTTTTTCACTTTCACATTCATCTTGTGAAACTATGTGCTTTCGACAAAACTTGGCAAAGAGGTAAATAGCAATAAAAGGGGATTGGAGTGTACACGTTCCCTTTGCCAAGTGTTGGAAAAAAGATCTTCCCTACACTGAGCGTCTGGCAACAAAGCCTCAGTCGGTGATGTCATCTCCAGGTCCACGGTTTCTGTTTGTTTCACCTCCATTATGTGTGAGGGTCCAACAGACCTGAATCGCTTGTGGCTTCTACCCTGAGACACTTTTTCCCTTGTTTGGTGTCCAGTTAAAGCCTCACAGGCCTTTCAAGTTGATCCAAACAGCACAAACACAAACGTCATGCTTCTCTGTAACATGGTTCTGTAACGCCTTTAGCAGTCATGCAGTTCATGCCTGATCTTGACACATTTATCGCCAAAACAATTAAAATCACATGCCTTTATCTCTGATGGCAGCTCATGGCAGGTTGAACTGAGAGCAAAGAAAACGATGAGAGATTGGTGGTCTGCAGACCCACAATGGCAAGGTCCATCACTTTAGAAAGAAATGTCTCAACAAACACATGGAAACCAAGAACTAACAGAACACACAGGGTAGTTTCTGTGCATTAACCATGAGCCTTGGTAAAATCTACAGGCTGATTAACAGGTGATGGGAGCCACAGACATTAGAAGATCTGGTGCCGTTTGTTAATGTTGGAGAAACTTTACTTGCTAGCAGGTGTTAGCTCATGTGTTCAGGAGGCTATTTCGTCTTCAGCTACACAAACAAATCCTAATGTTTACTAACCGTAAAGGGGTCTATATGATTCCTATTCCACCCCCAGCCCCAGATTTGAAGTGAAACTAGTGGTCACAGTGTTGGACTCAATAGAAATCACCAAAGACTTGATGACTGTGTCTTTTTCCTCCAACACCCGACATGTAAAGCTTTCATCAGCTAACTCAGCCACTGTGACATTTAGTTCCTATAGTCCAGCACATTAACGCGGCGTCAGGAAGAACGTGTAATGTGTGTGAGGGGATGTATGGTCGCTGCCGGTGAAGATCAGTCTTCTTATTTCCTGTTTCGATGTTTTAAACTTTTCTACACAAATATTTTCATTGGCTTGAGAGCTGAATTTCACCACGAAAGGCTTGGACCTGCCAGTGGCTGTGTTTCCTCAGCTGGTGGATAACCTCCACACCTCACGCATCTCTCCCTCTGCCATCTATTTCCTCCTCTCTGCCTCCTGCTGAGCCACCAAGAATCTTTCAGCACTTCGTCAATGTGACTGTGAGCTCAAGTCAAACTGAATTAAAAGTGATTTACAGGAATGAAAAAAAAACCTAACTAATCAATTTTTTAGATTCTCAAGGTTTTTCCTACATTAACATCAGCCCTGAGCTTTTCAGCCAGAGCTGTGGTGATTCTCAGTCGTCCTGGTCACTTCTGGTTCTTCTTTGATCAGGTCCAGTTGGATGAATCAGGTGTCAGGTGGTAACACTGCCAAACCTTTAGGAATGAGGGTGAGGGAGAAGTGTGAAGAAAAACACAAGGACCAAAGCAGAGACTATGGCACGTTAGCTTAACCTTAATGCTGCTTTTATATTTGGAGCAGAGTAGGAATAGTTACAGCTGAATCTATGCTTTGCTTCCATGTTGCACCTGTGGTTTAAACGATGAACGTAGAGGAGGAGTCGTTGTTAATGTCTTTTGTCCAGTATATCTGAGCTCACTTTCATTACTCATGTTCTCTAGCATCAAAGCACACCTACACACCCACCTCCTCCTGCCTCTCTCTGGCTCCGTGGCAGGTTAGCGATGACGATCCGAGTGTGAGACTTTGAAGTTCCCGCACGCTCTGGAAACAGGGCAAGGAATCACCTGCCATAAAGAAGTGTGCGTAAGCACTGAGCTATTTGTTCTGGTGCCTGGGTGGTTATAGGTCCCCAGGGAGGGCTGGCCCGGGCCTCTGTGAGATCACATCAGCGTGGATTGGGCAGAGGTGGAACTAATGGGCCCATGTGTTCACAGACACTTCTAAGAGCCAGATGCTGGGAAGAGGGATGTCGATCAGGTTTTTCACAACGGCTCCCCTGGAGAGAAGAGAGAGGGACCCGGTCGAGCTTCACACGCACAGTGGACAGACATACAGATGCACGTTTGGTTTTGACAGGAACGCTCTCTATTACACACACCTTCAGTTTGTTGAGTCTACACTGACGTTGTTTCCACCCTCCCCCTCCCTGACGGAGCACGCAAGGTGAGAGAGCCTAATAAAAAGGAATCAGGGCTCACATCTATCTATTCCATATGATCTGCCTGCCCAAGTAAAAGTCACGTACAGACTGTCGTGTTTGCAGTTCACCCTGTTGATGCAGGCTTGACCTCTGCAATTTGACGAATTATTCAAAGTGCTTAATGATTACCATCTTTCAGTGTGTTTCAGCTGTCGCACTGGTAATCTCCCTCTGCTCCATTCGAAGGGTTCTTACTCTGGATGTTCAGGTCTGGGCGTCGTCTTGACCTCATCTGTTCATTCAGGTCGACATGAGCTCATCTGTCACATCTAAGGTAACGTGTTTTTATACACTGCAACGCAAATTAGTGATCTTTAACCTAATCACTTGCTTTGCAAGTCAAACTAAGTCTTTTACAGCCATGAAACATCTCTGGATGTTAGATCATGATGGTTGTGACTGGACTCAGCAAAGTCAACAACACTCTCTCCCACCAGATGTGCAGGAACTGCCGGAAGATGCTGAATGTTGTGAATAATACATAACATGTATGACCTTCAGCAATAAGTAATGAGTATACTGTGTATGCAAAGGAGCCAGCAGCCATGGACAGTGTGTAAGAGCAGGTTGGCATTACTGTGGACATTGCGAGTGTGTGAGGGTCTCTGGGGGGAATTTTTTGGGCAAGTACCTCTGGGAGTCTATGGAAAACCTTGTAACAAAACAGACATACACAGAAGATTTTGTTTTTGTGTGATTTCCTGGATATACATTCAGCTCACATGCTGGAATTGTGATGCCATGATGACACCCATTACCACCACACTTGGTTTACTTACTGCCCAACACACCGCTGGACTGTAAAAGATGAATAATGAGGTTTAAAACACAAGATATTTGAGCTGCAGTCTGTCTCATCCAGAACAAACCGGAGGACAACTAAGATAATGTGACGCCAGCCTTTTCCTTACTAGTGTACGACATCCTCGAGTTCCGTCTCGATCAAGGCGGAGACGGTTTGCACACATCCTCAGTAAACCCCAGAGAGTGACTGCCTCAGTGTCCTAGTGATCCTACGGGGGGAGGGGGGGGGCGGTCGGCTGCTGAAAGACGTGGAGGCTCTGTGCACGGAGAATGAGCCGAAGGGAGAGTCTGAAGTAACGACCGCACAATAACAAAAACAGAGGTGTGAATGAGCAACGTAGGAAATACTGGACAGGGAAACCTGATCCACCGTCTGCAACACAAACTGTACAACTTCCAGGGTGGGGTTTATAGACAGCTGTGGGGGAGGGAGGACCGGCGCATGGGTTTATGGAAGGATTTTTAAATGATTAAAACAACATCAGGAATGGTAACAGATTATTTACTGTCTATTCCTGTATCGCTGAAGTGGCTGAAGTTTAGTGTTTCTGTGATGAGACTTTATGACTTTATGGTCGTCTTTTGTGACTGTGTCTGTTTGTGGTGATTTTTGTGTCACTTTATATTTTTTGCATCGTTAATTGTAGCACTGCACTCATGAGATTCTTCTGTACGTCTTCGTGTTTTTTAAGTACCATTTTCTGATTCTTCTTGAGTTCTTCCTTTTCTTACCCTTTGACTGTAGTGAGGAGGCTCTGACCATCCCTGACAACTGACTTAAACACACACTTGATGATTATGAGTGTGTTTAAAATAGAAATAACTACAGAGGTGAAAAAATCAAAAGATCAAAACAAGAGTTTTACTGCGTTGCACAAAAACACTCTGTCCTGCATCATTATAGTTAAGTAATCAAAAGCTTTTTTATTAACAGAGAATTAATTTGTTAAATACAGGTAATTTGCAGGATCTGTGTCTAGACGCTGCTTGATAAGGTGCTAAAAGCTTCACACCTCCTTTTGTGAGACGTACATGCATTGAGATGCACTGACACACTCTTGTAATGGGTTCGTGTCATTAGAGGCCCTCGCTTTATCAACGCTTCCCTCTACTGCACGAAGACAGCTTAGTTATTAAATTGGTCTGAACCTGGAGAGCCTGTTTTCCAGAGCAAAGCTAATGCAGGACCTGTTGATTTACAGGCACAGCGAGTTATGTTGTGTGTGCATGTACCAGCTTGTGCGGAGTCTTGTATTAGACATGGCCGTCCTTTGCTGTAAATACTTCACAATCCTGGTTATGGTTGAAAAGAAAGACAAACATGTGCAGGTTTACCACATTCTCTTTCTTTACGGACAAAGGAGCGGTTGTCCTGATGGAGCAGCAGCACACATCGCTCAGGAGTTAATGCTAAAGGCTGGATGCTGTCTGCCTCAGGTCAGTCCCTCACAGCGAGGATCACAGTGCTTCCCCTTTGTACTTTTGTTGAATGATCCCTCGTTGCACGTTTAACGCTGTGCGGAGGGAAACAAATGCACCAACTCTCTGTCAGAGAGATCGAGACTTTCTGACTGGAACAGATGCTAAACGCTTCACACAGGAGTGCTACAAGGCTTATACAATAACTAATGATTAGAGAGTCATCAGGTTCTTCTAATTTAATTTAGCTAAATAAGGTTAGTTTTTAGTCATTTTAATCTTATGGCCCTTTACTTAAGCTCTTTTAACACAGAAACCTCTTTCTTTAAGAAGCATTTCCCTATTTTACTGAACTTAAAAAACTCTGCCCAAAGGTTCTCCAGTCTATTAGTGGGAAATGAGCTCAGGTCCAGGAAACTTTCTGCACAACACTGATGTTTGGGTTCGTCCTTGAGTAATAAAGTTTCAGGTTGCATTTCTGAATGATACACATCCAGAAAGATAAAAGACCTGAATTCCTGACTCATGATCCATCTTTGTTTGTACAAACTGAGCCTTCAGTCGATGCTCAAAGGTTTTTGAGAGCCAAATACAGGTACAGCTAAGTAACTTTTCAATACCTTATTGAAGCAAAGTGCAGTGGTTGGGGCTGAAGTAACGTGGTGTCAGTATGATAGGTGACTGGGGAATGGGCCACATGGCAGAATAGTGATAATCAGTCCTGGCTGATATTTGTTAGACTGACTTTAGCTCAATGTACCTAATAAACTGACTCACTGTCTGTTGTACACTGAATTTCCAATACCAACTGAAAACAAGTAAAACATTTGTTTTGTTTTTTCACAATGAAACTTACTCAAGATGCTGGTAATTCTTACTTTTAAATAATCCGTAATAAGCTGTGGGTAAGAAGCCCAAGGTCACCGAAGTGATGGTGAAGGCTCTGGAAATGGATTGGTTGTTGGCTGATGGTATGACCCAGGTCCTCCTCCTGTGACTCTGTGGATGATTGCTGTGACTGTGTCTGATCCCCGTGCTGATGCTGGGCATTTGATGGCTGCCTCTGCTTTGATGCCACAACAAGATTGAATCCAATCACGCTCTGTGAGACACACACAGGTGTAGGCGTCCACACACGCACACACACACGCACGTTTAGTCGTCACCATCACACTTGATCTGAACGTCTTCTTTCTCTGATCCTAAACACAGATATTTATCATATTTCTGACATTGTACAGTATTTAAAGATGTGTCAGGATAATCTCACAAATATCACGTGTGTGCAGACATCAGTTGGTGGATCAACTTTGAATTCAGAGAACCCCTGTTTGATTCCTGTTTGAAGCTGAAAGTTATTGTTTGGGTGTATTACTGAAGGAACAAGGAGTTATTTATGGAGTCTATCTATCTATCTATCTATCTATCTATCTATCTATCTATCTATCTATCTATCTATCTATCTATCTATCTATCTATCTAAATCTCAGAAATAAGATTTCTGCAGAAATTTTTTTAAAGTTTTCAATTCAAGGAACCTCAAAAACCTAATTTCTGACTAGTTACTGTGAAGATGATCAACATTCATCTTCTCTTCATTAACTTATCCTTTATTGCAAATCTACAGCAGGTCATAAATGTGGAGCTGATTTTAATCCTTTACATTGTGACTTCATTAATAATAATACATCAAGATTTATTAGTTCATTACATTTTAACAATCTGCATCTGCTACGTAACTGAAGCTGCCAGATAAAAGGAGCAGAGTGAAAGTCAAAGTAACACAAAAAAATCTTGGATCTCTTTACTTTCTGAATGTTTGATGACTTCTTATCCGCATGTCATCATCGTTGGCTGTCTAGGTGGTGTCCCGATAATAACGTGGGCTACATAGATATAATTGGAAAACGTTTTGGAGAAAACCTGGGTTGAGAAGAGACGGCATCCATCCCACTTTGGACGGTGCAGCTCTTATATCTACAAGTATGACAGAGTTTATTAGACCTCCTAAACCCTGATATCCCGGAGTGGAGCCCAGGAAGCAGAGTCGAAGTCTTACACGCCTCTCTGCAGCTTCTCTACTGCCGTCACCCCCCCAAAACTATCAGCACCCCATAGAGACTGTGTC
>JAUYWH010000026.1:19294980-19315818 GCA_034779795.1 Ctenopoma multispine
ACCTTATCCTGCACTTGCTGCTTATTGCACTTCTGGTTAGACCTAAACTGCATTTCGTTGCCCTGTACTTGTACATGAGTAATGACGATAAAGTTTAATCTAAATCTAAAATCTAAAAAAATAGTGATCAAACTATTTAAAACTGTGTCCCCATTAAAATACACATGAAAAGGGCGCTACTGTGAGGTGACTGAAGGACTCTCCTCATGATGGAGACTCCAATCAGATCCATCCACTCTGGCATCCTCAGCTTGAATAGACATTAAAAAGAGCTGGTTTATGGGCTGATTGTCTTACCAATCATTTAACACGGACCTTGAGAATGAAGGGGGAGGGGGGGGGGGGGTGAAAAATATAGTACACCCCATCCAAAAGCCAAGTGGCTTAATCCTGCATGGAGATGTTAATGAGAAAAAAGTGGACTAACTCTGTCCAGGATGGGATCGAGGCCTCTCTAGTGGGGCTTCTCCAGGATGCATAAGAAGACTCTTTGTGTTCAAATCTAGTAAGCCAGAAATACAGCTTTTGAACCATGTGCACTATAAAAAAGGGGGAAAGTGAGAGGCAGTTGGGTGGGGGGCTGGGAGAGTTAAAGGCTGCTGGCGTCTATAGCAGAGGATGTAATTTGGAGTCTGAGTTGTGTGTTTGTGCATGTGTGTGCGAATATATATGTTTTTTTGTGATGGTGTGTGGTGGTCACACTGTGGGCTGATATCAAGTGCCTCTTTAAGCCCTCCTTCCATTTCCAAAAGTGCCTCAGTCTTTGTTTCATGGAGCCCAGTTGCCCCATTCTGCTGAAGCCTGACAGTGAATGAATGCTGGGAAGCAAAAGATCGACAAATGGAAGGTGAAAAAAGGAGAGTGGAAACTGCAGCACACCACCTGGTAGTGTATACAGACTGTAATCAAACAGGTGACAAGTTAAAGCCATAGCAGGGAGGGAATGAAGCATGTTGGATTCTCACGTTTGCTCAAAGGCACAAGTCAAGTCCGATTTCGGAGGTTCGCTGTGTTAGTGTTCACAGTTTAATATGTGCTGACGTTGATGCACGTTTGCATAAATTAAAAGTCACAGTCAAGTTTTTTGACCCCAATTGGAGACATGTGTGTTTTTAAACCGGAGCTACCTCAACTGTCTTCATCTCATTCTGTTCTACTCCTCTCTGCTGGTCCACAGTACTGTTGGTGGTCACTGGTAATCCGGGCCTCGACTGATCTGTTATGGTGATCCGGTTTAAGATTCCTAAGTGATGGAACCCACTCCTTTTATCCAGCCTCAGGAATGGCACTAAATGGGCACTGGCTAGGTTACCTGAAATTATTGAAATGATAGAGTATAAATGATGATATTAACTTTCTTACTGTCACAGAGCAGCTGTGACACCAACTCCTTTGAGATAAAGATGTATCACTCTGTTGGATTTTCTTGAAGTACAGAAACACTGTGTCCCTTTACGATCATACAGCAGTGTCACAAACCATTAGAGTACAGACACATATTAGAGTACAGACACATATTAGAGTAGAGACACATATTTGAGTACAGACACTGGCTAAACAGAGTCTTTAAACATTTTCACTAGTGGAGATAAAAGCAAAGTCTTCATTTTAACCAGTAACTGCTGTGTCAGCACTGGATATGACGTCCCCTACAGATGACCTGCGAAGACCTGCATCGAATCAATATAAAAATTTAAAAGAATAAGTTTAAGGTGTTGGTGTCAAAAGCAGCAGGAGTTGAAATCTGAGTTGAGTTGAGCTGCACAAAGACATGAACACAGTCCACTCTGAACCTCCTGGACTTATATGCACACTGATGCAGACATTCAACACGCATGAATTATCCTTAATTTGTATATCGTATGATTGTTTTCCCATCATTCAGAGTAGAAATGTAATCAGGCTTTGGAAATACATTTAGTCAGCTGAGGAAACACAGCGTTATATTGTTCTCTGCTTACTCAGGAGCTGTGGAGTAAACAAAACGGCATCTGTGGTGCAGCTCTGGATTTACAGGAGGTTAAGAAGAGGGAGCAGGAGGCCAAGTGGGTTTCAGCAAAACAAAACACTGTGATTGAATATAGTAAAGATCTTTTGCATAAAATCATTTTAATCTTTAACCTGAATTTCTTTCCCGGATGAAATGTGGCACTAACGTTAAATCACGCCCTTGTTTGACTTTGTCATTTCCCCTGAGCTGCCCGTCTCTGAATAGAGATTAGAAAAGGTCCATAGCAGCTGGTTGATGCAAATTAGTCTCTGTGATCCTCTCCGGTGTTCCCCCTTTTTTCCCAAACAACTAATCCACTTAAGTATCACAGGCCTCTCAGCTCACTACCCAAACTCATTTGTGTAGGTGTTAATAATCAGTGTTCTCCCTGTCTGTGGAACAACACCAATAACAGTCATTAAAACATTGTTCACTTACACTGAAGTTAACCAATGTCTTGTCAATACACTGTAATTACTTGCTAATTAGACTGTTAATGGACACTTTGAATTCCACCTTTGTCACTTCTCCTATTGAATGTGCAGTCAGGCTGTTGATGAGGGTCTGTGAATGGGATTAGGCTTCCTGTCCCACCGCGGAGGTCATTCCAGTCAACAGCTTTTTACGAGCTTTACATTTGTTAGCAGATTTCCGTAATTATATCAGCAAATATATCGCGTTGCAAAGGATTTACAGATGTGTCGGAAGAATCTCTGGTTAATTTATGAATCCACCAATGAGCAGCGTGAACAAATATAAAACTACTTTAATAATAAATACAAGTTTACAGATTTCTACATTTCAACATGCTGTGGTCTCTTCACACCTTTCAGAGGAGGAGAAGAAACAACAAGGTAAAGCTAATAAATTCAAATCCTCCAAATGTTTTTTGTAGGCTCAGTCTGACGATCAAATCAGGGTCTTTTCCTCGTCGTCCTCATCAGTAGACATAATAGTACAGCATATACTGTATGTATGGGAGTTTAAGTCATCCCATGCAACCTGCTGTTTCCATTTCCTGGCAGCTGGCAGCAGACAATTAAAGGGCAGAGGACCACACTGACACCAAAGAGTGGACAACAGCGTGTCGCATCACCAGCACCGACCCGCCTCACTTTGTTTTCCAAGGAGGACCCTCTCTCTGTTAACAGGGAGACAATGGTGGCTGTGTGACTGGGGGATTCATGTGCGTGGAAAGTTCGAAGTAGGTGCTTCCGATGGAAACGTGACCCCAGCATTCACTCCAGATCGTGTGTGTGTGTTGTTCCAACTTCATCTTTAGACGTAGTGAGCGGGAAGTTTACACCCAGATCTCTTTTCAGTGCTTCCATCCCGCCCAGATCATGAGAGAAATCACTGTCTCATAATATGCTTCAGTTCATCAGGTCCGCCTTAAGACAATAATCAGGTCTTATCTGAACAGTGGAGCAGTTTTTGCTTGGCGTAATCATTCCTCTTGTTCATAATGGCCAGTAAGTGATTCCTATTTAAATGACCTGTGATGGGGAAGTTTATCTCAACTTTATATGAGGCTTCAGCAGTCTGTGTTTTTAAAATCACAGCTTTATTGTACTAACATACATTTGTTTGTGGTGGACTAGGAGGATAATAACAGAATATAGCCAATAAAAAGAGTCCAAATCAGAAAATTACAGAACAAGCAAAAAGCTGTCATAATGAGGTTTAACACCATCATGCTTTGTAGTGAACATATTTACAGTATGTACACGTCCCCCGTCGTGGTGTGACTAGAAGGGATGTCTGACGAACTGAAACCTCAGTGCTCTTGCCTAAAATGAGGACAGTATTCAATACAGAAATAACATCAGCAGACCGGTAAGAACAGGACGAATGTTTACAAGAAGAAACTGTTGGATTTAAGACCCTGACAAAAATTCACACCTATCCTTTAATAAACTGCAGTAATGTTATTGTGCCAGAGAAGGCAGGAAACCTGAGAAGATATGTTGAACATACCTAAAACAAAAAAACTGAAAAACTTTTCAACAAACAAAGCATCTCTGTACATTTCAAACCAGGCAACACCCCAGGGACAAAACCCCCAGACACAAACAGCAATGTAGTGGATGCAGTCCAATGCAGTGAGAAATGTACAGATCTGTACAGAGGAGAAACCAAACAGCAGCTCCAAAAAACACATGGTACAACGCAGAAGGGCCAGATCATAACTTACATCTGAAAGACAAGGGCCCCTCCTTTGATGACCAGGACGTCAAGATCCTAGACCGTGATACTTTTGTGAAGATGGGCGCCCGTGTTACATATAGTCAGAAGTAAACGTGTGTCTGCCTGTTGAAACTCCCAGGTTTCAGTGTAGACAAAGAGTTCTGTCAAAATTCTATCTTCTGTGTTTGTATAAATGTGTTTTACGTTGTAAAGTAAAGGTAATATTTGCAGTTTTTTTTTACTTAATACCTATATTATCTTGTAACATGTGAGATGGTCACTTTAACAGGTAGTAATTGTTGTGGCCTGAAAGTTGACGAAGAACACAGCTTAAACTGTCAGCGGTGACTGTGTAGTTGGTCGGCCCCATTAGAGTATTATACACTGGGCAATGCAGGAGCAGTGTTTCAGTACCTCATCCACCAGCCAGCACAGATGGCCTCTCGTTTTGAGCAAGTTCAGGATTGTGTGTTTTTGTGTAAAGCCCCCCTAGGAATAAGTTAAGGGTTTTCCACTAAAGCCAAAACCTCCCAGCTACAACAATAACATCTGTGGTTTGGATTAGACACATTGATGATATCACCCTTCTAGTAATACGCCTGCAGTATAGCAATGTTACAGCCAGCCCTTATTGTCTGTGAAGTTTATCGAGGTGCAGGATCCAACACAAATGATCGTCTGTGCTGGAGGGCCTGGCTGAAGCTATCTGGCAGCAGCTGGTGTTTTAATTCATTTACGTCTAACGTTTACTATTGGCTTCACATTTCAATGTCACAATGACAGCTTCACTTCGGGGAATGCACACGTCTCCCGAGGTTAAAACAGTTACCATAACTTTTACTTAAGTAAATGTCAACATTAAATCAGGATGCATCAAAATCAGTGGTGGAAAGTAGCTAAGTACAACTACTCAAGTCCTGCAATCTAGTACACGTTTGAGGTACTTTATTTGATACTTTTACTCCACTGGATTTCAGAGGAAAATGTTGTACTTTTAATCCAATGTGTGACAGCTGCTGCATTACTTTTCAAAGTAAGTGTAATATAAAAAATACATATTTAATACTCTAAACATGCCATAAAATACAAAACCCGAGTCTTGGAGCCTTTTGTTACAGGTTTCATATGTCACTGACATTTTTAGTAGCTCCACCCAAAAATGGTGGAACTACTATTTTCCCTCTAAATGCCTCACATGGTTTATTTAGTGTGTTTAAGTGCTTCAGGATAAAAGTGGTGAAATTATACCAAAAAACTAAGATTAAACAAATTAAATTTGTGCAGAATTTTTTTTTTATTCTTTTTAGTCTCGATGTTGGAGCCTCTGGTTTATAAAGTAGTTAAAATCAAATACACCAACATTTGCTGCATTGATATCAACAATCATAGTTACAGGGGCCATGTGCCTTTACTTACTTTGTGATACTTTATTTCCTTAATAAATCCTTTTTTTTTATTTTAGTTAAGGATTTTTAATTCAGGACTTGTAGTTTGTGTTTTTTCTAAAGTACTTTATCCATCTCTGACAAAAATTAAAGCTACTCTAGTTTTTGTTTTTAACTTATTTCTAAAACTTCTTTTTTTACTACTGTAGTTGTAGTTTGTCATTTAAAAATCATTAAAACCATTAAATAATTTCTTAGCTATGCTAATGACAAATGTGTAAGATGACTTTTAAATGTATGTTTAGAATCATTTTTTCCACAGTTACATTACTGGTACACGGGGCAGAGTAAAAATATTTCTTGAGCTGTATTCATCTTACGTGTTTAACATGATAAAATACTTACTGGGTCCATACAGTATATGTACTTTGGTTTGCAGACTAAACTACACTGTAAGTGCTTTTTAAATGTATTTGTGTTGCACAAATACTTCACAATAAAAATATCTGAAACTATTACAAGAAAGGTGAATAAGCAACAGTAAGAGTACTACTGGAAAATACTGTATGTTTAAACATCATATCTGTGTTGTAGTGAAAATAAAACACTTTTTGATTTTACACCATTACAGATTCATTCCAGTTGGAACTATATTTTGAGTTTTTACACAGCTTTATTTCAGATGAATTAATTTTCAGCTCTATCAGGCTGCTCAAGAGCCAAACACTTACCAGTACGTCTCATTACAGCTGTCTACAATTCAATGAAAAAAAGTAAAAAACAAAAAGACAAAAATAAAAACCACAAAAGCCACACAGTTTCTTTCATGTGTCATTAAATATATTCATTTGTGATAAACATAATATATTAGTATTACAAGACATTACATAACCATTTGCAATGGACACTACGAAACAACATTTACAAGCCAATGTATAAACATGAGCAGACCTAGATAGAAGATTTACGGAGAGCAGAAGTCTGGTAGGGTTTTGCAAACGCCTGCAAAAAAAAAAAAAAAAAAAAAGCTAAAATGTGTCGGTACAGATGTGTTGGCAGAGACGTTATTAACACGTCATAAATTTCAGACGCATACAGCATAATGCGTAGAGTACGGAAATGTCCCCACGTATTAATGTGAGTGCTGCGCGTCACCCTGTGCATGTGTTTGGATGCTTCAGGTGCAGGTAAATCTGAGAAAACTGACTGACATTCATTTATTTTTTGTGGTTATGTTCACATGGTGATAGATTTAGTTAACGTTTATTAAAATAAAAGAAAAAACAGTATTATACAGCTATATAACACATAGACAATCGCAGACAATGCCTTTTTGTTGAGTACCTAGTGGAATCCAGTCCTCAAAAAGTCTCTTTGAGGAGACAAACATTTGAAACACAGTGTGCTGGATGCACTGTACAATAAACATCTGTGATATTTCATCACTCCACAGGTTATTTTCCCACAACACTGAATACTGTGTACAAATTAAATGTGTACATAATTCACAATCGTTGTTAGCTATCAGTCAGCTACAGTAAATAGCGAGCATGCAGGACGTCAGTGGTACAATATGAGGATTGTTTGATAGGTAGATACAGACTCTGTTCTGTCTCAGATGAGTGGGATATCCAACTTACTGTACATAGTCCTTTAATAGAGAATAAACCAAATTCGGAATCATCTGTAGTCCTGTAGGTAATGTCAGATCGGAAAACATCTGCCGTCTGGAAGGTTTGAATTACGCTGCTGTTTCTGCATTAAAAAATAGTTTATCACAGGATCTTTTCTTTTTTTGGACGCCACCCTAAAAATGTTTGTGAACATATCTAATATGTTCTAAAACTTCTAGTAAAAATAAGTGCATGGTTGACATGTCTACTCTACATCTCTACATCTCTAAAACGTAACGTCTATGTATGCACGTATGTTACTTTACACTGCAGAGGTCACAACCACATCATGCTGCTGATACACATAAGCGCTGAGCATGTAATGAGATCATTATACAGACTGAGGAGAGGATCATTATGGCATTTTGTTCCCACAACGATGAGGTAACACTCACATACGAGCAGGGAGCTCTCGAGCAATAATGGCACTCTGTAACCACAGTTATGAACAATTTCACAATTTTTCGCTTTCAGCTGCTGGAAAAGTTTCTCCAACGTTTGGCAGGTTGCAAGAGCAACTTATCATACATGAGTGGAGTCCCTCAATGCCACGCAGTAACGCTTCTTTTCACTGCTTCACACAGTGCAGTGGAAATAGATCCTCTCAAAATACGAAAGGGTAGATGCACTACAGATGCATACAGTAGATGCATTGGGACTTGGGACCACAGCGGCATCGTGGGTAGAACAGTTGTGATGTGACATATCTGTGACTTTAGGTGCAAACTCTGCAATTAGACAAGAAAACAAACCTTGAACGACAAACAGAACAACTGTTGAATGAGCTCCTTCACAAAAGTTCCTAAAAAAAAACACTAATCTCTTCGCTCCAACTCAGAGCAGCAGCACTCAGTCATTCCTCCATCTCTCCTACTTTTCACCTCTTTCTCTATCTTTTATTCTTCCAGTTTTTTTTCCATTTATCCTCTCCTCCTCTTTATATTCATCCCAGCAGAGACATTATTTTGCCTCCACCTCTCCCTCAATCTTTCTCTCTTTCTCTCTCCTCTCCAGCTACTTTTAGCATTTTCCCCTCTTATCACGCTGTTGGAATTTCCTCAGCCGGCGGCCCCACAGGTCCTTCCAGGGGATGAGGAGGCTTCCCTTGTCCGCCACCACACCACTCTGTCCGGGGGAGTCATCGTCTGTACCCAGGAGAAGGTACTTCCTCCCGGGTTTGATCTTAGGACATTTGCAGGCCACGTCCTTTGCACGCACCCACAGCAGCTGGTCCCCACGGCGGATGCGGTGCTCACCTTGTTTGTAGACAGAAATTATGTTGACAGTGAACTTCCACCACTCGCCTGCTTTGTCCCCTTTCAGAACGTGCACTTGGACAGCTGGATGGTGAGAGATGAAAAGCAAGAGGTTATGTCACCTACGTGAAAAGAGGTTCATTAAGTAAAACAGTGATGTCCAACCGGATGGGTGTGTAAATAAACATAATGTAAATTCACGTCAAACCAGCTAACACCTGACCATCATGTGCTGCAAATGACAGTATATGAACATGTAAAATGATGGACAAACAGTTTAAATAAGTACTGAGGGAAGAGTTGAAAATGCTAGCTCACGTTAGAATTAATAAGTGGCTAGGTAAAAGTGTAAATAGTTTAAAAAGTTAGCTAAAGTAACGAATAAGCACTTAAGTTAGCCTAAAGTTAAGAACCGATAACAACAGTTGAAGAAATTACGTGAAAGTAAAATGAAATATTTAGCTAAAAGTAAGCATTAGCTCAGTGTTAGCTAAAGGTAACAAACTGTAGAAAAATTTTTGGTAAAAGAATCTAAACCACTGCAATATTTAATTAACTAAGTTACGGATAACAGTTAATAGTTCAAAGCAACTAAATTATTAATACTGTCAGCTGAAAAAACTAAACAGTTTAACATGTAGTTAAGAGTTACAGTAAAAATATTTAGCTAATGTAACAGATAACTGAACTGAATATTTAGCTAAACATAACGTATAAGAATCGAAATAGCTGAACGTAACAAAAACTCTGGGAATATTTAACTAAAATATAACTATACAACTGAAATATTTACTTTAAATTTATGAATAACAGTTGAATTAGTTAGCAAAAAGTAGTGGATTGTATGTTAAAAAAGTAATGAATAAAAGCGTGAATAACTGAAAATAACAGCTACATGACTGAAACTTAGCTAAAAGTAACCGATAAGTTAACTAGTACATAGCTAAACAAATGATGAAGAACTAAAAGCTGATCACTTGAAATATCTCAAAGTTGTGGATAAAGGTTGAAAACCAACTTTTATTTCTACACCATGTGCAGTAGTAAAATACTGTACCAGTATCTACTTTTAGTTCATAGTGTTAAATAACATCCAATTCAAATGAACATGTGAAATATGGGCTGGGAACCACTGACAAACTATAACACCATCTTTTTAAAAACCCGTTGGCATCTGTCTACAGCCTCGGACAGTCGCCAACACTTTTATACAGCATTGTATAAAATGTCCAATAAAAGCGGCTGTTTAAACATGACCTAGAAATTGCTAACTTTTGCTGCGTGTCACTGGTGCCTCCCTCATCTCTGACCTATGACCTTTCCTTGTTGTGTTCCTGAGAATACTCCCTATTACAGCCACAGTTGCCATAGCACTCCCTACATGAACAAAAAGGATTCTGGCAGGGAACATCTCAAAGCACACTTCCCCGTACATAGAGCTGAGAAACTTTTCCTTCAGACGGACGCTCTAGGTTTCTAAGAGAAAGAGCAATTTTGCAAAAAAATAAATGTCCAAAAGAGACTTTTTGCAGAAATATGCCAAATCTCCTCACAATATATGTCATAGAACAAATCATTTTCAGTTGGTTGGTCAGTTGTACCTAAGGCGTAATCCAACCTGGTAACTATTTTCATACCGTGAAATAAGTAAAGCTCCCTGGATTCTCTGTCTGATGGAGGAACTATTACTTCATCACACTGGTTGCAGCAAGAGGTAAACAGCTCGACAGCAACTGAGCTAATCTGGACTTGAAGTGGTTTCAGTCAGGAATGTGCTATGCTATCAGGGTTTGAGTGTGTGAGTATTAATTTAATCTGGAGACAATTGATGGGAAACAAGAAAAGAGTCAGAGGTACAGTAAGAACGGTGTACCTGGACTTTCATACTCCTTTATCTTCTTTGTGTTTCCATTATGTTAAGTCTAAAATAAACCTCTTGTAGAAAAATGTAACGTGATCCAAATTGTGTTTTCTCTCAATTTGTGCTGACGCCTTAGTGTTAGCCTTTTCCTAGCAAATTCTGGTTGCACGTTATCACTTTCTGTGTTCATCAGTTGTTCCTTATTGCTGCCAAGAATGAAGAGAACCACAGGAGTGGGGTGTTTGAGTGTGTGTGTGTGTGTCGGTGCATGGTGTGAGCAAATTGCACACAATTTCAGAAGAAAGAAGGTTTGTTGGGCTGAGTAGAGTGAGCTCTCACAGCCCTGCCATTCATCGCAGCCCTCTCCTTCATCCAGACACATAAAGGGTGTGTGAGGAGGGGGAGGGGAAGGAGGGGCCACTATTTGTCTTCCCAGCCACAGAAAAAGTTCCAGGAGAATCGGGATGTGTTTCCGACCTCATGAGCTGTCCGGGTTCTGCTCCCAGAGCCTCATCCAACTCCGCCAGCGTGAGAATCCAGCGGAGATAGCTCTCTCCTCTCGAGGCTGAGGAGACTCGGTTACAGCGTCCAGGACCTGGTCTCTGTGTCGGCTTCTCTTTCTCTCTCAAGTATGTTCTCAGTCTGTGCGCTGTATTTAAACACAAATCCGCACACACCTTCTGCCGCTTGGTTTGAGCTAAATAGACACCAGAGCATGGGAGCGCAGGGTCAAACAATCTATTACAAAACAGTGCACAGTGTTTGGTGAGAGAGAAGTGTGAGATGATCCTGCTCTCGCACAATGGCTGCCAACTGGGTCGTCCTCGCAGCCAAACCTCCCCACTGCGTTTATCTTCTCTGGGCGGTGTGCTGCGGCTTGACACTGCATGCCACCAACAAGCGAGGGCTAATGAAATTAGAGCCTGCTTAATTACCGCACTGAGGCCCCTGTCCCCTCTGGTTATCAGCTGAGAGAATGATCAGGGACCTGCTCCCCCTTGGGTGAGCACAGAGAGGTGGCCGGGGAGGCTGGGGGGCCCAGCCTTTGAGCACTATCCCCGATCGTCGGTAAACACGCGGCACTTTGATTCATTGTTCTCCTGGTGGCAGGGAGAGGGAGGGTACGTGTGTGCAGAGGAGGGTGTCAGGCGAGAATATAATCCCTTTGTGTCCGCCGTCTCCGTAGCTACGGCGGTGATGAAAAACAAAAATTGAATAAACAAAACATATTTCTTTCTCTCCGGGGTGGCAATCCGTCACCGTCTGCCTAATTTACCACCTGTTTGTGTCCCCAGGAATGCTCGGTGCCGGCAGAGCCGCACAACTGTGTTTAAACAGAGGGCCTCTTCCCGTGACCCCTGGGGGCCGAGTGCATCAGCGCTCACACAGGGGGGTTGTGGCCCCAGAAGAACAGAGAAAAAACCCCAAAAAGCAAAGCGACAGGCCTGAGAAATGAATTAGAGCGAGACGTAGGGAATGCATGCTAAGCATTGATGTCAGGATCATCTGCTTCCAGACTCTTTTGAGGAACTTCAGAGAAAACCAACAGGAACCTGCCGCCCTGATTTATAGACGCAGGGCCTGTGTCAGCTCTGGTGATTAAGATTTAAGTCAACTTAAATATGAATAATGACGGTATTTGGCCCCCTTGCAAAATACAGCAAATGGACTGAATTACTGTCAATGCAGCTGTGAGGGTGAATTAAATATATTGAGTTGGACGCTGTTTTAAGTGTCTGATGATGATTTTGAACGAGAGACAAGTCAATGATCTCTGAAAGACGTTAGCAGAGCTGTTGTGTGATGAACAACACATGCACAGAATGATTCTGAATGATTCGAATGCTGCGTAGGACTGAGAAATATTCTGAAAGTTTCGACTGATACAGCTCCTGAATTAAAGCAGTTTTATCACTTCAGCAAATGTTATCGTCTTCTGGAAAGAGAGAACATCCTGCCTAACAAAGGTTTATTCTTCTGTCTGTGGTTTACAGATGTGGATACACAGATAGCAGATAAACCATTATGTTAAACAGTGATTAATGATGCGGAAAATCCAAAAAGAAGAGTGGAGTGTTTGCCATGTGAGCAGCACAGTGAGATTCTCCCCGTTTTATCCTCCTGTGTGTATTAAAGATAATGCACCTGTCTCATTAATCATCACATTTTCCTTTCTGATCCAAGTCATCGATGTCTTTGACATCATATTTTAATTCATTATTTCAGACCCTGTAATACAATATTTATTTACCCTGGCACCGCATTGTTAGACGTATTTCAGCTGCACCACAAGTTCTGCAGATTCGTGGACAACATAATGTGAGTTTTGGCTTCTCTTATCAGTTTGGGATTTGCTCTAAAATACAGGATACTTTCACCAAATAGCTGAGGCTGACGAGGCTGCATAAAGGATAGTACACCTGCAGGCTACACAGCAGACTCTGTAGCATAGGGTTCTGTCTACTACACTGTACTTTTATCATAGTTCAGACTCCAACACAGTGACTTTTGTACAACTGGCTGGAGAAGAGCTGCTGCTGGGCTGGAGAAGGGCACATAATAAGTCTCTATACAGATCCTGTTGGCTCCTGCTGTACTTCACTACATGTAAATCCAAATTATATATATATATAGGTCCAAAAAGGTGTCATGTTGTGTTGTGCTCAGAACTTGGGACGCACTCAAACCCAAACACTGAATAGAAATTACAATATTTACCATTTATGATAAAGAATCAAAAATTGATTTGAAACCTCAGAGCTGTGCAGATGTGTGAACCCTCTTTTTGTGTTTTTTGTGAAGAATTACAGCGTTAATACCTATTATTTGATGTGGGTCCCAATTAATTCAATGGGATAACAGGTGGTGAGTGTGTATATGTTTTTCCATGTCGAACGTCTTTATGATTTATAGCATTTGGAGTTATATTAGGTTTGTCTAATGGGAGACTAAAATTCTGAAATAACAGTATCCCCCACCTGTGCCCCTAGTTACTCAATCAGGACACAGCCCTGGAACAGTTCAGGTTATGTTTTTTTACCTTTAAAGCTAATGAAACCTTGTTTTTATAATTGTTCCATGACATGTTACTGAGAATTACAGTAGATCAAAATGATTGATGCCTCTTTTGTTTCTGCTAGCTCAATATGAAGCAGCTGGTTAGCTTAGCTTAGCTTAGCTTAGCATAAAGACTGGGAACAGGGCAAACACACTCTGTCCAACAGAAACAAAATCTCCCTCATCTATTATATTATGTCTTGTTATCTACATTTTTCTGTTTGATTGTAGTGAAGGCAACTTCTCAGGACAGCCTTGACAAACATCTCTATTAACTTAACCAAACCCTAATGTTTTTGTGTCCCACCCTAACCCAGCTGTCTTTGTGCCAAAGATCAATCAAATCTTAATGTTTCCATCAATGTAAGTGATTGATTGACTTAATGTACAAAGACAACTGGGTTAGGGTTAGGCACAACCCTTAGGCACAAAAACCTTAAGGTCTGGCAAAGCTCAGAAAATTAGAACTTTCTCGGTTGGTTGTCATACAACTACCATCTAGTTCTAACTTCTAGTTCTACACATTATTTGTTTGTACGTCTTGCATGGGAGCACTTGTCGTGAATAATAATAGTAGATACTGCTTGTGGACAGGCAGCGCCAAGGGTTTCTGGGATTCAGTGTCTTGTCCAGGGACACAGCCAGGAGTTGAACCACCAACCCTGATGTAGAATTGAATTGATACTTTATTGATCCCCTTGGGGAAATTCCTTGTGGACAGGCTGCCTCTTGTCCAAGGACACCTCAGCATCTTTAGCTTGTTGAGTCTGGGAATCGAACCGGTCACCCATGGGTTTGAAGACGACTGCCCTACCCACTGAGCTATCCTACATGACTCTCCTACCAATCAGTTGAGGATGAGCACCAGGCTAGTTGTTTCCCACGGTTTATAGTCTTTGTGCTCAGCTAAGCAAACTCAACTGAGAAGAGAAAATAAGAGATAGAAGACGCCTGTACTGTCTGGTCAGATCAGTTATGTCCCGAAACAAAAGGATCTGAGGGGATCAGATCAGAGAGTATGTGTATAAGACAACCTGTGTCCATCCATCACTGAAACACACAGAGCAGCATCTGGGTGTGTTGGCTCTGCTCGGCATCTGATTAATTGAGATGTTTGACCTCTTGACTGCTGGCTGATGTCTGGCAGCACACATTCCTGCTGACCAGACTCACTCACCGTAATCTTTTTTACAGTACTTCTTCATGGTGATCTTCATTTTTCCCTTAGAAGCTTTACAGTGAGATTCACAATCTGGAGAAAAGAGATGAAAGGAAACAAAAGAGTCAAGGTTGAGTGTCAAATTTAAATCTGCAATGAATTCAATTCTTTTTAAAACATGTTTCAGTATCATGAGTTCAGGCTGCCGCTTAATGTGCGTCACACTATTCCTGCCCCCGGGGTCTTAAAGATGCCTTCATGGGGCCACTGTGAAGCGGATTACAGCTTACACAGAATCCTCCTGTGTCTGTCAACACACTCCTAGCACACTCTTCCCAACTATTCCGCTCCGACCTGCTCCCTCGTCAGTGTCCTGGCATGCATCGTGTATGCTCTGTGGTCACTCCCGGCACAAAAGAAGGTCACGAGGGGAAATTAGCTGGTGACCCACCAAAAATTAGCAGAGACCTTTAGCAGCATCTCAGCCACATGAGGCGAGGAAGTGACTGCTCCAACACCAGCTGAGGCTAAATGTTCGGTGAAGCTCACAGACTTATGATTAATGTCTTGAGGGCATTATCGATGGCCGCTGCTGTCGCCTGTCACTGGGCCAGGTACCTTTTGTAACGAGGGAGCTGGTGGTGGGACCGGAGGCCAAGCTGAAAATTGAAATCATTTGTTCCCTCCACTTTTCCACTGACTGACACAAATTGGAACCAGATCATCTCTGAGTGCTGCCCCCCCCCCTCCCACTCCACCTCTCCCAGAGCAATAAGCCTTGTGCTCTTTTCTGGGGGGGTGGGAAAGCTGGGCTGGGCAGTGTGAAGAGAAAGGAGGGGGCAGTTGAGAGAGAGGGGACCTTTCAGCTTGCCTGAATATGGACAAACTTCATTATTTCTTCCAGCCCTCTGTCCAGTCTTCCCCTTTCTTCCCCATTATACTCCGTGTGAATGAGGTTGCCTGGGTAATGATGGGGGAAGAAAAAAACGCCCCTCACCTCCCTCTCAAAAAAAAAAAAAAAAAAAAAGCAGAGCGGTTTGGGACTTGGGATGAGGATCGAATTCATGTATGTGGAGAAAGCATTTCTGGTGGAATGCCTGGCTGCTTTCTACGGTGGCGGCAGAAATAAGAAAAGAGGAAATCCCAAAGTAAATGAATTTGACGAGTCCATATCAAGCATGCCTGATTTCCATGTAAATGAAGTGGTGAGGGTGGGGGGGCTCTTTATCTTTCTCTGGCCCCTGGGGGCCTTCATCATACCTCTCTTTGCTAGCTGACGTTGCCCATTAGCCCCTTAGTGCGATCTCTGCAGTGGGGCATTACACCCACAGCTCTCATTAAGGTCCAATCTCCTGCTGCGAGGACAAACGCCCCCTTTGTGTGCCCCCGCAGCAGAGCCACGTTCATTTTGAGGGGTCCCTAGGGACCACACTGCTCCTAATTTGGAGGGTGGTGTCTGTGTGGTGTTTCTGACAGGAGTCCAAACTCCTCACAGTCTCGACTGTCGCTGCAGCAGGAAGTGGGACTCACAACAAAGCTCGGTGAAGTCAGTGGCGCCACAGTCGTCAGACTCTGATCAATGATCAGAAGTGACTCAGCCTATTTATACGAAGCAGAGTCGTGGTAAACTGATTTATATACTGTAACGTAGTAAATAAAGTAGTATCCGATGTGATTAGTAATGGAAAAGTGATCTCCAACTTACTCAAGTACAAGTCCTGCATTCAAAAAGTGCTAACTGAATCTCACTCAGGTAACAGAGTTTAGAGCCTGTTTTCTCCTGGACAGTTAATATTTACGTAATTCAGAGACAGAATCTGTGAACCAAACTAAACCTGCAGGTACGTATTTCTGTGGCACATCGCCTGGTGTCAGCAGCCCGAGACCGAGACCCTCGGCAGCGCACATGAACAATAGGCTCAGGCAGGGCTTCGCTGCCGGTGAAGCCAGTACTGATTGAAATACAAACTGGTGCAAATGAAGCATGTAATCAGATTAGGGCTGAAAGCTTGGGGAGGCTGCCGGGCAGGCTGGGAATACGGGCAAGAGGGCCACAGGGAGCACTGGCAAAATATCTGGAGTTTACATCAGTGTCAGTTGGACCCCACTGACTGAGGAGGGGATGGAAAAACATGCGTGTGGAGAAATCCACATATGCCTGAAAGGAACGCCACATACTCAGTGATAAAACTAACTGTGCAGGTTCCTGTTACTGACCTGTTGGCTCCTCGTAGTTGGTGTAAGTTGCTGTCGGAGAAGCAACGGGGATCTCTGTGACAAGGAAGAAATGAATATTTTACATTTCATATTTCAATGAAAGCAGAACATCACTGACTGTATGTGGAGGTTACACCTGTGAGGAAAGGCAAGGAGCTCAGTATCCTCTTCCTTAGGCAGAATTTTACCGCAGACCACACGAGAAACACTTTGATTTAATTGGACACCTGGCTAATGACAGCTTATTCTGAGGTGTAGTGAGAAAGTGAGTTTCCTGTTAATGTCCTGCTCCCTCCTGACTGTGGTATGTTGTAGGAACAGAGAGCCAAGGCCGTCACTCTTGTTAAAGTTGGAGCTGGCAGGAAGTTTCATATAACAAAAATTTAACAACGTACCATTAAAACCAAAAGACATAATCTCAAAAAGTAAACGAGAGTATATTCTGCTGTTAGAGAACCCCACCTCCTCCAACTGTTACCGTGAAATGAAAGAAATCCTGTTCCAGGTTCACAGGTTTAATTTATTGTTGCAGGTTGTGGTCAAACTTATCAACGCGACTCGTAGTCCACACACGACTTTATCAGAAATGTCCACCGCAGTGACGCCGTGGACAATAGTTGTTGTGTCACTTTTCTCTTATCTGCTCGTGCCTGATGCTCCTCACATGTTTCAGCGAGGCGCTGGCTTTTATAGCCGAGGGCCTGGATTCTGCAGGCAGCAGATACGGCCAACAAACGTATCAGGCATCATTCCCTCAGACTCGTTCTGGGGATTTATTGTAAGATGGACTGTTAACGGTGTAGAAGGCCGTGTTAGGCGAGCAGTAATGGCCTGTTTATCCAGGCTGTGCTTTAAACAGCCAAATGTCTCTCCGACATAATGGAACATGGATGAATTCATACGTAAGCATGTCCTGTCCTTTTCAGGTCTTGTCCTGATTTCTTATCTGTGGGAGACTGACTAGCAAACTCTGGACTTCAGGATTTGACTCAGCAGCATTTTTTAAAAAGCTCAATGTTAAAGTAAATCTACCTCACTGATGACCCACTGATCTGCCCTCTACGCCCATCAGAAAGACCAGAGGTCTGCAGACGATACAGAATTCTTCTACACTTCTCATGTTTGAACAGTTAACATTCAAAGCTCGGACATTGTTGTGTCTCACAGAACAGCACTGAAGAGATACCTCATTCTAAAGGTTTCTGAGTGAGGCTCTGCCTTCTAACCAGTCAGAGGATTTAAACTACTTCGACTGCCTGCTTGTTAAATCAAATGTCTGGTTTTCCCTTACTACACATGCAGAACACAAGATGCAACAAGCTGGTTTGGAGGATCACCTGACAGATGAGTAACAAAGGCAAAGTAATGAGTAACATACATTATATACACAGCAACTCACAACTAACCCTAACACACACACGAGGAACTTCGATGACCCCTACAAATAACCTTAGTGAAGTCACTGAATGTGTTGGCCTTACTGATGCAGGGAGCGATGGGGGAGCGGCTCTGCTGGTAGCCCTTAGCGCAGCGGTTACAGGTGATTCCCGTCACTCCGTCCTTGCAGGGGCACTGACCCGTCGTCTGGTTGCACGTCTTCCCTGCTGCTCCGACTGGATGGCAGTCGCATGCTACGGAGGGAGGAGAGGAAAAGCAAAAAGCACAAGAACATAAGTCCAATCAACTTGTGATGTGATGAATGAAAACGTGGTTTAGGTTTAAAAAAGCAGAATCATTACAAAACAAATCAGCTTTGAAATGACGACAGTCTGTCTCTGGCAGCTCCTCTGCTGACATATTCCATACATAACAAGTCATCTTAGCACTAGTGAGAACTCATTCGCATTAGAACAGGCTGGGTTTCTATCCAGACCATCACAGATGGGGAACTGGGCCTTACACCAGCACAAAACCTCAATCACATTACACTGCGCCCCTCCACCCAGAACTGATGCTTCATTAGGTCTCTCTGGGAACAACTTGATTACTCGTGGTTCCACCGTCTTCGTGCCGTATCACTCGACTCTGTGTGAGCTGGATTATAAAATATGTGCGCTGTGTCCTCTGCGGCGCTGTGAGCGGGCAGACTGTGCGACTCTTCAGATTGAGTTTCCAATGTAAAGCTTTTTGGCAAAGAGTTTCTTGCGAATACAGCCTGAATAATGTTTCCCATTAATGGACGAGTGGAACACACTTCAAAGTCTGTTTAGGCTGTTAGTTGGGAGGATCGCACGTTTAAATGTGAGAAGTTTGTTCTCTCAGCGTGTGTGTGTGTGTGTGTAGCTCTGCCAAGCATTTACCATAAAGCCAGTGTTTGAAGTGGAAGCCCAGCCTCCCTATTAGCCCTGCATGTGTTATATGTACCAGCAGAGTCATCTGAAATCTGCTTGAAGTGGTCCAGTAGAGGTTGGAGTTGCTTTTAGCTGGAATTTATGAAGCTTCACGAACATAAAGAGACGCTTATTAAAAGTCTAACTTGTTTTTGTTCCACTTGATTTGAATTATAAAAGCTTCTGCCAAGTGTATTTGTTAAATAAAAAATCTAATAGTGATTTTTTTAGGGATTCAGTTAGTCTCCTCTGAGAATTCAACACCAGTGATGATCTATTCAAGAGCAGGGCGAGAGAGGCTCAGATACACTGGTAAAAAGAGAGAGAGAGCCCAAATATGTTTTCACGTACAGAAGTCATGAATCCTAATTAAACACTCATTTCACATAATATTTTTAGATAATCACACTATTAGTAAAATCCAAAATAAAATACTACCACTGATAATAATAAACCTAAACATAGATTCACACATACAGCCAAATAAAAGTGCAGAGAATTAAATTGAATCATATACAAAACAATGAAAAGAAGATTTTACTTAAGGGAGTAAATAAATACATAAGACAATATGTGTAAGAACTGAAAAATAACAGTAAATTATTAATTATGAATAATTCAAAGCAAGTTCTGAACGAGAAGATTTTTATGATTTTAACTCGCTGACCTCAAACATACATAACAACATACATACGACTTTTGCTCATCTACCTTATAAAGCTGCAGTTAGTAGTTATTAAAGAATCAGATAAGTATTAGAAAACTAACTAATAATTTACTATATATTAATATATGTCAAAATAAAATATAATAACGCTATTTAAAAGCTGAATCTTTATAGTGAAAAACACATTACTGAGCAAATGTTTATAGTATATACAGTATTTATAGTAATGTCTACACTGTAGTAATAATATTTTTACTAAAGTAAAACATCTGAGTATCACTGTTTAGCACTATGTTCATAAAATGTTTTCAAAGGCAAACTACTAAATAAATAACAGCAGCATTTATTGTTTTTCTGATTGTCGTAAAAAGTTTTGTTATGTTGTTGTTTTTTTACGGCTGCACCGTCTGTTTCCTACTGCTGTAGTCTCAGCCCTACAGGGGGCGCTACAGCAAATGTATACATTTTAACTGCATTGTGGGGGGGGGTGTAATACTGAACGGTTGGTGAGGGGTAGAGGGGCAGTGCAGTGAACCAGCGTCACCTCTGTGGCCTCGCTGCGCCCCAGCTGAAGGCTCCGACTGCCAAACGTATGAGAGGATGGCGGTGGGCGGGGGGCTGGTGGTGGTGGGGGGGGGTACACCATGGTTCTTCATGTTTACACTGTGCTTGATGAGGGGTGAAGTTGTTAATCTGGGAAATAAAGCACGAGGCATTCCTCTGAGCCACTGGAGATGTAGCCGCTGTGCAGTGCAGGAACCTTTTTTATGAATCGTGGGGGGACCTTTTGTTGAGATGTTGGGGAGGGAGGGGGTTAAGGAACTGGGAATGAACGCAGGCTTCCTCCTGGCTGTGCTGGCGCTGTGTTTCCTGAGTGGGATGGTTGGCTGATTTGAACAATAAATACAGACTGTAACTGATGTCACTTTGCCCTGTTTTTGTCACCTGGGGAGAAAAGCAGCAATCAGGCTGTTTGGGTTTGATCCCAGAGCGTCGAGCTGGGTGTGAGGGGAGAGGGGGGGGGGGGGGTGCCGTAACTGTTAACGTAACCGCTCC
>JAUYWH010000026.1:19317111-19345389 GCA_034779795.1 Ctenopoma multispine
CTGCCCCAAAACTCCTGCCCCAAAACTCCTGCCCCAAAACTCCTGCCCCAAAACTCCTGCCCCAAAACTCCTGCCCCAAAACTCCTGCCCCCAGCAGCTTGTCAGAGTGTTTAAACCTGCAGCGAGAAATGAAGCTGGTGTTCAGTGTGATCTCCGTCGCTCACGCCTTTGGTTTCATTTCATGCGAGTTGAGCAAGTCGGAGTGAATGAAGGGGGGGTGAGGAGGGGGGGTGTTGTGGCATGCAGCAGGAAATATCATGTTGCTGTTTCCTGTGTTTAAAAAGCCAGCGGTGTACCAAGGATAGGCACAACAGAGGATAGACATCCTGAGACCCTGAGACCAGCCAATTGCTGCTCAGTGGTGGATGAGGCTGCAGACCACAGTATGTGCATCTGCCCAGAGTCACTCATTCATCACCACTACAGTCTGTGTTAGGATCTACGATGGCACGCAGTAGGGTTGTTTGAAAGCAGCCTGCAGAAGTACTGCAGTAAAACTAGCTTCATTTGAAAAATCTGTCTTCTGTTCATTTTCCCTGTATAAACAGAGTGAGTTACAGAAAAGATGCTTCACGCAGACACCAGTCAGACGTTTTCCTTTCTTTGATCAAACTGCACTTTTTTCTTGGAGTTAACTGATGAACCACGTTACCTGTAATCAGACGCCTCAACTCGACCTCAGTTCATTTACATTTTACTACAAATTACACAAACAAATGTAAGACGATCACAAAAGAAAAACTTCAGCAGCATCATCTCATCTCTGTTATTATATTAGAAACAGGATCATCTCAGACTGAGATTTGTGATTGAGATTTTGATTTTGCTGTTTGGTGACTGAGTGACTGCAGTTTGTTTGCTCAGGGCCTCGGATCCTGTCTTTACTCCCTGAGGAACCACAAAACAGAAGGCGCTCAGCTTTTGTCTCCCCACACATTAATCTCTGGCAGCTTGGACTCAAACCTGACGTACGTGCTCACACCCGAAGAACAATTAGCTCTGTTCTGTTTGTTGAGTTTGTCTTGTCAGGAAACCACCTCCAACAGTCTAAGACCTGCACGGGTCACTTCACTGACACAGAGACAGGTGGGCGCTTTACTCTGAACTTTAAAAAACAATTCCTTTAATACCTGAAGTGTGAGACGGAGCACGATGAACTATACGTGAATGAAACACGGCTCCGGGTCTGGCTGTAGTTCACACAGAAACGTTCTGTTCAATGTGCTGAAAGCTGAAATTCAGTGTTTTATCTAGCAGACTGTATAATTGAATTATGCTCATCATGAATCCGGTGCTGATGTGTTCAGTTACCTTTGCAGGCTCTGCGGTGAGAGATGGACTTGGTCATGTCCCTGTAGTAACCCTCCTTGCAGTAGTGACAGTGGCGTCCTGCTGTGTTGTGGCGACAGTTGAGACAGACCCCCCCACTTCTCCGGCCTGACAGCTTGTAAAGCTCCATGTTGAAGCGGCAGCGGCGGGCGTGCAGGTTACAGTGGCAGGCTGGAGACACACAAACACAGGCACTGAGTACAACAACATCCTTAACATTTTACACCTGAGCTAAGGTGAAATAAAACATCCAGTGCTCAGATTTTAAACATGTAACGATAATTACATGTGTAACTAAATGTCCACTTACGGTGTCCATATTGTGCTTAAGTTATATTTTATTCCGAGGCTCCACTGATACATTATATGATTTTTAAATACATGTTATATTTAATGTCTCTTCATGCAGCAGCTCCTCTGTCTTTGAGCCAAAAAAGGCTTATTGAGACCCTGTTTCATTAAGGCCCCCCTTCTTCACATCCCACTCTGTTCTGATTGGCCTACTTGTAGAGGTCTTCCTGTGGGCCAAACTATGCCCAGCACCGTCCTGCAGCCATAACCTTTGGGACTCTGACTCCGACAGTATATTATAACCCCTTTAAATACATTTTAAGTGTAATTTCTGCCCCTTCCCTTCTTCAGGTGATCTTTTGGTTGTGTATTTCCACTTCTGCTATCAGGTCACTTTTCTTCGAATTAAGTTCGTCCTGTTCGTATCAGTAGCTCTCACAGTTGCTCGCATTCCTGTAATCTCTCCATCACGGCGTCAACCTTAAGGTTATTACAGTGAGATGCAGGCGATAAGACCGTCACACATGCTCCACATTATCGGAGGCCTGAATCACGTACAAACCAACTCACACCTGCCACAAGGGAGCAGAGCTGGCAGGTGGTTGGGATTCAGAAACTCTACTTAACGACACACACACGCGCTTATACCTCGGTGTTTGTGAGGACACTACACTAAACACCACAGGCCCAGCTGCATCCGCTCTAACCCCAAACCTGATTCTAACCTGAACCCTAAAACCACGTCTTCACCCTCAAACAGTCCTCTGAAGGTGTGACGACCGGATGAACTGTCCTCACCAAGTATGCAACTCACACAGGTCCTCACAGTCACACACAGACACACAGAGGGGTGTTTGGCAGCTGTCACAGGCTTATCTCCCACACGTCAGTCCCAGGGCTGATCCAACACACACACATGCCGCCTCCCTTTCTTCACTGCTTTCTTATCCCAGATGTTATCTCCACTTAAGGGATGTGTGAGGGAAAATTCAGCGGGGCTTCTTTCATGAATAGGAAGTGGAATGCTCTTAGATTTCAATGCTTAAAAAAGCAGATGCTGGTATTGTTCCAGCTTCCACAATATGCAAAGACGTTCGTGTTTGTAACAGAGCCGTCACTTCAAAGAACACAACATTCACTAAGGTGCACTGTGCCATGATGTTTGTAACCGTAATAAAATGAGGTGGATGTTCAACAGGTATGTGGTTCAAAAGTCTGACGTTTGCTGTGTTAACCAGTGGATTCTATTAAAAAACAAAATCTGAAAAACTACATGATAAAGTATTAAAATCCAAAACCTAAAAAAAACACAATATATCCATTAAAATGTTGGTTACAAGTCTTCATCCACATTTCTTTGCCTACAGCTTTAGAAGCCACCTCGGAGGTAAAAACAGACTCTCACGTGTGAGAGTGTCACACAATTAATAAGTGCTATCTACACAGCTGCCCCCAGGCCCCTCTAATGACCCCTGTGTTATCTCATCCACACATCCCCGCTCTGCCCACACAGTCACTGCAGCAGTCGTCCAGCACTGACCCAAGCCTGAGCGCTGATAACCCGTCTTTAGAGTGTTTCTAATACACGACAGACACACACCTGCAGTATCCACACATATGGTCACTTCATCTTTAATATCAGCAGCGTGTGAACGCGCGTTAACCAGATGCAGCACGTCTGTCCAGCTATAACTATGTTTGATTTAAGAAGAGGTAACCACAGGATCTCTGCTGGAATGAATGAACTGTACGTTACAGTCACCTCGGGGCTGATGGATGGTAGCAACAACACACAGGAAGACTGGAGTTGTGATGAACTACCTTATATTAGCTACCACAGTTTTCAGTTTGAAACTAGATTAACATTTAAAGGAATAGATGCTGTAAACCAGCTGCTTACTGTGATTTTTCACTGGACATCCAGAGCGGCAAGATGTCTTTTCTGGGTTTGCTTTCATTTGGTTTCAAGGGCCACTCAAAGCTACGCTGTTCCTATCTATTTCTGTTCAAGTGCCATCCACCAGGCATAGTGAAGGAAGCGCTCATGGTGGGTTGTTGCATATTGGGTGGAAATTATGCATCCCACAGCTTGGCGGAGGCGTTTTTTTCTCTCCGTCTGCAGCGCAGAGGACACTTCAGAAACAATCAAGCGGCTGTCCGTGATGATCTCTAATGAAATTTTGTTATGGACGGTTTGAAGAACTCTGTGCAGCAGCAGCAGCAGGAATTTAACCCTGTCAACAGGTGTCAATGTTTAACCGTACATTTCAGACTATACAGACAGACTTATCCTAATACAGACTAGTTTGTGTGTGTGTGTGTGTGTGATCTGCACTGAAAAGAATGCACCGCTCCTCAGGAGACGGAGGAAGATGGAATTCCAGCACAGTTGTTGTTTATTCAGGGCCAATTATTCTCTCACTGTGTATAATCCTGTACAGTCACTCAAACCACGATGACATGGTCCAAGTCAAACAGGATTCATGTCTCATCACGGCCTGTGATTGGAGGGAAAGACAACACTTGGCCTTTTGCAGATCACAGCACCATATTTTCATGACACCAGTTTGTTTAGAAGCTGAATGTATTTGCTCGGAACGTCTCTGGGAGTTCTTGGCCTCACGCTCACTGTGCCCTCACACGTATGCTGTCTACGGTCTCACTGAGAAGCCATATAGAGGTTATACAATGCTTGCATAACACTTGTGCTCAACATGTGGATGATGTTTGGAGCGTTACAAGAGCTCATTAGTATCCATGAAGTACTTGTATATTTTTATTTCATTTTATATAGCTTGTAAAATACAGCACGAGAGTGTTTTTCAGGAGAGGAGAGGAGAGGAGACACTGTTTATAATAAGAGTTTCCTCCATATTTTCAATGCCTTGTCCAGACAGTAATGAACTTTCACTTAAGACTAACAGTGATTACCTCAGCTGGTGATAATAAAACAGCACATGAAGCTGTTCCTGTATCAGTCTTACATACAGTACAGATCTGTGTGTACAGATCTTTTGTTTCATCCTTGAATGCTGTACGTGTCACTAATGAGGCAGAAACAATATGTCACTTTTTAAGACTATAAAGACGTCAGTGATCACATATCAGAACAATAACTGGATCAGTATTACAGTTTAATCCTCATAGAAATAAATCATCTTCGTAAAAACAGTTTCACAGAGAAGTACCAGCAGCCGCGGCGCTCCATCTGAGACTAATCGTTACTGAAGCCTCTCAGAAACACTCGCCGCTGCTGCCGCACAGCATTCGTGGAATTTCTCTGATGAAGCACATTTGACTCGGTAACGCAGAAACATAAAAAGCAAGTGCAGCGATCCGTCACCGTCAGCTGCTTCCAGGCCGACTTCCCACAATAAGCAACTCCATCATACACCACTGCAGCAGCTGTGACTCTGACGAGTCAACAACAAAGGAGTCGTTCTGCAACGAGCTCTGAACACGATGAATCATTTTACAGGTTTCTGGACTGTTTTGGATGATTTCACTGGAGGCAAAAATATAAAGAGTGAAAGACTTTTATCTGGCACAGAGCAGAGCTGAGGACGGCCCCGTCACCTTGGTGTCACATAAACAAATACTGCATCCAAACAGTGCAACAATATGAGAGTGATTTTAAAATGTGCCTCTTTGATCAGGACTAAAAACAAATGGCTGAGAAACGTGGTTTTAATGAGACACCCGCTGGGTTCACTTGCTGCACCTGCCTCTGCTGAACGGGGCTGATGCCATTTGTAGCACAATTTACTTCAGATTTCTTCTGTTGTCCTTCTGGGACATGAACAGAAAGCCAGGCGCCAACCGAGGACAACATCAAATAGGTGTAAAAAGTAACCTCAAAAATCTGCTGCTGGAATGAAAAGCTGCAGCCCTCAGTGCCACATGGCCGCCTGTCCCATCCATTAATTCACAGTCAGAGTCCGGAGTTTTTACAGAAGCACCACCAGGAAGAAGGCTTCAAAATATCCTCCAGAGACCTACACGCTGATTTTCTTGTCTGTGACAGCAAAGCAAAGCTGACAAGAACCCTCACCACTGTCACTTCAGAACAGATAAGAGCAGCAGCTGAGCAGCTGGTTCTGCAGGGACAGATGTTATCAGTCTAATGATGCCATCATGGACGATTTGGCAGCCACACATCTGTTCTCTGTGAGGAGCTGCATCCGCTCGGCTACCGCAGCAGCACACACAGGGACATAATGATCCGTTGCTCGGCTCACCTCTCACCTCTGAGGAGCTGCCAAACCACACAGGAGCACCCAGAGATCAGATAAGACACGAAAAGGCAGAAGCTGAGTTAATGAATTTAGTTCAGCCCGTGATGGAAGTCTGTCTGAAGCCGTCTCACGCTTCCACTGCAGCCTGAACACGTTGCAGTGTGTGTAGAAATCTGCTAGAACATACATCAGATGCTGGAAGAAAAGAGTGTGGCAGAGGTCATGCTAAATATCATTGGTTATTAGTTTAACATTAAACCGTTTGAGACGAATCACTTTCCCTGCGGTCACTGAGAGAGAGGTGGTGTTCACCAGCAACACGTGTTGTGATCTTCTCAAAGCACAAATAGTAATATTAGTATTATTGTAACACTGCTTTGGCTGTGAGGTGCTTTAACAAGACGTCTGGATCACCTCAGATCTCTACAAACCTCTAACAGACATCTGCAGCTACGTTTCCTGTGGGTATTTATAATCAACATTTTGGTTTTAGACTAACTACTAGAGAGAATATGGTTTCCCAACTGTTTCCCAGGCCACACCGCTCATATTTCTGTTCTTTTATTTTCCTCTAGGATACTTTGCTTAATGGGATCCGTTCGCTCGCTCTAACACTTGATTAATAGTTGCATATTTGTGTGCGTTTGTGCCTCTGTGTGTTTTCCACCTGACCCTGCAGCCTGCCTCTCTCACTGTGGGAACGAGTCTCTCTGCAGGCCCCGTCTCACCATGCGGCTGATGTCATGGGAGGCGTTCCTTTTCTTTACGAGCGCAGCTCTGTGATCTCTGGTGGAGATCAATTAGCTGAGCAATCAGCCCCGGCCCCGTAACTTTTGTGTGAGTAACTGCTCGTAAACCGTTTGGTTGCCTGGCGAACGGGGGGAATGCACTGCCTCAACATAAACAGCCACCCAAGTCTGCCTTGGCCTCAGTATCATTCCAGGCTCCTTCTCAGTACAGCAGACGCCATTAAGTAATGCAATGTGACACCAGCTCACGCAACGCTCCATTAGCCAGTGTAATTTAAGATTAGCTGCTAATAATGTGTGTGGCCCATAGTAATAAAACAGTTATTTCTAACACGCTTTAATGTCGACCGTAAAGGCTGATGTGCTAATTAATGTGCATCTGCTCTGAAAATGATGCTGCTTGATCTATTTATTATTTGCCACCTTCTGTCTGATCTGAACCATTATACGCAAGAAAAAAACCTTCTGTAATTGTGCAATCAGTGACGACCAAAGTTATTCACTCCACTTTCTAAACAGCCGCTGCTCTGCGCTGCCAACACTAACACACCCTCTCTTATGAATAATAATGCATAATGGCCAGCATATCTCAGCCCATTTATCCTCTTGTTGCAGGGTTGGGAGCGTTCCAGGGGAGGCGGGAGTGGGCGTACTGCTGGGTCAGTTTGCTGGAACGTATTGCCGTGTAACTGCAACAATCTCGCCTCGGATCTTTGTTGCGCGTCGTCAGTTTTCTATCACCCATTTGTCCTGCCTTGATGTGCTGTAACCTTGCTAATTAAAGCAGCAGTGAGGTGAAAACAAGTGGAAGAAATGGGACGAGAACAGACCCAGAACAGAGGATGAGGAGAGCGTGTAGTGGCCGTTTCAGGTCTGTTCTCAGGGCCTCTCGTAAACCTGATCCTCCCCACATCAGAGGTCGTCGTTTGAATGTAAACTTCAGCCAAATCTCGCAATGAGTCACTTTATCAGATGTGAGTTTTGTTTCCTGAGTGACCACTGGAGGAAACGAGCCTGGACTTAAAAATGACCAATTAAAGCATGGAGCTGATGGATTGGTGGAGGAACATCCTGCTGGAGCTGGCTGGTTAACAGACATGCAACTGTGATTAAACACTCCTCACTTCATGTCTAATAAAAGCTGTGTATTTTCCGTTTATGACCTGGAGTGGCCCCCGACAGTGGAGGTGTGGAAACAGTTTGCTCTTTTCTCTCACTCTCTTTCGAGTTTAATTCCTCAAGTCTGTGGGAGACGTGGTGAAAACATCCACGGTCACCGAGCACGATAAGCAAAGTCTGTTCAATCTTCACTCTTCAGTTTCTATTCCAGATCTACTCCCAAAGTCATATGATGAATGCTCAGTTTTATCCAAAGGGGACCCACAGTACGAGACTGGAAAAAGGCCCCTTTTCTCTTTTCTTTTTATTGTCAGCTTTTTATACATTAGTTTTAGAGCAGGATTTTAACAGTTTATTCATTCATTTTTGCTAACTAAATTTAATTCATTTCATTAACCGTTAATCTACCTTAAGCTAACTGTTTAGCATTCTCTGTCTATTCCAATTCAGGTTTTCACTTTAGCTAATGATTGCAACATCCACTATGTTAACAACTATTTAACTATTTGACTTCTCTGATTACTTAACTAGTTTCTAATGTTCATTTCCAAACATCTGTTACAACTAAACCAACCATAAACCCATTACTGTTCTCAAACTCTTCCTCTGTCATAACATTACATTTAGCTTTATTTACTCTGGATTACCATTAGATCCCAAAGCTTGGGAGCAGATTTGATTTTTGACTGTTTCTACATAGATGTGTGCAGAGGTCAGAGACGGGGAAACGGGGCTGTGGACGGATCCTGGCTGGAAAAGGAGAAACTATCGCGTTTCACTTTGTTGTGGAGAGAATCATGAGGGGCTCATACAAGGAGCAAAGAACGAGCTCACAAACCTGCGACTGATGAATATTATCAGCCCCTCCAGCAAGTGGCGCCCCAGGCGACTATGCCAGGAGCCTGCACTATAAGTAACTAAGTACATTTCCTCAAGTACTGTACCTACCTACAGTTTTGAGCTACTTGTATTTTACTGGAATATTTCCGTTTTATATCACTACATTCACTTTAACATTATTTACGAGTAACTTGATTGAGTAGAAACATTAAAAGGTTTTTCCGCATGTAGTATTTTTCTGAGGACTTTTACTTTAATTACTACTTTACTGAGCTTGTGTACTTTACACACCCTGGATGTGTGTTCCCTCTCGTTTTAACGACACACTGTGCCTCACGGTTGTTTGAATCCTGTGTCCGTTTGGAGCGTCTGGTTTTTAAGTGTACGTACGATCAATGAGGCATCAGATTTAGAAGATTCTGCAGAAACATTGCAGGTGGTTTTGGAGACAGACTTGATTATAAAGTGTTAGTGTATATCGAGATCGTAAGCCTAACTGGACGCCTCTGCCTGCTCTCAAGTCTCGGAACGTTGAGCATTTAAGCAGTTGATTTGTCTTGTTTGATTCGAGTATATCTTACTTTCTGTTCCTGTTCTATCATTTGAAGCCTTTGAGTCCTTTTGTATAATAAGAATTTTAGTTTGAGTGTTGATGCATGATGATTTGGAGACACTGTAGTCACCAGCTTGAGGCTGACCTCAATACTTTTCCCATGGAAACTTGCATTTACCGTAAACCTGACATTGCATGAATGCGGCATAATTGAGCCTGTGGTGACAGGGAACATTCTCCAGACGAAACCTGCACCACACATCTAAACAGAACTAGGTTGCTGCGGGACTTCGTTGGCTGGTGTTGGGCTCAGGTCCAAATCTTCCCCACAGAGCAGGAGGGTTATTTTAACGCTCCGGCACGCGGCTCCTCCGCTGCACCCCCCCCAGGAGACACAGGCAGGAAGCCACTAGCCCGTAAATCAGGTGACAATCCATCGTTCCTGTGGCGTGTTTATTGTGCTTTTCTCCACTTTTCTCAGAGGGCTCGTTTATAACCAGCCACATGTTAAAAATATCTCTCCAGTGTGTTTTTAGCTTGCATCAAAGCATTTAACCCTATACGTGAGTGATCACTTTTAAATTTTAAGCTTTTTATTAAATTTACGTTGACATTCACTGAATCCTGACAGTACATTGCAATGTAGTGCGCTCATGACACGAGTCAAAGTCATAATGTGACTTAATGAAGGAAACCTGAAGAGCACCACCTCAGGAAAACACGACAGAGTCACATTTTCTCCAGACAGGAAGGAAAAAATTCAGGGAATTAACTGTTAATGGTTGTTTTTATGGAAACACTGAAAGGTCACTGTAAAGGTTTCTTACTACTGTGTTCATTTATGTCCCAGAGTTTGTTCTGGTTGCTAGGTGGCTTCCAGGACATGGTATTGAGTTGAAGAGGAAAAGGCTTGGTTCTTCCTGGAGCGCGCCAGCCGCTGGCGATCTCAGCAGGAACCCAGTGAACCTTCAACTGCAGCGGTAATGAGGAAAACAAATGGCTCAGATTAACGAAGACACGAGACGCCTCTGCTGTCAGTCAAACCCTAACACGTGTCTTCATATGCGACGCAACGTCGGCTTTTATTCTGTGTAGCGTTTAAAGGAGCATTCCACTCATTTTACAGACAGAGATCATGCGATGACAGTTACTCAGCCTGTGAAAAAAGCTGTTTAGTATCTTCTGTAGACGTCTAGAGTCAGACTCCGTCTTTCCCACACTGGATTCAGATTGTCCTCACACCCATGAGGTATTCACAGGAAGAATGGCTTCACTCTTTGTTCCTCAGTGATATCAGCCTTACTGTTCACTCTTCTACTGCTGCTGCTTCACATTCAAACGAAACACATTTATCTCCATTTGATTTTGGCGCAAAAAGACGGGAGGTACATAGAGTGGATGTTCAATTTTCACTTGCATGTTCAATTTCAAAGACACAATATCATATGTTTCATAAACACATATTTACATAAACCTGTTGAAATCCTGACCGTACTCTACTCTTCAGCTTCTCTATTTTCTGTCACTCTACAACATGAGTGTAACAGAGCTCAGTCTCTCCAGAGTTGTTGTAGATCATTGTGTGATCTAACACGGTCTGTGAGGTCACTCTTTTTCCCCGCTGCCTCTCTGAGAAACAGTACGTTATCTCTGACTCACTATCACGAGAAACCAAGCATCATATGTGCGCACACACACACGTGTGCATGATATAAACTATGTGTTGCTGGAGTTTACATCACACTCTCAGAGTCCGAGGAGAAGGGAGGAGACCGTCTGGTGTACGTCTCAGAGCTCATCCGATCTGCAGAGGAAGGAAGTCACTTTCTACTGTTTGGTGTGAGCCATCTGCTCCACAGTAGCTGTGGTGACCCGTACAACAAATCAGAGGAGGATGGGAACAGGCGGTCATGCCCACTCAGACTGCAAGAGTTATGGAAGATCAGGAGGCAGCCTAATCCTCTGCCTGTGGATGATTCCCTACTCCCAGTCTGACCAAGACATCAGTCTCAATCACAAACACAGTGTGCAGAGGAAAGATTGCAAACAGTGAATCTCCAGGTTTTCCCTCGTCTGAGCAGATGTGGAACCCTGGGATATTTATAGTCGTGGAGGGACTGGTCTCTGGTAGCTAGCCTGTTCTCCAGTCCTCTATCTGTCCTGCTGGATATCCCCTCAAATCCAATAAGTGGTTCCTCAGTCTCCCTCGGAGAAGAATTGGCCACTGGGGTTTGTGAGATGGAGCCAGAGCACAGGAGGATGTAGAAATCCATTATGGAGCAACAGACCTTTCACAGAGGCCCACGTAAAATTGATATGGAAAAATAAATATGAAACAAGAACCGACAACTCCATTTCCTTTTCAAGGCGTGCTTATTATGTCTGCCCTCAGTTTGTTTTACAGTGTTCTGGAGATAAGTGGCTGTTAATGAAAAGAGCAGCAGAGTAATCAGCGTCTGACTTTCCTGATGCTCAGTGGAGAATTATTTTAATTATTATAACGTAGTTCAGTGTGAAATGTTAGAAAAATGGCTCATAAGCCTTCAGACTGTTTCATA
Organism: Ctenopoma multispine; assembly: GCA_034779795.1. NCBI lineage: Eukaryota > Metazoa > Chordata > Actinopteri > Anabantiformes > Anabantidae > Ctenopoma > Ctenopoma multispine. The sequence goes on from JAUYWH010000026.1 coordinate 19,328,786, forward strand.
TTCCCCTAAATCTGTTGGAAAGCCCCTGCAGAGTTGCCGTATGTGTCATTCTAATAAGGATCAGGACTTTATCCAAAGATAATTGATCCAGTTGTCAGTCGTTGCCTTTGTCTTCCAGTAAAAAGACCCCCGTGTCGACAGCGCAGCAGGGAGGATGGTACCAGCCAAAGGAGCTTATGCCTCCACTGCAGAGTTCCTTAATGCTTTTCAGGGGGAGAGGGGGAAGTGGCACAGGGGGTAAGTTGGGTAAGTGACACTGAGGAAAGCGTGTTGTGTGTACAAACGGCGCCGTCACTGAGCTGGCTGTGTCGGGTGGCAGCGCAGCAGGGGAGCTGGCTGCAGGTCTGAAGCTGAGCCGCGGAGCGTGTCACTCCGCTGGCCCATTAATCATTCCCAGCCTGCCCTGCTTCAGCGCCTCAAAGGGGCTCGATGCGCACGCACTAGGTGGTCCCGATGCCACCCTGGAAGCCCAAGTCAGCTCCACGTAGACAGACGGTGGACTCAAAAGAGTCGAGGATCCACACATACGCACAAACATCTGCATCTGTTTCATCTTGGCTCGGTGAACAATAAGGCGCCGCACAAATAAACAACAGAGAAAACAAACAATCCCAACTGTCCCCGTCTTTCAGTGTCATAGAGTGTAAGGCTGTTATAGGTCATACTTCACTATAACTAATGTAGTGTAATGCAGGTGTAATGCAAAGCTGCAACTTTCATTTACACTTGCTGTACTAAAGATTCCTTGAACCAAACCTACTGTTGCTTTCATTTCTAAACCAATCGGTGAGAGACACCATCATGATTAAATATGTCCTCACAGCACAGTGTGAACCAAAGTCTCTATTTACCAATGACCTCTATACCACCATAAAAACTAGTTTTATTCAGTGGAAGCACATGAAACATTTTTTCCACTAACCACACGTAACAAAAGATTCTTAACCGCCGAAGTCCATGAGGATCGGGACCAACTCAATACGACGTTCACGTGCAGCTTGAGAATCTGCATCTTCATCTTCTGCACATGTGCCAGAAAAGTTAACTAGTAGTTTGTTTCTTACATGGGACGTATTTTTTGTTTCAGCGTCTTTGACACTGTCCTTGTGAAGCAGTTACAGAGTGTTCAGTGAATTGTTGCCGAATGGTTTTGTAGTGCACGTGGAACATGTTCGTATTACCTAAAGGATTCTACTATTTTAATTACTGGTTAATGATTTAATTAAATTCATATTTGAATGTAATTATTCAACAACTTATGAAGTCTTGATCTGAAAATTCTACACTTAAGTGTTTCTGAAACACAGGTGACCTACTTTCTGTATAGTCCCTGAATGCCTCACACGCAAAATGTGTTTCTGACACTATGCAGTGTTACTTTAATGTAAACCTGTGCACTAAGATAAATATTAGTTCCACTTACAACAAGAGGAGAGGAAATATCCATCCCCAGCGAACGGCACACAGAAATCCGCTCTTTGAACAGTGGGCAAAGAGAATCTGTCGGAGAGATCTGCCGTCGCTACTTCACCAGAGAACCAGGTGCTCAAGTAGAGTAAATCCAGAGATAAAAACATCTCGGCAAAACTGGTTGACTAAACCGAAGAATCTTCTTTATTTTGCCACTGCGTTTGGGCACAAGGCCTTCTCCAGGGTGCCCTGCAGTCAACCCGTAATGACGAGGTCTTTCAAGCATTCAAGCAGGTGCCAGCTTACTTTGCTACATTTACCTTCAGAGATTTACTCACCAAACAGAAATAGATCTGCATTTAGTGCTTGGATGGTGTATATTTTGGCCCAAACACTATCTGAACAATGTACCTGAATCACTTGAGTTGTGTTGTTTGAACCTCACTTTCAAATAAAAAATAAATGCAATAAAAAAAGTCCAAAAAAGTTTAGATGCTGAGTGAAACGTAATTAAAAACAGAAAATAAAATGGAAAAATTGCACAAGACAACATATCAAATGTTGAAACTGAGAAATGTGATTGTTTTTAGAAAAATATCTGCTCATTTTAAATTTGATGCCAGGAAAAATTTCAAAAGTGTTCGGGAAGTGAAAACTTCACTCCTGCTTGATTTTAGCTACACGTTGTGCAAGATATTAATGTTGGTGCAGGAGGTAAAACTGCACCTTTCCTCCATTTAAAAATGAATCTGCTGAAGACAAATTGCTCTGTACCACTGTGCTGGTCGTTAGTAGGATTCCTGTCCCAGTAATGTGCTGCTTCTGTCGCTGTGTAAATAATAATGGCTAATGTCTGCTGTTCTTGAGCCGGTGGTTGTTACCTACTGATCCAAAGTTGCGTACAATTATCTGTGTTGAATGAAACCGCTGTGTTTTGTATTTTCCATACTGGTCAACATTTGTGCCGTGATGTCCAACAGCTCGTGCATGAAGAATACGAACATTAAACCCAAGTTAACTTTTTCTTCTCCAAACACGGACCACCTCTCCAAACTGCCTTCCACCACATAGATTTTTCAGCATGCTCTTAAAAGCCTGAGTGAAACCTTTCTGGCTCGAACCATTGTGTCTGTCTTGAATTATGAGCTCAACAAAACAAAATCCTCAAAACATGCAGCCTTTACCCAGAGGACACGGGATTGTAGCAGAGCACGGATTTTTTGAGATCCCCCCAAATGCATGTCTTTGTTTTATGGTCTGGTTGTACACAGAGAAACCTCTTACCAAAGTCACTTAGGTTTATGTTGCAAGAAAGACCGGAGGCGACAGAGTGAAGACCAGTTTTAGAAGTATTGTTCTCCATGTGTGGAGTTAAAGGAGGTTTATGTTACAGATTCTCAGCGTCATCAGTGTTTGCATGTTAACATTAAGCTAACGTAGGTAAATGTAGGTTTTAGTCATAGTGAGCTCAGCTTTTGGACGATCTGTCCAAATGTTATTTAGTACGACGATGAACAGCCGCCAAGTCCAATCCTGACGCTGGTTGTGCCTGTGTCTGCTCTTAGAATAATGAAATACTTTATATTTTCATAACTCAGAAGGAACGCACCATTAATGCATGTTTTACTCCTTTAATTAGAAGTGTATAATTTATTTTCCACCATCTAAAGATGTAATGCAGGCAGCAACAAGAAAACACAGATGAACTTGCACTGACTAGCTAAGCAACACTTTTTTCAGGGACTGTGTAAAATCCAGATTTTATATAAACTACGGCTGAACAATTAATGATGTTGCAGTTTAAGAAAATTATATATTTTTAATACCTTCATTTCTGCTATGTACAATAATAAAGGCTAAAAATAAATATATTTAGTGCCGTACCACTGAGGGTGAAATAGAATGGCACAAAATCTGTTTGGTATTTGTCAAGAAAATGCACAACAGCAACAGGAAGGTGACAACTGTGCAAGACAACACAACAAATCTTTATAAACATTTAAAAGACTTGGAAAAGCTTCTCTAGGACCTCTACCGGCTCAGCTAGGTTCAGCTATCTCTGCATATAAACCTGTAAAGATATATTAGTTACAGTAAATTATCAATACCAACACTTGTTTCTAGAGACTGGGCCGATGTCTCTCTCGTAGGATAGGTCTTTACTGAATATTTAGTAACAAGCTAATTTGTTTCCATCCATCTCCAGTTTTCTGCTGCTGCTTTAGGCTCATTTGTCTCCAGAGGGAGGTCTCACGCGAGTCCTCAAAGAGGCAGCTGCACTCGTATTTTCAGTTCTTCTGTTCGTGTCCATAAGAGAAGCACATGTGGATCTGCTTCGTATTTGATTTTTGGTGATGGGTTTACTGTAGATTTCTGTTTCAGGGTCAGCACCACCTGTGATTACTTTCTCTTGCCTCCCATTGGTCAAACCTTTTGAATTTTCCTTCCCAGCGCCCCTGAGCTCCACTCAAGCACTGACATGTTCTAGATGATTGAGACTCATCAGTCCATCTAACTCACACTTTGCTCCTGGCAGAACTTTCTCAGCGTCTTCTGACTTTCCATGCTGCTGTGAATGTTACCTAACCTGCAGAACACCTGTTTCCTATTAACCACAGCTGATTTTTACCATTGCATCTATTTGTTCAGCGTTCTTGTGTTTATTCTCATTTTCTTCTCATTACCTCAGCTACTCTTTCCATGTAATCTTTCTGAAATGCAGTTTGTAGAGTTGAGTTCAGGTCTTGGTTTCATTTAAGATTATTTGCACAGCACATCTGAAGATGGTAATGCTGTTAAGGTTGCTGTGTACCCGAGGGAAAATGACTGTTAGCCCTATAATCACTAATGTGGATCCAAACAACCCACAACAAGAGCGACGCTCGCGGTTAAATTGATTTGTTTTCATGTTTTTTCCTGCATGAAAAACGTCTGTTTTAAATATTTTACTACTGGATGTTGGTGAATTTGGGTGTTTCTGTTTTCTTCACCTCCAAAAGAGGAATTTCCCCTTTGGCTGTGACAATGGCCAAAGATCAGAGCCTGTGACGCTCTTGAACACGTCTCATCACCTTGTGTGCACTGCTACTACTACAGCACACAAGAACTGTGAGTTGGGACGTATTGATTTGCAAACGCAGCCTGTTTTCATTGTAAAATATGTTAAGTGAACGTGTTATGAAACAAAAAACGCATCGAGACAGAAGTCAGCAAAACAAAAAACCCAGAAAACTCATGTGAAAAATCAAATCCATCAAATGTGTTTTGGTTTACAAATTATATGGCTGACTCTGCTCCCCTAATGCTGGGACACAATGATGGACCACACAATAACAGGGGCAGGGGGGAGGGGGGGGTGGATGGAGCCAGAACACCAGAGAACAAGCTACGTGCAACTTCTGTTATAAGAAAATCTTACATCATGCTTCACAGAAATTCTTCTCTCCCATCACTCGAGTCGCTGCTGTGGAGGTGAAATGAGACCCAGATGGGGAGCGGCCCAACCCAACCTGGCAACCCAGCAGAGGCCGGCGGCACAGTCATCATAAACAGAAAGAGCGTCAGCGAACCACAAAGTCCAGCAGGAGAGATGTTGTCAGCCACTAAAAGCATCTTCAAATCAGTCAAAGGTGAAGGAAACAGGAAGGCTGATCTAAGATGTGGAGGGGTCTCGTTTCCTCTCGATCTGAGCTGCCGTCATGCTGTCAGGAGGGTTGTCTGTCTTGTCTAGACTGTTTTGATGCGTCTAGACCAGCGATCCCCAACCAGAGAATCATATACGGTTTATGTATCACAGGTTGTGTTTCAAACTGACAGAGACCAGAGCTGAAAGTAATGACTGGTTCAAATAGTCCGATAAAAGTAAATGTTCATATATATAAGATTAAAACAGGTAACGGATAAGTAACAGATTAACATTTAAAGTAGTTCAAGAAAGTATTTCCAATAGTTTGCTGATGGTAATAACTAATTGATTGAAAGATATTTATCATAAAGTACTGTAGCAAGTAAAGGGTTTGAATTGTTAGCTAATAATGGCTGAACTCAATTTAAAAAACTAAAACTCTGAAAATCGTGAGCTAAAAGTAAATGCCAAATGTAATTAGCTAATAGTTATGGATAACAGTTGGATATATAATCTGTTATATATCCATTTTAAATAAGTAATAGATGAAGGTTTGAACTACAGCTGCACATATTAAGCAGCTTAAACATATTTCCTGCCAAACCAAGTCGTAGTTTTACAAATGTAAACTTGACCAAACTTAATATTGATTTTAACATACTGCTCTCAAATCTACTCTCTGATATTTCTCATCAGATCTTATCTGATTTCTCTATTTTTGAAGATATGTGCTGCACAGACTGGGAGCAGAGCCAACAGGCGATTGATACAATCATAACCTAATTCAGCTGCCCTGTGGGTGGCAAACAAAGATTTCTATGCAGGTTAAATAACCACACACACACTCACTAGCTTTCTGATCAAAGGTGCACGGATTTCTATCCAACAACAGCGGGTGTGTTGATGAAATAGCCTCTTTAAACATTTCTTTCCTTTCAAATTCATGTGAAGCCAGACTCAAGCATGCCAACCGTAAGAACAGACACGCCGAGGTGCATCAGAAGTGTGAGGAGACGTAACCGATGGAGCCTCCAGCTGACTCGGAGCCGCAATGAAACAGAACATCGCGTGGCAGGGTGACAGCAAAAACAAAGGTGAAAATGAACGAGTGCAAAATTACACGTATGAGTGACTGAAGCTCCCGTTCTCAACCCGCCTCAAAACCCACTTGGCAAGCAGAAGTTTCCCACAGTTCCCTTCACAGCCCATCAGTCAGGACGGAGAGGAGCGGGGGCCTGACTGTCAGGGGTCAGTGCTACGCTGAACATGGAGAGAATATGAAGCAGCTGCCGGGAGGACGCGTCACTGTATGTGTTTCTCACACAAAAATAAATGACACAGTCAAACATTATCATACATTCATGTGTTAAAGCTTTTCACCTGTTTCACATCTTTAAAGTCCAGATTTAGAAACATTTCAGTGGGGAGGCAGACTGCAGCACAGACCCACACACAGACCCACACAGACACAGACCCACACACAGACCCACACACAGACACACACAGACACAGACCCACACACAGACCCACACACACAGACCCACACACAGACCCACACACAGACCCACACACAGACACAGACCCACACAGACACAGACCCACACACAGACCCACACACAGACCCACACACAGACCCACACACAGACCCACACACAGACCCACACACAGACCCACACAGACACCCACACACAGACCCACTCATACAACAGACTGAGAAACAACCTGACTACATCTTTTTCATGACGGCGTCTGAAAACATCTTATTCTTTTGAACATTGTGACTGTGTGTGTTTTCATGTTGCAGTGTGTTGAGCTCTCTGGACCACCGTACATTTTACACCTCACTTTGCTTCTCGTGCTCATTTTAAGTTGAATTTCTGTCCACGTATGTTCTGGTAGACCTGTTCAGTAAAACATCCACGATACCGTCCCACGAGAGTCAACTGATCATGTTCCATGAAGGCGACTGGTGGCCGCTCTGGTTTTATGGACACATATTTAAGTCTTGCAGCTCCAGCTAACAGGAATGTGAAACTACTGCTGCTGCTGCTGCTGCTGCTGCTGCTGCCAACATAAATGTGTCCTGACAACACGATGGCAGCGCTGCATCCAGAGTCATGGGAAATTGACTTTGTCTTACTTCCTTGACGCCTGTGAGTGAAACCACCTACTCTCCTTCCACCACACCTCCTTCTCACTCCATTCTTAATATCTGAATGTCCTACAGCAGGGAGGAGAACTCCAGACAGATCATTAGCACCAACCACTCTGCAGCCCCACTGCCAGACCTCAATGGAAACAACCCCTCCCCTGGGTCTTCTTCTTTCATGCTAAGGTGTCAGGCCACCCGTATTATTTCCTCTTTGGCAGACATGCTCAGTCTGGCTTCTCTGCGGTTTTATCTGATGACACCACTCACACAAAAAGGCAGATAGTGAAAGGGGGGCCCTTCCACTGACAGCCAGATGGATGCCACAAGTGACAAGCTTTTGTTTTAGTAAAATAAACTCACATGCTGGCTTTGCAGGGGCCAAAGGCGGAGGCCAAGGAGAACAACTTGTTCACTTGTTTCGTTTGGTTGAGCAAACCATGGCAGTGTTGGAACTTGTTACATTTCCAGGTTTAGTTCAGGGGGCTGAGCTGTTGATATAAGCCCCCTGCCCTGTAGAAAGTCAGCATCTCAGGCTGAGTGCAGCTACAATCAAATCTTAGATCTGGCTTCAAATTACCTCTGGCTTTGTCCTCCTCTCTGAATAGTTTTCTGGCTCTAAATTGGCAGTTTATGCTCTACGTGCCAAAAATGTCAATAAAACCGCCCTAATCGCCCATCCGATCTGTAATAGCACCTGCTTGTGGAAACACAACACGCCCCTGCAGTCTATCTCTGCAGCTGCAATGTTTCCCTGCTATTAATCCGCTACTACAGTCGGAAACACAGATCAAAACGCAGCTACGCATTCGGACAGGCGCACTGTGCGGAAACGACTTCCTGCTCTTTCCTTTCTATTCAGGAATGTCTCCTGGTGCTGATAAAAAAAAAGTAAGTCAACTAAACGGAGACATTTGTAACTGCGCAAAATATGTTTCTTCTAAAACTTGGGAAAAAACACTTGTATGGAGGAAATGTGAGTCATCGTGCGTATTTATACTTCTTCTAAAAACACGTTTAATATCAGTTTCTGGATTCAACAATTTATTAAACTATTTAAATTATGTTAATATATGTCTACAGTATTTTCTGTGTTTGAAATTAATTTTAATGAGTCATTTCATAAATATTGTGTTTAATTTAATTCACGTCTCTTGAGAAAAATCATTTTACTGTGTGGATGGTGGGACTGAGGCCTTTCTCTGCACCAGCCACAATCTATTTATGTTAATTACAATTCACCATCAACTAACTTGTGTCTAAATCTTTTTTAAATCAAAATATTTTTTTTACAAAATTAAAAACACAATATTTTCATTTCCAGTCAAAGAAAAACTGAAAATAAAATCTGAGCGGCGCGTGATGTTTGTGCGTAAAAGCTGAACATAGTTTTAGGTCTAATCGAGGCAACAGCATCTGATTCACGACCTGGAACTGGATATATATTTACGGAGAATTATTTTAATTCTTATTTAAAACAGTTTGAGAGTGGAGGGGGAAAAGACAGGATGCCTTACCGACACACTCGTTGGCTTCTCTGGCCGTGGCGCGCTGCCAGGGTCGGTCATAGTGGAACGGTTTGCACCTGTCGCACTCCGGTCCCGCCGTGTTGTGTTTGCACTCACAAACCAGATTTCCTTCTCGGTCCTTGACGCATTTCGAAGCGTGTCCGTTGCACTTGCACCGTCCTCCTACCTGCAGGTCGGACACGGCGTAAAAATAGGAGTCGCGGGCCAGCTCCGAGTCGTCCTCGTTCTCGTCTCCGAAAGTGTGAAGCCTGCTGAAGATCACCTTGATGTCGGTGGCCGTCACCCAGTCCTGCAGCACCGGGGAGTTGTCGAAGTCGTGCGCCGACGGTCTGCCGTCCAGGGTGCTGAAGGCGATGAGCCCGCCGGTCAGAGGGTGCATGTCTGTGTGGGAGTCCGTGCAGATCGCCTCTTGCTCGTTCTGCTTGGTTATTGCCGCCTTGTTCTGCCTGTTGTACATTTTCTTGCACTGAGTGGAATAAAACTGAAACGGCACCCATGATTTGCCGTAGTCCATGGATTTGTAGATGGCCATGGACTCGGGTCTCGGTGAGCAGAACTGCAGGCTCACATAGGTGACCTCAAACTTTTTCCCCAGCGACAGAGTGAGGGTGACGTTCTGCGGGAACTGCATGTAGTTTTCAGACTGCCAGCAGGTGAGGTTGTGAGGGTTGTTCAGGTCTGTTAAATACGCAGGTGGATGGGACTTCTTGGGATCCCCGGCGTCGCACATGTGACAGTCCCTCGTCCTCTCCTCTCCCTTCTCGGTCACCACGCAGTACCTGGCGGCGGGGCTGCCGCAGGTGCTGGAAACGCGCACGTCCTTCCCGAAAGCGGAGTTGACGAAGTCGGGGATGCATCTCCGCGGGTTCCCGTTCTCGTCATAGCACGGATCTGGAGGGGAAGACTGTGCAGCAAACATGCTCAGACCGTATCCTGCAAAAACCGCCTTGGTCAGCGCAGAAACCATCACCAAGGTGATCCAAACCTCCAGAATCCTTTGCATTGTAATCCGTGCGCCGCAGGGACTGTTGTGCTGAAGAGAAAATGATCAGAATTAATAACACACACAGTGACAACTGAGAAAAATCAACACAACTAAAAGATCCAGACACAGAAATCACGCGCAAAGAGACACAGACAGACAGAAAACGTGGAAGCACTGGCGAAGTCTGTAACATAGTAAATGTTTATGAAATATTCTTACGAGGCAAAGAAAACTCCACTCCGGACACTACCTCCAAATAAACTCGTCAGCTGAAAGTGTAGCAGAACTCCTAAGAATCTGGAGAACCACCTAACCCGTTTACGCACGAAAAACCACTGCTGCTTCACCTCCCTTTGGAATTCCTAAATAAAAATAAGGTATGGCAGAAACCCAGCTGGCTCCACAAGACTCCCTCTGCTCCGTCTGTCACACCTCTGCCCACCTCTCTCTCTCCCTCTGTCCCATTCCCTCTCTGTTGTAGTAGAAAAAGGGGGTCCACTCATTCAGAGCCGAGGAACCTGCGGAGTGTCTGTGTTTAGGCAGAGGCAGCAGCGCCATCGTGCGGGAGGTGATTTGAACTACAAGTGAAAACAACAGTTTGGTGAATGAGGAGAAAACAGAGGTGAGGGGGAGGTGTTCACATCATCCGGCACAGAAGAGAAACCCGCCAGTTAAAACATTAATATCAAAGACCTACAATTATTATAGAAAACAGATGAAAATATGTAGTCAACAAAAGATGTGAAATAACCCAGAATATTTTGTATGGTTATATTTTAAATAAATCCATTTAGCTCTTCGCTGTGTTTAAACGGGACGGATCAGACAGAGGAGCTCTCACCTTCATCCACTTCACTGACACAGACACGACGAGTATCTCAGGCCAAAAGACAACAGATCAACACAGCTCCTCATACAAGTTCAGCGAAACTCTAAGTGTTGAAATAATTAAAAGTAAAACAGCACGTTTGAAGAGCTGGAATCATGAAATACAATAACTTCATCTGGAAAGTAACTACAGCTCTCAGACGTGGACATATTACCAAATCGTCTCAGGGGTCTAAGAGGTGAAAAATGACCATTAATACCAAAACAGGTAGAAATGAAAAAAAAGTCTCGATATGAAAACAGTTTAAAATAACAGAAGGAAACACAAACATGTCTACAGCCACAAAAGGAAAGTCTGAGCTCACACTCACCCACAGCACGTTTAGTTGTGTCCATTTGCTAAAACTTTAATTTAGTGAAACTCTCAGTTTCTTTATTTTAGAATTGAGTTTATCAGTTAAGTGTTGTTCACTAAATGAAAGTGCTGTTGTCACATCATCTGTATTAATGTATTTCTGTTTGTCTCTGAGTTACCTGCTGCTCTGAGTTCTGCTTCCTGCTGTGAAGGCCAAAGAGGTGTGAGAGGGAGGAGCCTGATCATATGGAGAAGCTGAACACAAGGACCAGACCACCAGCTCTGACTGAACGGGGGGAAGTGGGGTTTCTTGTTTTCAAAGTGTGATTATTTCTTTAGATTAGAATTTATTTATATTGTAGTTTCATCCTGGATTGGATTTAGATTCTGTAAACTGATGGAGCGTCTCTTTTGTCTGTTTGGATTTATTGTTTAATCAGTAATGTTTGTTTCTGTCTCACCTCTTGTTTCAAAATGGTCTGATCAGTCAGTATATAAACTCACTTCGAATGCTTCTACTCTGTTAAGTTCGCCTCAGTCGAAGTCTGTTTTTCTGGGCCCAGTATTTTCTCATATATTGCTGTTTCTTATTTTTCCCATTTTTGAAAACCTACCTGTGGCCTCCAGCTTAATCCCTGACACCAGGTTAGGGTACATATAAGGGGGGTGGGGGATGATCACCTTCCTGACACAACCCTTTTTCCAGGCTTGGGGCCGGTACTAGGGAGGGACCAGGACGTGAGCCACCAACCCTGGGGCTCTTAGCAGTTCCTACCTACTGCACCACTTCCCGTCCTTTGCTCTATGTATGTAGTAAAGTAGAAATCAAAAGAAAATACTCAGTTACTGTAACGAGTTACATTTCACTGGATAAAAATGACAGTAACACTCGTTTATAGATATATTTAGCTTACGCTGCATCTTTAAAATTATCTGATGGGTTGAAGAGGAATCAGCTGCTGTGTCACACGTGAGGTTTGTCTCACGTCACTGCACCTTCCCTTTTATGTCAACATTTGTTTTTTGTCTTGTTTGAAAGTGGAAGTGAACTGGATCCACAATCACTTTCAGCATTGTTGTTTATATTAAAGCTTGGTTCTTAAATGGGGGAAAAACTCGGGAGTAATTCATGAACTCAAGTTAGTTTCCAGCACGATGCGGCTCAAACAACACAACTTCATGACTTTTTTTTATCTTACAGTTTGTATCTCACATGATACTTTACACAATAGTCCAATTATATAGATGTAGTGATGTCCAGAGACAATAACAAATCTGTTTGGGAGCTCAGACCCTTCAGATACACTGAGACACTTTGTGTGGAGATGCCAGGAGTAAGACGGAGATGGCGCCGATGAAACGAAACCTTTATTTTGTGCCGTAAATAAGAAACGTAACACCTGAAACTCTGCTTGCTTCTCCACGACTCTGTGACATCACTGTTGGGTTTCAGCCTGGTGTTCTATCTTCCAAAACAGGTTAGAGTGAAATATTTATAATGCTCAGACAAGACCTGAAAAATCAGCACTACGTAGGTGAAAAGTGTGTTAAAGACACTGTTTATACAATTATACAGAAATTTACAAATGCAAAAAAGGAATTTATACATCTGCAGATTGGTACATCATGTGCAAACCTCACCGTGTGTGTCTGATCACCAGAGCTTATCTGAAAACATCACTGGTTTCTTTGCACACTATGAGCAACCACATGAAATATTACTTCCTCTCTGCAACTGATGTTGTATAAACTGATTTCATGTAATCAAATCTATCTTCTTCAGTTATATAATCGTACTTTCTATTTTGTTGTTGCTTATTTCGGTGTAATATTCAGTGTATAAAATCATATTCTTTCTGCTGCCCAGTGCACAGTCTGTCTGGTGGCTGGGTTCTTGGACACCAGTTTGTCCTGATGGATGGCTCTAACATAATTACTAGGCCTACAGAAAGTGTGGTAGGCTTCACGTCTTGCTTCTTGTCCTGACATTGTGAATTGTGGGACCTTGTATACACAGTGTGTGTCCTTTCTGAAACAATATCCAATTCATTCTCCCACCAGTCAATTTCTAGACAGATTTCAAGGAAACGTAAGGCAAACAGGATGCACCTGAACTCAGTTTGGAGCCACAGCTAAAGGTGTGAATAATCATGTCAATGACAGATTTCACCATCTCAGTGTTAATAATGCTGTTTCGGTGTCATGTCCAAGGCGCATCAACATGAGGCCAGAAGGAATTAGGAACCTAACCACTAATCCTGGGGCTGACGAATGACCAACTGAGCTACAGCGGCAACAACAGATGGACAACAACAAGTCAAACAGGTTCTAAACTTGTTAACAAGGATCCCCGTGGTGCAGGGGTGGAACGGAGCAGTTTATCCGCCTGTACAGTTTATTCAGCCTGTTGGATACAGAGTGATGGTGCATGGGGAGAAACTCTGCTTCTGTCTGCTTGGCGTAAAGTACGTTAACCTCGTTTTTTAAGTTCTGTAGATCATGAAATTAAGGTGTGTGTGTGTGTGTGTGTTTTCGCTAAATGTAAGCAGAGGACTTACATTTTCACCTTCAAAGAGGCAAAAACGTCTGAACTAGATCTTGTGTTCAATGCGGTTTTCCATACAGATGACTCCTCCTCCTGAGATCAGCACAGTGTGATATAAACCGCCTCAGCATAAAGACTCATTCAGTTCCTGTTTTGCAGCACATGCTCTCATGACTCTATAGTTGGAGGGTCTGTTTTAAAAAGGCACCACCACAGGAGGATGTGGTCTCTGCATTGTTTCCCTACTCTGAAGAGTCTCAGCTGTGGTCAATCTGGGATGATCTAGGACACTGATAACTGCACTTATAGGTAAGAGTTTGTGTCCACCAGTGCTGAGTAATGCTTTATCTTAGTCTCTTTTTATGTTTCAACACATTTGCAGCATATTTCATGGCTGTGTGCCATCGTCATCATGACTTTACCATTTCATACAACTTAAGCATCTGTTGCTCAACTTTCTTTACAAATGTTATTGAAGCTCAGATTTCCTGTTCCCCTTCTTATACGAACTGCTTCAAACTAATCAGGAGTAGACAGCAGAAAACATGTTTGCTGATGCAGCTGCACTGCCTATTTTTCTTTGCTGGACCTTCTCCACTTTAAAATGTGCAATTTCGTTTGCATTCAAACAATATCACAGTTTGAAGAAGCCTGAAGACCTAAACAGAGTAGTATTTTGCATTCAGTCACGTTGGCATGGCAGAGCTGGACAATATAGTTTGACTACATACAATGCTCTAACACCTGCTTCCTCTGCAGACAATTGACAGGCTTACTGAAGTGGGATATAGTAGGTAATGCTGAGAACGTATTCTTACCTATAACTGTCACTAAATATCATTACTTATTGCATGTAGGCCTATAGCCAAAGTGGAAAGATTGTGTAGTAAATTTCAAAAAACAAAAAAAGAAATTTGAGCTTCATTAAAAATATATCCTGAGTCTTGAAAGAGAAGTTGGCTAATATTAACTGAAAAATTAAGTGAAGTAAATGTAGTAAATTAACTGTTCATATATTAAACTGCGAAACAGTCAAAAGTAATGAATAAATGGTTAAATCTGTTACCTTAAAGTAATGGTTAAACAAGTAAAATAATTAACACCACCTAAAGGTAATGGTTAAACAGGACTGGTTTGAGTCCCAGTCCTGCCAGGATACATGTCGAGGTGTCCATGGACAAGACACTGAAACCCTGTAGTACCTCCGACATGGCAGCTGTCCGAAAACTATTTCTCCAAAGGGAAGAAATAAAGTATGTCCTCAATAGTACAGTAGTTACCTGTAATTAATGAATAATAACTGTTAGTAATGGACAAACTGCTGAACTAGCTAAAAGTAATGATTTTGGTGACATTTTTAGTTGACAATAATAAATGAACAGCGAAAAAAGCTGAAACAAATAAATAAAAAGCCAGAATTGTTGAAATATTCAGCTAAAGGTAATGAATAAACAGCTAACAGCAGCTAGCTAACGGTAATGGATAACTGTTAAAACGGGCAACTAAACGTAATCAGTAAACAGCAGAAATAGTTTAAAGAGAATCATCAAAATTCTTCACTAAAAATAACACATACACAATTAGCTAAAAGTACTTAGCTGTTAGCTAAAATTAATGGATGAAGACTCAACACTTTGAGCTAAAAGTGATGAATATTAGCTACATTAGCTAACTTAATGAGAAACAGCTAAAATAGCTAAAAATAATCATTTATAAGCTGGAACTTTTTAGCTAGGAATAATGAATAAACAGTGGAAAGCTAACTGTCGTCTATAGGTATAATGGATAAAGATTTGACAAGTAATAAATTAACAACTGAACTACTAGAGGTAATGAATAAATAAGTAAAAAATGTTTTAGAGAAGAGTAAACATGAAAAATAAGTGAAAGAAAAACAGCTGTAAGGGCTAAATAGCTAACAGTGATGAATAAATAGCTGAAGATAGACTGGTGCTAATCAGAGGTTACTTGAGTTTATCAGATAATGATGTTAGAGTGAAAAAACTGAGACGCTCTGCTCTACGGTGAACACGCTTTATAATGTAATGTACTGTGTATTTCCATGTTTCCGCAGAGGTTTCTTCCCACGTCCTGTCTACAGGAGCCATTTAAAGAATAGAGTATTGATTTCAATTGCTTATTTCCCGGAAGGCCTTTTCCTGTTTTGATGGGCATAGGTAGCCCCGCTTTTCCAGTTATGTCACTACACACATTATTCACAGTGAATAATAGTGATTTCTGCCACACCTGGGCACAATTACAGCTTCGGTACACACATGGACATCCTGGAGACCAAACACAGTTTTCCTGAGCAAGCGGGATGTCCTATAACAGTCTGATTAGATTTTTTTTATTAATTACAAGATAGCTAAAATAATGGAAGCAAGTCTTGCCTTAGAAATATTCTTTAATTACATATGAACCTTTCTCAAACTGTCTGTGTGGTTTCATTCAGTGGTCCCCAGTGTCTTGATCTATCATAAGGAAATTCCAGAACTTCTGTTGTTCTGTATCTAGTTTTGTTGCTTTAAATAAATAATAACGTACTTGTCTTTGCTTGTTACAAAGTTAGGACCAAATGGGAAGTTGCCCTTTTGTAAGATTTCTTTCCAACCCACTTTTGAGTCATAAAAATCTGGTGTCAGCAGATGATTTTAAGAATGGAAAAAGTAGAAGTTTTGCACTCACGCAGACAGTGACTCACTGGTTCTGTAGGAAGTGGCCAGCTCTATTCTCTGCCCTGACATCTTTGCCGACAACAGTTGCATCTCTGATTGTGTCAGTGAGCTTTTCACTCTGGATTGTGTTTCACCGTTTCTGGTAGGGAACAATAATAATTGCAAATTGTCTGCAAACAGCAGTAACGGGGAAGTTTGGACGATACTGAAGACACATTATATATTTGTTTCCTGGAACACAATAATAGAGTGATTTGTGTTTTAATGTTGGGACTTCCTGTTGGTTTATCTTTTGTGTTTGTGTGTTGATGTTGTAATGCAGAAGATGGAGCAGAACTCATGCACCGAGGATCGTATCCAGCATGTCCTCGAGCGCTGCCTTTCCAACCTGGGTCTCAATACTCCTGACAAAGAACTCTGGAACGGTATCTATCTATCTATCTATCTATCTATCTATCTATCTATCTATCTATCTATCTATCTATCTATCTATCTATCTA